>OY101440.1:97414348-98614348 GCA_956483585.1 Gymnocheta viridis | reverse complement strand
TCGAAATTTTTATACTCACCACCAATTAAAATTCATAACAGGTAGCCAGCCGCAAGAGAATTCGGATGTCGCGATATTGGAGTGGCGTTTGTTGGATTCTATAGGCGATTCAACACTCTTTAAAATTACATTAGGGCCGCTCAACCATTTATTTTCAAAATATGTAGTTTTTAAAATGTTGTGTTATATAAATTGCTGCAGCTGAAGTACTATGGGTCTGCCGGAGCGGAGCAACTTGACTGTCCTTTTTGTAAGAAAAATAAATTTTCTGCTGAAAAACAACATATGTATGTACATATGTACATATTTTTATTTTTAATATACATAGTACATATGTACGTAGCGATTTGTTTGCACTATTGTAAACTAAAATTTTGTTCGAAAAAACTACGTTGATTGCTTTGGCCTTTGTGAACCACCTTCTTAGCCCAAACAAAATATTCATCTCGTCGTTGCTGTAAAATAGCATGTAAAAAACCCACGCAAGTTAATGAAGATGTTCTTGAAAATAATTAATAAATAAATTAACTCTCGTAGATTATATGGCCCAAGTATTTTATTTTGTTACTCCTCACAAACTAAAGATTGGTGTGTTTTATGAGTATTCCCAAAACATTGTGGGTTTCTAATGATGTCCGTTAGTAAGCTAGATCATGGCTAAGTGAAAGATTTTTTCGTCTTCGCATCCAAATATGATATCAGCAATATCGCAAAAATGTCAAATTTAGTGTTTTAAGGAATATCACAAATGACATATGTATAACTTTTTATATGCTGTCGTGAGAGAAAATATGATGACTTGTTTAGATACTCATGAACTGTAATCGCAGTACTCCAAAATGTTCCCATACATAAAACTTGATCTCATAAAATAATACAATATATATTTTGGAGCGGTAAAAACACATTTTTCGTGAGTCCGTCTAATGTACACAAATTTTAATTGAAAAATAACACAAGTCAATTGTTAATAATTTTAATAAGAGAATAAGTAATATTTGTACTTTACAGAATTTATGAATGTTCATGTCTCGCTTGGTGATATCAGGCGTGGATCCAGAGGAAAGGAAACAAATTATATTCCTCCTCCCGTTAGCTCGTTTTAAATGTGTATGTAAATTGTTCGGAAAAAGTTCAGTTTTTATTTTAATTCGTTTATGCATTTAATTTTAATATTATTCGAATATTGAAACGAATAAAGTATAAAAAGATATATTCAAATAGTTAAAAAATTTATAAAAAACTAAATTTCAATTTAATTTTTTTATTAAAACAAAAACATCCCTGGCAGTTCCCTCTAAGCTCATATCTAAATTTTATAAAATTTCTATGAAATTTGCGTCAATCACGTTAGTATAAAAAAATTTAGCGTGACTGAGCGTGCATCATTAAATTTTTGGCTTTTTTTTGCTTTTTTTGTATTTTTCATATATTTTTTTAATTATTTTATAGTTTTTTTGTAAGAATTTCGTGAGCGTGTGCTTTCATTATTTTAAACTTATGTCGTGCATGAGTAAACTTTGTTTATCGTTGGCGTGAGTAAAAAGTTACTCACAATCCCATCTCTGATTCGTAGCGATAAAAAGTAAATTGAAATAGTTTGTTCATTCGAACAAAAATGAAGAAAGGAAATTCAAATAATTTTTATTTTAATGAAAACTCTAATAAATGTGTACATTTCTATTGTGTCGCTCAGAGAATTTTTTTCTTTTTTCTATATATATGTACATATACACATCGTACTTGTTCAACAATTTTTACCTTTTCACTTTTTACGAAAAATTTGCTAAAAAATCGTATTGTTTTGTCTACATTTTGGTAGGAAAACGGAAGATTTAAAAATTATTTTTCACATACGAGTACATATCTTCAATGTAAATTCCAAAAGTAGTACGCTTAAGTAAAATCTCATAACATTGTACCTTATTTAGCTTGTAAGATTCGTGAATAAAACATTTTATTTAAAAAAAAGTATCAAACTAGGTGGTCGACAATCTACGTGGTACGAATGTGGAAATTGAAAAGGAATTGTATGAGATTTTTAAAAACGTCAATTGTTATATTTTTTATTCGCACTTTTTCCCAAAATTAATATTTTACTTATTCAGTAAAACATTAACCATTTTGTTAAAAACAAATTGCAATTGATTATTGAGGGATATAGCTTGTTCCTATGCGCATTTCACTGTTGCTAATGCAGATCATCAGGGAACTTTACCCAAATATTTCTTAGAACAACTGGAGATATTATACCTATTAAACCTTCATTAAAACAAATGAAAAGTTTAAACAATATCAAAGTTGTAACAAGAACTCAATAATCAACCAATTGTGTTTGTTTTCTTACTTTACCATTACTACCTAGGCTGACTTTTTTTCAACTCTAATTGTAGTTGTAAGAGGTTTTTAGAAAATGTAAAAACAACAACTGCTATACATTTGTATAGAGTGATGTCAAACAAAATTTTGCGACCGGATGCTTGTCAAGTTAATAATTGGTGTTTTTTATGGGAATCTTTAAAATTTTAGTGTTAAATTTTTTATTCGCAATTTTTTCCCAAAATTAATATTTTACTTATTCAGTAAAACATTAACCATTTTGTTAAAAACAAATTGCAATTGATTATTGAGGGGTATAGCTTGTTCCTATGCGCATTTCACTGTTGCTAATGCAGATCATCAGGGAACTTTACCCAAATATTTCTTAGAACAACTGGAGATATTATACCTATTAAACCTTCATTAAAACAAATGAAAAGTTTAAACAATATCAAAGTTGTAACAAGAACTCAATAATCAACCAATTGTTTTTGTTTTCTTACTTTACCATTACTACCTAGGCTGACTTTTTTTCAACTCTAATTGTAGTTGTAAGAGGTTTTTAGAAAATGTAAAAACAACAACTGCTATACATTTGTATAGAGTGATGTCAAACAAAATTTTGCGACCGGGTGCTTGTCAAGTTAATAATTGGTGTTTTTTATGGGAATCTTTAAAATTTTAGTGTTAAATTTTTTATTCGCAATTTTTTCCCAAAATTAATATTTTACTTATTCAGTAAAACATTAACCATTTTGTTAAAAACAAATTGCAATTGATTATTGAGGGGTATAGCTTGTTCCTATGCGCATTTCACTGTTGCTAATGCAGATCATCAGGGAACTTTACCCAAATATTTCTTAGAACAACTGGAGATATTATACCTATTAAACCTTCATTAAAACAAATGAAAAGTTTAAACAATATCAAAGTTGTAACAAGAACTCAATAATCAACCAATTGTGTTTGTTTTCTTACTTTACCATTACTACCTAGGCTGACTTTTTTTCAACTCTAATTGTAGTTGTAAGAGGTTTTTAGAAAATGTAAAAACAACAACTGCTATACATTTGTATAGAGTGATGTCAAACAAAATTTTGCGACCGGGTGCTTGTCAAGTTAATAATTGGTGTTTTTATGGGAATCTTTCAAATTTTAGTGTTAAATTTTTTATTCGCAATTTTTTCCCAAAATTAATATTTTACTTATTCAGTAAAACATTAACCATTTTGTTAAAAACAAATTGCAATTGATTATTGAGGGGTATAGCTTGTTCCTATGCGCATTTGACTGTTGCTAATGCAGATCATCAGGGAACTTTACCCAAATATTTCTTAGAACAACTGGAGATATTATACCTATTAAACCTTCATTAAAACAAATGAAAAGTTTAAACAATATCAAAGTTGTAACAAGAACTCAATAATCAACCAATTGTTTTTGTTTTCTTACTTTACCATTACTACCTAGGCTGACTTTTTTTCAACTCTAATTGTAGTTGTAAGAGGTTTTTAGAAAATGTAAAAACAACAACTGCTATACATTTGTATAGAGTGATGTCAAACAAAATTTTGCGACCGGGTGCTTGTCAAGTTAATAATTGGTGTTTTTTATGGGAATCTTTCAAATTTTAGTGTTAAATTTTTTATTCGCAATTTTTTCCCAAAATTAATATTTTACTTATTCAGTAAAACATTAACCATTTTGTTAAAAACAAATTGCAATTGATTATTGAGGGGTATAGCTTGTTCCTATGCGCATTTCACTGTTGCTAATGCAGATCATCAGGGAACTTTACCCAAATATTTCTTAGAACAACTGGAGATATTATACCTATTAAACCTTCATTAAAACAAATGAAAAGTTTAAACAATATCAAAGTTGTAACAAGAACTCAATAATCAACCAATTGTTTTTGTTTTCTTACTTTACCATTACTACCTAGGCTGACTTTTTTTCAACTCTAATTGTAGTTGTAAGAGGTTTTTAGAAAATGTAAAAACAACAACTGCTATACATTTGTATAGAGTGATGTCAAACAAAATTTTGCGACCGGGTGCTTGTCAAGTTAATAATTGGTGTTTTTTATGGGAATCTTTCAAATTTTAGTGTTAAATTTTTTATTCGCAATTTTTTCCCAAAATTAATATTTTACTTATTCAGTAAAACATTAACCATTTTGTTAAAAACAAATTGCAATTGATTATTGAGGGGTATAGCTTGTTCCTATGCGCATTTCACTGTTGCTAATGCAGATCATCAGGGAACTTTACCCAAATATTTCTTAGAACAACTGGAGATATTATACCTATTAAACCTTCATTAAAACAAATGAAAAGTTTAAACAATATCAAAGTTGTAACAAGAACTCAATAATCAACCAATTGTTTTTGTTTTCTTACTTTACCATTACTACCTAGGCTGACTTTTTTTCAACTCTAATTGTAGTTGTAAGAGGTTTGTAGAAAATGTAAAAACAACATCTGCTATACATTTGTATAGAGTGATGTCAAACAAAATTTTGCGACCGGGTGCTTGTCAAGTTAATAATTGGTGTTTTTTATGCGAATCTTTCAAATTTTAGTGTTAAATTTTTTATTCGCACTTTTTTCACAAAATTAATATTTTACTTATTCAGTAAAACATTAACCATTTTGTTAAAAACAAATTGCAATTGATTATTGAGGGGTATTGCTTGTTCCTATGCGGATTTCACTGTTTAAACGAATAAAAATATCAAATATATTTATGTATGCATGTACATCATATTATGCAGATTATATGTTTTATTTTCGATTATTTTCATAAAATTTTAACATAAGATTTGCCAACTTCATCGTTTCATCGACGGTTATCGCATTGTATAGAGATGCTCGAATTCCACCAACGGAACGATGACCTTTCAGTTGAATCATGCCTTCACTTTCAGCTTTCGCCAAGAAATCCTTTTCGAGTTGCTCATCACCCTCAGCGCTACCAATACGAAACGGTATATTCATTCGGGAACGCACGTTTTTATCCACCGGACAATAGTAAAATCCATTCGATTTGTCAATTATATCGTAAATGAGTTTTGATTTGACTGCTGATTTATTGGACATGCCTTCAACTCCGCCATTATTTTTGATCCATTTAAATACTAAACCCATAACGTAAATTCTAAAACATTAAAATAATTATTTGTAGGTATATATGTATGTATGTATATCAATCACACTTGATCAACAATACTGTGCATTAACTGGATATTCCAAAATTTTCAGTTGAAATAAAAAACTTTTTGATTTTACTTTAAAGTTACATGGTATAAAAGCAGGCAAAACAATGCGATAGATATAAATATTACATGTGGGTTTTTTTTGCAAAAATCAAACAAATTAAAATATCAAGTTTATTCAATAATGTTAAACAAGTGCGTTATTGAATAGTTTTCATAGAAATAAAACAATTGCTTACCCAAAAGTTGGCGGTGTGTTCAGTAGAGAGTCATTTTTATGCATTAAAGAAAAATTAAGTATGGATGGTGTTTCCTTGATGTGATGGCCCAACAAATCTTCACGAATTATTATAACGGTAGATCCCGAAGGTCCAATATTTTTTTGAGCGCCAGCAAATATAACACCAAAACGCTTAACATCGATATTTCGAGAAAGAAAGTTTGAAGACATGTCGCAGACCAAAGGCACTTCATTAGGAATTTCGGGAACAAAATCAAATTCTACGCCATCAACAGTTTCGTTGTCGCAATAATACAGATATGAAGCATTCGAATCTAAAGTCCAGGTATCTATGCGTGGGACCGCTGTGTATTTATTAAACTTTGGTAAAACCAAATTAACTTTCCCGTACTGAGTGGCTTCTTTAGCCGCTTTGGATGACCAAGAACCAGTCACGGCATAATCAGCAGTGCCTGTGCGTCCAATAAGATTCATACATACAGCGGCAAATTGACCCGTACCTCCACCTTGCATGATCAATATTTTATAATTATTGGGAACGTTTAAAAGTTCTCTCAACGTATCAATGGCTTCCTTTTGAATTTTATCGTAAGTTGAGGAACGATGAGACATTTCCATGACTGAAATTCCGCTGCCATTGCAATCCAATAAATTTTGCTGCACTTCCTTGAGAACCTAAATGCAATCACATTTTTATATGCACAAATTATTAAGTGTTCTCGTTTTGTGTTTGTTACTTACCTCTTCGGGTAGTTTAGCTGGACCTGCAGCAAAGTTGATAACCATTTTTATTTTATTAATATTATTTACTTAATTGCCGTGAACAATTTATGTACGTCTGTTCATTCGTATTTCACTTTTGTAACTAAGTGGCGGTGTTTTTAGAGATTGAACGAGCGCATTAGCCGGTTTATTCTAGACATTGGAAAATTGTTGATTAATTGAGACACACACAAGTTCAACAACAAGCTAACGGCGATAAAACCAATAACAACTTTTACATTCGGCAGTGTCGAAATTTTTATACTCACCACCAATTAAAATTCATAACAGGTAGCCAGCCGCAAGAGAATTCGGATGTCGCGATATTGGAGTGGCGTTTGTTGGATTCTATAGGCGATTCAACACTCTTTAAAATTACATTAGGGCCGCTCAACCATTTATTTTCAAAATATGTAGTTTTTAAAATGTTGTGTTATATAAATTGCTGCAGCTGAAGTACTATGGGTCTGCCGGAGCGGAGCAACTTGACTGTCCTTTTTGTAAGAAAAATAAATTTTCTGCTGAAAAACAACATATGTATGTACATATGTACATATTTTTATTTTTAATATACATAGTACATATGTACGTAGCGATTTGTTTGCACTATTGTAAACTAAAATTTTGTTCGAAAAAACTACGTTGATTGCTTTGGCCTTTGTGAACCACCTTCTTAGCCCAAACAAAATATTCATCTCGTCGTTGCTGTAAAATAGCATGTAAAAAACCCACGCAAGTTAATGAAGATGTTCTTGAAAATAATTAATAAATAAATTAACTCTCGTAGATTATATGGCCTAAAGATTGGTGTGTTTTATGAGTATTCCCAAAACATTGTGGGTTTCTAATGATGTCCGTTAGTAAGCTAGATCATGGCTAAGTGAAAGATTTTTTCGTCTTCGCATCCAAATATGATATCAGCAATATCGCAAAAATGTCTAATTTAGTGTTTTAAGGAATATCACAAATGATATATGTATGTATAACTTTTCATATGCTGTCGTGAGAGAAAATATGATGACTTGTTTAGATACTCATGAACTGTAATCGCAGTACTCCAACATGTTCCCATACATAAAACTTGATCTCATAAAATAACACAATCTATATTTTGGAGCGGTAAAAACACATTTTTCGTGAATCGGTCTAATGTACACAAATTTTAATTGAAAAATAACACAAGTCAATTGTTAATAATTTTAATAAGAGAATAAGTAATATATGTACTTTACAGAATTTATGAATGTTCATGTCTCGCTTGGTGATATCAGGCGTGGATCCAGAGGAAAGGAAACAAATTATATTCCTCCTCCCGTTAGCTCGTTTTAAATGTGTATGTAAATTGTTCGGAAAAAGTTCAGTTTTTATTTTAATTAGTTTATGCATTTAATTTTAATATTATTCGAATATTGAAACGAATAAAGTATAAAAAGATATATTCAAATAGTTAAAAAAAAAATTATAAAAAACTAAATTTCAATTTAATTTTTTTATTAAAACATCCCTGGCACTTCCCTCTAAGCTCATATCTAAATTTTATAAAATTTCTATGAAATTTGCGTCAATCACGTTAGTATAAAAAAATTTAGCGTGACTGAGCGTGCATCATTAAATGTTTGGCTTTTTTTTGCTTTTTTGTATTTTTCATATATTTTTTTAATTATTTTATATTTTATTATTTTCGTTGAAAATCCAACTTTTTAAGAATCCATTTATGGACAATAATAGAGAAGCACTTTGTCTTCAAAACCCATTCAACTTTTTCTGCCCACGTTGACTCCTTCCCAAAAAAAATGTGGCCATCCCTTAGAGCACCCTAATTTGGAAAACTGGAAATAACTCGTTGAAAATCCAACTGTTAAAGAATCCATTTATGGACAATAATAGAGGAGCACTTTGTCTTCAAAACCCATTCAACTTTTTCTGCCCACGTTGACTCCTTCCCAAAAAAAATGTGGCCATCCCTTAGAGCACCCTAATTTGGAAAACTGGAAATAACTCGTTGAAAATCCAATTGTTAAAGAATCCATTTATGAACAATAATAGAGGAGCACTTTGTCTTCAAAACCCATTCAACTTTTTCTGCCCACGTTGACTCCTTCCGAAAATAATTCCATTTCTAATGGATTAAATAAGATTTTATATGTGTACAGAGTCCTGTTAGCATGCTAACAGAGCTCTGTTAAACTCTGTGGTTTGTGTCTAGGGAGTTATATTTTAAAATTTAACTTCACACACATGTATTACGAGTTATTATTTATTAAAGAAAGTTTTATAGTTGATATATTATTTAATACCATTAATTATTCCTTTTCCAACTATTAGTAGCAAAAGATTTTGCTATTAGGCCGGCTTAGTTTATTTAAGACCTTTTAAATCTTTTCGCTAACAAAAACCATTTTTGATTTCTAAGTGGCTGTAAAGTTTACGTAAACTACATGAGCATTTATTCATGTATATTTTTATTTATGCTGTTTATTTATATACAAGATATATTTTGGCCCAAAATTGTCGAACTGTCATGCATTAATAAAATTTGTTAATCCTCTCTTTGGTCATAAAATTAACATAATAACATAAAATATTCTGTTGAAATACACATAAATTTTATCTTTAACAACTTTTCAATGCTCCTGCATAATTTTTCTAACCTTTTAAGTTTCTGGCCCGAATACCTAAATACAAAAGACCACCACAAAATGTATTTGTGCTGCAAAAACTTAAGAACTCCTTTTGTAGAAAGGAATATAGTATTTACGAAAAACAAACAAAAATTTTAAATTTTAAAAACCGCTTTTGGAAAAAATCATTTATTTTTTCCTTTTAATATTAAACAAAACATTTAAGCGAATGGATTTAAGCGGAAGTACTTTTGATACGACTACATAGGGTCGCTGCGGGAAATAAAAAATAAAAGAAAAGTAAATCCTTTATGGCTTTAATATTTATACAATATCTTCTCTCTTCAACCAAAAATATATGTAAAAATAAATATAAGCACATAAAAATAAGCATAAAGCAGCGTCACACAGACTGTATTGTTATGCAAAGAAAATATTAAATAAAGATTTTAAGTAAAGCACATCAATCAATTTGTAAATATTTTTGCTGGATGCGAACCTAGAATGTTTCTAAACTTTGGGGAAAAATTTCACCAAAATTTCGTTAAAAATTTTTTAAATTTTTTTCAAACAAATATTTGAACCAAAACAAGTGAAATCTTTACTAATATTGTGTTAATTTATTAAACACCAGTTTTTGTCTTATCTGTCAAAACTGGTATACAAAAGTGTTGCTTTGACAACTGTCGTAAAATGAGCACCAAAGGTTTCCTTTCTAGCTCAGAGTGTTTGTATATATATTTTTTGTTTTTGGTTTTAGCCCAGGTAGAAACACCATGTGCTAATATAAACTAAAGTAAGTCTTAGTAGAAACACTAAGACTGGTTGATCAATCAAGAAAGTAAGTTTTGTTTGGCTTAAAAATGATTGACGATTTTCTTTATTTTTCATTTCTTATATACTAAATTGTTTTACAATAAATTTATTAAAATTGCTTAGTAAGTAAATAGCCAAGTTTTGCATAATTGCTGAACTTTACAAATTACAAATTTAATATTAATTTCTGTTTTGTCAACAACAAGTTCATTAACCAGAACTTAATACTAAAATCTAGAATAAAAATGTTTAGTCAACAATAATAAAATGTTTAGGTAATTGAACTTAAAACATAAGTAAAGTAAAATGTTTAGTCGACAACAACGGTTATTAAACTTAATAAAATAAAATAAAAAAAATAAAAATTATGTTGATGTAAATATCAACAAAAAGTTTATTGGGGAGCCCCGTTAGGCTAGTAGATAGCGTACTAGAATATTAGTCGACGGGTTGCTGGTTCGTTCCTGCCTAGACCCTGGGTTTTTCTGCAGGCAAGCAAAAATCCCTTCGCAGTTGTGTTCTTTAAAAAAAATATTATTAAAAAAAATATCCATAGAATATGACGACGATTATTTTAAAGCCATCAGGACTACACGTTTCTACGACACCGCTACAGCTGTCGCTGGCTTACGCTAATTTCTATTTTCATTACGCTGCAGTCACAATATCAAATTATTTTTCAATTCTCATTCAAGATTTTTACATATGAATATCATCTATTCCTTTGCAAAATTCACAAAAATTTTAAGCTGTGACGTAGGCTGCACGCAAACTTAAAGCAATTTTTTAGCAAGATGCAAGATGACTGTAATTTGAAACACTATGGAATGAAAATTTGTAAGCAAATTGTCGTCAAATTTTAAAAGTCTGAGTGTATTTGTAAAAAAGCGAGAGAGAACATTTGATAGTGTGACTACCAAAGCTAGCGACATTGAGCAGATGAAATAAGTGAGAGCTTGGCAATATTTTATTTTAAAAGAACATCACAAAATTAAAATATTATAATGTACATGTACACCGCGCGTCATCAGGTTAGCGCAGACCCTTTCATTGACCCTTAAAGAACGGGTGGGGCAAAAGTCCCACCAAAGTCGCGCCAACTTGGTTATGTGACGTTTAGCTTTACTCATTGTGTTGTGTAGACTTCCAAATTTTATTATAGATAAATATACGCCACAAGAACGAACAGAAATAGTGACAATATTTATTGAAAATAATCGTTCCATTGTTGCCGTTAAGGGGAAATTGTGGTATTTTTTTAAATCAAAAATTTATGTGAATAAGCCCCAAACGATTCAACATCTTAAAGACAATTGTTAAATAAAAAACTATACAAATTTCTAACAGCGCTCTCTTCCTTCTTTCAAATCAAACAAACGTTTAATATTTTTTCAAACTTTAATTTATTGATTGAATTTGATGCGCTTTAAAATTATTTGTTTTATCGCGTTGTGCTTTGTTTCAAAATCGACTGTACAATGATATTTTTAAATAACTGGCATCAGCATATGCCTATCTAAATAAATTGTTTTGTACGTGAATTCTTGTTCTGGACCGTTAACAAAAACAATTTATAATATTACCAATATTCAAGCTAAGAAATTATGCAAAATTATTTGTATATAAAAGGTTTAATAGTGTTAGTGAGACATTTTTAGAACGACATAAATATATGTATAAAAGGGAGTAATAAATTCTCTATTAGTTTCTTTAAGATGACAATTACTCTTAAAATGTTTAACAATATTAATTATGTTGCGCTACAGACGGCAGTAACATTCCCTTGCCTGTAAACGAGTATGATGAATCGAGTTTACCATCAAACCTGCCGACGTCTAGAACTGCCACTTTAGCTACCGGTCGCCGAAGCATACCCGATTTGGTGTTCACCGTTACGCTTCTTACTTGACCATCTTTAGCAATCACCGTTTCCACCACAATGCCTTTAGGCCAACAATTGCGGGGGAGATCTTGATCAACGATCACAACTACGTCTCCGATTTTAATCGGGGGCTGTTTGGCAAACCACTTGCTTCGTCTTGAAATTATTGGTACATACTCTAGTAGCCATCGGCGCCAGAACTGGTCAGCAAATTTTTTGGTTTGGTACCATCGCTGTCGCAAATCTGCATTCTCTCCATATATGGGCTTATAGCCGTCGGATGACCCAATTAATAAATGATTCGGTGTAAGAGCTTCATCGTCGGTGGACTCAACAGATACGAATGTGAGAGGACGAGAGTTTATGATAAACTCGACTTCGTATAATGCGCTTCGTAGGCTTTCATCGTTGAATTGCTTTGAAGGAAAAATGGAGTGAAGCACTGTTTTAATGGTTCTCACTAGCCTCTCCCAAGCTCCTCCCATGTGTGGAGCTGCAGGCGGATTAAATTTCCATTTAATTTTTTCATATTTTATAGACAATAATGTCAAGTCTATATTTTTGGTTTCGTCACACAGGACTTTTTCTGCGGCCTTAAAATTTGTTCCATTATCCGTATAAATCTCTCTCGGTGAACCGCGACGTGCAATGAAATTACTAATTGCCATGATGCACGAACTTGTGTCCAGACTATGTGCCACTTCAACATGCACAGCTCTAATTGTGAGGCATGTAAAGATCACACCCCAACGTTTTTCCCGCCGCCTTCCCACAGCTACATAAAGTGGTCCGAAGTAATCTATTCCAACGTAAGTGAACGGCCTTTCAAATGCGGCTAGTCTAGCGGGGGGTAGTGGAGCCATTTGTGGCACTTGCGGCTTAGCATATTTATTTTTGCAATACTGGCATACGCGACGTACCTTTCTGTATAACACTCGTAGATGAGATATGTAGTATTTGCTGGATATTTTGTTAATGATGGTTTCGTGCATTTGATGATGAAAGCTTTCATGCACTGAACGGACCAAGAGCAATGTAATATGATGAGAATGCGGGAGAACAATAGCATCGTCATGGTTATTCAAGTATTCTTGTCTGCCTTTACTTCTTATTAAGCCGTTTTCGTCTAAATACACATTTAATTTTGTTAATTTGCTAGTTTTTACAATTGGCTTACCGTGCTTGAGGCAATTGAGTTCTTCGGCGTAGTCTTTAGACTGTGCGAATTGCAAAAGAAATTGTTTAGCTCTTTGTATCATTTCGAAAGTGACAACATTCGATTTCATAGATGCTTTGACTTTCAGCTTCTCGATGTATAGAATAAAAACGGCAACTGAGCGGTACAAGCGGCGCCAGTTTGAAAAATACTCAACATTTGGTTCCAATAACCCATCGGGCTTACTTATAACAAACAGGCATCGTTTTAATTCGGAGTCAACTCTGATATCAGCCTCTGATGTTTCGCAATTTGGCCACGCGTTGGGATGACATAGCAGAAATTCGGGACCAGAAAACCACAATTCAGCGTTTGCTCGCGCAGAGACTTTCGTTGCAACATCAGCGGGATTCATTTTGGAGGGCACCCATTTCCATTGTGATACATTTGATGACTCAACTATTTCGCCAACCCTATGCATGACATACTGCTGCAAGTTTTTAGGGTCCATTTGCAACCACTTAAGCACAGTTTTTGAATCTGTCCACCAAAATTGCGATGTTGTTTGTATGCGAGCCACATTTAGTACTTGATTAGCCAAACGTACTCCAATTACAGCCGCTTGCAACTCCAACCTCGGTATTGACAACGGTTTGAGTGGCGCCACCTTCGACTTTGCGGCTACCAAAGCAACATTAACTTGTCCGGCATGTTCAACACGTAAGTAGGATATAGCTGCGTAAGCGTTTTCGCCGGCGTCAACGAAAGTGTGAAGTTGCACGCTAATTGCTTCCTTCAGAAATGGAGAATAACATCTCGGAATTTCGACCGAGGTAATAAGCTGTATGACCAATTTCCAATGACACCATTTTTCGAAGAGATTTTCGGTCAGTGGTTCGTCCCAGTCGATTCCAGAGCGCCATATGTTTTGTAGCAGTATCTTGAGACCTATTGTAAAGCACGAAACAAGCCCCAGAGGATCAAAAATGGACATCAGAACCTGCAGCGTCTCTCTTTTGGTTGGCACCACGGGTTCGTTTATGACGTCACGACGCAATCGTGCGAATCTGCAAATATACTTGAACGTGTCATTATTTGGCTCCCAATACATACCAAGAATTTTTGTAGCGGATCCCCACTCTTTGGAATTTTGTGTAGTTGGCAACCTTTCTGCAAATTGTTTCAATAGATGTGTAGAATTCGAAGACCAGTTGCGAATGTTGAAACCAGCTGCGGCGTGAATCTGCTTTACATGCCTCGCGAGGTCGATGGCAGCCAACTCGTCGTCCTCGCTGTCGATGAAATCGTCCACATAGTGATATTTTTGCACAGCTTGTACTGCTCGTGGAAACTCAGCTTTAAATTTTTCAGCATTTTTATTGCGAATGAAGTGTGCAATAAAGGGAGCACAGCAAACCCCGAATGTTAATGAGCGCATGACATAGGTACTTGGGCGGTGCTTCTCGTCACCCTCGTTCCACCATAGAAAACGCTGAGCGTGCATATCGCTGTCTCGCACGTTTATTCTGTGGAACATTTCTTCGATGTCGCCACATATGGCAATTCTGCCAGTTCTGAATGCAAGCAAAACTTCCACCAACGGGTTCAATAGATCAGGTCCACTCAGTAGAAAATCGTTAAGTGACACATTGTTTGCCTTAGCAGCGGCATCCCACACTAGTCTCATTTTGCCGGGTTTGTTGGGGTTCGTTACTATAAAAATTGGTAAATACCATGTTTTGGTACTCGGCATTGAACTTTCGCCACATGAAAGTTTTTCTGCGTATCCTTTTGATATTAAATTATCAATTTGCGATTGAATAATCGCCTTTAGAGCCGGATCCTTTTCAATCTTTTTGCGTAAACAGATTGATCTTTTTAAGGCATTAGAATAGCTGTCTGGCAGGGCAACATCTTTGTCACGCCACGTCAAGCCAACTTCATAACGGCCATTTACTTCCCTGCACGTCTCATTCAAGATTTGTGTAGCGCGATTATCATCAGCTGATAATAGATGTGATGATTTAGGCGCTTCCATGGCGAAGTATTCTTTTACTGCTTCATGAAGTTTTTCGAAATCCTTTTGACAACCGCACATATGAACGTTCAGTCGAAATTCGCTCACATTAGAATTATCGCAACCTTGCAAGGTCCAACCAAGGCGAGTTTTGGAAGCGATGGGCTGGTTCCAATTGCCTTCTCGGATTTTTAAGGGTACGGCCAACTTCCAATTATTAGCTCCAATCAAAATTTTCGGTTTAATATTTTTGTATGATTGAATTGGCAACCCTGCCAAATACGGGTATCGCTTAATTATGTCATTGCTATCTAATGTCTGCGCTGGAAGATCAAGGCTATCGACTGTGCGAACATCTTTCAGCTCATATTTGTGCCCACTAGATATATTGGAGACTTCGATATTGACTTTCACCGATTCACTCTCTTCACGTATCGTATTTCCGGTCCACCGTAAGCATAGGGATTCTCTTATGCCTTGCAGGCCAAATTCATCAACAATATTTTTCTCAATGAGGGTTACAGCGGACCCTTCATCAAGAAATGCATATGTTGTTATTATTTTGCCTTTTGCATGCAAATTAAGTGGCACAATTCGAAAATATGGCTGTTGCTCTACACCACTGTTTCTATGCGTATTCAGTATTGCATTTTGCGATGATGTGGAAGTTGTTGGCTTGTTTTCTGCTGAAGACTGTGTCGGCCCAGCTTCTTTGTGCTTATGAAGAAGTTGGTGGTGTTTAGCTGAACACCCATCTATGCCACAAACTTTGTTCAAAAAACATTTCTTGCGATGTAGCCCAAGACACTGTCGACATAAATTTTTCTGGCGCACATATTCCCATTTACGATCCAATGAAACACTTTTGAACTTTTCGCAATGCGGCACTTTGTGACATTCGCTTTGGCAAACACAACACTTTGCAGCTTGCACATTACGCTCAGAACTTTGTTGTTTATAATCATCGTGCTCTACTATTGTGTGCGTGTTCACTGCACCGCTGCTTTTAAATGGCGCCAAGGTCACGACTGTGCTTGCTGCTTCTGCGAGTTGATACAACCAGTCACTAAAAAGTTTCACTATAGGTGCTCGTGGATCTTTTGGAAACATGGCCCAGTTTAATTTATGAGTATTAGGCAGCTTTTCGACCAGCTCTTTTACCAGAAACGAATTGTGAAGATGCATATCCAACTGGCAACCCTCAATTGTAGCGCAAATATTGCGGACGCAAAGCGCAAACTCTATAAGAGATTCCAATTTATCTTTCACTGCTGGTATATTACGTGCTTTATTCATTGCACGCTCGAGAATATGTTCCGGACGGCCAAAACAAAGACGTAGAGTTTGAATGATTTCAGGGACCATTGATGGTAAAAGCAATTTATGTTTAACCATATCTCTGGCTTTACCTTTTAGGCATGACTGCAGGCGTATTAAATTTTCAGCATCTGAAAACCCTGCTACCGCTGTGGTATTTTCGAAGCTGTTTATAAATAAAGGCCACTCATCGGGATCACCATTAAATACGGGCAAACTTTTTGGTATAGCTTGGCGTGCTGCTAACTGAGCTGGTGTTGGTGTTAAAGTCATCATATTCATTTGACTGCACGACGCAGAAACGTCTGCTGATTGAGACAATATTTTGTATTTATTGTCTAAATATTGTTGTTGGAGTTTCATTTCCTCTTCCAATCGTTCTAACTGCAAATTCCGTATGACAACATAATCTTCTCCACTTGCTGCCCCAGGTGTATGTACACTTGGTTGTTTTTGTTGTTGTTGTTGACACCCAGTTGTTCCAGAGAATACAGAAAATACAGGTGCCGATCTTGATGCATACGTTGTTGCAGCTGTTGCAAAAATTGGCGGTTCTGAAACACCAATAGATGAGTAAGGCTGAGCAGACATTATATTGCTTACCATTGTAGGAATATTTGTCATTGTTTGATGAGTTTTCTTTTTACTAGAAAACATAAATTGCGCTGAACTCACTGCTGTAGTAGCAGGAATTGCGGGTTGCACAGTTTTCACTATTGCATTTGATGTTGTCGATTGCATATGTTTTTTATCTGCAATAGACTCCGTTGTAGGTGATGATGTTGCGCTTGGTAAGGCAATCGTAGATGCAACTTCTGTAGCTCGATCTTTGTTTCCGTTGATTTCGCATAAATCGCAGTACCAACTTCGGTCAGCCACCGTGCTATCTACTGCCACACATTGAAAATGGAACCAATTGTCACACTGGTCACATTGAACCATCTCCTCGCTATCAACTTCATAACATTTTTGGCAATGAGTATTGTTCATTTTGTTTTTTTTTGTTTCGATCACTTTGCAAGTTAACGCGAATAAGTTTTTATTTAATTTAAAAATAATTTTAAAGAAATGTTAAATAAAAAACTATACAAATTTCTAACAGCGCTCTCTTCCTTCTTTCAAATCAAACAAACGTTTAATATTTTTTCAAACTTTAATTTATTGATTGAATTTGATGCGCTTTAAAATTATTTGTTTTATCGCGTTGTGCTTTGTTTCAAAATCGACTGTACAATGATATTTTTAAATAACTGGCATCAGCATATGCCTATCTAAATAAATTGTTTTGTACGTGAATTCTTGTTCTGGACCGTTAACAAAAACAATTTATAATATTACCAATATTCAAGCTAAGAAATTATGCAAAATTATTTGTATATAAAAGGTTTAATAGTGTTAGTGAGACATTTTTAGAACGACATAAATATATGTATAAAAGGGAGTAATAAATTCTCTATTAGTTTCTTTAAGATGACAATTACTCTTAAAATGTTTAACAATATTAATTATGTTGCGCTACAGACGGCAGTAACAACAATATTCGTCACGAAGTTGAAGAAATTCAGCCTGAGATGTTGCAGGATGTCATGCAAAATGTCTTAAAAAGAGCCGAAAGTTGCATAGCGAATCGCGGTCACAATTTAGCCGATATAATTTTCCAATCATAATAAAAGAAAAATAAAATGTAAGGACCATATAAACTTTTTACGAAACCAAACTAAAGACCTCAATAGTTTTTACTTTTCGTTGCCGTTCTGTGCCGTTCTTTTTTGTAGAAAATATTTCTTATTTAGATATTTTTGTGAAGTAAAAAACATTTTGCAAACATTTACAAAATTCAATCCTATAATTATGTCGTCCACATTCGAAAGTTCAGACACAGAATAGTAATTAAGAAATATTTTCTACAAAAAAGAACGGCACAGAACGGCAACGGAAAGCAAAAACTAATGAGGCCTTAATTCTGCCTTTACTTATCTTTTCTTTGAACAAAGTTATTTAAAGGCAATCAAAATGGTAGCGGCACTTGTGCCCCAACTTGTATTATTTGAACCAATTGAGGATCATATAGTTTTAAGATTTTTATCTGTTTTATCTATAGAAATATCCAGGATATAGGTAGGAATTGAATCTGCAACCCCCAGACTAAGATATTACAGGGTTTCCCAAATCGGACGAAGTAAAATAATTTTTATTTTTAATTATTATTTTTAGATAGTTTTTCTTCTCCATATTTATTGCCTTTTTTAGTTTTAAATTTTAAAATTCTTCATTTTACTCAACTTCTATTGCAGCAAATCATTCAATGTACGGAACACCAAATTAAAATTTAGAAATTAATCGACATGATATTGACTCAGTTTACAGATTAGGCCAGTATACATTATATTGAGTATTTACATAATCACTAGTAATTAATCGTTTAAGATTCTCAACTATGCCTTGCTGAATAATTTTTTTGGTGACCTGTTTTACTGATTTTAACTTCATAATTATCTTGTTTTATTTTTTTTACAGACAAATTTCACGAGAAAAATTTTCCTGTAATCTTGTGAAGAGTTTTGTCCTTAAATGTGTTGAGAAATTACTTGTCTAAAATATGTCACTAAAGTATATTTCTGTGAACGAAGACTAATCAAATATTCGACAAGAATTCTTGTGAACTTATAAGTTAAGTATTATATTTAATTATTATTTTTTATTAAAAACGAAAAGGTATTAAAATGCGATAGAAAGTCTCCATGGAAAGTCCATGGACCCCATGTTCAACTAAACCAGCACTGTGTAACCAACTTCTTTCTGTATTAAATGTTGCAATTATTTTTGTTAGGTTGTATGCCAATCGGTAGCAAAATACTATGGTGAAAAGATATTTGCTTGAGGGGAAAAAATATTATGTTTCTGCTTTGCCAAATGATATCTTTTTTAACAACATGAAATTTTGACGTCTGTGAAAACAAGCTGATGAAAAGGCAAAATATTTGACTACAAGCCGTCGGCTACCAACTTTTTAAAAGAACTTTTTTATACACATATGTAAATAAAATGCTCTGTTATAGTGAAAAAATGTATAGTGTGATGTACAATTGCAAACGCAAATTGTAATAAACAATGCATTTTTCAGTCTAACTACATTTAAGAGCCGTAAAAATTCAATGTATTGGCCGACGGGTCGAATTTTCAAAAGCGACGGCGCGCCGTGGTTTGCTTTGTTTTATGATACCATGCTTTTAATTTGCTGCTTGTGTCAAAAATTCTGTTAGCCCCCAAAGCAAGGCGAATTCATAACAGGTGAACTTGATAGCGCAGCTGATAACTTGTTTTTATTTTGATCCAAGGCGAATTAGGTTTGGATGTCAAAATTAATTTTTTTCTTTTGCTTACATTCAAGTTAAAAATTTTCAAAAATCAAAAATTTAATTGTGAAAAAGAAAAATCAAACAAAAATTTAAATAAAAAGCTAAAAAAGAGTGTTAAAAAGTGAAAAATGCGTAAATGTTCAATATGTAAAAAACTATATGAAAGAGAAAGCGGTACATTGTTCAGCACACCCAAAGACATGAACGCAGAACAAGGTGGAGCGAATAAATGTGTAGTGATGAGATTTATTAACAATAGGTTTCAATTATAGGATATTTCTTAAATTAAATTACAGTGCAAAATAAAACTAATTTCCGATTCAGCATCCACACAAAAGGACATCAAAGCATTAACACTTTCTTCCTCAATGGAATTTCAATGTGTACTTACATCCGTGGAAATTTTTTGGGTGGGTGATGAAGCAATCACCGATTGACAATGACATTGAACGGCATTACGGATGGCAGGAGTCAATAATTGATCAGCGGACCTTTAAAACATTTCCACACAACAGATTTCTTCAACAAAATAACATCTGTTAAAAAACAACACTTAAAAAACAAAACTTTTTGAAATAATAATTTTCGATATTTTATTTTTTTGCCTAAGTCAAATATTTTTGACAATGTACTTTGATTTTACACAAACGTAATGCTTGTAATTTTTGTAGTGTTGTGGTTGTGTTAGTATTAAGTTCACCTGTAATGAATTCGCCTTGCCCCAAAGCTAGTAAAATTTTATTCACCTCAACAGTGTCAAAAATTTACATACCAGAGTACATTGCTACCGATTCGCACACACCTTTACTTAGATTTGTTAAACATTTAAACAGTCTCGTTTATGAAACATGAAGTTGCTTCAATGTTTTCGATCAATCACGAACTTCTTCAGAATAATGTTAACTTTCGAAAGCAAATATTAAATATATTCGCTTAAAATCCAAAAAAATAGCAAAAAGGGTGTTCGATATTGTCGAAGTTTCGAATAATTCGGAAAACGTCTATTTTGAAAACACGGTTTTAAAATTTAGAAAATTAAAAAAAATCTGATTTTTCGAATAATTATGGAAAACAAAACTAAAACTTTATATTTATTATTTGTTTTTCACGAATCGAATTTATCTCGAGCTATAGGTAATTTTTTTATAAAAAAACGTTTACAAAATTTTATTAGTTAACCGATATTTCGCCACTTCCTTCAGGGAAATATATTGAAGAAGCCACACAACGAAGTGGGGAAATATCGGTTAACTAATAAAATTTTGTAAACTTTTTTTTTACCTATAGCTCGAGATAAATTAGATTTATTTAAAAAACATAAGGTCGAAAAAATATATAAGAATAATTTGTTTTTCATGGAAACTTAATAAATTGTTAAAGGCCTGCCTGAGTTTCTGTGCGGTGGTTCGGCATGAAAAATTAAAGCATATTTAAATTCTTTTTTTTTATTTTATTTTCCTTTTACATAAATATCAGTTTCGTGACGTGCTTTAGGCAATTAGGTTCTTAAAATATATATTTAATACTAATAGAACGTGTTATGATTTAAAAATTTAGCTCCTGTTTTTTATCCCAAGACAGTAGATATTGTACAACGAATTTTGTATGAACATAAAAAACAGGAAGTCAACGGAAAAACAAAACGTATTTTTAGCGGTTAGATGAATTTGTCTGTCTTAGCTCACGTGCATTTTTGAATAGCAACTAAAACTGCTACCGCTTAAATTTTGTTTGTTAATAGCTATTTGATGTCCAAAATCAATATATTTATTTGTGTATTTGTTCTTCGTCTAATTTCGTTTATTTATATTGTTGACTTCCGTGTAATTTTATGGGGTGTTAAAGACCAGGCAAATATTTAAACTTTGTCTACCACTAACATATTCTACGATTTGTTCAAAATGTTCAAATATTTGTTAACGTTTAGTTCAGTAGATCGCTAGAACATCAATAACATTTAGTTTCATTTGCTTGAATATAACAAATATATTTTTAAGGCTCTATTTTTGAGTACAACTATCTCTAACACGGTTCGACAAATTTAAAAAAAGTCGTTGCAGTTGAAATACATGATATTAGTACGTGTGAAATGGTCAATCAATTTCAATTTTTTTTAATAACACATTTATAGTCTTATTCACAAACGATGAATAAATTTATAGAAGGTTTTAATGTTGGATTTTTATATAACTTTATTAATTGTTTGTGAATAAGGCCATTAATATTTTAGTGAATATGTTAAATATTATTTAAAAAAAGTGGTGTTATGAATTTAAAAGATTAACTGGCAGGCCCACGATGTCACTCGTATTCGTGCTTTCGTACAATCACATAAAAAAACAAATTCTAAAATTTTGTTTTTTGTTTTAAATACAATTGTACGAAAGAACGAATACGTGTGACATCGTGGGGCTGGGACTGAGCTTTAAGGTCTAAAACAAATAAATTTTATTTCTTTGAATTAAAATATAACTAAAATGAATATTTTAATATACAAAATGAATAAACTTTAATTTATTGGAATAAAACATTTGTTTTTTAATTTTGTTTAATTTTAAAATTGAAAGTAGTGAGTCAATACTTAATAAGTATCGACTAGAATCGAGTTCATCAAAGTAGTTAAACATTTAATTGAAAAAATACTTTTTAATTAAAGGCGTTGATTGAAAAAAGATTTATGTACATATGTATATTGTGTTTTATCTGTATGCTTTTAATTGTAATATTTGCTTCTAAAATTATAAAAATTGCTTAAAACATAAAAAGTAATGAAAAATAAGAGAAATAGAACAATGAAACAATAATGCGAGTATTTGTAGCAATAACAGAATGAATTTATAAAAACAATAACAATAGCAACAAAAACAACAATAGAAAACAAAAACATTTAATTAAAGTTGCTGCAATTTATAATAAAAAAACAAAAAAACAAACCGACTTAAGCAAAAAGCAGGAGCAGTTTACAATTGGATTGTGGTTTCATTTGTTAGATTTTTCTAAATTTTCTCCTGCAGTCGTAGACGAGTTTTTTTTCATTTATTTAAAGGATGAGTTGAGTTGTTGTTTAGTTGATTGCTATTGCGTGTCTCATGTTGTGGGTGTGTTCATGGCAATTTTTCTGGTTGAGCTGGTACATCAGATTTGAAAACCAAGAGTGTAAAAAAAGGAAAGCTATTTCGAAGTAGTTAATTTCAATGTGCCTTTAGACTTTTGTGGAGATATTTTTGTGGAGATATTTATATTTTGTGTGCTTTTTATTTGTATATTTTCAGCAAATTAATTTTTTTTATTGTTTTGTTACTTTGGTGAAGAGTTTCACAAATATATAAGAGCTGATTTCAAAATCATTGAACAGAAAACCGCTATAAATTAGTAAATGAGGTACGAGGGGGGCGTTTTCTATTTTAGTTTATTAAATTTTTTTTACATGCACACATACATACTCTTGCACTGTATGACTTTTATTTTCAATACTCGTCTGCGCTATTTCAATTTTAAATTATAAAACTTTTTAGAAGATAAGTATAAAAATTCTTGCGGGAACTATTAGGACAGCATCGGCAAAACAATAGATAGTTTTATCTTACTAAACGAAATATGTTGTAAACCAAATACATGGTGATTAGCGCCTTTTGTGGGAAATGCTAAAATTTAGTTTTCTTTAATTTATATTGAAAGAATTGTTTGGCTTGTGCTCAAATCCTAGTTTACCAATTTGTTTTTAATTTACGAAAGTTTTTGATAAATTTATTATTTTATTCTGAAAGTAATATTGGAACAATTTATTCATCAGACTAGCAGAACGAATCAAAACTGAATTGACCTCAGGCCAAACAATTCATTCAATATAAAACTTAAAAAGTTCAACTAATAACGCACAAACATTAATTTTTAAAATTTATAGTTGACCTTTTTCCCAAAATTATTATTTTTCAAATTCAGTAAAATATTGTTTAATTAAAAACACATTGAAATTGAGTATTAATGCCACCCTTAGACGACATGTTCTCATGGCATTGATAAGTCAGGTTCTGTATCGGACTAATGTGTTGCAGAATGTCTTCTAGGAAATTTTCCCAAAACCGCGTACCAAAGTTTGTTTGCCCTTTTTCTTCCAAAATATTGAAAATCCACCAAAAACTTTTCATCCGTCATCATGCATTCAAAAATTAATGGGCTAACAATTTTTGTGTACGAGTATATAACTTGCGAACAAAATTTGTCGGTTATGTTCAGAACTCATCATATATATTTTTTGTATGTATTTCTATTTGACGCAACTCTACAAATCATTCCAAAATCCTCTTCATATTTTTTATAATTATTTCACAATCCGTGTGTCTGTGTATGTATGTGTGTATGTGTTGTTTTCTTACTAAAAAACAAGAAAAATGTAAAACGTGATTAAAATGCCTAAAAACGTAAAAAGGATGTACAAATTACCAGGAAACATTTGTAAATACATCTGGGTATAAAAGAATTTGTTTTGTGAAGCCAGTTAAATATTTTATGACATTTTTCTACATTTATCTTAAAAGTTGATGTTGTGCATATTTAATTATATCGACCGCAAAAGAGTGAAAACATTCCAGCTGAAAAAATTTCTAATGGGTTTCTTTTCGTATGGGAGCTGCTATCTCCCATTCTTTGATTTTTTATTTTATTTTTCATTTGGAGTACGTGTTCTTGTTGCTTCTTCTGTATAGTAGTTTTTTTTAACCGACTTCTTACAAAGAACCGGATTTTGAATTAGTCAGAATTTTTTTTCAGATGTGAAAAAAAACTGGGGGCAAATTACGGCATGCGATATCGAACGAAATTTCCATAGAAATTCAAAAAAATTTTTATGGGATTTCGTTCGATATCGAACGCCGTAATTTGCCGCATGAATATTTTGGTTAGTGGTTTTTAATCTAAAGTGATTGTTATTTTTTTTGGTTAAAGTTCGTAACATTTTTAGTCAAAAAGAATTGGACATGAGACAATAATCCAAAGGAACAAGGGAAAAATTTAACACTAATTAATTTCAACTTACACGGCAGAGCAGAAACAACGTTGTTTTTCGGGAGCAGCTACACTCCCATCATCAGTGTTCATTTGTGTTTCCATGTATCCGCCACTGTTTAGGTGGCTCGGTTGAATGTGATTTCACATTTCTTTTTATACAAATTATGAGTCAAAAAAGGATACGAGAGTTATTTGTATTGTGGAATTATTCGTTGTTTTTAGAGCAAACACAACTTCACCGCAATTATTATTTTTTACTTGTAAATCGAAAAACCAGAAATATGCTGTAAAAAGTGTTTTATGTGCATTAAACAGACAGTGGAAAAGTGTAAATGTGCTCTTAAAATTGAAAAATGCTTGAAAGTAACACCATGTGACCATGTGAAAGTAACACCACACGTTTTCGGTACCGCAACACATTTCATCAGCACATGAGTCATTCATTTGGGTACATTTTATTCAAGGATCATTAATATTTAAATTACCATTCGATAAAGAAACAAATACAAGACTAACAAAAATTGCACACTTCTCTTCTTTTATCCAGCATTTTTAGTTATGAGCATCCTTTACTTTTTCTGTAGTTCCTTTTTTCATCAAGGTTTTTATAGAGTCCAAGTCACACAGACCTTTTAGCATCGACATATCTGTTTTAATTCGGGAATTGTTTCAGGACTTTTTTATTTTTTAAGAACAAGTAAATCTAAATATAATTTTATAATTCGATTTGTCATCATGAAACCGTCTTGTGTGTTGCTTGATTCGAAAATAAAAATGTTGCAATTAGAAATGTTTTGTTTTGTGTACCAGTTTTGAGCAAGCAGCATTATCAGCGTACATTAAATCTTTTGAGGTGTCCTTTTTAGACAGAGGATGTTATAATAAATATTGTTTTAGTAAAAAAAACTTAAATATTGTTTTCAGTGCGAAAAATCGTCACGTCAAATTATTCGAAAATATAAATGATTTGAAACGGGTGAAATTTTTATAAAGAAAAACGGTTTTCGGTTCTGGTTTTTTGAATAGTCTATTATTGACGTTGCTAAAATTTCGTTTGTTATTTAGGCAAAAAAGGTAAAATAATTGACAAAAGTTGACACAATGAAATGAGTGTGAAAGGCTTGATGAAAGAATAATTTCAAAGCATTTATCAAAGAGTTAAAAGGATGCTTTGATAAATTTTCATATGAAGTGGCAGGAAGCTCCTTGAAAAATATTATAATAATACTGAAATTTCTTTCATCGGCTGCATGCATGTATTTTTCATAATATTTTAACAGGACTGCTTGATGAATTTAGAATTTATGCACAAACTCCGTTTTATTTATTAATTCTTTTTTTTTTACTCTGCCAAGAAATCATAAAGTGCGTTAAAAGAGTTTTTTTAATGGATTTTATAAGGAAAAATTTTAGGAAATTCATTCCAAATGAGAACTTTTGAATAATATTTCATTTTCAAGTAAAAAGGCGTAACTAACAAAAAATTTTAAACCGAAGTTTTGATCGATTATTATGAATGCCATCAAACTAAATGTCTTTACACTTCTTCGATCAAAAATTAAGTTTTTTTTTAAAAAAACAAAAAAACAAAAGGACGTAACTAAAAGTGTGATTTGATTAATGCAAAACGACTTAATTGCACATTTTTTCCTAAAAAATATAATGCAATAGTTTTCTTTGAAAATTGTTTGAGGAATTCCATGAACGACTTATCAATGCATGTTTTTCTGACGATGGTTAGTATAATATTATTTCCATATCAAGAAACGTCGGGTTAAACTACTTCAATATCAAATTGATTAATTCAATTTCTTTGTATGACTACACCTAATCTTTTCTTGAGACCCAAGTGATAAGCAAAAAGTGCATGCTTTTTCAATTTTAATAAAGAAAATAATGAGCATAATAATGAGTGTCGTTATCAAAAATAAAGTTTTTAAATGCGCTTGCATTTCGACTGACAAGATTTTTAACATTATTTTGTTTGTTTACATAAGCGCAGGATGTTTAAAGAAAAAAATATTCCTATATATTAATGTTAAAAAGATTTGTCTATTTTAAATCACGCTTTTTATAAATAAAACTTCTTACATTGTGTTCTATTTTGTAATTTTTTTATTTACTGTTAAATATATGGATACCAGCTGACTATAGAGACAGTACTAGCAGCCACCGTACAGTAGCAGTTGCGACTTATTGATGTGCCATGATCAAAGATTTCCGTAGTATTTATACCAGTAATCGTAACCACTGTGCCAGTAGCTGTGACGGACGCTGGTGTTATGCGAATGGGTGTAAATAATCGTTGACCTGCAGGCAGGTACGTCTTCTACAACGCCCATCATCGGTGTGCCCGCAACATTAGCACTTGGTAAATAAGTGGACTACGTTGCCGTATTAGTAACGACTAATCGAAGTATTTTATGTTGATATGTCTAAAGCTGTATGATGCTGTGATTTGTGTTTATCCTGGTCCAACATTTTCCAATTGCGTTATCATCGTAGCTCGTCGTGCAGCAAAGTTGCTTCATTTTTCGGAACTTTGCGCATACATCTTTTCGGCTGCAGCTGAAGCATCTGCCACCTGTCTGTCCAACGACTTGACGTGAGAAATCATCGATTCGAGCTGTCGCGTTCTGAATACTTCCTGTGTCTAATTTCCTTTAACCATTTTTATATCCACTTTTATATAAGACATTTTTTTATTTTCCTTCTCATAAATTTGTCAAAAGTTTTTAAAACATCTATTCATATTTTTAAGGCGAATTCGGATGCGACTACCTGATGTGAATCTGCCTAACGTTAAGCTTTATTTTAATCAATAAATTGATTTTTTTTATAATCAATTATTAATTAAATAGAAATTTTTTCTTGTATAAAATACTTCAACTATATATTTGAACTTATTTGTTGTAGATACGCCTTTTTGTATTTCAGAAAAACCGCAGTCAAAAAGGCGCATCTAACACAACTCTTCAAATAATTAAAAAAAAATCTTTTTTTTGGTTTTTAGAAAAAACTTCGTTAAAAATGTTTATAGTTTTAATTTTAGAAACTATCTAAAATTAATTTAAATTTGCTTCTCCTGTAAAATTATATTTTTGTTAAATACGCCTTTTTGCATATAAGGTAACGATATATTTTTGGAGGGTTGGGGGTTCGAGTATAGTCACACTCCATTGGAGAATATTTTCTTGTTTTTTTGCTGTGGACAGAATTGACAGGTAAAGAAAATTTGACTGCTTGCTGTTAGAAACTGTTCACGCTTTCAGCACCGTTTTACAAGTCATGAGCAACTGAATCTAACCGCTTGGACATAATTTGTTCAGACAATCTTACTATTTTAAATTAACATTCATTATGTGAAATCACGATATAAACCTCTTCTTCATGAATCATATTTTAGTTATGAATAGAAAAACGGGAAATATGCTGTAAAAAAGTGTTTTATGTGCAGTGAAAAAGTGAAAATATGCTCTTAAAAATTAAAAAAGCTGATAAAAACCACCGTGTGACAATTTGGAAGTTGTTTTTTTTACAAAAAAAAAACCCAATATATTCATTAATTTAAATATGATACATAGTAAAACTTTTTACTTGGCTTTTCATTTTCTCATCCTTTGTCCTTTCTAAAGGACGCACATTTTTTATTTGAGAAAACTTATTAAAAAATATGTTTCCCTATTAAAATACGCTATTTGAACGAGGAAGGCTCTGCAGAATATTTCTTTTAATTTTATTGGACAAAAAAATACAAATAATTTTCTTTTTAAAATATATCCTTTCATATACTATAACGATTTTTAAAACTTTCTTTTTTTTAAATTAAATGTTGTAGCTTAAGTGAACTCTATATGATTTTATGTCTTTTAGCTTTTAAAATAATTTAATTTTCCTCTAAACAGCCTTTATCGAAATCGCTAGTTGGAAGACAAATTTTTCAGTGGAAATGTTAACCACTTTGTAATTATTAAATTTATTATTTAACATTTTTTGGAATTCTTTACAACTTTGATATAAATATTTATATGGTATTTTAAGTTGTGTATCTCTGAAAAATGTAAAGTCTACTCAAATTGACTCAAATTGATGAAGAAATGAAAAACGGATTATGTAGTCTTACTAAACTTGATTTGTAGTTTATTGGAGACGTCAAATACTTTAAACCAAAAAAGGTGAAGATCATCACCGGAACAGAAACGTTAAAAATGTCCTTTTTCTTTCCATTTTTTTTTAACATGAAAATTTTGTAAATAATAAAAATCACCTTTATTCCAGTTGTTAACATCGACGTGGCGTCAACACAATACCAGTAATTTGGAGCTTATGTATCCGTTGTAGAAAACAACTGATTGCTATTGTGACAGGCTCATGTTATTTTCTAGACCTTAGAGAATAGAAATAGACTGTCAGTAGCACAAAATTTTATTCGAGAGCGAGTAGACAAGCCTAATTTTTGTGGTATTGTATTGACGGGACGTCGATGTTGGCAACCGGAATTAGAGTGAACATTTAAACTCTGCACTACACACACATTTAATTAATTAATTTTCTAAATAAATTTTTTTTTAAATAAAGTTTTTTCTGAAATAAAAACAGCTTGTGAATTAAAATAGATAAAATCAATCAAACTTTGAGACCAGATAGAACTTCTTTAACTTTCGAGGATATAAAACTAAAATGTTATTTTCGTTTTATGTTTTTTTTTTGGGGAACAAAAGGAAGTATTTGATAACATTTTTGCAGTGATTTCCTATATATTTGGTACCACTATTGCTAAAAAATATCAAGTTTGAATTTGGAAAAACATTTGTAAAATAGCTAATGTCCTTCAAAAAGACAAGGAAATGAAAATTCAAGTACGCAGTTTGCGTATTTGAGCAATGTGTGTATAGTGGCTTTTCTGCCAAAAAGGTGCTGTTGCACGGTGAAGGTTAGGTTAGGTTCCACAGGCTACCAGTTGCATGCAACCGTTCCACTTGGGTCCAGATATAGGTCCCTTTGATATGCCTGGTGTAGATACATAAAATAAGTCTCCCCCTATCCTATGCTACGGTCGGTACTAAACCAACTTGATTTGCGAATAAACTGGTTTATTCTTTTCAATGTGCATTCCGTAAGATCTGCGAGTTCGGCTTAACTCGGTTTACTTTCGTACATGGCTGTGTCATATGACAGAGCTGGACATTGACAGAGGAGGAACTTAAAAGGTTCTTCCTCCTCTTTATTTCGACAACTTCTGCTGAAGTCATTGTAAGGAAGATTCAATCTTCTTGCGTAAGCAGCAATGAAACAATGTCCTGTTAGTACTGCATCGAGTATACGTAGCTGATATCGAGGGATTCCCATTATGATGGTAGTTTTTGTTCGATCATATCGGGGTCAGGTAGATCTAAAGATCGCACATGTAGCTTCTGTGAACCATCTGGATTTTGCGATCCCTAATAGTTTCTACTGTTTTAGTAATTTAAAGCTCTTTAGTGAGACTCCAGCTAGCCGGTCGGTGTCCCGTCATTCGGTGTAATATGTATATATGTGACCTTTTCCGAGAAAAGGGATCTAATGTGTGAAAATGAAGTTTTGAGAAAAACGCATTTCATCTTATTCTACACCAGTTTAGGTACCAGAATCCACTCTTAATTCCAAACTTGTTTTTTGACACACTAAGGTCCCCATTCTCGAAGAAGGTCACTTAATTATTATTCAAGAACTTCATAAATTTTGCACATAAAATAAGATTAAAAAAATAAACAAAAACAACAGAATAAAAAATAAAAATTGTACTTTACTTTCTAATAATAAAATATAATTTTTCGCAACCACCAGTAACGATTCTCTGAGGGATTTAGTAATTTCTCGACAAACTAAGATGAAAAACAAAATATTTTCAAAAAAATAGACCGGATTAAATTCCATTTTCTCAATAGATTATAAATCTAAGATGAAATATCTTCAAAATGAGATACATCCCATCACGTAATCTATTTTAGTTTATCCAGAAATGATAAAATCAGCCAAAAGAATGTTTTAATTCAAAAGAGGGAGATCATATTTAGCAAACAAAAACTTACTTGAAAAGCGAAAACGTAATTAGTAAATATGTTCGGAATATATAATGACGTAAGCTTTTCCCTTCAAAAATATTTAAATCGGTATCAATTAGTTTTGATAGATACACCAAAAAAGAAAAGGTAATCAAAATTTATAACAGATTTGTTAACTCCTTTGCGAAAGTCTATTAAAATGTAATTTCAATAAAGTATCAACCCATATTCTAAAAGGTTAGATTAGATTATGCTCTAAGAATTCGAGAAATGCTGCAGTTATGGTCCTGAGATTGAAATATATTGAAATATATTCTGTTAGTGCATATATTTATATTGGACCCAGATGGCAGCCTTGAAGAACACCAGAATGTACTTGAATGATTTTTGATATAACATTCCCAAATATGACCTGTTGAGTTCATTGTGATAGATAGGAGATTAACCATTTTAAAGCGGAGTAACTAAAGCCCACTCCATCTATAAGTTGAACAAGAAAAAACTACAAATTGCTCCGGTTTCCGCTTTCCATGACTATGAAATACGTTTATAATGCACAAACTTCTTTATTTATCACAATTTAATATGTACGAGTATGTCTATAATTACATTTTTATTTGCTGCATTGAAAGTATTAATTCTATATTTATATATAAAGTCAATCAAATGTTATCAGAACCTGAATCTGAGCAATTTTTTTCGTGTGTGTCAATATAATTTTTTTACTTTTCTTTTTTTTAACTCCAATTTGTTAGCATTTCTGCTTTTCAATAAACAACTACGTGGCCTCACTGCTATAAATTTGAATAGATCATAAAAATTTCTTAAACTTAAAGTGTCATTTTTATACATACATTACATAATGAATCCTGTTTATATTTTATAAAAAGAATAATAATGAGAATATGGAAATATCTACAAAATCTACACCCAGCAACCCTTATAAACAAAATAAAACTTTTTTGTTTTCTTTTCTTTCAAACAAATAAATATTGGTGACGCACTCGTACATTCAAAAGACATTACATTTTAAACTTTCGACAGGTAAAACTTACTAACACAAGCGTCGCCTGTTGTACCCATCAAACACACCATCTTGATATTAATATGTTGAGAAGACATAAAATTAAACTCTCAAAATAGTTTTTTTTCTTTCGGAAGATTTCTAAATAATTTTTAGAATAATAACTCTTATTTTTATGAATATCAAAAAAAAAAAAAAATTAGAAAAACAATGTCACCTTTTTGGTTTGCGGTTCTCTAAAACTTTTTGATATATTTAATATGTCAAACCAATAATAGGCTGACGATATGTAGATTCAAACCAAGACTTTTTCTGAAAACTTTTTTATGACATACGAATTTATTTAACCAAAATGGACTGACATATTTTTCTTAAAATTTTTACATTAATTTTATTTTATTTCAAAATTCATTGCAATTCGGAGAAAAACGTTAATATTGATTTGCAAAAAATATATGATTTATCATATAATCACCCTTATTTCAATTGTCGTCATCAATGTCGCCGTCATTTTAGTGGCAACATCATTTTGTTTCAAAGTCATCATCAATTCAATAACAATTTTGCATTGTATATCAGGGGCCAAATTACGGCATTCGATATCGAAGGAAAACAGCTTACAAATTCAAAAAATTTTTTGTGGGATTTTGTTCGATATCGAATGCCGTAATTTGCCCCCTGGATAATGATACCGTTCACGATTAACCGTTTATGTCAACAAATCAAACACACTTTTCTAATATGTGAAACAGATGTGTGGTTTGTTTGTTAATTTTGAGAGTCGTAAAGCAGCTCTGGGCGAGTAAACAACACGCGTCGTTGGCAATTATTTTCTAAGTGCAACCAGGCCACTGTTAGTTTATTGGCCTTCGAGAGTTTTGCGTCTCACTCTCGCACGTGTTAATGGTCTACCTCGACTAACTGTATCGCGTTACGGTTTTTTGTGGAATTTTCCATTACTGTGTGCAACCGTTTTTAACAATACTGGTGGAGACCATAAAAACTCTAGGAGTGGATCTTAGGAATTCCACTTTCTATACGAAGGTATAGGTCGCTGGGCAGTTCCTAAAGGAAGCACATATTCATGAGATACACTGGCAATTTGCATACTGCTAATGCTATTTTTTATTTTTGAATCAATCATTGTTAATTTTGAACAAAAATTTTATTAAAAATTATAATGTGTTTTACTTGTGAGATAAATTCGGACGCAACTGATAATGATAATACAAGAAAACTGAACCTCATATCAGAACGAAAGCTTCTGATATAGAAATTCAACATATTTACCCTACCGGACAGCAAGTGAGTATTAATTTTAGTATATTACTTTGAAGATTGTATAAGTTATTTTTTTTGAAAGGTTTGAAAGTTACTTTAGATTAACATTAACATTACATTAACTTCAAGTCTCGCCAAACCTATTATGAAATTTTATTTTTATGTTCCACTATTTACGCTCATTATTTCTTTACCTTTTACCATCCATCATCCATCCAACGTATCGGCGCGACGGGCCAAGAGAATTTAATACTTTTGCAAAATCTTTCCCATTCTTCTTGAAATTATATGGAAGAGTGCTTTGGCGAAATCCCACTGCAAGAGACGAGTTCTTCTGCACTTCTTCCAGTAATTTGTCAAACTGGATTGCAGTTGTTATTTAAAATTTTTCCGTTTTTTCCATTTTCAATTTTTGTTTTTATAAATTAAACTAAAGTCGTTATGAAAAATGACGGCGACAAATTCAAAGTCGTTTCAAAACAATAACGCCGTTAAATTTTCATGCAGAAGCAAATTCTATGTTGACTGTCATCGATAATATTCGATAACGACCACTGGAATAACAATTTGAAGTAAACAAGGCAAAACAATATCGTTTTGTGTTCATGTTGGCAACTGGATTAAGGAAGTGTAAATAAAAATAACATGAATTTGAATTGCAAATTTAAATTTCTAAGATTTGCAATATTTGAATTTGATATTGATAGCGATAAATATAGCGATAGATATTGATATTGATAAATTGATATTTGAAGCTGTGTTTGTTGGGTTTACATCATTCCATTTTGTACTTAAGCCCGCATTATAATCCATTAAGTCACCAAGAATCATGTTCATCTGCAGTCCCGAAAGACAACAAATGAATCAAATGAGCACGCGTACTTACCAGTGATGTCAACTTTGTTGAAAATCTCTTTGCTTAGGCTTTATCAAAATTCTAGTTGAATATACACCGGGAATGTTAACGAATTATATAAACTAGAGTACGCATAGTGGTTGAAATTCGACTGCCAGTTTAAACGTATGCCTATTTTAGTTGCATTAATTTAAAGATCTACCTAATTACTTATTCCCTTTCCCATGGATATAACAATAAACGAAATAAAATTGCATATAAACACGCATACTTATATAAAAATCTTATTACTCGGAAACATATACGAGTAGATTACTCTCATTGCTTTGCTTATGTTTTTACTTGAACCAATACTTACATAAGTGCATGTACGAGTACGTGTGTATTTTTAGCATTTGTAGTGGTGTGAACTTTATGAGCCTTTTATTCCTTTAATACTGGATCGGTTTAAATAATATATTGTCGGCTCACTAAAGCTCAACAATGATTGCTATTTGGTAAAAGAATGAAGAAAATCTATTTTATATTTATATTGATATTTCTACAAGGGTTCAGCATTGAATGCTTTTATTTGATTTATAAAATTTACTTATTATTTTTAATTGATACATTATAAATAAAATAAGTGACAAAAAAATGTCTGCGTGTCATAAAAATGTGACAAAAGGAGTTGGCGGAATATTTAAAAAAGTTGACAGCAAAAGTGAGCCAGGTAGTCGAAAAAATTATAATTTGATTCTTTTGGAGAACAACAATCACGGTGATTTCCTTAAAGTGTCGCAGTGCTTTCGTATATTTTAATTAAAATATCTACTTGATTTTGATATAAAGTAAATTTATTATCTTGAGTCAACCTATCGTTCAATGTGGATTTGTCTTTTATTTAAATTTAAGGTTCTTTTGAGTTTTTTCACAAATTTTACAAGTCATCAATATTTTTGACTTTCTTTCAAGTACGTCAAGGTGTTTTAGTGTCTCGGTAAGAATGCATTTTTCATTTTAAAATAAAAAATGTATTTTTATAAACAAAAACTAAAATATCCATCAAAATTCTTCCAGGGCTCTGATGCCAGGCCATTAATCTTTTTCACGGAGATGTGGATGTATATTTGTTCTGGAAATTGTTGCTGCAGCAAATCGATTGTTTAATGCGCTGTGTGTCAGACGGCGCCGTCTTTCTGAAACCACATGTTCTCCACTTTTATGTCGTCCAGTTGAGGGCACAAGATCTTCGTTATCATGTTGTTATAACGAATGCCATTCACAGTCACTGCAATTCCGGCCTCATCTTCAAGAAATTAAGGACTAATCACGCCCAATCAGTTGCTCGTTGGGGGTGCATTTGTTTCTAATGCATTGCATAAGGATTTTCTGAGAACCGAATTCTACAATTTTGTGAATTCGCGAAGCTATTCAAATGCGCGCGGTCTCATCATAACTTTCCAAATTTTGGTAAAAAATATCACAATTACAATTCGTTGTTCTTTCGTAAAGCGTTCCATTTTTACTAATCGGAATAAACATATCTCACAGCTGCCGAATTTCGGAAATTCCATCAGCAGAAAAAAATTAAAAAATCACCAAACTTTAAAACGTGCATTCTTACTGAGTCATCCTTTATTTATTTACAGAAGCATGGAAGAGGAAAAACATGATTTTATCCATAAAATATGACATCCATATGGGCAGGACCTTACAACAACAATTCATTGCTAGGCATTTTTAAAAAATTGTGTTAGAAAAGAAAATTACAGCTCGATATCTTCTAATGTATCGAATAATATCGAAAAATAGATTAAGTCTTTATGACTGTTTATGACTTTCTTTTTCAAATATACAATTTGGAGTTATTTGGCTCGTGAGGCGTTAGAAAGTTTTTTTACACAGGAAAATTTACTCTGCCAAATTTAGTTAACTTCTCTTTTAAACTTTCTTTCGAGGTTAAACAGAGAAAGTTTAGTTTGACAAGTGCTGTCTAAATACATCAAAAAATACAAAGTTTCAGGAAAGCAAAACGTCTTTGTGAGTACAAGAAAGTCCTTACTCCCCCTTAATTCTCTTCTCACCAAGCTTCTATTAACTCAAAACATTGCAAAGTTAACTTTCCCTGTCCAAACGGGAAATTTTTCAGCTGTTGAAAATGTTTTTTACGCTTTAAAATTATTTAAACGTTTTCTTTCTCAATACAATGATATTTTGGTTTCTCCTAACAAGTTGCCATCACTGATACTTGCGTACGCTTTTAAACATTAAAGCCAAAGTGAAAAAAATTGTTATGTGTATCTTTGGGGCATTATTAAAAATATTTATGTATTTGCGCGCAATTCTGCTTGTTTATTTGTTTGTTTGTTGTAGCAGCAACATACAACAGTAGTTGTAAATAAAATATTAATAAAAACAAGTTCAGAGAAAACAAGCTTTTGCTAGTGGGCAGGATTATGTTGATGTATGCATGTGTGCATTCAGGATATAAACATATTTTTATATTTTATAAATTTATTTTTAATCAGTGGTATTTATTTGTTTTTTTTTTCAAGTGAAATGTTTAAATATTTTCATACAATGTCGTCATAGGAGAGACTCGAAAAATTCTTTTAGATTCTAACACATTCAAACCGATAATGATGGAAGAGGGTTTGATTAGTAACTTGGCCAAGACTAGTGCTTGTAAATCGGCTGTAATCATAACCTTAATCGCGATAATACGTGCCATTTAATCGTCATCGTAAGGGGATCATTAGTCGTTCGATTACGGTTAAAAATTCTATCCTGTATTAAGCAAAAATTTATATAAAACGCCATCGTTTTGGCAAATAATAAATTAAAAGCAATTTCTTGGCTCGACGTAAGCTCTTTTTTTAATTCTACATGTCGATGGGTCTTTCATAGAAGAAAGTTTAGCACATTTTCTAACAGAAAAAGATACCCATCAAGAGAGATTTCTTTTTAGTATTATTTTTGTTATATAATATGATTTATTTGACAATTTAATTTTAGTTTTAATAAAAAAGTGAATTAATGATAGATCAATCGCTAATCGCGGTTAATTAATACTGAAACGTCAGAATATAGCTAAAGTCCATACGAATCCAACGATATAAAATAAAATTAAAGGGGGGGGGGGATAATTACTAACAAACTTTTACTTTCCCAAAAAATTAACGAAAATTCCCGATTTAGAATTTTTGCTGTAACTTTTAAAATAATTCTTGTGCACAAAATATTGAAACGGGTTTTAGCCCAAAAAACACACATAAGACGCCACTATGTATACACATGTTTTTTAATTCAAGATGAATATTCACCGTATGTGAATATTCTGAAATGAATATACGCAGTTTAAAAAAACACATACACTTTTGTACATGAACATACATAATACAAATTCTTTGCTGTTCGTTTGTTTTCGAATGCTACTGCAAAATAAAACTGAAATTCACATTCATTTTTGAATAATATACAAAAACTTTATTTTATGTACAAGAACGAATGCAGCAAACTATTTTTTCTCTATTCAAACACGAATAGAACGAAACACATTAAAAATAAAAAATTCGTATTCATGAATATGAGTGATAAATGAGTGAATATTTGGTACACCGGTTTTTTTGAGCACACACTCAAAATAGTCTGTACGTAAAATTAACTGAAATTGTAATTTAAAACAAATGAAAGTTCACCGGTCTACTCAGCTGTTGGCTGAAGTAGTTAGCGCGTTGACTGCAAAGCAAATAATGTCTAAGAACGTGGGTTCGAGCCCAGCTTCAGACAAGTCATAACATCTAGCATTTTTCAGATGTGCATTAGTATGCGATTGTATTTGTTGTTGTCGGACTGTTTAAATGATGAAGGCAAAGCACTGGTCACTGAACAGTACCGGCAGCAATTGATGCTGGTGTATGCTATCGGACATCACAGCGCCCTCCTTCGTCGGTATGTAGCAAAATCGCCGGCGAAGTAAAATAATTAATAAAATGGCTACAACAGCTTAAAACACATTTAATGCGCCTACTTGACATCAAAGGCGCTGCAACACTGATCTAAAAACTAACACAGCGCGCAATATCAGAGTTGTAAAAATTAAGCTTTCTCTCTTTCACCATCTGTCCTCTCTCACTATCCCTTTCCCAAGGAAGGTAACACACCTACGGGTTGGTAGGCATACTAATTGCCTGAGTGTTACTTCTCTTTATAAAAAAAAAAAAAAAAAAAAAAAAAAAAAAAAAAAAAAACCAAAAGTTCATTTAATTTTTAATGTTAAAAAATTCATTGACTTAAGCCCGTAAAAATAAAAGATTTTTCCTTTGTTTGTGTAGGAGAGGTAATCTCAAACAAATCAAGCAAAGAAAAAAAACAGCACCTGAAAACAACGGACAATATTGAATGTAACCGAAAACCCGTATTAATATGTTCTTAGTTTTTTGAATGAATGTTAGAATCAGTTAAAAATAAAATTGCTTACAATTTTAAATGTTTATTCTTTTAAAAATGACTGAACGGATTACTTCTTGAATAACGTGCAGTCCGTTACTGTAATAATATTGTGAGTGCACGTACACGAACCTCGTGTACGGTTATACTCAAACCTGTGCCGTACACGAACTTAAAATAAAGATACACGAGACAATGTGCGTTTCAAATGTGTTCCGATCAAACAATACGTGTACGTGTACTCATGTTCGTGTACGCAACCAAATATTAAAGTAAAACACATTCGTGTGCATGTTCGGCAACGTACAAAATTTAGACGACCACATAAATGTTAAGTGTATTTTTCCGAACTCTGGTAATATCGTTTTTGGAATACCTAATTTCAAAGATCGGCGAGAAATGTGGACTTGTTCCACCAGTTTTTGGCCGAGTAGGTGCTTTATAACGATTCAAAAGTTTTTTAGTGTTGCAAACTACGACCTCGAACACAATTTTTAAAGTAAATTTTAATAATTTCAATGCGTTGTTGAAGCGTATATCGTTCCATTTCTATTAATGGCATAGTTCATCTGTCAATTAGTTACAGTTTGACTCATTACAACTGTTAAAATAGTGTCTTAATGAGAAAGAAACGTCCTATTGGAACACTTTTTGTAGTATTTAATAACAAATATTGATAAATTTCATCTAAAGTAGGCACATTGCATGTTGTCATAATAAATATGGAACTTTAAGATTTTTTATAAATAGTGCATGTGACATCCTCTTTTTCTTCGTCTTGTTTTGTTTAAGTACAACTCCAAAAAAATTTACCACTCCAATGTACTTTATGTTGATGTATGAGCATTTATATCTATTGATTGTTGTATGCCTTTTTTTGGCTTTGAAGCATATTTTTTTATATAAGATTATGTAGTATGTTCTTTTATGATTTCTTTTGTAAAAGAATGCTTAAAAACATTTAAAACGTTTAATTCATCGTCATAGAAGCAATATATGTATATCTAATTTGAACACTTTAAGTTGTTTCATGTCAACCTTTTATTATTTGAAATGAAATTCCTTAAATTTATTTTACCAAATTCAATTCAATTGAAAACGTAATACATACATACATATTCTAAATATCAAGAAGAACAAATTCCATACAGTTGAGGTTGATTTAATAACTTCATTTAATTCAAAAGCTGGATGCTGGATGAAAACTTGGAATCAATAAAATATTAAACAAAATTAAATAAAAAAAATTTGAGTTAAAAATAAATATGAATTTGAATGACTTAACTGTGCGTGAATGCCAACATCAAAGCGTTTAAAGGAAATCCCACAAGGTGAAGCAAATTCACTGTAGAATAAACTATCAACCTCCTGTGATGTTCATAAGTAATAACATATCCGTTTGCATTGCATTTTTTATATTTCCTTGGTTCTGTTTTATTTTACGTTATTTTTCAATTTGCAACTCCTTTCATTTTATTATTTACTTATTTTTATTTTCATTAAATGTTTTAAAAACATTTTCAACTTATATTGTAGCTTAATTTAACGAGCAGCATGAAAAAGAACTTCATTCGAAGACAATTAACATTTTCATCAGATAGTAAAGTGAATTTATCAAAAGCCATGGGCAATCTTGGTCCGAGTCACAGGTGTGACTCTAAATTAGGACATTCAATTTAATAGATTTTTCAGTTCGAGTATATTTACACATCGCTCCTTTATTGAAACGTAGTCATATCTCAAAAAAATAAAAATAAAATCTTTCGTCAGAAAACGAGTTTAAAGTTTTTAATTTACACACACATCAATAGAAAAATAAAAAAGTATTCTCACAAGATGAAGAACGATACGACAAATAATTCTGCATTCTTAGCTCAAAAATCACGTTTTTTGAGATATGACTACGTTGCAATAAAAGAGCGATATATATTGATTCGTATGGTTCCAAGGTGTAACAAAGGGTGACACCAAAGTTCTTCTATTGTGATCTCTACTGTGCTATCTGCTTCACTTTGGCCCAGGACTTTCCAATTGAGTTTGTTTTACTTTCGATTTGTGTCCCCCAGATGTTAGCGGGTCTGCCTGTTCTTCTATTGCCTTTGGGGGTTCCATTGAATTGCCATCTTGGCTACGATTTGGCTGAATTCGTAACGATAATTTAATGAATAACTGCAAGGATTGCAAGTCGCTAGCTGTAGTGTTCCAGTATTCGCAGCCATACAACAGGACGGAATGCACGTTAGATGAAAAGAGATGGAGTTTGGTCCTCAGCTGAATTTGGCGTGATTTCCATAATTTTTGCAATCACCCTTATTGTGATTGGCGTAGTCGCATTACGCCAACTGTCGTAGTCGCTCTCAAATTTAAAATCTTATATTAGCGTGTAAAATTTTCGACCGTAAAATTTTTGTAAAAGAAAAAAAGTTTTAATTTTTTTATTTTCATTTTTTTTAAAGGGAAGTAACACTCAGGGAATTAGTATGCCTACTAACCGAAAACAACCTGTTGCAAAAAATTTCAAAAACTGTTGTTTATAAATAATTAATTAAAATTAAATTGAATTATGTCGTGAAGAAAATTCTTAATAGCAATTTTAGAAACTTTTGACACACAAATACGCGAAACACTTTGTCGTTTTGATGACAGTTTGTGTGGTATATATTTTCGTTTTTTCCAAAGTCCGCAAATGCCAAGCACAATAAGGGTGAATGCTCCAATGCTTTGTTCACCTTTTCGATCGCGAGCTTTCTGATGCTGATATGACACTACCAAGATATTTAAACGATTGCACATCGTCAAGCACAACGTTGTCTATTTGGAACTTTCGGGGAAGTAAGCGCAAGACCTTGTTAATATGTAGACTTGTATCACTTGCCATATCGTTGAATGTGTTCGTTAGGAGACATATCGTCGTGCCGAAGTTATCTTCACGTATCTCAAAAAAAAATTTCAGAAGTTTCAACATTATATACAAGAAAAAGTATTAGATGATCCAAATTTGCACTAATTCCGGAGCCCAAGTTCAGGATTTAATCGAGGTTCACACACGTCAGTTTTGACTCTGCAATTCCTGAGTTTTTTGTAGAAGCATTCTTATCTCTATTTTATTTTGTGATATATGTGTAGATAACTTCGGGACGACGATATGTCGTTGGCATTATCGAGTTCTTCAAAGCGTTCAGTTAAATGATGCCTCTTCTATTGAACAGAAATAAAACGCAGCCTTGTCGTACACCTGCATTAACTATAAAGGCTCTTACCAGATTCCGCTCATGTTGAGTCCCGGTATAAGGCACGGACTGATTAGATCAATCAATTCATGTGGAACTCCTTTCCACTGTAGTGATGGAAGTGTTGAAGAGTATCAAAGGCTTTATTTAGCAAAGTTTATAAATATACAACATAGAGTGGATCGCCATTCCACCGATTGTTCGACAATAATAAGAAGTATGTTTTAGTGATTTTTGAATGAGTGATGTGCCCTAAAGCCAGCCTGTTCAGAACGAAGTTAGAAATCATTGCCAATAAGGTTCGATTGATCAATCGAAATTAATGTTTTTAAATTATTTAAACAACCGAGGAAAGATTTTGTTTCGTTAGAGTTATTCCAGTAGTTTTTACTATGCAGAATTACTTTAGTTAACATTCATTTTAAGAAAAAAGTTGGGTTTTTTTAAATAGTGGCTTTTATCTTTGATATTTTATTTTTTTACATTGGCTTTCTGGAATAATATACATATATGCAAAAAAAATCGTTTACAAAATTTTTTACAGTAAAGGTCTCCGGGTCAAATTTGACCTGGAGTAAAAAGCTCGAGGTTTGTTATGCTCAATTTGCTACATATTTAGCGATCTCTTGTTTGCTTACTACAATATCAGTCGTAGAATACACACGGAGCGAATAAAACGTGGAAAAGTGAGGAAAAAACTTGTTCAGAAAATGAAGATTCTAGTTCTAGTGATAGTGAAAGTAAGGCTGCGCCTAGTCAGGATTTGACATAAAAAATGGCGAAATAAGATATTTCAGGGAACCTCTTACAAATAGACATGGAAGAGTACGCAAGGAGAATGTAATCAGTATGATACCAGGCTTGACTCGTTATTCTTGTTCAAGAAATACAAAGGAAGAGATTTCCAGTTTCCAATTATTTTTCCTACCTCCTGTAATTAACATTATTTTGAAATATAATAATGAAGGCCAACATAGTTTTGATAATGTGTAATGCACAGAACTATCATAGCGATTATTACGGTCTTAAAACCGGTAATATCTTCTTGGCGATTGGTGCTCTACTAGAGACGGTGGAACGGATAGAAGCCATTGATAAAGCTACCTAGCAGCCGGGTGGGGGGATTCTTCTTCCTACTATCTCCCTTACCAAGAAAGAGAACATTCCATCACACGAATAATATTATAGACTCCCTAAAACAACTATAATAAAATGGGCTGGGTGTTGATCTTTATACAAAAGATGTAAAAATTAACCCCATTTAAGGTCAACGAAACGGGAAACTAAAACAACAGTCAACCATATAACAGATATTATTTTATCCTCTCCTAGATGAAATTGGAGGGAAAATTGGCTCTTAACCCGCCCTACCATTGATCTAGGTAGCGTAGAAATATTACCCTAGATCCCACATTTAAATTACCTCATTTCCTTTACATCAGTAAGAAAACACTAACGATTTTAATTATCCATATTACAGTAATTATTAATTTATTCAAATGGAATACATACATATAACAAAATTAGGCCTTAATTATGTAAAATGTAGTATTATATGAATACTGCATCAATTAATTAACATAAAGAATATTGAAACTGGATTTTATATAATAACATACATTATTCCGTACTGAGAATTATGACAAATGAAGAATTCAAACAAAAGACTAATTGTCATATGATCAACTATTTTTCTGTAGAGCATTCAGTAACAAAAATGTGAATAATTGAATATGAGATAAAGAATTTAACTTTAAATATGACTAGACTAGATAGATAGTGAGTGTTATTACGCATGTTGCGATTGATCAAGTATTTTCTGTTATTGATTTTCTTGTTTGTTTTTTTTCTACTTAAAAGTAATTGATATGAGAATCATCATGCAATCGAAATTAATCTTTAACAAAACTCACCACTGAACATGTTGATAACGCAGCTGTTGATGAGGCCTCTTCAAATTCTGGACACATTGTTGCTTTAAATTTGGTTAATTAATTACTCATTCCACAGGTTAATATATATATAAAATTTGTCTGGTTATATGGGTCATTCCATATATTAGTAGGCATATTCTTACAACTAATTAAAGTAGATAAAATGAATTTTGATGATTTTTACTTACAGGACGAAAATGAAACTTCATCGGGCAATAATTTTTGTGCAATATAGAACTAAGATGTTATTTTAGATATTTAAGTTAAGTTATTATTATTTATTATTATTATTAGTTATTATTAGCTAACACAAAAAAAATTTACTTGTTACGAACAGCTTTACATATCGTTACAAATTTATGATATTAAGAGTTATTTTATTTTAGTTTTCTTATATTTTGGAATACATTACACTTAGGTCTGCCCGTTGAAATTTCTTTTTAGAATAGCAAATTACAACTTATATATAGTTACAATCTTTTATCTTATACACTTTACGCAAGGGATGAATGTTGTTGGTAATAATCGGTTGAAAATAGGGTTAGGATTCCATCATGATGACATGCATCTTGAACAATTGGGCAAATATGAAGACTTTTACTGCATCAAATTGTTGAAGTGTGAGGTTGTTTTTTTTTGTTTTTACAGATTTTATGCAGTGGATTTACATAATTTTTATGTTCTTGAAAAAAAAATCACATGCGTCTACCGCTAAAATGTATATTGATTGTTTGCAGCTTTAATTAGATATTGAATGCGTGCTCACTTCTTAATTGTTTTATTGGCTTTGATTTTTATTTTACTTTATTTTATTCTTTTGTAGGAATTTTGGCAAATCGATTTTGTTGCTGAGTTTATGACTTATTAAAGAAAACAATTAATAAGAATTTTAGCAACAGTGGCGGGAAATATGATAAACGCATTTTCGATTTATATCTAATGTTGTAATGTAATGAGCCACGATGAAAATTCGTTTCCAAGAATAGAGAATACCAATCAGAGACAACGTAATTCCAACGAAAGAATTTAGCGTTGGGGAGCTGAACTTCCCCTTTCTTTTTTCATTCTAATCTTTTTCTTTTATATTATTAGGTTAATAAAGAAAACACTGCAAAACGTATTTTTTTCTACTTTAGCACAAGTAAAAATAACTTTAATTTTATGACTTATAAAAAAAACTTTCTTGGATGGATTCGATGTGAGCAGCGTAAAGGTTGAATTGAAAAGCCTTTATCATCTCCACGTTTAGTCTAAGAAAACTAGGTCTTGCAATTTCCTGTAAACGAAGTCAATGATTTAACACTACGTTTTATGTGCGTTTCTATGCGTTAAATGGCCTTTGATATATTCGTTAAATGCGGCTCAAAATTGCATTAAAAAAATATTGCAACTTGCCCATGAGTCAGTGTTGTGACTTCTAAAGAAAGATAAAATCGCTAAAAAGATTTTTTTGAACTTTATTTAATCCAATCAACACTTTGGACAACACCATCAATATGTATCAACATATTATCCTTTGCTTAGTATCTAACAATTTTACAATTAACTGAAAACCTTAGCAAAAATAAAAGTAAAATATTTCAATGAAAAATAAATAAAATATAATTGAATTTAAAACTCGATAAGAAACTCTAACAAACAATCTTGCACTACAAATGACTAAATCGACGGTGATGGCACCGAATTACTCGCATTTTTTGGTACACCTTTGCTAGCTGGAATCTATAGATCAAATAATGAAAATACGCAAAGTTTGTGGGATTCAGAGAAATGCAGATCGATTTATAGAGCAATCATGCCATTGAAAAACTTCTAATTACAGCTAGAACAAATATACAAACACTAATAATATACTTAAGCAGAATTTATTATTGTCGACATATAAGATTTTCTATTTGGGTCAAATTTAACCCGAACAACATTAACGTCGGTAACTTTGAAGACCGCATGAAAGTTAATCGATTATTTTTCTTTAATTTACTCTGTTTTTTATTTTAGTTTTTGTGTGAAAAGATAAATCAAATGCAGTTTCATTGTAGTTTTATAATTTTTATTAATGAAAATCAAACAAAAATTGTAATGTGTTTAAAAATTAGGTCGTAAAATCAAACTTAAGGCTTCTTTAGCCGACCGTAGAAATTATAAATGTATCGTAAATGTAAATGTACCGCAAATGTACATGTTTGTGTACTTATAAAATACTTAAAATCGTGTCATGTATTTTTGACATATACAAAAGAAAATCATTTATACATATGAAACATCGAAACTGTGATGAGAGTTCAATATGTCCAAAGTATTTCTTGTTGTGTGGAAAAAGTACGAAAATGATTTAAATAGTACTAAAACATTATTTTATACTTATTAGATTGAATTTTAGCTTTATTATTATTATTATTATTGTTCCTGGTATTATTGCGGCCGTATCCATAAAAAATAATTTAGGTTTGAAATGTATTTTATAGACTCTTTATATGAAAAATATGTCTTAAAATACATTTCAAATACAAATTATTTTTTAAGAATACGGCACATATTATCTGCACATAATTTTTTCTACCCTTGTTTGGTATTATTATTTTCTAAAAATCATTTTTTGTAGCCTTGTTTGTATGTATGTATATACTAACATACATATATACTTGCATATGTTCCATATTGGCACTTAAATTCTACAAAAAAAAAAAAATACATACAATTGGCAGTCTCTTGTTAAATTTTATAAGGAAAAATAATTTGATTAATAAAACTAAATTTATTCAATATGCCATGAAAGTTTACAAATTTAACAACTAAAATGATTTAAATATCAAAAGAAAAAAGTACCAAAAAAGGGCTGCTGTGCCGTGCCGCATTTATATTCAACATACATGCGTTCCATTACTGTCTATATTTTTCACGTAAAATCGTAATGAAATTCTATTTTCTACAGATTGGTACGTTACGGCAAAGTGACTTTTCGGTCAGGTAAGCATTTGCATTGCTTTTTCATGTAACAGATGCAATCAGCTGGCACGACTACATTTATGATTCTACATTTACGGTCGGCTGAAGAGGCTTTTAAGGGCTCATTAGTTTTTACTTTTCATTGCCGTTCTGTGCTGTTCTTTTCTGTAGAAAATATTTTTCATTTACTTGTTCTGTGTCTGAAATTTCGGATATGGACGATGTAATTATAGGAATGAATTTTGTAAATGTTTGCAAAATGTTTTTTATTTGACAAAAAAAATATATGAATCTTTAAAAGCTTGAATTAAAATAAAATTTTCCGACTTTTAACACAAAATTTAAAATATATTTCACAACACATACAATACATACAGACTGTCACTTAAGGACCTTTCACACTATAATACTTTGTATTAAGACTTGTCAAAAACTGTAATAATACGTGCAAGTGTGATAGTGTGAAAGCAAAATGTTATTAAAATGACAGATAATACGGTAATAAATTAGACATACCATAAGACTTTGCAATTTTTAGAAAATTTTCTAAACGATAAGATTTTTCATTTCATCAGTTTTGAATTTTCATAAAAGCAAATTGAACAGTCGATGGTTTCGCTGCCGATAGCGTGCCGTTACTGATGGTATAATTTTTTTGTTTTACACGGGCTCAAAATTTGGTTATTTTCTACTCACATTTTTCATTTTATTTGAGATCTGATAGTTTGAAAAGGAAATGGTACGTTAGATTTTTTGACAGTCGCGACAATTCTCGTTGGATTTCTGTCGCACAAAATGCAATGAAAATCTTAATAATTGTGTGATAGTGTGAAACGCCCTTTAATTCTATTCTATTATTCTATATTATATTTTTTTGTCCGTAACAGAACATAACGAAAAAGTAAAAACAAACCACACAGTTTTTAATTGAACAGAAACAAAATAGCTGATCCTTAACAAAACAGAACGTACAAACTAATTCTGCCTTTAAGATCTATTGAATATGCTAAATTTAACGATTAAAATAGCATAATAAAAATTATATAAAATTCTAACGCTTCGATGGCGTGCTTTCCTATTGATTTCTTAAATGCGGCTTGTGACAATAGTCGTGCTGTTTGTGACGTTTGGGATATACAAAGAATTTAATTATTGATTTGGTGGATATCCTTGATTACTTCCTTTGAACTTGGCTCAATACTACTTGTTTCAATAAACATTTCATTCAGTATTATATTGTTTTTTGTTACTTTAACAATGATTTCTCCTGTAATGTCGTGTTCAAGTTTCACAGCTACACACAGAATAAAATCATTGTAAAATCAACTAAAACAAGGTTGACTCTAGTTTTTTTAAAAAATTTTGCATGAAGCAAACGCTTATGAAAGCGTTTCGTGTTAATTTAATATGATATTAAAGTTAAATAAAAGTTTAAAACAACTAGAAATCATGTGGAATTGACATTGTACTCGGTACTTTCTTAATTTCTTCTCTTTTATCATGAATTAATGTCATTTCAACATGTTTCATGTTTTTTTACAGTAATTTTATTTTAATATTATTCCAGTCACTATTAATATTTCACAAATTTTACTTAACTTTTTTAACATGGTGATTTAACGTAAGCCAACGTTTGTTAATATCTAGAATTTACAAAAGTTTTTTCAAAGTATACCAATGTCATTTTTTAATCTTTATAACAATGTTGATTTTACAATAGTTAATCTTGTTTCAACTATATGCAATGTTAATTTTATATGAAAAACTTTAATTATTACTGCTAAAAACGGAATTTACAAATTTAAACATTGACTGATGTTATTTTAACTCTGTAAAGGTAAAAATTAAAATGCACAATGTTATTCCAATGTGATTAATTTTAAATCAACATATTTCAATACTAAATTAACAATTTAAGCCATTGATTTAACTTAAAACAATGATAAAAGTAGATTCAATTGAATTTTTTCCATATACTAACATTGACTTGTTATCAACATTTCTTCATGTTGATTTTACATTGGGTTTTCTTCTGTGTGTATATTTCAAATAGTTTTTGCACGATTCTAATATTTTCTAATTAAGGATCAAGATATTGAGACTAATGCTGGCTTTTGCTTAAATTTCATATTCCGATAAGAACTGTGTGTAAAAAAAATTACGGCAATTTAATTTGGTGAGCTTCTCACGCAAACTTCCGTTTACTACTACACAGAAAGAAAAACGCCGTACTAAATTCAAGTATTTTCTACTTACTTTTTGTACGATTCATACTCAAAATTTTAAGTATAAATAACAATTCAATGTACTTTATTCAAATTGAAAACGGGATTAATTTAGATAAACAATCCTGGAGTTCCTTAAAATGAGTACAAAATTCTTTAATCACGTGAAAAATCGTGCATCACCTAAAAAATTAAATTGTCCGTACTTAAATCAATCTTTTTGTACTTGATTTAAGTATGTCTGTGGTTAGCGTACTTTTAACACCGCTTGGGATTAATTTAAGTGCGGATGGTTTGATTTTTCTTTTGAGTGTACTACTGTGTTCAAAAGAAAAGTACAAGGATTTTTTTAAATTCATTGTCTATGTTGAAACAATAATTGAAGTCAAAAATGAATGTGCAGACAGTGGTTTGGTGAAGCAATTTTAGTTTTTGTAATACTTTTTAATTAGTTTAGGAGGAAAAGAGCCTGTGACTAACAACTTGTTAAAGTTCCTGAACTTTATATGAGAGACATCGGTAACTTTTACATGGCGTTGTTATTGTCAATAGAAAAACATAGAAAAACATACTTTAAATTTTTTGCTCCCGAAAAACTTAAAAAATAAAATAGAAATCTTCCGAAGTGACGCTGAGTGAGGGAATTTTGTAAGCACTTTCGTTATAGCTTTGTGATAAGTCCTCTTTTCACCAGTCACGACTCAGGAACTTTTTGTACCATTTCCATTTTCAGCAGCCATAGGACCGGTACGTTCAGTACAATTGGTACAACATATCCCGTTCGGTATTTTTAAATTTGAGCTGACTTTATATTTAAACTTTAACAATTGTTGCACCTGCAAGTCTTTTACTATAAATAGCAACTGATTTCATGCTACTCTGCGAAGTTAACAAATTTCATTGTAGTTTATTGTTCAACATAAAGCAAACACATGCTTCAAATTATTTCGGAATTAATTTATCTATTCTAAGCATTTTAATGCGCTGTAAAACCATAATTATTAAAACATGCTTCAATAACCAAAAGCACACTGCAAACCTAACCTGCACATTGAAGCCATAAATTGCAATTCAAATAAAAATATGAGAAGAATCCGCTCACCAATCTGACCAACAAACCCAACCAACCAACCAACCAGCCAACCATCCATCCATTAATCTGGTCCAGCTACGCTGTAGCAAATTGTTGCTGTTTATTCTTTTCGTGTGTTTTCTCAATTTTACTAATTTTCCACTAAACAACACAGTATAATTTCCAAAATAAAAACTATGCATTTCGCCTTGACTATTTACCATGAAGCAAATGTTTTCAAAGTTTTTGGAAAGTTTAGCAAATTTTGGCTTGTTCTTGAATTCGCATTGAAATGGAAAGCGAACATTTACAAGGTTTTAGTAGATGGTTTGGATTTAATGTTTTCTTTTTGTGTGTTTTTTTTTTTAAACTTATTTTTAGCAGAGAAAACAATTTACTGAGCTGAATTGTAAAACTTAACATGACGAAAATATCTTTAAATTATTATTAAGAATTACTTTTAGTAAAAAATAAAATTTTTATCTATCTATTAAATAAATTTTTATTTATACATTTTAGTTAAAAATCACAATAATTTAATAAGTTTCTTTGTTTTCTTCTTTTTTTAGGTAAGTGATTTTTAATGCGTCTTTTTATTACTTCTTGGTAAGTTGGTGATCTGTCGCTTCAACTGCTCACAATTATATTTAAGCAAATTTTTAAATAGATTTATTAATTGCTCAAAAGCCTTAAAATTGTTAATACTTTATATCAATTCGAGAAAGAAATCTTATCAGAGAGCCACTTTCACTAAGGATGCCAATACCAAAATCGCAATTACAAAAAGTCATTAATTTTTCGAGATCAACAAATTTTAAATCCCGGACTTAAAAACAATCGAGAATTTTAAAATTTTTCTATTAAATTGTGTTTTTTTTTAGCAAAATCGTTAAATTTGTGGTACAGGGTTATTCAACAAGAACTTTGTTTTCTAAAACAAAATAAAACAAAAAATTAAGATTAATTAATAATTCAAATTTTTATTGTATTACGAAGAGAATTGCCGAACGTAATTAAAAATGAAAAATGATATCTTGCAAATGTCCACCACGACCACGCTGACAGATGCCGATTCTTTCATTAAAGTTTTTAATCACTTTTTGGCAAAATGGCGGCTCTATTTTGTTAATCACATCACGGATTTTGAGAGTTATGGCTGCAATCGATTCGATTGACTCCGTATAGACTCTGTTCTTAACATAGCCCCACAATAAATAATCCATAGGTGTTAAATCACACGATACGGCTGGCCACTTAACAGCTAATTTTTGTAAAATTATGCGATCGGGAAATTTGGTTTACAACAAATTGATCGTTTCATTGGCTGTGTGACATGTGGCACCGTCCTGTTGAAACCGCATGTCAGTGATAGCTACGTAATCAATAATAGGCCAAAATTTAGTTGTTAACATCTCGCGATAGCGTGATCCATTGAACGATACCGCATTTCCAGCCGCATCGTCGGAAAAAAAAGGTCCACATAGCGCACCCTACAGTAACAGTTTGGGCATGCAAATGCTTCTCAACAATCGTCCTAGGATTTTCAAAAGCCAAAATGCGGCAGTTTTGCTTGTTGAGGTACTCTGACAAGTAAAAATGGGCTTCGTCTAAAAAATGATTTTTTTAGAAAAACCAGCGGCGGGTTGATCCTAAATGAATTAAGCGAATCTACGGCGATGTGAATGGTTGGTCGGCTTCAATTTCTGCACCAGTTGAACATTGTAAGGCTTCAAAGCCAAATTTTTACGCAAAATTCGCCATGTGGTGGTTTTGGATGATCCCAATTGTTGAGAACGTCGAGGAATTGACAACACTGTGGCTCACGACTGCGATGTTTTCAGATGAACGTTCCGGTCGAATGTTGATGGTGTTGGCACATTTTATATCGACTCTGCCGACTCAAATTTAACGACCGAATTCTTAATAGCTTTCTTAGAAGGACGATTATGTTGTCCGCAAATATCACGAATTTTACGAAATATGACTTTAACAGAACCACCATTTTCATAGTGGATTTTAATTTTTTTAATGCGATTTTCAAGCGAAATTGAATTTATTGTAACAATTGCCAATGCATCTACTACGAATAGGTCAAAAAACTAAATGTTAAAGCATGCCACAATTGAAAAACAAAGTTCTGGTTGAAAACCCCTTTCATTTATAACAAACGCTTACAAAAAATAAATTTTAATTATAAACAGAAGAAAAAATCGCCTGAAATACATACATATGTATGTAAAAACCAAAATGGAAGCAAATGTTCTGAGTATGTTTTTATTTTTTCCAAGCTTTATTTATGTGTCCCTACATATCCTGTAGGAACTACATGATATAATATATTTATTTATATATCAAGTTTGAAATGCTATGAAAACCAATTAAAAGATATAGTTGAAATCGTTGTCCCTACTCCTTTTACTTTTCAAGCAATTTGTCAAAAAAAGGAGTTTATCAATCCGTGATATTTTCTTAATGTTCCTAATTGTTATCTTGTGACCTGTTTATTATAACAGATTGAAACTTTTATTTATCCACAAGGATATACGTTTGGATTAATACCATTTCTATTTCGAATACGAGGCCCATGTCTGTCCTTCTCTTTGTTATTTTTCAACAGATTTTAAAATCTCTGTTTTTATATGAAAATATATTTTTCCAGATTGTAACCATCTGCCCGCCTGTCTGAATATTTTCTGTAATCTAGTTAACATTTTATAAAAATTATTTTACAATAATAAATAATACCTTCCACAATACAAAAAACACTTAATCCTTTTTCGAGTCGAAATTTGTATAAATACAAATTTGAGATCACATTCAACCGAGCCAGCTAAACAGTGGCGGCTACATGGAAGCACACATGAAAACTGATGATGGGAGTGTAGCGGCTCCCGAAAAACTACGTTGTTTCTGTCCTGCTGTGTAAGTTGGTATTAACTAATGTTAAACATTTTCCCTTGTTCCTTTGGAATATTGTTGTCTCATGTTCAATTCTTTCTGACTAAAAATATTACGAACTTTAGCTAAAATAGAAATCACTTTGGATTAAAAACCACTAACAACCAATTTGTTCGAAAAATAATCACATCAAATATACAACTTAATTGGCAACTAACGATGTGAAGTGTTCACATTACTACAAAATTATTGAAACAAAATTTAATTTCGTACATTATATTACTTAGATGGTTTTACAAATCAGCCCACCATGTGCTCTTTATTTATTTTTCTATGTGTTTTAATATTTATTTATATACTTATTAAATACATCTTAGTTTTTTATTTTTTCTATAATTCTTGTTCGATGAATTAGTTTTAATTTATTTGTTAAATTTTTAAGTGTTCTTCTTTTCAAAATCAAAATATTTTATCTCATAAAATATTTGGAAAAAAATTCTACGATTCCGGGATAGGAAATTATAAAATCCCGAATGCCGGGATCTACAAAAAACAGTCCCTTTTTGGCTTCCATAATCAAGAAGCATTGCAGAGCGTATACTTAATATTCTCACATCAATAATACGTTCCGTTGTAAAGACGAACACTTTCATAATAATATAGATGTGAAAATCGTAACTACAACATGTAACTTTAATTTGACATGTAAACAAGCACCTTAAGAGCCTTTTCTGTAATATGGGCAAATATTTTGTTAAATCATAGTGTTCACATTTGTTTTGGCATGAATGAAAGTGTTGCACTCAGGCAAAGACAATAGAAATTAATGCCAAGAAATAACAACAAACATAAAAACCAACTTTTTGCTTGGCACCGGCTGGAGTCTGGTAATTGATTTTTAGATTTCAGATATGAATACTTATTGTTCATGTAATATTGAAGACATACAAAAAAATACATAGTGCTCAATTCGCTTGTTTTCATGTTCATGCTTCTTTCCAACAGCAAACCAATCATCATCAATAGTTTTAATTATTATAAAACATGTCTTGTGTGTGCGTTTTTTGGCCAATTGCCAACTGCCAATTGTTAAATAATTTCGCACTTCGTTAGAAACGATAAAGATTAGAAAAAATTGAAATTGAATTAGAATTTTAAAAGCAACAGATCGTAGGAAATAAATAATATATATATATATATCGGGGAACCTCAACTATGCAGTTGCACGTAGTTACGAGTACCTTGTTAAGCTAAAAGGCCTAAAAATGTTCTATAAATAAAAATTATTTTTTATTACAATTTATTTATTTGTCTACTACTTCACGGGATCGTAATTTTTTAAATCATAATAAATATTACATGTGTACATTTTTAAAAAATTAATTGGTATAAAATATTTGTCTATGCAATAAATGACATTTAAACACATCTTAATTTAATATCACAGTTACATACATAACTTGCAAACGCTGCAGAAGTTTTTATGAATTTCGGCATCGATTTGTTAGTGCATATATATATTCATTTTTTAGCCATTTCAGCATTTTTTAAGCATGTTTCGGTCTTAGGAGCACAATTGAAGTATTTTTCGAATTTAAAGAGCATATTTGATCCTTTTAGAGAATGTTTTGATACTTTATTGAAATCAAATGGTTCGCAAGAGAAGCATAAAATCAGTTTTAAGTTTGGATTAAACTTTTTATTTTTGAGTTGCAACGTGTCGAAAAATTTCTCTAAATTTCTATTTTACTTGAATTGAAGCAAATTTAAAATATACTGTCAAGCATGTTTTATTTTTAAGTAAGTAAAAGCTTAAAGAAAATTTATTTAAATGTAATACACAACGCTTTTTATTTAAAAATCTTAGTAAAAATATTGTTTTTTATTGCAATAACGATTAAAAATAAGAAGCTTGTTTTGATTTATCAAAAATGTTCAATTCTGATATCGAGGACTCTTTAGATATTAATTCAAAAAGCGCAATTCTATTGCTGAAATAGTGAAAATCCACTTAAACTTTTTTAAACACGATCTAAACCTTAAAATTAATAAACGAAGTTACTTAAACAGTGAAGAATGGCAAAATTTCAGACAAACAGATTAATTGTGAAAATTACCAAAACTCGATCAATAACTTACTGATATCAGACAGTAACAAAGTCTTTTAATCGAATTGGTGCAGTTGTTTTGATTCTCTAATAGAAGCATGATCTAGCTTTATACATGAATATGTCCTTGTGTTCACTGTATAATGTCTATGTTCGAACACAATGTAAGACGGCTTTTCCAGCATCAAAGTTTGGTTTGTAAAGTTTAATATTCGTATCTCTGTCTTTCTCCCAGCTGAAATAAAACGTTTCAAAGTGAACTATGAGATTGGAAAAGCTGTCAGACTACATGTTTGATTTAACTTTGACGTCAGTAAGCAAAAGTTTGTTCATACCATCAGCGCATGAACACTGTTGGTTTTTAATTGACTGTTTTTGTGTTCAAACAGTTCATATACATACATATATGTGTATTCCCTTTAGGACATGTCAATAGTACTGATTACCTACTGACGATGTCACCAGTTTTACTGACAAATTATACCCCAACTAATGCTATCTACTATTGACATTTAACATAGGCTTGTCTTACGAAATCTACCAGTATACTGCGTCAATACTGACTAGGTAGTTCTTGTGAGACCATATTGAGAAAATGTCAATAGCAAGATTGTTCTGACTTACTATTGATGATATCACCACAATGTGGGAAATGTCCGTGGTAAATCTATATTGATCCACTATAGACGCTGTCACCACCTGCAGGAAATGTCAATAGTAAAATTATACTGAGAATCTGTTGCCGATGTCACCAACATATTATATTATTTTAATTTAGTTCAAACAAGTACAAATATTTATTCAAAATAATATTTAAAATTAAAATGAGGCACAAAATATTGTACAGTCTCGTTTGAGATAAACCTTTCTTATTGTTAAATAACACAAAAGAAACTTCGTTTCGTTTTAAATTGAACTAAATACATACATTTATAAGCTCATTTCTTCGTGGCTTGCTGAACCTTTTAAATACATATGTTTATGGTGCAAGATCTAATAATCAGAAGAAAAGAAAAAATATATGTACATAAATGTATGTAAAATAACAACTCCCCACTGTGCCTTTGAGTCGAGATCAGTAAAAACAATTGCCGTCGGCTACCCGCCGATTTTGAGCCTATCAGATTGATGATTTGTTTTTAAGCGTCAAACATTCTATCTGCCTATCAAAAACAAAAGACAAAAAAAATTGTTGACGGTGTCACCAAAAAGATACTATAATTGTTGACAAAAATATTGAAATGGATACACTTAACTTTATGCTTCCTTCAGGGTATATATTTTTAAAGTTGTTTTTTATGAATTCTCGTTTTAGTTTTTTTCTTGCATTAAAATAGTGAAGAGAATGTTTTCGTTTTGTTAATAAAAAAAACTTTTTCTCGTATTTGTATTTGATTCTTCGAACATGTCATCGTGTTTAGATTTGCTCATATTTATTATTCTGTTTCTCTAAATCTAGTTTTAAAATTTCATTTAGGTACTCAAATAGGACTATTAAAATCAGCCCTATTATGCGTTTTGATTACGTTCTCGCATTCAGCTACGTTCGAATCGAAAAATGATATTCCAAAAAAAAACTTAATCGAAACCAAAAAAAAGAAGAGAACAGTATGTTTAAACCAGCTACTTTGCTATGAAACGTATGAGAAAGAAACAGACAAAATAAGCCATTTTGTAAACATTGTAATTGTTAAATTGTAAAAAGTTAATTTTAGTGAAAAAAATATTAAAAAATATATTAAAAAAATTAAATAGTGTGGTAATTCTAATTAAATAAACATATCAGTCAAATACGGAACGTAAGAAAAAAGCCAGCAAGCGGTATTTGTAGCCAAACTATTCCAGAGTGTAGAATCCTGTAGCGCCAGAGATGATATTTTCATTTTCTATACATCAATTGGAACTTCATCCTAGAATGCCTGCACTTCTTTCTTGGGATGCTTCTGATATCCTCTCGCAATATCATCCTTCGTTGCCATTGAATTGGGCAGCTTTTCATATCGTTCAAGTGTTGTCTTGTCATAAATTAAATTAAGCAAAAAAAAAAAATAAAGAATTTAATACAAAATTATTTTTTTTGCATTTTATAGTTAAACTTTATTTAATTATACACTTTTTCAACTACAAAAATCGAAAAATTTCCGTTAGTAAACAAAGCACTTGCAAAAGCGTAGCTACGATCGTAATGCAGAATATGCAGAAAAAGATACGTGGAACGGAACGCAGAATACCAAATTCGCAAAAAGGAGAAAATTTCGATTCGAATCGAAACGCAAAATAGGGGTATATATAATCTCTTAATATTAATGATAAGATGTTTATTAAACCTATTTCTGAATTTGAAAATAAAGTTACCTTTTTGTTAAGAATGCTACGTTTCTCAAACAACATTAAAATCATTTTCAAAACGTTTATTATTTCACACAGAGTTTGATTTCAAATAATTCTTAATTTTAAATCAAATCCATATGCTTACTGATTGGTTTCAAACTTGTTTATTGACATAACCATTTAACTGAAAGTATCCTTCTGGAATCGAGCCAGGAATTTACAAATAAATTGCAGCAATTTCCAACTTTGTTCCAGTAAGAGTCTATTCATGATAAATTGCCGAGTAACACGCCTACAAATTTAAACTGATATGTTCTTCTCATATAGCAAGTCATTTTTGAGATTTATTTTTTATAATAATACTATGAAAAGGACAATCAAAACAAACTTCACTGCCATCAAATAAATTGCAACCAAACGACAAACTGAAAAAAAATTTCCTTTGTCGAGAATGTCCGTAATAAAGAAAAGTAATGAAAATGAAAAGAAAGCAAATTAAAACAACGAAACCACTCTATGGTTCGTATCAAATACAATAATGAATCGCAAATTGAATGTCAGACTGCACAAATGGACCAGCAAAAGTAAACAAATAAAAAATTGTTGCACTATGTGGCACAAATCAAACCTTACTGGAAAACATTTTATTGCAGTTTTCTAAATGGATTTTATAAGTTTGAATTTAAATTTCAAGTCAAAGAGACTCATAAAAACTATTTGCCAACGCACAGTGACAGACTTTCAAATAATATAACTTTATTGAAAAATATAATTTTAGTCAAAAAATTCATAAAATATTTTACATTTTATTTATAAATCTTATCAACAATTCAATACTTTTTAAATGAATAATTATTTAAGTTTGATATCCTTTTCCATTTGCTTTATTTCTAATATAATTGCGATTTCTATCTTGTACTATGGATTTTTAGTAAATTGTAAATAATATCAAAACTTGTTCATACATTTTGATGGAATATGATATTTTTTAATTTGCAACATATTTATCTGAGGAGTAAGAAAAGAATGTAAAGTGGTTTTAATATTTGTAAATTTTATGAAAAACAAAAAAACTGTAAAATGTTACATAATTTGTTTTACTTTTTAAACGTTGTAAATACCTCCAAAACTATTACGCCCGTTTTCACCATCTTCGATTAAAAAATAACCATTACTTTAAACGAAAGTTTGGCTAAATTGTATTACACAATGTATGATTTACTCTTAACCGACACAATTTAACAAAAAAGTTTACGTTAAATTTAACCGAGTGAAATTTGCCGGGTTAGCACTTTGATCGGAAAGTAAAACAAATAAAATGGATGGAAATATAAATCATCATTTACATATTTGTAGTATTTTTCAATTAAAAAATTAATTTTGTGAAAAATATAATGAAACATCTCTAATAATCATAGCAAACATCTCTAACTGATGAACTCACACAAACATATAAAGTATCAAAGTCGTCTGAGAACATACTGAAAACAAAAAATTACATTATTTAATATTCATGCAAATATTATACATGTACATATGTATATGTATGTATATTCATCATTGCAGATAATATTGGACTACGTGGTCCATTATAGTTGAAACGGAATAGTTACAAGATGGTCCGATGTAATGCAGTCATGGATTATGTCATTTTCAAACAAGAAGTTATTGCTATACGACAATTGTTCGTGCTTTCACGATCGTAATCGTGGCGAACAAACTACTTGTGAGTGGTCCAAGTATTAATGACATGGAGTAGTTTATGGGTTAGTCCGATGTAGAGCAAACTTGGACCATATGGTCCAGCTCTAGGACATCGCAATGTTAAATAGACCATGTTTCCTTCATACATTTGGGCTACTTTTGGACTAGTCATAGTCCTTTATGGAGTATACTTTAAATGCTTGTTTGGACTAGTCGCGTTATCTGCAGGGATGTATAAGAATCTTTTAATCATTACTTGCATGCATTTTTCTATTGGCACAAAATTTCGGTTTATAAATGTACAAATACCGCCTTTTCCTACAGTTTTTTATGTAAACAAACTGATGGTATTGAAACATTTTCATCAAATTCTTTTGTTAACTAACTGAAGGATTGTGAAAGGAAAATCGGTAACCGTTGATCAAATAATACCAGTTAGCCAAACCAGCAGTTAGTTAATTTTTTTTAAACAAATATTTTACCGAAGAGGGTAAAATCGGGCGTTAGTCTGATTAAAAATCTATAGAGGTGCTAGATTGCTATATTTTCTAATTTTTGATTTAATAAAATCTATCCAACCGTTCTTTATACGAATACAAATCGTGTATCCTTCTTAAGTTTTTATAAAAGGTGCTTATGTCGAGTACCAGAGCCAATTAAAAAAAATAGTTATTATTACAAATATCATTGTCATGTCGTCGTCCCGAAGTTATCTTCACGTATGTCACAAAGTCAAAAAATTAGGTAATATCTAATAATCTCACTATTTCCGAAAATCATATTGCAAATTTTCAATCAAAATGCTGTCATTATATTTACAATCAATATTTTATATTATTATTTATATATTATAAATATTTTTATTATTACTATTTAAATGTGTTACATGTGTCTTGTCTATAAGTCTTGTTGTGTGGGAATGTGAATAAATGAATAAATAAAACATATGAAAATACTGTGATATTATTCTAAGTTGTTGAACTTAATTTTATGTTAAATGTTTTTTGTAAACTATACAATCATTTAAATAGAATTTATTGTGATAAATTACTAAATAATTAAAAAAAAACCCTGAAGATGTCAACAAAAAATTGACGGAACGTTGGGAGAAAGATGTAAGAAAAGTTTTTTATTATCTTATTGGAAATAAACAAAAATATTAAAAATAACTTGGCCAAAAAATAAACAAATCATAAGATTCTCCTAAAAACTCAAGACTTGCCGAGTCAAACGTGACGTGTGTGAGCCGGGTCTAAGATCCTGAACTTGTGCAAATTCGGATCATCTAATACTTTTTTCTTTGTATAAAATGTTGAAACTTTAGACTCAATTTCGCAAAGAAATATTTTTAGGAGAAACGTGAAGATAACTTCGGGACGACAACATGTACAAAAATATAAGCCAAACAAAAATAAGTTTTTATTTAAACTGATTATTTTTCGAACAAATTGGTTGTTTAGTAGTTTTTTTTTTTAATCCAAAGTGATTATTATTTTTTGGCTAATGTTCGTAACGTTTTTAGTCAGAAAGAATTGGACATGAGACAATATTCCAAAGGAACAAGGAAAAATTTTGAACACTAATTAATTTCAACTTACACGGCAGAACAGAAACAACGTTGTTTTTCGAGAGCAGCTACACTCCCATCATCAGTGTATATGTGTTTCCATGTTTCCGCCACTGTTTAGGTGGCTCGGTTGAATGTGATTTCAAATTTTTATTTATACAAATAATGTCTAGTAAAAGCATACGAGAGTTATTTGTATTATTAGTTGTTTTTACAGTAAACACTGCTTTACCACTATCAATATTCAAATTTTACCATCACTAAATAAGTTTTTTTTAATTTAAAAATTTGTGGTGCTTTGAAACGCTCTCTGATTGCCACTTGCTGGCGTAGAAGTAGAATAACAGTGCGAATAATGTTGTACTGTGAAGCTTAATTTCTTGGCAAGCCATTGTAGACTGAGAAAACACCTCTACAGACTTGGCTTTGAGAATGATAGCCTGTGCAGATTCTAGATGAAGTGCTTTACCACCTGGCAAGGAATACAATACATCTTTGGTCGCAATGTCCTGTGTTTCCCAAACAAGAATAATTCATTCATTCATTCATTCATTCATTTCTTTGGTAAATGGAGTTCTTAATTTAAATTCTGAAGAACAAATTTCTTTTTAATTTTGTCTAAGTAGATTTGCGATTGCAGCCACAGTGCAAACGAGACACGTCCAAGGAACCCATTCGGGGACAATAACGAAAATAATACAAATAGTATGTTGGAGTGACTAAATAAATATAGTTTTTTATGTGCTGCCATAAAAAAGTCTTTGAATGAAATTTATATGCTTCAACCAGTATTTATTTAATAAAAGACGTCCTTTTATACATGATTGTTTACCTTTTTGCTTGTGCGTCAGGTGTTCACAAAAAAATGAAATACAATTTGAAATGCAAAAATAACGCTTTGTTGTAAAAAACAATTAAAAATATTGTGCTTTTGTTTCGGTTGTTCACTTTTTTGTTTGACTTTCTTTCATAAACGAACAAAAGTTGAATGCAGTACGTTGACATAAAGTGAAACAAAAAATTACGAGATTTTTTTCAAATATAAGTTCGCTAATAAATTGTAGATTTTTTGGAACAATGATGATTTTAGCTTAAAGTATTTTATAAAAGAAGTTGAGTTCAATTTGAAAACACTAGATTTTTTGGGAGGGCAAATAACACGATAATGCAGGGGAACAATAATTTTGTTTTATATTTTAGTACATGTGTATTTTAATGTAGTTCTTGACTTTAATTCTTGAGTTAAATAGTTTCATTATAATTCACAAAGTTTAAAATAGGTTGTGCAGTTCCAAAAAATCGCATTTATGTTTCCTTTTAGATTTACAGTACAACCTCCCTAATCCGGACTCTCGCTAATTCGGACTATCCAGTAATCCGAACATTTAAATTTTTCGGGCAGTTTAGACATTTTTCCTCTATAGTCTGGACAAGTGGTCTTTTTTCTCAGTAAAATTTGCATGGCGAACTGTTCTCAAAAGCTATTTTATGGGCTGAACAAACCAAAACGACAGATAAGGATATTTTATTTTTAAAAGAATTTAAAAATAGAGCTGCCAAATTACATAAAAATTCTTATTTTTCAAAATGAATATTTTTGGTCACTTTTAGTATGTTTCTTTATGTTTTCTGTAAATAAATTATATACAAATGAATTCTTACTTTTCTTTTCGGGAATAAAAACAAATTATATATGTATATGTATGTATATTTCATTTTAACTGTAATCTGGAGGATCCACTAATCCGCACAGTATCTGAAACTATATCTGTTTGGATTATGGAGGTTATACTGTACTTACATATATAATTTTTGTCCAATCAATAAATTGGGAGCTATTTATTGGCTCCTGAAGTGTTGTTTTGTTCGAAAAATTTTATAAAACGATTGATTAGTCATTCGATGTTTTGGTTTCAGCAGCTAATTTTATATGAATCGCTAAAGCATTCAAAAAAAGTTCTTCTAAAAATTAATTCGTTTCACAGCCTGTTCGCCGATATCGAAAGAAAATTTTCTTTCAAAAACAAAATTTTAAAAGTTGTTTTTATTTCAAATGCAATAATACGAAAGAAATGTTTCTTTCGATATCGATCAACAGGCAGTTAATTATTAAAAATGCAACAAGCTTTTTGCAATGTTTTAAAATTTTGTTAGTAAAAAAATAATATTATTAAAAACATAACAATTCTTGTAATAAATTAGGCAGAAAAAAATTCATAAATATGAATTAATAAAACACGGGAGATCGTCATGAATGATCTTTTAGGCCACTGTTACACGTTCAATATATTTTGTGGCTCACTGTTGCCGGCGGTTTTAACTCATTTTACGTAGCCCTCGTCAAATTCTTTGCAAAGTATACAATTTTTCATTAATAAAAAATAAAGGTTCCCTTTTATTCTCTGCAACTTTTGATCACAGTCGATTGGGACAACATCAAATAGTCCAGCCACTTACATCAATACTTAGTCTTTGAAAAGCCTCAGCAGGCTCAATTACTATTAATCCATCATCAATCTTTATTGGCCGTCTAAGACGTGCTGCCGAAGTTTCAATGTCACGTTTTGCTTTTAATCTTTGGGCAGTCTCTTTTTTTTTTTGCCAATAAATATAATAAATATCTCTTGTACTTTATTTGCGTTTTGTCAATCAAGTTCCGAACGCGTAATTCTGTAATTTAATTTTTCATTTCATTTTTGTTGAATTTTTAAATTTTTTTCGCCGTATTTCGAAGCATTACTGGAATTCGAAAGGTCTAAAGGAAACTGCTTGCTTAGTTATTTACGTACATAAAATAATATTTCAACTCCTATTTAAATGTTTTTAAAGATATTGAAAAAATATAAAATAAACAAAATTATAAACAAGTTTATTATATTGACTTAAAATGCTTTGTTTGTACTTTTCGGAAAGCACCTATAAAAAATCCAAAACACAAACTGAGAAATACATAAAAAAATAAAATCTTTTATCTGTTTTCAATTTAAGCAAATACATGTACATATGTATATAAAGAAAAAAATATATATGTACTTATAAGGAGGGATACGTTGTCAAGATGTATCAATTTATATTGATTTTTCTTGTCATAAGCACACACTCCAATACGCTTACCAACTACTCAACTAGAGACTATTTTTCATCCTTTTTAGCATTTGGTCCGGACGATGACTACAGATTTTGAATGGAAAACATCGGCGTAGAAAAAAAGATGAACAATTTTATTTACAACCAAAGAAAGTGCGAAAAAATGTTATAAAGTTTTGTTAATTTTAAATAATACTGAAATATTTATAGAATTTTCTTTGGGGAAAACAACATTTAAGACTACAGAAATAAATTTTGTGTGCGTTCTGTGGCAAATATTGTCTGCAGTTTAGGTTTGAATAACTTTCGTTGGGCTACAGAATATGGGTTTTTTTTAACTAAATTTATATTTCCAGTTTGAAATATGTAAAGTAGCATTAAGTCACGTTTTAAATATTATGTAGCCGTATCAAAAACGTTTTGTAAATATTGAAGATAGTATCGTTCGCTCGTTTTTGATAAAATCTAGAGTTTTCTTTTTCTTGACTTTCTCATATCCCGCAAAATCGGGATATAAATTTGAATTTCCCGGGATACCAAGGATTCGCGCTTCGAACAAATAAATAAAAGTAGTGCATATAATTTTTCATTTATATATACAGAAATGTTTGTTACAATCTTAAAATAAAGAAAGAAGAAAATTAAATCAAAATTTTACGAATTAAATTAAACAACCAAATAAGATTAACAAATAACTTTGTTTTTATGATGACTTTTTACGACCGGCAAATTGCTTAAGGAATTAAACGAATGTGTAATTTTATTAATTTTAACAAATAATAAACGGCAATTTTAAAGTTAAAGTCTTCGACGAGAAGTGACGGCAATGATTTTTTGGGATTTCAAGAATTTCCGGAAAAACTCTAGTTGTAGCAGTTTTATGTTCTTTTTTTCAACAAAAGTTGTATAATATATTTTCCTAATATTCAGCTTCATGCTGAGATCTGTGCGACATAGAATTCCATAAGGTTTTAGAAATGTTGAATTGAGAATAACATGAGAAAGCTCAACTTAGTGTTACCAATTTAGAAAGAATAAAAAACTTTTATCATAAAACAACGTGTTATAAAACACATATAAGGAGGTGGTCAATAGGTTTTCAAAAACTAAAAAATAAAATGAGCACTATAAATTTAAAAGAACTACGATTTCATGGTAAAATATTGGCTTGCTGAATTTAAACGCTGCCGAAGAAGCACTGCAACAATACCATCAACAAGAATGCCAAAAGAGGTGGTTACTGAAGCAAATATCAAGGAAATCCTCGATATCGTTATGAATGATCGCCGAGTCAAGTAACGTGAGATTGTTGAAATAGTAAACATATCATATGAACGTGTGTTCAACATTTTGCATGAACATTTGCATATAAAAAAGCTATCGGCAAGGTGGGTGCCGCGTTTGCTCTCAATTGACCATAAACGTAAACGTGTGACGTGTGCAGTCTCAATGGCAAAGCTCTATGAATTGGGCTACGAAGTGGTACCTCATCCGCCATATTCTCCGGATTTAGCCCCTAGTGACTACTTCCTATTTCCAAACCTAAAGAAATGGCTCGGTGGAAAGAGATTTAGCTCCAGCGATGAAATTATTGACCAAACAAATGCCTATTTTAAGGACCTCGAAAAACCCTTTTTTTTGGAAGGGATACAAAGGGAGTAACGTAGGACTAAGTGTATTTAGCTAAAAGGAGACTATGTTGAGAAATAAATGGTTAAAAAATGTTTGTTTCCTACTTAGGTAGCTTCAATATCAATCCGCCCTCGTATATTGGGTTTTTGGCAGATATTTTGTCTACAAGTACAAAGTGTTCGGAACTAGTAGCCATTAATAAAAATGGAACGATATACGCTTCAGTACCTCATTGAAATTATTAAAATTTAATAAAAAATGTTGAAAATTTCGCGGTCGCAGTTTGCAAAACTAAAACATATTTGGATCATCGTGACGCACGTTTTCGGACCAGCAATTGCGAAACTGATGCAATATTTGACCTGCTGGGACAAGTTGCTAATGTGAAGAACCGAACTCGTGCATGTCGCCCAAGAACATCTAAGAATATTTCTGTTGTAGCCCATAGTGTTGAGGAAAAGCACAACTTGTCCATTCCATGGCGCTATTTGGAATTGGCTATTTTACAAAAGATATTATACCGTATTTCGCATAAAGACTTGGGCCCTAAAAACTCACGTCTACCGGAGGCATGGATAAGGATAGCGTTGGTCTTTTTTACGAAAACTTTCCTGATCGGCCGTGTGATTTCTCGAAGAGGGGATCACAGTCGCCCACAGAGATCTTGTGAATTAACACCTTCAAAATTTTGTCTTTGAAACTACGTGATAGATAAAGTCTATGCCAATGGCGCACAATCAACTCGAAACCTCAAATATGAAAGTGAATTTATTGAGGCCACTAATGTGTAAATTGGTGATGGAAAATTTCATAAAAAGACTGCAGTCCAGCAAGCGGAGTTGTTACACCCATTTGACTGATATTGTTTTCCATTATTAATAGTATATCGTGCTCTTTACAATTTTTGATTTCGCTTAAAAATATTCGGTTTTCTTACATATCAAAATGAAACATCTTATTGCAATGTTTGCAATACCAGTATAAGTGTCGGAAGAGTACACATACCGTGAGGTAAGCCGTAAGCAAGAACACTTTTTTCTATTGAAATATTAAATGAACTCCTATGTATATGAAACTATAACGAACACGAGTTCATTAAGAATTTACAGTTTATTTGGTAAATGAAGAGAAATGTTGTACTTTGACACCCTCCTTTCTACGTGACCTTAAAAAATTTTAATCATATTTAGATACACAATTATTTTCAAAATTGTTTACCATTCAACAACACACGTTAATATAAAACATGTAATGTAAAAAGTAACACAATATATAATAATATAAAATTGAAAAAAAATTAAAATTTATATATAATTTATTGGAAAAAAATGCAATTCGTTAGCCAAATTGAAAAAAAGTTGAGAGTTATTGTAATGACTGTCCAACGATTAAAAACAAAATACATTATTATAACATTCTCAGGAAACATTGATAACTGAAATGGTCATCATCTTGCTGAACTAGTAATAAGTTACAACGCGCTTACCTCAGCTGAGGCTGTTAAAGATTAAATATTGACGTAAGGAAGTCCACCAGCCGATGTTATTCCCATAGACTATGATCAAAAGTTTCAGCGAAGAAAATTAAACGTTTTTTTATTAAGAAAAAAATATCAAACTCAGCAAGAAATTCGCTCAAGTCTGTAAAAAAATGGAATGAAGTCGCTTGGAACAGAAAGGCTTAAAATTATACTTCCAATTAATTAATCAACATTAATTTTTATTACGTTAATTTTTATTTACGATGTTTCAATTGCCAAAAAATGTTAAGGATTCCACCCCGATTTTCGAAAATTTAATTTCTATAAAATATCGACATTTTGACAAAACTTATACCATTTTAAAGGTATTTTCTTGGGGATGTGCACAATCTACATTTGATTACAACCAGTTCAGTATTTTAGAAGCTTTAAGCATTTAAAATGCTACAAATACATACACACTCATTACACATGCATCAACGTTAGATTATTTTCGCAAAGAACTGAGTCAGAGCGGGTTCCAATTCTACTTTGTAAACAAAAGAGCAATCAATAATTTCAATATGTAAATATTTGATGTTTTAATAATTATAACTTGGATATGATAGATTACGTCGTTATCACATACTTCTCTTGAAAAAAAATCTATGAAAATTTACGTCTTTTTCAAACTCAATAATCTTGACTTTTATTATTAGACTCCCAGGATCCGCATCAGGTAGTCTCATCCGAATTCGCCTTGAAAACTAAAACAGATGTGTCAAAAACGGTTGACAAATTTATGAGAAAAAAATATGTACATATCGTTGGCTTAATATAGAAAGGACGTATCTCGATTTTTTTATTAATGTAAATATATAAAAATGGTTAAAAAAGACTGAACATAGGAAGAATTTCGGATGCGACACAGGTGGCAGAAGCAGCAGTTGGAGGTCCTACAGTTCTAGCCATATCAGTGTCAAATATGTACTACGATTGCCGTTACTAATGCAGCGACGCAAGCCCGTTATTAACCCCATGCTAGTGCAGCACAGACGAATGCTTTGTGGCTGCAGGTCAACGTTTAATTGCACTTATCTGCAGTACACCAGCTGGGTTACATTTTGTAGATTTACTAGAATAAATACTACGTTAATCATTATTCATAGCACATCCGTAAGTCGCAACAGTTTATCATCTGCCACCACAGTTATATCACCAGCACTACTTGCAGGGCGGCTGGTCCTGCCAAGAGCAAATAATAAATCCCATACCACTTCATTTCCGATAACCACATAAAAATAACTCAGGGTATTAGTAGCTTTCCAGTTTCCGCTGGTGGTTTAGTTATTACTATTAATGGTACGCTGGTTGCTGGTTGCAACAGCAAATAAATAATTTATAAAATAGAGCACAATGTAAGAAGTTTTTATATGAAAAATGTTATTTAAAATAAAAAATCTTTTTAGTATTGATATAAATCAATAATATTTTCTTTCTTATGTAAACAAACAAAATAATTTAAAAAAATGTTGGCAGCCAAAGTTCAAGCGTCACCTGATCCCTCGAGGGCACCTGTTGTGAATTCGCTTTGTTAGACTTCCATAATTACTGAAACACTTTAGATAATTATTAAGCAGCTTATTGCGAAACAGAAATTACTCTTTTTAATTTTTTCAACGCCATTATCCAAAATATCCTTTTCAGTTTTTATCTTCTTGTTAGCTTTACAAAAAATTAACATTCTTTAAAATCGGTTATATTTTTGAAAGTTACGAGCTCTAAAATATTTTTGAGGTCGATTTTGACTTCATGTAGCTCATACGCCAACAGTTTGGATCATTCAGTAATTGAATTCGTAATTTAAAAGATTCTGATTTGTTACCATTATTTTTGCGATCGGTACCACTGTGCATACTTACATTTGAACCTGCCATTTAAAAAAAAACATTTACTCTTGTGTGCCCCCTTCTTCGTATATAAAGTTTCCTCTTGCCATAAGGGCTTTAAAAATATTTTCCGAATAATAGAATTTATTTTAATAAAATAGCTTAAAAATATTTCCTGAAAAATTCTCTCTCATAACTTCCGATGAAGTAAACTCTTTGGTTAAATTTCATAAATAAATTTATTAGGATAGAAATCGCAAAAAAGGGTTTCCTTCAGTCAGTAACTTGTTTATATTTTATTTGCTTTTTTGATTTCTTAAATGTGAGTGTATTATTTTAAACATGAGCAAAGCTTACATTCATTCTCAGTTACTTTCTTTGAAATAAATATACTTATGCCAAACTTAAAAAAAACATACATATTATGCAGGTACATTTGAATACCTTTGATGTCTACTTTCAAGGATTATTTAAAACAACCAACTCTACTGTCAGTGACGTGCCGGGAGATTTTCGACAAGGTGCTCGTAACTTTTGTTAGATTTCAAAATAACTTAAACACTCAGTTTTTTGGAAGGATTACGAACAGGAGCTGATTTTTTTATAAGTTTTTAAAATTATTTTGTTTCAAGGCAGATTCACAACAGGTAGTCTCGTCCGAATACGCATTGAAAATTAGAGCAGATGTGTCAAAAACGGTTGAAAAATTTATGAAAAAAAATAAAAATATGTACATACATATTTATGTATGTATGTACGGGTATGTATGTATGTATATCTTGAGAATATGTGGATATAAAAATGGCTAAGGAAACTGGACACAGAAAGTATTTCGGATCCGACATCTCCAACCGTATCTGCAAATGCACAAGTATTGCGGAAAGTGTTTCCAATAAATCACGCCAGTTTGTTGGACATCCAGGTGGCAGAAGCAGCAGTTGCAGCTCCTACAATTCTAGCCATATCAGTGTCAAAAACTTCGACTTCCGTTACTAATGCAGCAACGAGAGCCACTTATTTATCCCATGCTAATGGTACGGCCACACAAGTGATGCTTGTTGGTGTAGGCATAGTTGCAGCACAGAGTAATGCTATGTGCCTGCAAGTCGAAGTTTAGTTACACCCGTTCGCACTACACCAGCGTCGGTTACAGCTACTGGCGCTGTGGCTAGGGTTAGGGGCGTAAATACTACGTTAAAGTTTGTCAATGGCACATCTGTAAGTCGCAACAGCTCGTCACGTCCCACCACAGTAATATCACCAGCACTACTTGCACGGCCGCTGGTCCTGCCAAGTGCAATTAATACATCCCATACCACTTCAATTCCGACAACTATAATCCCTCATAGTATTAGTACCTTTCCAGTTTCCGCAGGTTGTTCAGTTGGTACCACGCTGGTCTCTAGTACTGCCTCAGCTCTATAGTCGGCTGGCATTCATAAGCAACAGGAAATAAATAATGCAAGAAGTTTTTTTTTATTATACATGTTATTTAAAATAAAAAATATTTTTAGCATTAATATACATAAGAGTACATGAATAATTTTTTAATTTGTATGTAAACAAACAAAATAATTTTAAAAATTTTGACAACCAAAATTCAAGCGAATTGAGTCACCTGATCCCTCGAGGGCACCTGTTTTGAATTCGCCTTGTTTTGTTTTGTATTTTTGTATTTGTACAATTTTGTATTTATTTTCATATTTTAATGTTTTATTTCTATTTTTTTTTAAATTTTACTTGTAAGCTTTTATATACAAATTTCAATAACCTCACACTAGAAAAACTTTTACTTAAAAAAAATTGTTCTTCAATCGAAGTAATTTTATGAAATTCGTAGAGATAAAATTTTAATCAACTCAAACTCAGCTCAAATTTCACAAACTAATTTACATGAGAACGAGCTCAACATGGCAACAAGTTTGACAAGTGCCCAAAAATATTGTGCATATTTTTATGCGTACATTTTTCATTTATTTTTGTTGAGTTTTGTAAATCAATATCGAAATCGAAATTGTGTGTTGAATTACACAATTATACATGTACAAATGTGCGCAATACTGTTCGGAACTTTATAGTTTTGGTTCGGTCGTTATATTTTATTTTGCTTTTGTTTATAATAATAATAATAATAAGATAAACCGAATCAAATATCAAACCTAAATGTATGTAGCCTGATAATCTTGTAAAATATTAAAATATTATGCGTGTTTCTGTATGTTGTTTACATGTTCGTTTTTTCTGTTCTGCCGTGTAAGTTGAAATTAATTGATGTTGAATTGTCAATTGTTCCTTTGGAATTATGTCTCATGTTTAACTCATTCTGACAAAAAATGATACGAACTTTAGCCAAATCACTGGATTAAAAACCCACTAATTGTTGTTGCTCATTTTTTATATCGTGTTGCTGTTTTTCGAACACACTATCGAACCAATCTGACTTTGTCAATTTATTTTTACTTCTAACGAATTTTTGATAACTTCAAATCATATTTATCAAGAAAGTAATATTGAAAAATTTTTTCATCCGACTAGCAGAACGGATCAGTACTGATTTCGGAGTCAGTACATCACCCAATCAGTGTTCTTTAATAGATTTTACCACTTAACCCGAAGAGGTAAGAATCTAGTGCAATAAATACACATAAATAATATGAAAATATTTCGGGGTAAACATTGAACACCTGCACATGTTATAAGGAACGTCACTGTCTAATATGTATATTTATTTACAGAATCCTTCGATACTTAAACACAAAATAAGTGAATTAAACTTAACCACCAAAAAAATATGCAGACAAAATTATATTCTACCACTTGAATCTTTAATTGATTGCCTCTCCAACAAATTATAGCTCTAATGTACAAATATATGTTTGCTAATTTAGTAACGACACTTTGAAAATAATTTGATGTCTTTTGGGGTTTTTTTTGGGGCAGTAAGGCCGGCATGTAAAATTTAAAGATAAAAATCCTTTAATCAATCCTTTTATTCTAAACCCTGAAATAACAACGTCTGTTCCCTTTTGACTGCTCTATTGCAACATGTTTGTATTCAAACCCTTTTCATTATATTTTTTACTTTCTGTTTTTTTAATGGCTTCTAAGAGCTTTTATGAATATCAAAGACTTTTTTTGTGTTCAACATATTTTGCAAATATTTTTTTAATGCTAATTTATTTTATACTTAACGATTCTTTTTTTCTGCCATTTGTTTGTTGGCTGTTGGCAATGTGTTTGGTATTCTAATGGTTTTAAGAACTAATTTTTTAAAAGTCATTTTAAAATTAACATTTTTAATTAAACTTTTTCTTTATGGTCATTCATTATCATAAATTTTTTTTGAAAAGTTAGTTTGAAAGTAGGGTCGAAGTATTGCCATTCAAAAAGTATTTTTTTTTAAGTTTTGTTTTTCTTTTGTACGCTGGCTTGATATTGATTTTCGGCCGTTTCTTTGAAAGTTTAGTTTTTTTTGTTGGTATTTATAAATAACTGTATTTGATGAGTACAGTGTTAACATATGTGAAGATCTTATTTTTGAAGTTTTCTGAGGTGCCAAAAATATTAAAAGATTTTTTAATATATTATATTTTGCACTTTTAGACTATTACTTGAGATTAATGTTAACTAAACTACATATGAGCTTCTTTACTTTATTGAAAGTATGGAAAGAACTTAACCGCTGCAACACTGTTTACTTCCATTCATTAAATTGCAACGATGTTTTATTTTTATATACAAATTCATTTAATTTATAATGAACTTCGTCGTATGTATTTAAAAATATTTGAATACATTGTAAAAAATGAATATATCTGTATTGAAAAGTTCAACAAAATTTATGTTAATACTGCGCGTCATCAGATTAGCGGCCCCCTTTCACTGACCGTTAATGTTAAATATTATCTTAAAGATATTAAGGATATATACTTGGGAGTCCAAATGACTATACCACTTAGTTCTACTCATAAATTATCAGATGAAGGTGAAATGAAATGCCATTTCGAAATAATTGCCTAAAGTTTTATGTTGAGTTGTGTAACAGTTTATTAAAAAATGTTTGATTTTGACAGCTATTTTTTAAAATGTGTTGAGTTCCTGGCACCTACTAATTCATGAAAAGCAATAATAAAAGTATTTCCCAATTAACGAAATACTTTTCAAATGTTATCGTTTTTTAATATTTAACAAATTGACGACGAGTGGCGAGAATTGCCCCACTTTAACTTGAAAGAATATAATTTATTGGATGAAAAGAAACATTTTTGGAATTAATTTTGAATGCATATCGTTGTGATGGCTCTGAAGCTTGTCCTTGTTTGAAAAAATTAATTTACACAGTTTTGTCAATACCAGTAGCAACAGCTAATGTCGAAAGAATTTTTTCTCAAATCAATATCAATAAGAACAAACTAAGAAATAAATTAGATACACCAACATTGTGTAGTATTTTAAGGACCAAAATTTTTTTTAAAAATCTGATCGTAATTGTACAAATTTTTAACAAACAAAAGAAATGAATAGCAAGTTTAATAAAGAAATGTTTATTGTAACCATAAAATGTATGAATTTAATGTAAATACGTTATTACTATAATAACAGGCTTTTAACTTCAAGTTTGGCCTTTTCCAAATCAAATTCAGGTTTTTAAAAAAAGATGGTTTGATTTTTCCAAAACAAATTCCGTATTTTACAAATCATGCCCAGCATTTTTCAAACCAAGTTCGGCATTGTAAAAACCAAAATCAGCCCGTTTTAGATAAAATTCATTTGAAAAAGCCTGATTTTGATGTTTATAATTTCGAATTTGGTTTGAAAAATACTGAATGTGTTTTAATTTAGACAATTCTGAATTTTTTTCAAAATAACTTTATTTGATTTGAAACTTTTATATGTACTCGTATATGCAATAAATATTTTATGCTATTTAATTTTATGTCGTCTTGTGTGACAGCAACAATGCTTGATGAAAAATGAAATAATTTAGATTTTGTTCATGTTTGCTGTCACTTGTTATGTATGTATGTGCATAGTGTTAAATAAATCGATCAAGGACGAACAAATTTTCATTAGAATTATATTTTCATGGTGAACAGTTGTAAAAAAAGTCGGAATTAAAAGAGAACCGGAAAAATTACTTGTACAAAAAAAGTGTTAGAATTAAAAGAAAAACAAAGAAATGACTGATAAGAAAAAGAAGTGTTAGAACTAATTAAATGACATTTTTGTTATTAACATTTATCTATTTAGAGACATTGCTATATCTTTTAATCAACCGAACAGCATAAAATCAAAGTGAAAATGAATGCTTGGTGGGTTATCAATCGGTGTAACATCAAGTCAACAAGGACACGTACACGAACTTGACAGCAAGCATTTTCAACGTGTTTGAGGCCCTTTAGATCCACCTCTATGACTTTTCCACACATAATTTTTTTTTATCGGACTATTAGATTAGGGTTCATATTAATTGATTATTATTATTATCTTTAGAGAAGAGGAGTCCATTAAGTCGTGAGTAAATTGAAAACTTTAAACTCTTAAACTCGTTTTCTGTAAAACTTGTTTATTTGAGTTATGACGATGTGGCATCAAATGCGCGATGTGTATAAATATGTGCGTATGATGAACGTTTGCGAAATTCATAAATCATTCGCCTTGCTTTTCTATTAAATCCAAATGTTTTGTAAAAAAATAATCTTTTAACAGCAACATTTAAAAAAATAATAAACTTAATTTATCAAATTTTTCAAAAGATTTTTAAACAACTTATAGACTTATAAAGTCAAACATTTCGTTAACTTGAAACATAAAACACTCTTAAATTGATAAGAAAGGCAACAAAGTATGCTGTTTAAAGAGTTTTAATACATTGCAAATTTATTTTAACAACATTTTGATACTAAAATAATATTACGACACTTAATATTTAAAGAGTATATGAAAAATTTCACTGATGTAAGTATTCGTGACTTTTAGACATTAACAGCATTTTTTGTATCGATTGTTTGTTTGTTTGTTTGCTTTTTTTGGGAGGCGGAGAACTATAAATTAAGATGAAGCATAGAATGATGTTTTTAATATCCTTCAAATTAGCTTTATTTAAAAGATAATTTTATTACATATGATAAATGGTATCAAATTTACTAAACGAGATGGCCACTTAGCAGGACCATTTCATGAAATTCATGGCTCCTTAAATATATTTTTTTTAAGTGAATTATTTGTTTCACAAGTTGTGTAGCATGTGGCGCGTTTAGAATGGAATAACATGTATACAATATCAATGCGAATATTTATTTTGTGTATGAGTGGCACTGTTAACTTTTCTAGCCACTAAATTGTATTGTCAGGTGAAGTCAATGTATGTGCAAAGTTTCATATAAAACAATCTATAGAATGAAATTAAAAAAGAATAATTAATTAAAAAACGCTTTAAAAAAGGACACTTACTTGGTTTCAAATCATAATGTTTTTTTGCCATGGGAACTCAATGTGTTGGCAAAGTTTCATAAGAATGTTTTAGTTATGTAGAAATAATTTAAAGGCAATATGTATTCACTTTGTATGGGAGTGGCTCTGCCTACTTATTATGAATACATACTAAAATTTTTCTTGTACTTAAAATAAAAAAAAATGAAGTGTAAAATGCCTTATCACATTTTAATTTAAAATTTCTAATTTTTTTCTGTTTATGATTTGTGTAAAGAAGACTTGAAAAATTTAAATAGCAACAGTACACAAATTTGAGATGCTACAATTTGTGCAGAACATCTCCTGGTTGATGTTTCTGGATTTTCTTCCGGTGACAAAGATTATACTTGCGCTGACGGAAATTGCCAACCAGCCGATTTATTGTTGACATTGAAGGTTCAGTTTACATATTAAAATGTCAACTTGCGCACAAATCTTAAACAAAACCAAAACTAATTTTAAAATAAATAAGTTATAAGGCTTTTACACACAATAACGTTAATTTCATGTGGAATATATTTAAATATTAAAGATAGAAAATGTCTATTATACTATATAAACGTAGTAAAAAATAATTATTTATTTCAAAATCCTGTAAAAGAAGAGCGTGTAAAAACAGATTCAGGTGTATAACTTTATAAAGTTTCTTCCATCTATTTTTGTTTTCAGCCTTTATTTTTGTCATTCATTCATGCGAAACGAACATGCTTCCTTAAACATGAAATGTCCGCCTCACCTTGAAGAACCCCCATTTTGTATTGTTTAAAAAGTAAGAAACTTATAGTTCGTAAGGAAAAATCTCACATCAACAATTGGAGCAGAACTTATTATACAAAAAAAAATTGTAAGAGAAAAAATATCGAAGGAAATCCAAAATAATGGGGAAAAAATTCTCAATGTAGCAAATCTAACAGGCAACAAAACAGAAGGGTAATAAATTAAAAGAAAACAAAAGCAAAAACCAAAAAACTCGAAACAATAGCAGCATCCATTTGTTTTAACTAAAGTTTGCGTGAGTATTAAATAAAAAAAGGTATTCTTCATACAAAGTGGGGCGTTTTGGTTACACCTTTTAACGATTTAAAAAAATTCAAAACATACAGTCCAACCTAAATTATCGTGTCAAACGTAGCGTTTTCCAGGGCCTAGCTTTTTACGCTGAAATGATTTACTTAAATAAGAGCATTGCCGCTGTGTCATAAAAAAATGGAGATAAAACCGCCGGATTGACTTAAAAATAGCTGAACCGCGTCACCTTGTATCAATAATAAAAGAAAGCACAAAAAAATATTAATTGCATACATTTTGTATGAGCATGAGAACTTTTGACAGATAACAAACGCTTGGCTTTGAAATGGACTTTAAGATAGCAAATGACATTGATTAAAAAACGCAAACCTCCTTTAATTGTTATAATATCCCTGCAGACAAAATATTTAGTATGTGGCTAGAATTATACTAGTTGCTTTCAACTTCAGACTAGTTCCCTGTCTGTCTAGTTCATTCGTTTATAGTCATATACTAGTTCAACTTCTAGTATTATTTGAATCAGTTTTATACTAGTTGAGTTAATTACAAATATATGTCTGAAAAAATTTCAAATAAATTTGTTAACAATTTAAATTTTACAGTTAATATATAAACAATTTACCAAGCGGGGCCTTGTGTAGTTTTTTTAAAATCAATTTTCCATGCGTTCTGTAAATGTTATACTGCATAGCAATGTTCCATTGCAGTTCCTCCATAGTCTGCTCATTGTAGAGACCTAAATTCTAAGAAATAGTGAACAGATTTTTCACACACGTGTACATATGTACATATATCGTGGCTGTCAGCGCTGATTATTTCTTCAAATCTCTGAGCATTTCATCAGACGTCAATGGAAAATAGTTTGGAAATCAATTTAAAAAATATTTTATTTTGAAAAAAGATATCGATGCAATTTCGATTACTAAATTTAATATTTATATATGTTATTTTTTATATTTTCTATTTGTGTTTTCATTTTCATAAACTGAATAGTCTCATTGCAACTAGTATTATAACTGTTCCAAAACTTTACTAGTTACAAATTTAGCTGCAAGGATAACACTTCCTGCCTTATAAAAATAAAAATAGTCAAATTAATTGACAGCAAATTACGTTTCTAGTCGATAATTAAAAAAATGAGCTTGAACCAGGCTTGAACAGTATGATCATGATAATAAAAGTCATGATAAAAATTTCACGCACACTAAGAAGCCGTTCGTCTAAAAGTGGCCACCGACAAATATTATGCAAATGAGCCGTCGCTGACTTGGTGCTCATCGGCTGAGCATTTAGCCGACTGAGTACCTGCTAAATCGATTTTTTTTAATTATTGCCAAAAATATTATAAAAACAATAAATTGAATCATAAAATTAACTTGCATTAAGTTGTTGAAGACTTCCGCATTAGTTGACTTTGAACAGCCGCCGTCTATAATCTTTCACCGCTCACAAAACATTACGGACTTCGTTCCCTGAACACGCACTGATAAAGCGAGATTATGTTTGATCGCTTATGTTTGTGGCTTGATGGTAAAAAAGAAAAAAGCAAAGTTAAAAAATATTAAACATAAATCGGTTATTTGATGCAACATCGTCATAGCTAAAAAAATTCACTAAGTGAGTTAATAATGCAGAAATAATTGCAATATTTGTGAAACAGACAGTACAGGAGCACATGATTTTGGGATTCAATTCCGAGAATTGCACGTGAAAGTAGCCCCAAAAATCAGGAACTTCAGCATCATTTGTTTTCTCAAGTTGACTGCATTAATAATTTAATGGCCATAAGAATTTTTTTGCTCAAGGTGGAATTTTTTTTATCACTTTTTATATATTTTACGGAATATCTCTTTTTGTATCTGAAGCAAAGTTGTAGATACTGAATAGGAGAAAAAAACCGGAACAAACCTACGCGCAAAAGTGCATCCAGTGCCTTAAAAGTCGCAAAAATGTAAAATATTTTTTTTCGCAATTTTTACCTTTTTGCTCAATAAGTGAATTACAAATTCACAAATATGCTGTTTTTTTATAAATTTTATTTTGCATGAAAATAAAAATTCCGATTATTTTTTTGCTATTCTTTAACCATCCTCGTTGAAGTTGACGCTTGTGGCTCTGATGATCTTGTTTTCTTCGTAGGTTGATCATATTCATGTTCTGAGTCTGCATCATCGTCCGAGTTAGACATAATATTCAAGGGCATATTTTCTTCAGTGTGTCCACCAATTTCAGTGTCATATTCATCTTCGGTGCTTTCATCTTCAAACGGCATAATTTTAGAATTCCACCAACAAACCTCCGCAAGCAGTGCATTTAATTTTTTGCCTTTCAATCGCTTTTCCATTGGCTAGGTCACATCCATGTTGTTCATCTGATTCCTGAGGTAATTGTGCCAAAAAGGTATCAATGTGGAAAACCTGGGAGATCTTGGCAGTTAGTGAACGTATTTGCTTCGTCAACGGAATAAAGTTTCTGAAAATCAGCATGTCGTTTTCGGTGCGACGTTGCGCTGACATTTTGCTCTATGAGTTTTTTACGCTTCAAAAATTATGTAAAAAATTCTACATTTTTTTGTGATAGTCCCATAATTCATTTCGATTTGTGTTACCGGTTGTGGTGCATTTTTTTCAATATCGCATGTCTAATCTGTATCATTCACATTGGTCCACATTATAAGGGTGTTATAACAACTGTTGCACACTGTGTTCGGCGTAAAATTTGCAGCACTTAATATCTGTTTCATCAAAATGATGACAATACGCTGAATTCCTCAGTAAACAAGTTTTTTCGTTCCTGTTTGCCTATTTTTGGGACAATATGACCACAAACGTAGCAAAAATCTTACAATTTTGGGCATTTGCTATTTTCCATATTGAAATATTCAATGTTCTTCTGGTTTTTAAATGTAATTAACTCTGAACAATTGGGTTGTTTATTCCACAGCCATTAAATTATTAATGCAACCAACTTGACAAAATGAATGATGACGAAGAAGTTCTTATTTTTGGGGCTACTTTCACGTGCAATTTTTAGAATTGAGTCCCATATAAATGAACTGAAAAATATTGTACTGTGAAATGCATACAAATATGATATCCTTCTCTAAAGATGTTTCAAGTTTTAGACAATTGCAATTAGCAGCTTAGAAGTTCGAAATTTATTAACATTTATTTTGCGAAAGTACCCACTATGAACTGCCTTCCTGCAAAATAAAAGTTTAAAACTAAAAATGAAAGATACGTTTTTAATGGCAGTCACTCTTATAGTTTTTCGCGTTACGAACACACTTAAAATAATTATTATGGAAGCAATAAATTTTGTCGCCAAACGCTTATTTATCAGCTGGATGTTGAAGTCGATGTGAGAAAGTAATTACTAATACAAGTAAATATGAGCTGACATCAAGGATATTAATGTAATTTTTGTTTGTTTTAAAAAAGTTTTATGTGTGGAAATTTTGAGTTAGAATTCAGTTTTCCTAGTATAAAAAATTGTATTTAGAAGAAAGGTTTTGCAAGTTCAAAATTGTTGGGAAATGTATTTAATAAAAATTACAATTAAAGTATCAAGAGCTTTTTTTAAATTTATCAAATATTCAACATATTTAAAAACTGGTTTTCGAATAATTCGAAAAAGCGCAGTATTTAAAAACCTTTCGAATAAAAATAAAACAAATTAAAAATTAAATATCGGGTGTTTTTTATAGAGTGATACAAGTTTAAATCAAAATAAAACATAGTAATATATTATTGATATCAATGAAACGGTCTTTATTGGATAGAAAATTGTATGACATTAATGTTTAAATATGATTTCGAACATGTGGCCGCCACGGCTGGGGCATACAAGGCGCAATTTGGAACACCAATTTTCACAAACTTTTCGCAGCATTTGCGGCCGTATCTCGCCGATAACTCTTCGAATGTTGATTTCCAGGTGTTCAATTGTTTGTGGTTTATCGACGTACACAAGTAACTTTAAAGAACCCCAAAGAAAATAATCCAATGGGGTTAAATCACACAATCTTGGGGGCCAATTACTTAGGCAATTTCGTGAAATTATTTTTTCGTCAAAAGTTTCCTTAAGTAAATCCATTGTAGCGCCCGCTGTGAAGCATGTGGCTCCGTCCTGTTGGAACCATATATCAGCAAGATTAATGCCAGCTAATTGAAGTACGAAAAAACTTAAAATCATGTTCCTATACCGTTCACCATTGACAGTAACATTCTGACCATCATCGTTTTTGAAGACATATGGGCCAATGACTCCGCCAGACCATAAAGCGCACCAAACAGTAATTTTCATTGGATGTAATGGTGTTTCGACAAAAGCTTGTGGATTCTCCTCACTCCAAATGCGACAATTATTTACGTACCCATTCAACAAAAAATGGGCTTCATCGGATTGGAAGAAGTGATTTATGAGTTTGACGAATAGAACAATTATTTTGATTGAAAATTTCAAGAATTTGCACGCGTTGCTCTGGTGTAAGTCGATCTATAATGAAATGTCAAAGCAAACTAAACAAAAAGCAACTATCAGCTGTTAAATGGGTGGTCAAAAAAAGCAGTGATGCCAACTCAAAGTTGTATCAATCTATAAAAAACACACTTTAGAAGCAGTTTAGACTTAAAATTTTTTATATATATTTTTAAGACGAATACAACCCGCGAAGCTTTTTGGGATTGTCTGCAGACACATTCCTGGGCAGGAATCGAACCTGCGCACAGTGGCCAATTTGGCTTCGCTAGCGGCATTTAATTCAAATTTTCAAATTTGAAAAAGAAGTAAGGTGTTTTTCGAAAAAATTAACCAAGAATGGCTAGATACACCATTGGTATTATTGGGAAAAAAAGCAAATGAAAATATTGGACGACCGGAAAAAGAGCTTTCCGAGTGCTCCAGAAAAACGCAAGTCAATAAGATGTCAGGGCTTACAGAGGAAGTGTCATGTGAAGGATTGTTGGTAGCTGCAAGCTGCAGTTTATATAAAGCTGGAAAGCGCAGTGCTTCCAAAGTTGTAGAAATGATAAAAGGCGATGAGGATTTTAGCGGAAAGGTAATAAAGAATATAAACAAACCAAAGCCCCTTCCATCAAAATTTTCGGACGATAAAGCGAAGCTGCATCCTACAGACTAATACTCTAGCTCCTTGCAACTTAAATTTACATATTCAACGTTTTATTTTATACTAGTGTATCCATCGGCCGACTCAATTGAACGCATTCTAAAAATCAATCACCCTTATTCTAGTCGGCGATATCGACGTCACGACAATACCAACAAATTGGGGCTTTTCTACCCGTTTTCGAAAACAACTGATTGCTATTGACAGGCTCATGTTATTTTCTGGACCATAGAGAACAGAAATAGGCTACCAGTAGCACAAAATTGTTTTCGAGAGCGAGTAGACAAGCTCAAATTTTTTGGTATTGTGTTAACGTGACGTCGATGTCGCCAACATATGATAAAATGTAATAACAAAAAAGAACATTCTAAATAAACAACGTAAAAGAAAATATAGAGCTCTCATTTCTATGCAAACGCAAATTGGACAAACACACTTGCACACTTTGTTTATTTTTCAAGTTGAAGCTGATACGTGCATGTGTAATAAGTGTGCATGGGTTAGTAGCGACTTTAAACGCTTACAACTCCCTAAATATGGAACCGATTTAAATAAAATTAAGATTGTGTACGTATATGTAAAACCCCGTTTAGAAACATATATATCTTTCCAATAACGGTTCAGTATTAGGGCCGTAAAAGGCATCTAAAAACAACGTGTTTGCCTATTAATATTGTAGATAGAAATTACATAGAAATTAAAATCAAAGGTTATAATATGTATTTATGTATTCTATAAGAAATCGGCTCATACAATTCGCCTTGATTGTCAAACAACCTATTCAAAAAATACACAATAATTTTTTAATTCGCTGATGCAGGTTCTTATTAAATTGCCTTATTAATGACATTTAACATGAAATGATAGCGCATAGCGTTGCTTATTGCATACAATCTAAAAAAAGAGCTAAAAAGAAAAATGTTCGCTTTTTGCGGATAATTCGAAACAAAAAAAACGGATTGTCGGCTAACTATAAATCCATCCATTTATAAAAAGCTGTGAAAAAAACGGGAAATTAAAGAAACCCCGGTTTTTCGAATAACTCGATAACTCTGTTTTCACATTTTGACCTTTTCAAAATGGCAATAGTGATAACGATTTTGGAAAAGACTTGTAAAATTTTCTAATAAAAACAACAAAGGTATTTCTATCAGTTGTCTAGTCCGCGGTTTTTCAAGAAGGATGGCAAAAACTCATTTCTATAAAGTGAAATTAAAACAAATTCTAATTCATGAAACGCATTCCAAGAGTATCAATACCACCCCCTGTGCCGTCTTACTACATTTATGATGTTTATTGTTCTCCATTGCATGTCGGTATATATTTTTTTTAATTTGTGATAAAGAAAATTACAGCTTGTAAAATTATAGACTAAATAAATGCTGAAGTGTTGGCGTATTACTAAATGTTAATGGAATGCTCTACTCGTTTTTGTTGTTTTTCTAAAATTTATTTCTTTGATCATAATATTAGAATCTAAGCTAAACAATTATCACACAGTGCCTTTAAGTGACATGATGTTAAATAAATTAATTAATATTACGCGTGATACTCAGTTGTTTGTTAGTTTCAATTGTTTGTCTCTAATTAGTTTTCTCAAGAAAGTTGTTAAAGCTAATAAATGAAATTACGAGGTTTTTACAAAATAACAATATATTCCTGGAAGCAGAAATAAACAGAAAAGAAAAGTCAGAAAATATTAATTACATCCAGCAACCGAACTCTAAAATGATATTAGAATGCGTACTTAAGCTCGATTAACGAGCTGACTTGTTGTAGAGGGCAGTAAGGATAACGGCAAAGAGTATGTATCTTAATTGTCTCAATTAGCATCACAGGCTGCCGGAATGTAAACGTGACAGATCCATCTAATAGAAATTGCTAGAACTCAGACCTTTTTTTTTGAAACCAATTTAGGTGAATAGTTTTGTTTTAACTGTCTCTATCCTGAAGTGATGATGCACGAATATTTTTAAAGCGAAATCAACGGATGTTTATTTAATTTTAAAGAGGAGGGTATGCCATTAATAATATCAATATCAGTCAAATGCACGCAGCGGCTACGCTTGCAGGACTATATTCCTTTCACGATCACCAATTCGTACATCTGCGGCTGTGTCCTCGATTACTTCTCAAATACTATCTTCGAGGTCTTAAGTCGATTGTGGGCCATTGGCATTGACCTTATCTTTCACGTAGCCCCAAGGAAAAAATTCTAAAGGAATTAAATCACAAGATCTCGGTAGCGGATTGTAATCGTCTCTTCGAGAAATCACACGGTCGGTCAGAAACTTTACCCGAAAAAGAACGATGTTATATTCACTTGTGTGGTTGGTAGGCGTGAGTTTTTGTGTTAACAGATCTTTAATGGCCAGAAGGCTCAATTCTTTATGGAAAATATGGTCTAATGTGGTTTGCGGAATGCCCGATTACAAACATCGGCGAGAAAAGGACAATCCTGGATTTTCCTCTACACAGCAACGTTCTCTGTTGTTCTTGAGCTTCGTTTACGAGTTCGATTCTTCAAACCACTTCATTGTCACAACAGTTGAAATTCGTTCACCGATTTCACAATTGTTGGCCGAAAAGGTGCTTCTACCACCTCCCAAAAATGCTTTAGTCTTACAAACTGGTGCTCGCGAAATTTTCACCAGGTTTTTAGTGAATTTGAATAATTTCAATGCATTGTTGAGGTGTACGAGATTTGTTCAAATGAAAAGGTGAGCTTTGTTTTGTTGCTACACATGTGTTGTTAGTCATATGTTGGCATTATCAGCCCATTCGGATTAGTAGTTTGTTGTTGAAAACTGAAAAGATTCGACACTTTTGTGTGTGTTCTTCGATTTTCGACTTAAAAAAAAATGGATCAAAAAATATAAATTTTACGTTAAAAATGGAATAATGTGCTCCAAGGCACTTGAAATGTTGACTGTGGCATGACAACTGTCAAAAAAGTGGCCATCGAGAATGAAACTTCTTATTGGAGCACCCTTTAGTTAAAATTCATTTGCCATACGGATGTGGGATACGTGTATTTTTATGCCCAAATTCAAAATTACAAACACATTGTTTGCTTTCGTCATAAACAAATGAATGATTTGTGCAATAAAAGTAGCAGTTGTAGAATCATTTTTATTGCTTGAGTTTAGTGGTAGTAAAAATTTAATTAATTTAATTACATGCAGTTGCAATTAAGTTTGATTAATAATAATCTTAACATTCTGCTGGATGCTTTATATAAATAATTTGTTTTTTCTAGTTGCATACAAACATTTTTTTTCATTAATATAAACAAACGGATTAGTTAATTGAAGCTTTTTTTCCCATCTGAATTAAATGCATACAAATTTCCTCCAGTGTTATGGACTGATGTCAAACGTGTCATTTTTATGCATTCAACTATTTTATGTGACAATAGAAGAAAAAAATTTCTGTCTGGCTACTAATATCTCAAGCTTTCAGGCAAGATCAAGAGAGAATTAAGAAAAAAGTCTGCAAGAAAGGTCTTAATTGTATGTATGGGATTAAAACTAAGTTTTAAGCGTGTAATAAAATATTTGTACAATAGATCAGTGATATCATACACAAGTAATTCTTCAAATGCAGGAGTTTCAAATACACAACAGACATTTAATTTCTATTTGGTTTACAATATTCAATGACATGTAAGTATTGGTATTTTGAAGATGTTGATTTTAACCCGCCTTATTAAAGTAATGAGGTAGAAAGACAAAGTAGAATTGGTGAGAAGTACAGGATGTCCGCCGGGAAGGTATACTACTTTGTTTTGACGCCATATGCCATTTGGCAGTTGTGAAGTAGACACGTTGCAAATTTATTATGGAAAAATATTCGCTAAACAAACGTTAAAACATTTTATCAAAATCAATCATCGATTACTGTGACGATGAGAAAGTTACGTGAAATTTTTGGGAGAAACAAAGTGCCAACAAAACGCACTATTTATCGTATAGTGAAGATGGTCTGTAGGTGATAGGCACAAACATGGACCACAACGTTCTGCAAGATCGGCTGAAAATATTACTGCTGCTCAAGTGTTCAAAACAATATATCAACCTCAATTCGGCGCCGTGCTCAGGGGCTTGGTCTTCTAAGAACAACTTTGGCCACAATTTTGCACAAGGATTTGCATTTGTTTCCATTTAAGATTCAGAACACAAGAGCTTCTTCCACAAGACCCTTTATGCCGCCGTACATCTGCCAATAGGATGTTAATGCGCGCCCATGACATCCCCGATTTTCATGAAAAAATCATAATGAGTGACGAGGCACATTTTCATTTGAATGGACATGTGAATAAACAGAATAGTCGGTTCTGGGCAATGGAAAAACCCTCAAATTATTCACCAGTCACCTTTGCATCCAATAAAAGTGACATTCTGGTGTGCAATTTGGTCAAGAGGAATCATTGGAACTTACTTCTTTGAAAATGAAAACGATGTAACCGTAACTGTGAATGGTGAGCGATATCCTGATATGATTGAAAACTTTTTAACGGCACAGCAGCATGCTTTGGGCTTTATTAACATATGGTATCAACAAGACGGTGCCACATCGCATACAGTCAGGATTACAATGGAATTACTGTGAGAATTCTTTCCAAAACAAGTTATTTCAATAAATGGTGATGTTGATTTGTCTCCACGGATTGCTCCGGACTTCTTTTTGCAACGTTCATGCAAACAAACCGCAAACGCTTGCGCAACGCAAACAAAATATTCGTGATAAAATTCATGAAATACCGCGTGAAATGTGTGAGAATATAATGACAAATGTGCTCAAAAGGGCTCGCATTTGTGAGACTAACAGAGGCGGACATTTACCTGATATTTTATTCCATACATAATTGCCGACATTAAATAAACCATTTATCAATGTAAGATCCATTCTTTTTCATTTAATCAAAAATTATGAACAAACAAAGTAGTATACCTTCCCGGCGGACAATGTAATTCATTTGTTTGTTAGCATTTAACTCATTATTTTGCTATCGAAGGTCTTGCTGAGATATAAAAATTTAAAAATATGAAGATTAAGTTTTATAAATCAGAAGTCATAAAAATTGGTTTATATCAGTAAAAGCTACGAGCTCGGAAGTCCGACTTTGACACCCTGTTGCTCATCGTGTTTGCCAATAGGGAGGTCAGGAATTTTATTTTCTAAAAGCTGTGCTTCTCCTCTATAGCTTTTGCTTACGGTCCCACTGTGCCAGATCTAAAATACGAAAATCTTGTCTGCCACATAGGTTTTTGCTTAAAAATTTAAAAATATTTTCCCTACCTTTACTTCTTTTATTTCTCATTATAATAAAAAAAATGATGTTAAAAATATAAAAAATATGATACATTGTTTTTTTAACGACACCAGTAAGAAGGCAACTGTGCTAAAATAAAGCAAAGCTAAGAAAGACTCTTGACACAACAGGGAATACATAAGAAGTAACTCTTGACTTCGAGATTTTTTTTATGTTTAATTTACAGACTGCTTAAATCGAATTGGAGTGCAATTGCAGTGCTCTTACAATCAATTATTTTAAGCAAAGTGTTTACGTTAGTACAAGTGATGTGTATATGCAACTGGTAAGATGACCTGGCAGCAGAAAAAAAATCATAAAATAGTTATTTAAAATTCATCCAAAGTTTCAGCTTCATGTTTTACTGGAGGCGGATAGAAGAAACATGTTATTTTTCCTTGATTAACATAATCAATTTCTTGGTCCATCAAGCGAAAATAGTGTTTGCTCAAAAAACAGGAAATGAAACGAAATCCTGAATTGTTGAAAAGAAACAAATTGATAATATGTGGTTATGAGTAAACGCGCTTTTTGCTCATCATTTCCATATGAATATCCTAGTAGTTCTGATGATTTTCATTAAATGCAAGTGATTCGAGGTTTCTTTCATGCCATTGGAATGTAACCTTCTGTCGAGAGGAAGGCCACGAATATCTTGCTGATGCTGTAAAGTAAATAACTTGTAATACACTGCAACAATGCTGGAAGGACCCCATCTATTTCAGTGCAAAAGAAAAAGAACGTACTTTTGACACCATTTAGCGTAACTTTTCTCTCAGGTTCCTCTTTCCCTTTCAGAATAGCAATTCTTTAGGAGTCCATGAATCTACTGGAAACTTCGATGGAAATAAGTCTTCATCAGTGACCGTAACGTTGCTGCCATTGTCTTAGTAATGAAGCACTCTCCGTTCCGAACCGCTTTGGAGACATGGTAAAAAATATCATCTTCTGCAGTCTTATCGCTTCCACGTTTTTCGTTTCCGAGTACGAATGAGCTTTATCTCTCTTTTCTTGTCATTGCAATCGTTTCATCATTACGAGTCTCCCTCTTTCTCTCTCTCTGACACATATATCATTCAAAGGCCCTCCTTGTGTCTTTCTTCATGAATTCAGTCTCTTCGTTTCACAACAGAGTCGGGTGAATTTTATGAGCTACTGTCAGAGGACATGCTTTTTCGAAAGCAAGTTTAATAGAGAAATTTAACTGTTCCAGCATTCGCTCTTGACTTCTTCCATGCTCTGAAGATTTTCGCTAAAACCAGCCTCAGGTTCTCTAGAAGTTTCATCTCGTACTTAGTGCATTCCGTATCCTTTTAGATTATTATGCCTTTGGGTAACTTACTCCAAAACGAGAAATTTATAGAAAAAAATCAATATTGATCTTGGAGATAGTTTTTTACCTTTTTATGCGAATGTTCACATATACAAATCTTTAAAACTTTATAACTTTATAAAAATTCAGCAACGTAAGTGCCATTTAGGGAAAATTGTTTGCTTCAACAAAAGTTTGAATAATAATTTTAATGACATTTTCCTTTTAGTATGCATTAAATGCTAAGGTTAATTAATTTTTGATTTAGTTGAGCATTAGAATACATACACTGAGTTATAGTTCTGAAAGAGTCGTTAAGTTTTTACATTGAAATTTTGTAAAAACTACTAACAAAAAATTTACACAAAATTTTAATTTGTGTGTTAATTAGAGAATATTTTATAGTTTAAAAAACATGAACGAAGAAATTATAAATTTTTTCCAATTTTTAATAGATTTTCTTGAAAACTAAACACTAGAAGCTGACAAATACAAGCTTAATGGTTTCTAGATCTCAGAATATTAATACACCATAATTCGATTTGCTTTTTGGACTCTATGCAAAGAGGTAGTAATAAAAAATTTACTAGTTTATAATTTACTAGTAGTGCACTGAGAACAGTTGATTTAAGCATTAATAAAAAATTTTTAATTTATAAATGGGTGCCTTGAACCACATTATTTCTAAAATCGTGTTTTTAAAATGCTTTTTTGCAAAATATTGCGCTTGAAACCTTCTCGTGTCGATCAGAAATGTATATAAAAAAAAAGTTCAGCGTTATGTTGGTTAGTTTAATATCCTTGAAAAAACTGAATAATTCATCTCAGTTCGTAACTGATTTTTGCGTAAAGCACTGTGTTGAGATTGTTATTGCAATTGATGTGTTTATTTTGTAGAAAATCTAGTTTCTTTTAAAATTTTTCTATGTAATAGAATGATAAACCTGCTCCGATAGTATTCAAAATATATAATTAAAATAAATAGACACCATAATAAACCTACGTATATTTTATGAAATTAGTATTTTAATTTTATTTCTTTATTTTCGTTACTTTATTGAATTTGTCACGCAAAATTTAACAAATTAATTTGCAGTCGCCACCTAACAAAACGGCCTTGCATTAGAATATACATAGAAGCGCATAACTGTCTTGATCAGCTGTGGAGCTAAACGCAACATGTTGGCTAAATGTAGCGAAGAAAGTTTATGATGGAAAAAATGGCAGCAAATACTCAACTGTTGTGTGGAGCGGAACTACTCAACACTGCGTTTCCAAGACAAACACTCAACGGTTGCGCAACAGTTAAGTTTTATTAACGCGATCATTGGCTATTAGAAATTGAAAATTGATTTCCTAAACTGCGTTTCATAATTTAAAAATTGTATAAATGACGGTAGTGAGTTTCAAAGACGAATCCCATGAATTAAAAACTGCCATTCAGATATTTTTAAATTTTATTTGATTATCAGATTGTTATTTCTTCTAGATTGGGAAAATTTTAAGCGACTAAACAAGTAAGATTAACAAGTATGTTCGTATAGGTTTAAAATTTGGTGGGGGGAGGGCGTGGCAAAATCAAATATGAATATATATTTTTATATACATTATGCTCAAAATTAATCATATAAAGCACGTTACCTGGACAAGGCAGTAAAATACTTTTCGATGGACCAGACTCATTTCTACGCCCATTTTTTCCATATATCTAAAATTCCTATTTACCCTAATTCGTTCTGTATAAAAATTTAAGACTTCCGCATAGATTCCCTTTAAACTTTATCTTTTACCTTCGAGAATTGGCCAAGTACAAGTTTAATTGGTCACTCCTTCTTCTATGGATGGATACTTTTACGCCCACTTTTGTCAAAATATTTGAATTTGGTATAAGTCGCTCCATTTCTCAACGGCTTTGGCAGAAATTTGGAACATATCATATACGTAACCTGGACAAGGCAGTACCATAATATATTCTACAAAAAAAATTTTCGTTATAGATTCTGCTTAAACATGGTAAGAATGATCTCTTAGCCAGAAAAATAACCAAAATGTTCATTAGAAATAATTTGTATGGTAAAGCAACGTTGGCCGGGTCACCAAGTATATAAATAATATAAATCTGTGGTCACAAGCAATAAAAGGCAAAGTCGAAAAACATACTTTTGAGATAACTCAATTTTAATATTCGAAAAGGCTTTTTAAAAAAAATACAAGTATGGTTTAGAAAAAAATATATACGAGTATAACTAAGCACACATTATTACAGTGCAATATTTTGACCAAATTTGGTAATTGAACTTAAAGTAGTTGTTAATGAGATATTTAATCAAACAAAATTTAATTCTTTATTGCAAAATTAAAATCTTAATTCTGAAAGTTCTTGAGTTTAGAAGGACTTAAACGATTATTGAAAATTATAAGTGACTGAGGAATGGCTAATACGTTTATGTGTTCTCTCTTATTTGTGATAATTTATTTTGCGTGAGCAACCTAATTCTATTTGTGACGTTTTTAAATAAAATAAAATAAAATATTGTGAAAATAAATAATTAAGTATTATTTGATGGTTATTGATAATGTTAAAAGAGTTCAAAGCGACTTAAGTCAATATGTTTTTTTTAGTATCTAGAAAAAATTATGTTAGAGAAATAGAAGTTTGAAGGAAAACTAAGCCTTTGCCGTTGTTCACGATAGTACATAAAACTCGTTTCTTTCTTAACTTAAGTTAGGCGGTTTATGTTTGTGACCACAGAAATATCATACCTTAAATTGTTTATACATACACCTAAAAAAAACAATTTTGATACTATTTAAATTTCTTTGGAACTTTTTCTTCTCAACTTGGACCATTTTAACCTTTTTAATTCCCGTCACAGTGTAGTGAACAGCTCTTTCTTTTTCATATTTTTTCATTTTCATTCGACATATTTTTAAATGTTCTATAAGTACACAAACGTTCAAACAGTGCGATACGATACGACTAGAGCAACATTCGCCTAACGAGGCCTTTAAGGCACAAATTTTCCAAAGCTAATCAGCATTTCTATAGACACAAATCATTGAAGCTTTAACAAAACACAACAAATAAATCTTGATTTTATTTTTCCTACATCCGTTATTTGGTCAGCTTTTCGCCAATTCTAAATATTTTTGCAAGCGTTACAAACAAAAGAAAATAAATAAAAATTCTGTTCATGCATTTCTTCCTTATTAATAAAATAAATTTTTTTTATTGGACGCCCATAAATTATTTTTTTCATAGACGTGCAAGTAATGAAATAATTAATTTTCTTTGACTGCCATAAATTACTTTAGCGATGAACGTGCAAAGTGCTTGTGTAGAAAGTTCTTATTTTTGTTTCTCATTCATAGTTTGAGAAAATAAAATATTGGCTTGATTGCATGTCTATTTGGAAAAATTTTTTCATAGATTTTACATTTTAAGTGAATTAGGTCTGAAGTTTAATAATTAAAAGTTTTCAAAGCAGACTTGAGTTTGTAAATTCAAATTATTAATTCAACTAATTTTTATTGATAAAGAAATGCATAAAAAGTTTATAGATTCTGACAACATTAGAGCAGAACGGAATTTGTTGGCTGTTCTCGGATGCCTTCATGATTAATTAATATACTCTTTTGATAATTATATTTTCATCTACATTTCGTTATTTTAAAATTAGCTGTTAGCGGGATTATGTACTTTTAGAAGGTTTATATGAATATAAAAAATTGGATTCAAGTCGCTGTTCCAACTTTTATTGGCATATTTTCAATAATAACTTCATATTTATAACCAGGATCATTACGCATAACTATTTTGATTAATATTTTAATTACTTATTGACAAGAAATCATATATTAATCTCAAAAGCAACGCAACACAATTTCACTTTAATTTTTGTAAGTGTAGAATTTTAATATGTTGTCAACAGAATTATTCTTCATATTAGCAGAACGGATCAGTACTGATTTCGAGGTAGCTCACCATCTTGAATACTAAAAAAGAAATTCAACTACAAATGACAGAAACCTAACAACATGATTAAGTACCGTTTATTCTCAGCAGCCAATGGCGCTGAATAAGCAAGAGAGACTAGAATATATAGAGTAGTTATTCATCATAGATGGGATTTCGTACTAACCGAAATTGATTTGACATGTGAAAATGAATAAGTTTGTAGTTTTCGTATCCTAATTTGTTAAATAATACGATTAAATAGTTGATATTCCTGATCACTAGTATCCACCGTCAAAAGTGGTAAAATTGAACAAAGAACGCTGATGAGATGGTGTAGCGACCTCGAAATCAGTGCTGATCCGTTCTGCTAATATGATGAATAATAAAAATTGTTCTATATATAGTACTCTCTTAATAAAAATAATGAATTTATCCAAAAAATTAGAATAAATAAATGGGTAAATTCGGGTTTGAACTTGAGCCAAAATTAATCGTTTCAATATATAAATAAAAAAAAATTAATTTTATTTAATATAAAAACTTTTAATGGTACACATATGAGATCAACTTTTTGTAGTCAAAAAGCTTTAATATATTTTAATTCAAGTTAAGAATATTCAAAATATAAACGATATTATTTGCATCTTCCTCACAAACTATCTCATTTTCTTATACTTCAGATGAACTGATTTTTTTAAAATATCCTCTTGATATATCTAAGGGAGGGATATAATGCCCAATGACTTTTATGCCCAATATTTAATTATAAAAATCTTCAAAGAATTATTATTCAAGGCATTTAAAAAAATAAAAATCTCTGATTACCAGTTAAAAATGAGGAATATTTTGCTGGTCTTCTTAAAACTATTATAAAAAATTTTAATTTATTTGGGTCTAATTAATATATATAATTATTTGGGTCTTTCATAACACTTATATAAGAACTTTATTTTTTCAGCATTCTCATGACCATTACAGAAGATTTTTATTTTTCTACGTCTTCTCGCGACCTTTATTTTTATTGGCCATCTATATCAACACGTACTTAGTATGTGCAAGCTCTAAAAAGTCCTAATTAATAAAGACCGAAAAAAATTAAAAATTGGTAAGAGAAGACCAACATAAATAAAAATCTTTCATAACAATTATGAGAGGACTAAAAGATTTTTAGCTTCTTCTAACTGTTGTTTCAGGACCAACATTTTTCCAGCTATTTCTTCTTTGACCAATTGAAAATTTAAATAATAACAGCAGTTATTTTGGATCCGTGGTCTAAAGTAAAGCAGCATACGTTGTCTAATTTCACACCCTCTCGCATTCGTAACCGGAAATAACGATTCTTTCTTTTATTTTTCGTACAATGCAAAAATGTAAAAAACCTACGACAAAGTTGTAGAAAAGAAAGCATATACATATATTTGTACGTTTTTATACAGTGACAAAATTTATACTTGATATTATGTATATGATTTTTTTAAATAATTCTGCGATCTAAAAAAGTGCTAAAAATGTTAAATAATTATAGAAATATGCTAAACTAGCATTTAGCATTTTTTTAACTCTTAGTGCTAACTCAGAAAAAATAATGTTAGATCTATCACTAAAAGTGCCATAATGGCAGGCCTGAAACATACAGCTTTTGTAATTTTGTAAAAATATAATTAAAGGTCTACTAATGAGCTTGCATTAATCACCTCTTAACGAATAAATCATATTTGATAAATTCTGAATTATACAGGCATGTTCTGAAAATCACATTTTTCAAATCACATGTGATTTTAAAAGCAATAATGGCCTTGCAGACGTTTTCAAAATCATATACGATAAATTTCTTTCATAAATGATATTTGATGTTCTGTGCAATAGGAAAATTAAAAAAAGAGAGTGAACAAATGTCTGCATGACCATTATTACTTTTAAAATCGCATGTGATTTGAAAAATTTGATCTTCAGAACATGCCCGAATGTAATTGAAATTTATACTAATTTTGATTGACAGTTTTATTTTATTGCTTGACACCCCATTTGTGCAGTTAAACCAAATATAGGATAGATAAGAATGAGATTAGGTTTTAGCTTAAATAAGATTTTTTTCTACATCAGATTATAAATGAAAAGAGATAGCAATATCATTTATCATGTAATATCAGATTATCGTGCAACAGAGAAAGATTAATAACAACTACAATAGTACTCAGTCTCGTGTCATCTGAGGTCTCCTCCTTTGTAGTTAAACGTGTAATTGGAAACCTAAAATTATTTCTATTAAACTTTTGATAACTTCTATTAATATTTAATTAAAAAAACCAGTTAATACAAGTATAACAACTTAATTAATATAAACTGGCATATTGGTGCATATTAACAAAATTTTCAATTCTTATGAAAAATTAATTCATTTGAATTCCCTTTTCCTCTTATTCTTATTTTAGATTTACTGAATAAATAGAATATTTCTTTGAAAGAAGCAATTTATGGATTTAAAAACAAAAAAAAACTATTTGCTTTTTTCGATCTAGTGGAATGAGGCTCGTGGACATCTGGTTGACAGATAATGAAGCTGAAAAATCTTAAGCTTTTTTAAGTTGAAAGAAGATGGTGATCGGGACAATTATAAACCACGTTAATAAAAACGTCTTGTCGCTTTCGAAGGTAATACAAGAGAGATTTATTGATTTCTAAATGATATACATAAAACTTCAAGTATGCCAGTTAGCAAAATAAAATCCCAAGCGCTTTTAGCGCGAGAGATTTGACAAGTAAAATTATAAATTAAATTAGTTGGCAATTATTACATTTCATTAAGATTTCGGTTAAGTTTGAATTCAATTAAAGTTAATTCAGCAAAGTTTAACAACTGTAAAAAATTTAAAATTATAAAATTAAGATTGATGCCTAAACAGAAGCGGTTATTACATTGTTCCTTTAAAAATATAATGTTTGTGTTATGTAAAAGATGTTGTTAAACTACAATTATTGTTGAAATATTTACTTGATAGAAAAATTTTATTAAACTAAATATAGTTGGAACCAATATAATTAAAATGGCAAATACCGACCATATGAATTATGTTATCATTTATTTAAAAGAAAAATTAAATTATTGCGACGACCTTATAACTGAAATATGAACTGAAATTGACTGTTGTAAGTATTTTCCAACCATGTTTTTTCTTTGAACTAAAATTGACAGTTGTGAGCATTTTCCAAGCATATTTTTTCTTTACGTGTAGCTGTTGTAAGTTAGCGTGTGATTTTAGAGATAGACATACATATTAATGTAAGCACACTGACTGTCCTTAAACAAAAGGCTGCGTAAAATATAAATTGTAAGTAAGCTTTATAAAAAAATGTTTAATATGACCTTTTATTCGTATAAGCAAAAGTAATTTATATGCATAAAATTTATTTCACATAAATTTCCTGTCTAAAAAAATATTGTTCCGGTCACACTGATTAACAGTAATAAAGCGGCCTTTTTCGAGCTCATAACAAGTTCATTGAAAAACATTTTGTATGCAATGAAAATAGTTTTATATTGAAACGCAAGAAGCCAAAGCAGAGTATTATTTCGCCATGTCCTTTGAAGTTTTCTGTTGGCTACTTAAAAATGCATTTCGTTGCATAAAAGCCTCCTCAGAGAATCTCGTTGGGTATATAAAATAAACAAAACCCCATTTTATTACTTGTAATGAAAAAACAAGCACTCTCTTATGTCCACTTGTTACACCAATCAACCAACTGAACAAAAAAATACTTTCGAAAAATGAATAAAAACAAAAATACAATAAAAGAATGCTTTTCTTCTTTATATGATATAGTGTTTGCATAAAATTAAAGAATTCTTTTTGTATCATACCGCTATTATCCTAGATCATAGCCTGTAAAGTTCTATGAACAGTAAAAGAATAAACTATGAAGAAGGATATTTAACACAATTATGTATTCAAAGTAACTTTGTGAACTCCTCTTGGTGGTTAATTTAAATAATATGATTTTGTTTCGACATTATTTAAGCACGTCTAATCGTCTGCTTTTTTTAATGCACCTTTTAATACTTCATTAATGTTAATTAGTGAGATTAATGTGCATCATAGGGCTTCAGAAAAATTTCAGAAAATGCAGTGTGTGTATATTCTACGAAACTATTCGCGCTGGTTCTTAAGTTTCCATTATTTAATCATAAAAAATATAAATTTGAAACACAAAATCACCCCAAATACCCAATCTGTACCTGTGTTCTGTAACTTTAGCGAGAATTTCTCGCGTCGAAAAGATGCGAAACAATTCCAAAATTCCATCGTTTGTTGAAAACTATAAAAAGTGCTTACGTCGTTACGTTAGAAATGTCATTATATACAACTCCAAGCTGAAGTGAAATTTTATACGTTGAGAACGCTGGCCTCAAATATCATGACTGGTACCAAAATCTACTAACATTAAAATAATTTCAACGACGGGTCGTCGACGGCGGCGAAAATACAACTGTCGGCCTTACAAAATAATGTATGGTGCGACTTTAATGTTTGTTGTAAGGCGAATCTGCCTTGGTTTGTTTTTTACAAAATATCTGCAAATAAATAAAAACTAAATTTTTACGGCCGTATTCACAAAAAAGTTTGGGTTTGAAATGTATGTTAAGGAAAATTTGTACGAAACATTTGTCTTAAAATATAAAAATAAAAAATATTTGTGCGTTTAAAATTAAAATAAAGAAGTTGTAGTCTTTTTCATTATTATCATTCATTATGTTTTCTATTTTGAATATGTTTTGTATTTTAAAAATTTTATCACACCCCGTTTTTGTTTGCGAGGATATTTGACAGTAGAAAGCGGCAGCTTTACTCGCAAACATTTTTCAGACACTCGTTTTCTGTAAATGGGCGAGTAATTTGCTTACGTGACAGCTATTATTCGCAGGGTTACCGCTAGGAATTTTTGAAAAGTCGCACAAAATAGTCGTTTGAGAAAATAAAAGTCGCACACATTTTCTTAAAGTTTTTTTTTATCAATAAAAAGCATAACCAAATAAAAAAACAATTGAAACAAAACAAAAAGCTTATTGCATAATCCATTTTTATCATATTTCATAACATATACAGTTGTACAGTATATTTTTCTATACATGTTTTCATATATACTGAACAAGTTTATTTAAGTTTAATAAAATTAGCTGTCGTATGTTGCCAATGTCAAAGGAGTAGGACTGCTGTTAGAAACCAAGCCAAAAGAAACATTATTGTCTTAGTTCACTAAAAGCTGTTTAAAAAGGGCGCTTTGACTCCATGTCTTGCTTAAGCTATTAATACTTCAGTTCCCGGTCTCTCGAACAGTATTGCGAAATATTACGTTTCTTGGAAGGACCTGCAGCGTTGTTAACGTTATCCGTCTCAGACTTGGCAGTCTCTTCTGCCTTTGAACACGTACTATTGCTTGCTTCATTTTCTTTTTCGTTTTCAGACTTTCTTCTCGTTTTAACAAGAAAACTTATTTTAAAGAATGTTCAGGTTTTACGACAAATTTTGTAAAATAAGCACTTCAAAACCCACAATTTCTTTTTTTAAAAAGCTTGTTTGGCAAAAACTGTTCTTTGAAATATTTACCGAATATGTGTGAACAATTTCTTGAATACATTGTGGTTGCAAAAAGTGATAAAAGTATTGCCAAATAAACAATAATCTTAAATTTGCTTTTATATTTGACGAAGTGTTTTTGAAGACTTTTTTTTACAAATTTACTGCAAATTAAATGTTTTTCGGGAGAAACTTAAAAGAAAGGGTAAAAAAATTAAACAACAAAAAATTAATAAAAGTCGCAAAAGTATGGCATGATGCTCAAAAACCACTTTTTCAAAGCAAATGTTACAACATTACTTTTGATTCTTCATAAAATAGACTTAAGCATATACAAAATTAAAAAAAAAATTTTTAATCAAAAAAAGTCTCACAAAAAGTCGGAGACCGCTAAAAAAGGGTAAAAGTGAACGGTAGCCCTGAATACTCGGAAAAAAATTACAGACACAGTTTAGTGAGAAAAACAGCTGTTTGTATCATTTTATGTAATTTTTGTTTCACTTCACACATTTCAATCGAAAATTTTCTCGACGCGAGAGTTACAGAACGTGGGTACTGATATGTGAAAGTGTGAAAGTGGTACCGTAAAAGCTTCCGAGACATGAAGGTGTAAAAAATGCATTCACTGACTTACTGACTGACTCACTCAATAATATTATTGGCAACAACCACTATAGCAGGATAGTCAAGTAATTTTATGTATCAAATTACTAATTAAGAAACCAATATTTAACTAAAAAAACTATTGAAGATTATTTAACTTTTATCTAAACAAACTGCTAATTATTAATTTCTTCATCATTATAGGAAAATTTAGATTTTGGATTTATAACGCCCCGCAAATAGCGACGTAAAACCAGAGCACGAGTAAGGACGGGTCAAAATAGCATTCCAAAACTGTATGATTTCTTCTATTCATATCGATTCGGTTCTTTCAAATCGGTTCCGTAGTTTAGAAGTTACGATCTTATTATCACCTTTTTTCGCGCCACTGTGCAACGCGAATCAAGAGATTGCGGTATTTAAAATTTCCTTGTACAATCAAATGCACTTTGAAAATTACTTAAGACAACTAAAAATTCTATCAATATTAAATAATTCCTTGTGAATCAAAATCAATTTCACTGTCACTTAAATCAATTTCACTTTCTGTAAATTTTATTCAAACTTGGAATCGATTTAAAAGAAAAATATGAACTACATAAATTCCATTTATTTATGTAATAATCTCTACTATGAATTTTCCGTTTTTTGGTAAAAATTATCAAAATGTTGCCTGGATGGAATGTGTCTTTTTCCGGCAATTCTCGTTTCCCAGACCATCATGACGTAGAAGGAGCAACAATTTTTCTCTATTTCTTAAAAAGGCTGCCATCCAAGTATTTAATTTAATATTAATTCTAACATAATGGCGTTCCCAATTTCCACTTGATATTTAATCAAATTTGCTTTATACATTATAAATGAATTTGTTTATGTACAACAACATACTAGAGATGGGCAACGCTCACGCGATAAGTATGAATCATGCGTGATCATGCATGTTCGCGATTAGTTTTTGCTTCAATTACGTGAGCGAGCATGAAAGTGACCATAATAAATTTAAAGTGAGTGAGCGTGCATGAGTGAGTTCTTAGCGTGATTGATTTGTGATTTTCTTCTTTATTCATTTAGTTTTTTTTTATATTGAAATGAATTGTTTGGCTTGAGTTTATATCTGAGTTTACCCATTTCTTTTAACTTTAAGAAATTTATTGTACAAATTCGTTACTTTATTAAGAGAGTACTATTTGGAACAATTTATTATTCATCAGACTAGCAGAACGGATCAGTACTGATTTCGAGGTCGCTACACCATCTCATCAGCGTTCTATGTTCGATTTCACCACTTTTGACAGTGGATACTAGTGACTTGGAATTTATTCAATAAATTTCTTAAAATTAAAGCAAATAGCTAAACTCAGATTTAAACTCAAGCCAAACAATTTATTTTAATATCAAACTAAATAGTTCAACAAATTACGCACAAACATTTATTATATTTTTATTATTTTATAGTTTTTTTTTTCGTGAGTATTTCATGACAGTGCAATTTAAGGTCGTGTATGAGCGTGCATGATTTTTTGATCGTGACCGTGCTTGAGTAAAAAGTTACTCACGATCCCATCATCACTATAAACAATAAAATAACATAACTTATATATTTCTATGTACATGTGTTTATTACTTGAACACATGTCATAATTCATGATTATTAATGCGGTCAGTTGAAGAATGTTTCAGGTTAAAAGAAATTTTGTATGTGAATTGAAAAATCTATCAGAAATCGTGTGGTTCAAAACAGTTGTTATTGTGATTTATTACTGGTTGGTTTTTGTGCCGCATAAAATAATGACAAGCAATTTATATTGATACACATTAAGCATTCATAGCGTTGTTGTCAGTGAAATATAGAAGACGATGCTGTTAAAATTAAGAAATAAATAATACATGACATCTTTGGCAAATTAATAAATGTTGCAACGGTATGAAATGTTAAAGAGATGTTTGTTTTAATACAAATTTATTAAACAAGGAACGGTCTATGAAAAAAAAAGAAATTAAAACTAATGATGTCGTCCCAACATAAGAATGATTTAGCAGCCTCCTGCAAAGCAAAGGAAATTTAAATTAACATAAAAACATTAAGTCAATTTCAACCTTGTGTTTGCTTTCGCAGATACGAATAGATTTCGAAGTTTTTTAATTTTTATTTTTACTTTCTTAAATTCCCTGTACACCTGATATTGTTTTTACACGTTACCTACGTTCCAGGGACCAGGTGGTCTAAAACATTAATATTTTCTGCTATGAAACAAAAAAATTTTACTTTTTTCATCATGCAGTCTTCCTTTTATTTAATTTTATGATTTTAGGACATAAAAACACAGAAATAATTCACAAATTATCTTAAAGTATTTTTTTTAAACAAAGAATCACATTTTTAAGGAACTGAATAACTCTGTAGAAATAATATTTTTAAAAATTAAAAATAAGAAAAAGAAAAGGATATGTATAAGGAAAATCAAAATGTTTTTTTCGGTGTCAGTTTCTAATAGTAAGCACGATCTTTTGCGTCGCGCTGATTCAATATCAGCTTCTTTCGATGATACGAGTATGCTTAGTACATCTGCATTTTCAGGTTCCAGTGTTTTAATTATTTTAACAGCGAATTCAGCTATGGAACGTATCTATCCTGCTTTAAAGATCTCTTTGTGCAACTCCTTGTATCCAGCCATACAATCATTTATAATATTTTTTAAATTGTTATTTTGTTTGTTAAATGATTTTTCATCCTGAGGAAGCTTTCAAAGGACTAGCGAAATATCGATATTAAATTATGAAGGTTTTTATATAAAATTGACATCTAGGTCGTTAATTAATTAGAAAATCGAAATCGAAAAATTTGTTATTAATAACAAAAAGTATTAATTTACCACATAATAAGTTTTTTAAAGTATGTTTACTCAAGTTATGAATGTTATTAAAAGTATATGGCAGCTCTTGTTTGCATATGTGTCTACTACCTAAACCGGTGGTGACCGTTTCATAGGACAATTATGCAGAGAGTACGTACTTACATGTATTTTTACCCTATTTCATTTGGTCATCCCACGTAGGAGCATTTTGTCAATCTAACCGGACATTACTTTTTTTTCTTGTTTATATTGCTTCTAAAAAAATTTTTGGCTGCCCGTAAATTGATGAAACATGGCACAAATATTTGTTATTTGAAAATAAAAAAAAATCGGACCAAGGGGAAAAAAGTTTCCTTTAGAAGAACTAATCCTACCTCTGAAAAATGACATTTTGTTTTAAGTTTTCACGTATTTTTGTTTTGAAAATATAGCTGTTAACGTCGGCGAAACATGGACCCAGGAAATCATAAAATGTCATTTTTCCCTGCCGCCTTTTATGGGCAGTGTAATAAAACATTATTTGCAAAAATAAGGCAAGTATTAAAAAGAATGAATTAAAAAAACAATTAAAACCGGTACATTTATTTTGGTCTATTTACAACGCAGCTGCACAGGTAGCTAAAACCCGCTTTAGAGGGTTTAGAGATGGGAAAATTACAGTTTCGAGCATTTCTTTTTTTACACAAATAACAACAGTGTTTTTTTACAGTCTAAAAGTAGAGATTTCATATTTTATAGTGAATTATAATATTTTTACAAACTTGATGGAACTCACTTTCAAAAACCTCTTGATATTTAAAAAAAATTGTACAAAAAATCTTTTTTTTATTTGGAACAAATTTTCTTATAAAAATTTAAAATAAAAATTTTCTGAAAATATGTCTAAAAAAAATATAAGCAGCTGTTAACATAGACTTTCACACAGAAAAAAATCAATGTAAAGTCTTTATTCGTTTAGATACAAAAAATATATTGTAAGCGTCTCAAAGTCAGTAAAAGCGTATGCGACTGTTTGCGACACTGTTACAGTCAGTAAAGTCAAGTAAACCTTTACTGACTTTAACAGTGTCGCAAAACGACAAATCACTATGCGATGCAGAGTTTTGTTGTCTGCCGAGCTGCGTAAATTTTTACATATCTTAATTTTAAGTTTTAAGAAAATTTATTGATGTTTTTAAACATTTAAATTAATATAATATTGATTTAATTGAAAACATAAAAATAAAATGTTCAATTAATCCTGTTGAGCAAATACAACAATTTTAAAGATTTGTTGAAAACAATTCAACTTCTTAATTGAATTGAATAAGGAAATATAATGCAGAATTTTATTTCAAACGCTTGGCTTTGTGTTTGGTGGGTAGCTTTGTCAACTCACTAATACTAATAAGGATCAATAAAACCACAGCTTTAGTTGTGGTCACCACTGACCTAAACTGGAAATTCCCACAAACATTTTTATCCACGTAAAAACAGGATTGTGTGTATTTAATATTCTTAGGTTGTGAAATCTTTTTTTTACTATATAAAGTATTTTTAGTATGTTTAATTTCAAATCACGAATAATTACACAGAAAAAACAATTTTTTTTAAACACTCGTTTGTCTTAAATTATTTCTGGCGCTTATTATTATTTTATTTTATTTGCTTATACTGCATTCACGCCATCAGATTATTCTTCAATTCTATTTCAAGATTTTTACACATACTGATTGTCAAAATTTACAAAAATTGAAAGTTGTGACGGTGGCTCAAACTCAAAGCTATTTTTTAGCAATATGCCATCAATTTAAAATTTGAATAAAAAAAACTGCAATCAGCTGTTTTCCTGACTGTAATCTGAAACACTCTATGAAATGAAAATTTGTAAGCAAATTCTCGTCAAATTTTAAAAGTGATAAAAGTTTAAAGCAAATCGTGTGACTATCAAAGTTAGATAAAGTTTTTGTTTAAATTTATAAAACAAAAAGTGTTGATGTGATTTTATTTGTCTCTTATAGATTATAGTATTTGATTTTGCTAATTCTGTAACAGGATCTATATTTTTTTTAATTGATCAATAAATTAACAAACTATGACATGGGAATGTAACCGATAACGATACATTGGCGATACTTAAGGTTTGTCGATAACAGTGATGCCGGTTTAGCCTTTTCGGGGCTAAATTTAGCTTTTTTTCTTCTCTTTTAGTCTTGAAATTCACGTTTTAGCTTCGTGGCTTTTTTAGCCTTTTTTTAAATTTATCCTCAAAAATGGTACTGAACTCAAAATCATCTTGAAACTTTAAAAAATGTATCCAATGTACAACCGTAAGTACACTGACGACAAAATTACATTGATTGAAATCCAATAACGAGACGAAAGTTCTTAATTTAGAAGTGCACAAATGTTAAGTCAGCAGTTGAGTTCTGAGTGGAGGTTTGGCAATTTAATAATGCGTTTCAAAAAAATATCATTTCTTGATTTGGTTAATCTAGTAGTTCGCTATCTATAGAGTCTTCCAATAAGACATTTCATATGTAAAAAAGAGTATTTTTTAGCGAAATCATCGAATGTTTATTTACTTGTAAAGAGGAGGGTATCCCATTCATAATGGATAACAATATCAGCAAAATCCCCGCCATGGCTACAACATGTTTTTTATGAATAATAAAAAAACGATGAATTAGGAATAAACATTTTTTAGCTTTAATTTTTAGCCTTTTAAAAAGCAGATTTAGCCTCTTCCTCTTCCAGCTCCTGGCAACACTGCTCGATACAAGGATACTTTTTTAATTATTTTTTTTAAGTTTTATATGAATGAACATTAAAACTACTTAACTGTTTGCAATGCTTATTTCGCTGCATAACAACAATTAAGAAAAAATACACATGAAAAAGCAAAACATCAAATAAAAACAGAATAATTAAATTATTTCCTTTAATTTTGCAGCCGCTTCAGCAGATAAAAAAATTATTTGCTCTTATTTTTTTGATTTATTTGGTTGGTTGGTTGGTTGATTTACGTGGCTGCCCTCTTCACGCAGGCATTCAAATATAATATGGATGCATCCTTTTTGAAAACGAAAATGAGTCTCTGCCCATCCTAAGCTGTGGTTCTGCTAAATAAAAAGTCAAGAGAATACATTATTTCGAGTTTTACCAAGTAGTTGGATTAAAATCTATGATTTTAATTAAAATAAAATAAACGATACTTATAGTGAGTTGAAAATCATGCTTCTTCAGTCTTGCCAATCATTATTGTTTAATTAATTTTTTTTTACTACTCAAACATGTAAACTTAATAGCTGAAAGACATTGTTGCCAAGCACATAATCACCACTCAGTCTAGTTAAGCTGTCACATAAATTCAAGGAAGTTAACCCTTACAACAAATTAAAAACACTTAATTTTGTTTATTTCTTTTTCCTTTGCCCAGATACAGAAAATTCTTTCTTTCATCCAAAACACGAGCGAAACTTTTCTTAAGAGTGCGTCATAAAAGACGCAGACAGCAAAAGTTCTGTGTCGGTTTCTTTTTTCTCAAAATAAAATTGAATTTTTCTGACATTTTGCCTTTTCATCGTATCCTTCAAATGACTACTTTAGCCAATCCAACATTTTCGAATGTTAAAACAGTCTACTAACCCCCTTAAGCTTGTTAACTCTGTTTTTAAATCTATGAAAAACAAAACATTTATGAATAGAGAAAATACAAACATCATGAAAATGTTACATTTATTCCGCTTTAATAATCTGTCAAGCAGAAAAAAAAATGAACAGAAAAGCAACTGTCACAATTAAAAAAGGATTAACGTAAATTCTTGAAACTTTTTAGCATGTTCATCACATCAAATTAACACCATACAACTCTTTAGGAATTGAAAACCTACTTGATAATATTCTTAAAATTTTACCTTAATCTTAATCTTTATTGTATTCATGTCGCTAAACCTTGAGCAAGGTCAGACTAGACAAATATTTAAAAGTAACTGATATTGTTGACACTGTTTGATGGTGGCAAAAGAGAGTCTGTGGACTATAATCACACACTAGCACAATGGAATACAGATTTCTTGTGCAGTCACAAACTTCATCGGAATTTGTGGAATTTTGGCCGTGGTGCAGATTAGTGAAGTTCAATTTTCAGCCCAAAGCGTTGTGGATATTTGAGGTAAATGAGTATGTATCGTCAAATATGAGCTTGTTGCTGTGTTTTCCGCATTGTTAATCCTGTTCAATGGATAATAAGCAAGTTGCAGTTAAAAAACCAATTGTTGTTTATGTGTTTAATTACACACGATCACAATGGAGTTTTCTTTGCTGTTACAAATTTCACTAGTATTCGTGGTGTTCTGATTTTCCTTGAAAATTAAAAAATATTCATAAGAATCGGTTAGTGGAAGTTGTTGAAAAATATTATTTAATTTTTGATGGGCTTTAATGGACTTTCCACTTTTCCAATTATAATTATAAATTATTGTCACAGAAACTCATTGTGTATGCAGAGATTAGGAGTCGGTTGAGTAGAAGTAGAAATGGCCGTGTCACTACCCACTTTTTTAATTATAATTTTTTATTGTCAAAGCAACTATTTGTGTGCAAAAAGTTCGGTTGAGTACACGTTGTTGATGATGAAAATTATTAATTTTTTATGGATGTGGCCCTGCCCTTCAATAACAGTGACGGTCATTTGACCGGTAATATGACTGGCATTGTTGATGGAAATATCCATCATCACGTAGAATAAAGTTTCTATAATTTTCTTAAGCATAATAAGAAAAGAAAATTATGGAATCTTTTGTGTACGTGTGATCTTGCATCCATATCTAACTACCAACTTTTATTATGTTTTTTTACTGATCAGCGTTGTTATAAATATTAGTCACATTTGACCAATCAACCTTGATGGATATATCGATCACTGCTGACTTGTCAACTTGATGGACATTTCCGTTGAAATAAAACGCGACTTTTTCCAACTCACTTGTTACATTCTAATAATATAAAAAAATAATATGTACAACGGAGTAAATAATATGTACAATAGTGTGTTTGATTGCTTTGCAGCCTTTAAAAATTCAAATTTAAATGTAAAAACATATAAAATCAAGATGTAAAATTAAATTAATATATTAAGCGTTTTACAGCTAAATCCTCAAAGCTAGAATCCGCGGCACTTAATTCATGTGCACCCAATCTTTTTTGTGTTTTAAGTTTAAGTTGATTTTCCAACTGATCTTTTTCTTGGCTTCCATTTCTACTGTGGCTTGTTGCGCTTTAAGGCATTCCACTTTAGTGCCATGAGGACAAAACTCCATGACTTAAGCACCACCATGCCATTTAAATTTCTCTGCCACTGAACGTTTTTTGCCGGTGGGACTTGTTAAAAGCTCTGAAATTTCTTCAGTAACTTGCTTGCTTTGCTTCTCACGCGTCGAGTGTACTATAAGAAGAAGGTACTATAATTGTATTAAATTTTGGATAATATAAATTTTCTTTATAGCTTAAAAAACTCATTTGTGTAGCTGAAGTAATAGTTGCAGTAAGAAGCGACAGCACATATTGAATATGCACTCTAATTTTCTTACCATATCTTACGATCAGAAGAGCTTCCTGCACTTTCGTGCGGCGAATCATTGTTTATATTATCCTGCATCATGTCGCCATCTTCAACTGAAAAATTAATAACAACTGGTATTTAAAGGGCTGCGGTGTAAAAAACAATATATAATTAAATATGTGCTCATCTTTATTTCAAATAAATATGTCACAAACTTTTAGCTTCGACAGTTTTTGTTTATAAAATTTTTTAGTATTTTAAACTTTTACTGCCGTAATCGCAAAATAGGGATTTTTCTGTCACCAATGACAGTCATATGTTTGTTTAAATGTATGTAATATATTGTTATGAAAATTGTGTACGTTTTAGTTTCGGTCATCCATTTCTTGTAGGGTGCTTACTTTTTCAATTATAATATTGTATTGTTACAGGAACTCATTGTGTGCACAAAGTTTCATAAGAGTCGGTTGAGTAAAAGTTGTTCAAAAACACATTAAGCTGTTATGGGCTTGTCACTGCCTATTTTTCTAAATATAATGTATCGCGTATTGACGGTAATTCAATGTGTGCCCAAAGTTTAATTATAATCGATAGGAAAAACTTCGTTCCAAAATAGTTTTGTCCAAAGAAAGTGGTAGTTTGGTCCATAGTGGAATGGTTCCATGTGCAGCATAGTTTATTAAAGAAAATTTCGTTCTTATATATCAACAAATATTACGGCTTATAGACTCATTTGAGGCAGGTTATCTTGTACCGCATGCCTGGAACTTTATACTAATAAGAATGTGGAAAATTTTAAATGTAAACTTGCTTAAGGCCATCGTTCATTATTGCGCAGCTTCAAAGAATTATTTAAAAAAATTTGCAGATTGTGCAAATTCGGGTCTCAAATTTCATTAAACAAATTATTGAAAAAAAGGCATTATAAAAGGTCTACAACACTACACATTCATTATTGAATATTTAAAATGAGTGCAACTCACTAACTACAAGAAAGCATGTTTTTGCACCTTAACAGGGGCTTAAGTTTACACAGTAGGCATCCGCATTGAAGCTTAAAAGCGTTGCTTTTGCGCGATCATAAGAGTTCTTTTGCAATGCTTTGAAACTCTTATACTCCTGTGATATTCCGATATAATACTTCTTGTCAATCGTGCTATTTATAAAAGACGAATTTAGTTTAAAAATATTTCGATTCAGCGTCATTAAACGCTAATAGTTTATTAAACACAATAGAAATATTGCTATTATCTTGACAAATGTTATTAATAACCTATATTTAATTAGTCAACTCTTCATTTTACGCATCGTTGTCACATAAAATTTTCTAGTTAGTTACACGAAACAACACTCAAGGAATAAGTATCCTTGAAGTGTTTGTGAGTACTCATGTACACTTTTAAATTTTAATGTTTTTTTTATATTTCGTTGAAATTCTGACTAAGTGGTGTTTGCGTCACAAACATTTTAATAGCTTTTAAAGTCTGCTTTTAATTAAATGCACACATACATTTTTCAATTAATGTTCGCTATACCAAAGAGAACTTTAATAGAAGTCAATTAAGTCCTGATATTTTTTTTTTTTGTTATAGAGCTTAGAATAGAAGTATGTATTTTAATGCCTGACATACAAATTTATGGAGACAACTAAAAATATTAAAAGTTTTGGTAGGTTGCACCCACTCTACAAAAAGCGTACCACGAACTTTAGTGTACGTCGTATTGTTGGTTGGTTACAAAAATTCAAAGGAAAGAACATAATTTCTCCTGTGCTAGTCTTATGGAAAATCGAAAGGTGCGATGCGCACCACCTTATCATCAAAATTAAGAATTTATATTTTAAAAGGCCTATTAGGTATTAACTAAACGAAACTTTTAAACTTTGTTTCAGAGAAAAAAAAATAATTTACGTACTTGGATGCGCTCAAAAGAATAATCAACTACGGATTATTCAAGCGTTTAATTCTAAATTTTCACCATCCTAGTTAGGTTTAATTTTAAGTCGAAAAGAGATAGTCCAAGAAAAGCAGGCTGGATTTATGACACAAATTGTGCGATTGTTGATTGATTGAATGAATGAAGGGAGTGACTTGTGTATATAAGGAAAAACCATTTAGTCTTTGTGTTCCACCATCCATCAAATCAGCATACAGCATGCATCCAATCTTAACTCGTGCAATTTGTGCTGAAAATCAAGCTGATTCTGCCTGCCAACCTGACCGAAATTAATTAATTTCCCATACATTTTGTCATTGTCCAAGTTAAATAATTTTTCGGCGAAGTCAATCTGAAATTATGATACAAAAAGCTGTCTTTTTGAAAGAAGTATTCCAGTTTTTCAAATAATGAATATATTTAAACAACATCCATCCATTTCTTTCTATTTCCTTAAATATAAGTAAACAAAAATTTTATAGCAGCCATTTTTTTCAAGCTAAAAAGATTACACAGACAAACCAGAAAAAATCGGATGTTTGTCGAAATCAACTCAAATGTCATTTAGTTCCAGCATGAACACTTTTGATTTCGTTCGGACGAATAACATCTTTGAGGTCTTACGTCAATTGTAAGTCATTGATAAAAATGTTAAATCACAATATCACAGTGGTCAATTGTGATCACCTCTTCTAGAAATCACACAATCATGAAACTTTTGACGCAAAACAGTGATATTATCGTTACCTGTATGGCAAGTATCACATCGATATCTTACGATTCTGGCCATACAAAATCAATAATCGTCATTCGACTGTGCAATCTATTCATCGTAACAGTTGTTCCATCCTCATTTTCAAGAAAAGAATGCGTATAGGACGAATCTTAATGCAAAATACGGTGTAATGTAATTTCTAGAATGGTAATATCCACAGGTCGACGAGACGTGCATCTAACTAGTGCCAAGAGATCAAATTTTCACACCACTTTAGTTTTGCGAAATGTAACAGCGAAATTTTAATGTTTTTTGTAGTGAATTTTCATAGTATCAATGCGTTGTTCAAACGTAGGTCGTTCCATATTTTTTAAAGGCATAGTTTTTACTTGTCATCTGTGAAGTAGAAGGTTGATTCACGAATAGTGTTGAAATAGCGGGCTATTGAAAATTAAACGTCTTATTGGAGCACCACCCTGTAGTTTGTATTGTAGAGATGTGACTAATTGTGTAGTAGAGTATCCACTCGATCATTTGTTGTTCAATTAATGGAATAATTTTTGTCTCCCATTTGATTAAATAACTGAAAAAATTTGCAAATATCATTTAACGAATAATTTAATAATGTATATTAATTCATCAATTAATGTTGTCAAATGTTTATCTTCGTGAATTCTCCGTTTTTTAACTATTTATAATTTTTTTTTAGATTTCTGACTGATTAAATATTTTAAAAATAAATTACTTGTTCATTCTGTTCACTTTTGCCGGCTAAAATTAAATTCTTATTTAAACTCCAGTCCCACGATGTTATACGTATTTGTTCTTTCGTGCAATTACATTTAAAACAAAAACAAAATTTTAGAATTTTTTAAAATTTATTTGTTAAATCAAAATATTTTACCTCATAAAATATTTGCAAAAAAAATCCCACCATTCCGGGATGTGGAACTATAAAATTCCGAATGCCGGGATCTACGAAAAGTAGTCCCGTTTTGGCTTCCCTAATCAAGAAGCATTGCAGAGCGTATACTTAATATCGTCACATCAATCATCAATAAATTTTTTAGTTTTAATTCATTTTGTTTTAATTAATTTAAGGAAAAATAGATAAAAAAATACTGAATTTTAATTATAAATTTGTGTAACTTTTTCTAGTATTAAACGAATATTAATCTGGGTTGAGTGCGATGTTTGAATTTGTAAAATTCAGTCAAGAACTTGTTTAAACTATCATTACCATCATATGACGACCGTCGAAATAGTGCTTACCGTGTAGCTGGTGTAATTAGCTTCTCGTCATTCCTTCCTAACAATAATAATTTTAACAAATAATTAATTGGATTTTCCAAAGTCGCTTCTTGAACATGAGCCAGTTTAATGACTTTCCATTAATCATACTGACGTAAAAACACCTTTAACAAATATGATTTACATATTTTTTCGCATTTATAAATGCACGGAAAAAAATGTCAACATTGTCGAAATTTCTATGATAACGATTCGTTTTATATTGTTCTGTGTAAATATTCGTAATTGTATAAAAAAAAGTGTTGATTCAATAATCAATTTTAAATTTTCTGTGAAGAGGAGTTGTGTATATTTGATAAACAAAAATGTATGTGTGTTTCTTGAAAGTATTTTTGTATTTTTCTAATGAGTTTTAGAAAAGTCATTAATAAGAAACGTAATATTGAAGCCAACGCAGAGATTATTCGATTTTATTTTATTATAAAAAAAAATATGTTTGCTAAAATTCACTTCCTTCTTTATGTGTAAATTGTTTAACTGATAAAAGAATGCGCATACTGCCAACAACAGGGACCTAAAATAAATTTTATTATTATTTAAATATGCCAAAAATATGGAAAAAATAACAAAAAAAATTGTTCCTGTAATAATAATTATAAATTAAACAGAAAATTATATTCCTGCCGTAAACATAAAGATTTTTTTTTTGGTCTTTGGTAACCATTATGAAAGATTTATATTCTCATTGGTCTTTTATAACCCTTATAAGAGATTTTTATTTTTTCTGTCTTTTATAACCACGCTACGGCTCGCAAATCTTAAGTAATTTTTATAAAATTTTGCACAAGGACGAAATTTTTTTATTGATTTTGCTTATGATCCGCAAATTTTTTTTAACTGAACGAAATTTTAAAAAGTGAAACCACATGAAACATGTTGAAATGAAATTAATTCAATGATAAAAGAAAAAAAATTCAAAAAATACCGTCACTTTACACCATTAAAGAAACAGCAATTTTCATTCTATCGCAGCTTTACTATTGAAGTTACTCGACTAATCTAAAAACCTCAGTCGATTAAGCGAGTAACATTTAAATTGAGTAATCGATTAACCGATTAAATGCTTACTCGAACAAGGCGAAATAATAATTGGATACTCTACTGTGTAGCTCGTTTAAGAAGACTTTTTAGATCAATTAAATGTAGTTTTCACCTGTTGTGAAAAGTATAATAAAAAATCATCTAACTAACAGTTTATTCAAACGCAACCTTACTTAAGTATGTTCAAAAAGATAAAATTATAAGCTTTCAAACTTTTTATGATGATAATTACGATGTGTGTGGGTTAATTAGGTGTAAGTCCAACTTTGAAATTTATTTAATCCTTACAAGTGCCTCTTAAATGTTAGAATATTTTATTTGTTTCATTAATTCTTCAAAGAGATTAGAAAACTAAAATAATGATTATTAATTAAACAATGAAATGTAAAATACCTGAAAGACATAATTAAATTGATACTTGAAGAATTTTTGTTTTAATAAGTTTAAGTTTTTTAGTATTCACAGACAAATTATGTTCTCTTCTTGAACAATTAAATTCATAAAGACTGTTTTAATTTGTTATATATATATGGCCATAACTTGCCATAACTAATTTTGAAATAAAGGAAGCAACAAATATAAAAACAGGATTTATTAAGTTTAAAAATCAACAAATGCCTGAAAATGTGTCTGAATATAATTTGCATTTTAATCCTTTTAAATGGGATTTGGGTATAAATAAAAATCTGTGAGTTAAATGTAGGATGGCAAAAAGAACAGCAAGTATTAAAACAAAATACAAATAAGGATTTTGCAACTTTAGTAGGGTAATTGTATTTAAATATCTGAACGTTCAGATGGATAACAATTATTAAGGAAATAAACGAAACTATTTCAATCGTGTGGTTTTATGGATGTTAAATAAAAAAATACACTCACACTATTATTAAAACATAACGATTAGAGCTTGGGAAACTTGGGAGTTCTAGGGCGGGAAAGGACACATTCATATTCCCGGAGGGGTTACAAATATATACATTAAATATATACATTATACACATATATTTATTTCATATATATTCTTTCAATATTTTTCTGTATATACTTTGATCTGTGATTGCTAAAATGTTGTAATAGCCGATGGACGTTATTAATCCAAACCGGTGCGAGCCAGTTTAAACTAAAACCCGAAATCAACGAAATTTGGACAAAGTTACAAAGCAATTTTATTGGCCAGACTTGCCTCAGTGGAAGGTAAACTATTTTTTCAACCGCTCTAAATTTTGCAAAAAAAAGTAAATAACAGAATGATTTGTTAAATCCTTTCGCGACCTCAAAATCAAATGTTTGAATAAATATTTTTGAAAAAATTGTTAAAGATATTTTACTTAATGACAATTTAATACTTCGCTGGCCTGAATTCACCTAAAAAAAACTTAAATCCGCAGAAAAAAATATCATGGAAGAAAACCAGCTGAAACAAATTTTATTTTACAATTTTCGTTAATGATTTTGATTTATAAGAGTCTTGTGTTAAATCAATATGACTTTACCCCTTTCAGACCTGACGTTTAACTGCTGGGAATTTTTTTCATAATTTTTGGAATATATGGTCTCTATATCGTATGAAAATATATCCATGTTTATCTTTTATTATTTTTATGTCCTTCAAGGATTTTCAGGACACTCACAATTGATGCATTTCGGTAAAATTTCCATTGCATTTCAAATGACTTCAATTGGTTTGAAAAAATTTCTAATTTTTTTCATTAAAATATGCCCATTTCACTATTTGTTAACACGATTAGTACTGTTGTAATTGAAAACACAACTTCATCCAGCGCCTGATTTTGACAAAAATGAAATTTGACGCAAGAATTTTCAAAAATTCTAGTAACGGTAAAACGAACAGCGAAATAATGTGAGAAACTAACATAAAAAAACAATAAATTAGTCAAATAGAATTGAAAATATTAATACCGATACCCACCGCACAATTGATGCATCACGGTATGAAAGGGTTGCAATAACTTGCAAATAACATGTTTTAATTTTGAATCAATAGCAGCCGATGTTTTTTGTATAACGTAGGTGTCCAATCGAATCGAAATATAGTCCATATTAAAGTAACATGTCGAATCCTGTTGAATCAAAATTATTTCAGTTTGAAACAACATGAATTCCATATTGAATCACTATGATTTCAATATGAAATTTATTTAATAGGTAAATGATTATAATGCTTTGAGTTTATATGGTTCAAAAACTCATCTAAAATGAAGATCTTTTAAAATTAAATAGTTACTCATATTAAAACAACATGAAATGCTTATTGATTTAAAATTATGTCCTAAATCAAAGAAAAACAATTTATATTATGTACTTATTTTTTAATATTTTATTTATTCACATGAAGATAATCTCTTTTTTTAAATAATAGAAAATTAGATTCTTACTTTTATTTAATTTCTTGAATAATTTCTTCCACAATAGTGGACAAATGTTTTGGTGATAGGTTTTGTGTCGTTACAGAAAATATCTTCCAAAATAATGTTTATTTAATCTGCACGATTTCCTTTTGAGAGTTTCCTCTAAAATTTGTTCAAGTATCAATGAAACAGTAATAAATTATCATAGTAAATAAATCTGGAATTTAAAACATTAGATCCGATAGCTTAGAACTTCCAACACAAGTTACAAGAAATGTAGAGGAATATAGTGTACCAAACACAACTCTATTGGAACCTGTTTCAGATTTGACATCGTCGTCAATGCTACTGCTATGATAAATGAATAAAATTAAACAATCTTTAAAGATTGAGAAAACTTTATATTTTTACCTCACTGCTTCTCCAATTCAACAGTTTTTCCCAAACATGCAGGATGTTCAATTGGAGGTATAGCCTCCTCTTTATATATTCTTTAGATAAATACCTCAAATTTTCAAATGTAATTCGATTTTCTAACACAACAGTTGTGTCTAATTTAAATAAATGAAAATAATTTCTTAGAATACTTATGTACTTGTCAAATATGGTTTAACATCAACTACGCTGAAATCTTCCAGCAACTCGTCCAATTGTAAATTAGTATCAACAATAGAAAAAATTAGAATATCAATTTCGTCTTTTAAACTTTGAAGTTTGATATTTTCTCATATTTTAATTTAAATAAATTAAAAAAATATATATTTATATGTACTTAAGTTTATAATTTAACAATTTAAGTGCTTCATTTTCCAAAACAAGCCAGAGAAACGAGCCGGACAAGACTTTAAGGGATTGAGCACAGTGGTTCGGAATCGTTTTTCATTGTGCAAAACTCTGTAACTTTTGAACTAATGAAGGTTTTTAGCTCCATCAAAATTAGAACAGTGTTTGTTGAGAAATTCAAGGTTAAAGTTGAGCTTTAGGTTTTTTTTAATTTTTATTTTATTTTTGAAAATATATTATTAATAGGCAAAAACGTTTTTTTTAATCCCTTTTTAGGCCGTAATAATGAACCAATTTCGGAAAGATTTATATTTTTTAAACGGGTTTTTAAATAGATGTGCGCAATCTTAATTTTATTTAAATCGGTTCGATATTTATGGAGCTATAAGCGTTTAAAGTTGCTACTAACACATTCACACTTATTACACATGCATGTATCAGCTTCAAGTTGAAAAATAAACAAAGTGTGCATGTGTGTTTGTCCAATTTGCTTCGGCATAGAAATGATTTAGAGTTTTAAGACGTTTATTTAGAATGTTTTTTGTTTTTATATTGCTTCTAAATATTCTGAAAACTTTCATGACATGTTCGGAGAAATTTAAAATGAATTCTTTAAATATATACTGTGGAAATTCTATGGGAATTCTCTGACATGTCTGAACAGCAACATTGGAAAAATGTTTGAAACAAAATATCAGAAAATGTTAAGATTTTTTGTGATCATTTTTACTATCTATCGTTTTAATGTTGCAGAAATTTCTGGCATAATATTAGAAATTTGTCAGAAATTGAGTTTTTTTACAGCAATCAATATCAATATCTTATAAAAATCCCAATCAGTATTAAGAAATTATCAGACTTCTCTGACTATTCTTGCGCACCGCATTTTGCTGCTAAAAGTTAAAAACCTTAAACCTTTATGCTTATAAAATATCTTTAAAAATGTGCAGGCTTTTTTATTAAATGTCTAAAGAATACTTTGAAATGGCCCTTCAAAAAAATTCCAGCCGACAAGCAGCGGAAACGTCGAAAGTTTTTAAAGAAAATTAGTAGAAATGGCTGATGAAATAGCCCAGAATTTTGTGCATAATCTCTGAGGGAAATATAATTTCCTTTCGACAATATGCCGACCAGCCCAATAATAACCGGATATTATTTTTGAGAATATGTTGAGACGGCCTATTTACCTACAATTGCCGACTATTCTGATAAATATTTAAGAAAATCTTACACCACTCTGTTGATTATTTGTTAAAGTTACAGGGTTTTCTACAGAAAATCAATGAGTATAAAAGCAATTTCTAAAGTAAAGTTTTGCAAAATATTGTACTCATATAAATAATCTTAAAGGTTTAGGGGTGCATCTGTGGTTAACAACTTTATTTCCTTTTATCCATTTATTTGGATTTTAAATATTTTCTTTGTTTAAATTAAACATTGTGTTCTGTCGACATTAAATCATTTGTCTTCTGTTTGAAAGTAAAACATTACTGAGGCGAATCCTTAGGGTTGTGCAAGTGGTAAACGTTCATTTATAAGTGGTTGTTTCTTTTCCCCAATATTTATTTTATTGTGTGTGCTACATAAACGTATTTAAAATTTATGTTAACAAATAATAATAACTACGTATTATTTATACTCACTTTTTACACTGATAACAAAAAAATAAAAAATAAAAATTAATATAAAAAATGCAAATCAGCATTCTGTTGGAAAAAATTTAAACTGACTTTTTTGAATATTAATTCAAGAAATATGAGACACGTAGTATGATTTTTTATGCACGTTAAGGAAATAAAACTCTGCATTAATAAAAATATTTCGTAAACAAAGTCTTAGCAGAAAAGCTTAGGTTTTGCAGAGAACTAACAACCCATACTATTCAAAACCGGCACTATGAGGTCTGGAAGAGGGGCACTTTGATAAATTCAAAAGTTTGCCATTTGTTTTTGTTTTTCTTAAAACTTTTTTAGCGCAGTATGAAAAATCAGGAAATAAATCTGCAGCTTCTCAACGAACAGTCATCTGGCTCTAAATGAAATGTAGCTTAAGTTTGAAATTTACACTTTATAAGCAGAGCAAGTTTAAATATCCACAAAAATTATTCAAATATGCATGCGAATATTCCTAAAATAATCTTTAAAATATGCACTCGAAAAAATACCCAATAATAAGTTTTAATCAGTTGTATCTAAACAAATATTTATTACAAAGTATATTTTAAAGTATTTTAAAGTTTTCAAATTAAAAAGATATTCTTCGTTCAATATCAATATATGTTGCTTTTAATATTGGTGAACGTTGAAGGACAAAATTTCGATTAAAAACTTTGCTAAGTAAATATTTTATTCTTAATATTATGAAGTTTTTCTTTTGAGTCTTCTGTGACGGATAAACTTTCATGTAAAGAAAGTCCTTTGGTTTCTCATTTTATTTTACTGTGGCAAATACATTCACAATTATCTTTAATGCATGCTAAATCTATTTTTACTGAGCAATACGTAAATAAAAAAATATACATTATTGCGACAACTTTATAGAAATAAGCAGCGTTTTAAATATGCATTGTGATGATATCGATGCTGCCTTATCGCACCTTATAGCAGCCTTTAACCAAGATCCCATTCTAGTGCTATATTTGCATATTTGCATATTAGGTCTAAAAGACGTCCCAGGAGCTGTAAATTTAGTAAATCATAACCGATTTCAATGACTTTCTGTCAGGAGTAATCTACATTAAAAGACAAAAATAAAACGTATTTAATATCGAGGTATCTCTAACAGTTTTAAAGGAATTTGATTTACAAAATTTATTTATTTTTTTGATTTTTACGCCCTGAAGAGTGTAAGATTTAGCTAATCTAGCTAGACAAAATGAAGATCTTAGTAAGTAATTGCGCTAGCATTTTGAATTTCTTTACAAAGTATGACTAGACTAACGCGTATTTTTTTCAAAAATTTGGGAGAAATTGAACAACTGCCACGCCCGCTGCCAACACTATTACACAATTCTTCATTGAATATGATTAATGTTCCATTATGGCTTCTTTGCTTTTCGTATTATTCGGCTTAAAATTAACTATTTTAATTTATATATGTACTCGTATGTAAGCGCCCTTATTATTACAAAAAAGTTTTATATCTTATTTATTTTATAAATTTAAAATTTGTTTTATTATTAAATTAAATTTTTATGTTAGTTACGTTATTTCACATTTTACATTATATTATTTTATTCTTCGTCAAAGTCAGGAAAATATGTTTATAGGTCTTTCAAAAATGGTAAAATATCGGTTGTTAAAATTGATTTTTTAGCTTTAGGTGGTTTACGCAACGCAACGCAAACGTCTGATGACGTTAAAAGTCTATACAATAAATCTGTATTTGTGTGTATTCTTCCTGGTAAATTTTCCACGATAATCTCTATTTTCCTTGTTTCTTGCTTCCTTTCTTCACACAGCTGACCAATAGAAAGTACACTATTTTGTGTTATTTCTTTTTCATAAGAGAGTATTTTATTTTATGAACGGTTGCTGGCATCTTGTAACACGAATAGTATTTTAAAAATGTTTCTCTTGTAGTAATTGTAAATTGAAATTTCCACATATAAAATCAAACACACAGTCATGCCTTTGGTTTTGCTTTTTTAAAACCCAAACTTTGTAAATTTCACTACAAAAAATTTATTTGTGCTCATGCTATTATTTGTTAAATTTATCTGGGGGTTAATTGGGGTAGGTTTTCTTTTTTGTTTCTATAAATAAAAAGGTTGGTTAATAGTGTAGTAAAAAATTCATTGAACACAACTGAACATTTTATTATATTTTCTATTGAAAATTTTATACATATAAAAAAAACTTATCTAAAATGTAGGTCTTGAATATCGCTCTCAAATAAATTTAGTGGGATTTATTTTAAAATGTAATAATAGTCTTATCTAGTTTATATATTGCAGTCTAAAGCTATGTTGAATCAGCATTTTTATGCTGAAAAATTTGTTACATATCATGTAAACGCAAAATATTTTAAGCATACGTATGTTTAACAGCATTTGCTAACACTTTGCTAACAATACCAACGAACGAATGTTGGTAATTTCAGCATAGCGTATTATTAGTACTTAACAAATTTCCTGCTTATGCTGACATATATGTTATTTGTTGAAGGGCGCATGCAAGCTTTTCATCATATGCCGAATTCGTATGCACGTGCGCCTCATGCCAAAGCCCAATCATTAGGCAAAATTGAAATGTTTAATATCATTTAAAAGTCGACGAAACAATAAAAAATTTAAAAAGTCACCCACATTGCAAAAAACGCGAAATTCCGCCAAAAGTTGCAAAATTTAGCAGAAGTCGTAAAATCTTCTAAAACGAGCTACAAATGCAAGGAATGTGAAAGACGCGCGAAAAACTACAAAAATGGCGAAAATTCGCAATAACTTCCAATCATTAGGAAGATTATAATGTTATTATCATTTAAAAGTCGACGAAACAATAAAAAATTTAAAAAGTAACCCACATTGCAAAAAACGCGAAATTTCGCCAAAAGTTGCAAATTTTTTAAAAAGCTAGGGAAATTTGCAGCCATGTACCCGTGTAGCATGCTGTTGTAAATGTCTTTTTATCTTACTTTATCTCGATTTTGTACTTGGTAAATTTTGCAATAGCTAGTGATATTTCCTCCGACGACATAATTTATGTTTATTTTTATTTTTTATTTATATTAATAAATTTTATTGCAAAAATTATACGTATAAGTACGTAATTTGAATAATGAATAAAAACTGTTGCCAAACTCACTAATTTCACAAACAAATGTTCATACGACTCAGCATATGTAGCACCACATAAAATTCAACATATCGTATAAACACATTTCACATTTCATTTGCTTACATATGCTGACGCCAAAAATTTGCTACTTTCAACATATCATGTAGATGCCAAACACATTGAATATGCTGATAGAGACTTTGTTATTATTTTCAAGCATATGAGTGTTAGCATACATATGCTGATTCAACATATTGCCTAAACTTAGCTTAATATTCAAAAAGAATTTTAAAAAATATCAAAAAACAACAAAATTCTAAGTATCCAAACATTGATTATTTTTAGCAAGAACTATTAAAAGTTTTTATGTAAATAAAAAAATCTCAATTTGTAATACCGTTTTATTTTTATTGTTTACTCAATTTTTTTAAACTTATTTTTGTAAATACCAGGGCTGTTTTTTATTACTTTTAATTTATTTAACACAAAAAAAAGAACTACTTTTTTTTAATTAAATCCTGCTAAAACAATGAAATCTGGCACTGTGCCCTGGTTATTTTTTAGTTTTCGTCCCATAATTTCATTTATATCTGACATCATTATTCTGAACAATAGTTTTAGAAAGCCCCATCCATACAAAAAACATACGTGATTTTTTTCGCTATCTCTAAAAATTTAGCAGTGACAAATTCTTAAATCAGAAATTTTAAAAAATATAAAAAGCAAATGTAAATTTTTACGCAAAAAGTATAATTTATTTTCTTGGTATATCTGGGAAATAAATTTATGAAATAGTAAAAAAAAAAATTGTATCATAAAGACAAGACTTCAAATTTACGACACAGAAATTTGTATGGATTCTTAGAACAGCATCCTACTACCAGCATTGGTCGAATATTACAGTTTAAAAACAATTTTTCTTAATGCATAATTAGGTTGTGATTTACTTGACTATTTACGCATAAGAAACTTGTTATTTTTGCATGGCTTATCATATAGAAAAACTCCGCCATATTTATATTTGTATGGAAAAATTACTTTTGGAACTTTCACCGGTTGTATGACTCTTCTGACACCAAGATATATACAACTTAATACATCCCGATTTTTTTTTTCATTAACGCCATTACATTATGGAACACTTTATCTTTAAATTTAAAATGTATCCAGCGAAAAAACAGTTTTGCAAAAGCTCTCTTTGACTATTTTTCAAGAAATAATTAACGTTACCTTTCTTTCTACTTTCTTTACTATCAAAGATTATTTTGTATTCATATTTGTATATTTTAATGTTATTTTTAAAAATTATTGTATTAGCTAAATTGAAATTGATAATATTACAAAAATTTCCTTAGCATAAAGCTAAGTCTAGACGATATGTTGAATCAGCATATGTATGCTAACACTCATATGCTTGAAAATAATAACAAATGACTCTATTAGCATAATCAATATGTTTGGCGTGTACATGATATGTTGAAAGTAGGAAATTTTTTGATGTCAGCCAATGTAAGCAAATGAAATGTAAAACATAAGAGTTAGCATACGATTTTTGTGTTTATACGATATTTTGAATTTTATGTGGTGATACATATGCTGAGTCGTTTAAACATTTGTTTGTGAAATTAGTGAGTTTGACAACACTTTTTAATTATTAATCAACTTATGGACTTATACGTATATAATTTCTTCAATAAAATTAATTAATATAAAAATAAAATAAATTTTTTTTTTTTTTTTTTTTTTTTTTTTAAAGAGAAGTAACACTCAGACAATTAGTATGCCTACCAACCCGTAGGTGTGTTACCTTCTTTGGGAAAGGGATAGTGAGAGAGGACAGATGGTGAAAGAGAGAAAGCTTAATTTTTACAACTCTGATATTGCGCGCTGTGTTAGTTTTTAGATCAGTGTTGCAGCGCCTTTGATGTCAAGTAGGCATCTTAAATGTGTTTTTAAGCTCTGTAGCCATTTTATTAATTATTTTACTTCGCCGGCGATTTTGCTTCAATACCGACGAAGGAGGGCGCTGTGATGTCCGCTAGCATACACCAGTATCAATTGCTGCCAGAACTGTTCAGTGACCAGTGTGCTATGCCTTCATCACTTAAACAATCCAACAACAACAAATACAATGGCATACTAATGCACATCTGAAAAATGCTGGATGTTATGACTTGTCTGAAGCTGGGCTCGAACCCACGTTCTTAGACATTATTTGCTTTGCAGTCAACGCGCTAACTACTTCAGCCAACAGCACCCTCAAATAAATAGAAAATAAAACATAAATGATGTCCCCGGAGGAAATATCACTAGCTATTGCTTCTACAGTGCTGATCTTGGATGACAGTGATATAGAAGTACAAGCAAAAAGACGTAGAGTTTCGCAAAAAAAAAATGGGTAGAACGACGACAAGAAGAAGGTTTTTGTGTAAAAATATACAAGGAATTGGAAGAGGAAGAACAATCTTTATACAAAAATTTCTTACGTATTGATATCCATCAGTTTAACAATTTGCTTTTTTTGGTGTCGCCAATAATTACCAAACAGAACACAGTGATGCGCAAAAGCATTACAGCTAAGGATCGGCTTATTTTGACTCTACGTTTCCTAAGCAGTGGTGATTCATTTTCTTCATTACAATATTTATTTCGTGTTCTAAAATGCACTATTAGTACAATTATTCCAAATGTGCTGGATGCGATTTATACAGTGCTTGTGGATAAATATATGAAGGTAAGAGAACAGAAGCATTATTTTTTTGTTTATAATTTAAAACTTCTTATCGTATCTGTAGATGCCAACAACTCCAGAAAACTGGAAAGCTGTAGCGGATAAATTTAATGAGCGTTGGCAATTTCTAAATTGTATTGGTGCTATTGATGGCAAGCATGTGGTAATGATAGCACCACCTAATTCAGGAAGCATTTATTATAATTATAAAGGCACGCACAGCATTGTACTAATGGGAGTTGCAGATGCTGAATGCTGAATGCAGTTCATATATATATATTAATTTTAAAAATTTAATCTTTTTCATTCTGGTACCAAAAATATTCCCATCAAATTTTTAAGAACAATAAAATGAACATATTCTGTGTCTCAGTTCAGCATACAACAAATATGTGTACCGATTTTTACCGCAATACCTTCAACGGTTCTATGACGTAATAAACATACAAACTTTCACATTTATATATTAGTGGGATAAAAATTTAATTCATTTCAAAAACATTAAAGGCATGAGGCGCATATGCATACGAATTTGGTATATGCTGAAAAGCTTGCATACGCCTTTCAACAAATAACATAGATGTCAACATACGCAGGAAATTTGTTAAGCAGTAATAATATGCTGTTTACATGCTATACTGAAATTACCAACATACGTTTGTTGACATTGTTAACAAACTGTTAGCAAATGTTGTATACGTATGCTGAAAAAATTTTGCATTTACACGATATGCAAGCACTTGTAACAAATTTTTCAGCATGAATATGCTGATTCAACATATCGTCTAGACTAAGCTTAATAATAATGTTTCGATGTATTTTTCTATTTTTTATTACCTTTTTTGGAAATGTTACTGAACTATTAGAGAATTATATTCTTAATGCTCTTGTAATAAAAAACAAAAATAAAAATTAAATTTTTGTTTATTTAAATATAAAAAAAAAGTTGCACGCTTTATATTGAATTTTTTCATTTTATTTTATACTCTTCCTGAAGGCAAATGGAGGAAAACTATAATTAAAAATTTCAAAACAATCATATTTTGGTACTTTTTTAGAACTTTTTTTTAGTTTTGTGTTTTATTTATTTTTTTAAATTAAAAATGTCAAAACACTAGAAGTACTAATTATTTTGCAACTTTTTTAGAACTTTTTGTAGTGTTGTTTTTTATTTTTTTATTGTAGTCTTACAGACCAATATAAATTAGTACGTCAAGCGCTTAGCCTTTATGCTGAATTGACTTACTTGAATAAGAGCGTCAACGATGTGTCATAAACAGTATTGTTAACTAAACCGCTAGGGTAACCATAAACTAGCTAAATCGCCATTACTTTATATCAATAACAGAAGAAAACAGCAAAAAAAACATTTTTTTAACAGCCAACTTCAATACTTAACGCGCTGTCAAAATTGCAAAGCACCTTAGCCGCGTTATTTAGGCTTCTTCATACATTTTGTATGAGCATGAGAATTTTTGATAGATAGAAAACGCTTGACGCGCTGCTTTAGGTTGGTCTGTTACTTACCGCTTTGAAATTAACAATAAATGATTTTGAAAACAATATACGAATGATTTTACATTTAATATTTTTATTATTCCAATTTTTTTCTATTTATATTTTAATAAGTTACAATTTTGTGAGTGGGTGTGTGCGTGTGTGTTTTTTTCTCATTACAATATTGTTTAATTACTAAATAATGCTTTGAAATCTATAAATAGATTTATGTTTCCACTGTGGAAATTTTAATAAATAAATAGTTAAAATCTTTAAAATGCTGGGGTGGGAAAAAATCAATAAAAAAAACAAATTTATTTTTAATTTTAATTAAGTTAAAAAAAGAGTAATTGCACACTGTTTATTCTTTTTGTTAGTATTTTTATTTTGCTAAATTGTTCTCTTATATATTTTATTTTTTTGAAATATTTTTAATATTCAGAAGGAAAACATAAATACATTTTTAATATCGCTATACTTGTTGTATCTCTTTTATTTATTTATTCTGTGGTCTTGCAAGGTTGAAAGTAATTAAATTTTAATTAATTTATTCTCTCTGTTCAATACTGTTTGGTAATAAAACACACTGAGTATATTTTGCCTCGTTAATTTTTATTTGGTCTATTTGTAGTAGTTTTTAGTGGTTTTACTGTTTAATATGTATTTATTTATTTTTTTATTATTTTGCTTTTAGTTTAGTAATTATAATATTTATTTCAAATGATAATCTTGTTAAATTTTGGTTTTAAATATTTTTTTGCTTTTTTTTATTTATGAAGTTTTTTTAATATTAATTTTGTATATTTTTTCTAAGACTTTAATAAGTTAGTATCACTTATAGGTTTACAAATAGTATTTTCTATAATTTTTCTCTCTATACATATATATTAAGTTTTGTTTGTTGATTAATAATGCTTTATTGTTGTCAATTTACGTAACTCAAACTCTGTCATTTTTTATTACAAATGTGTCATGGAAATGAATACATTTTGAAATGTTTAATTTTTTTAGTTTTTTATTATTATAATGATATGCTAAATTATATAAATTTAAAATTAAACAATACTTTAAATAATATATGTTTTTAAATTAAAAATTTATAGGGTTAAAATTTATGTTACAATTTACAACTTCCTGCACTTTCTATGTCTGGCCAAAATTTCTCGTTTGAGACTTTAAATTATATAAATCAGTGCTAGAAGTTTTTTTCCATATCAATATCATTTATTAGTCAACTACTCTATTAAATGTTGTATTAAAAACTAAAACGTAAATTTTGTGCAATTGTGAATTACACTACAATAAAATTAATATAAACTGTACGAATATGTCAAGCAAAGTACCCAGAAATGGTAATTATATTTTTCTGTAGTTTCGAAAAGACCCCCCAAAAAATTTAATTTCAAATCATAAGTAAAAAAAATTACGGGCATTTTTCAGTTTTCGCATAACAAATAAACAGCTTGTGCCGATTTGAATGCGCTTTCAATAATCCTAATTTATATACTTATGCCAATAATTTTGCAACCTGATCTTATGTTCAACATCTCATTTGCTTATTCAAAAACGAACAAGCAAAGATACGTTATTATCTATGAATATATTTTGTAATTCTGCAATTTGTTCATTTAATCTTCAGTTCGTCTACACTACTTAAGTGGACATAAGCGGTTTTATCTGCAGACACTTTTATTAAAACTTTCATAGCCGAGTCTATGATTATAGAGAGCACTTATTGTTTTGGCTCTCCTAAAAAAATTTAATTTAACACATTAACAGCCAGGCCCACGACATCACACGTATTCGTTCTTTTGTACAATTATATTTAAAAGAAAAACAACATTTTAGAATTTGTTTTTGCTTTAAGTGTAATTGTACGAAAGAATGAATACGTGTGACATCGTGGGCCTGGCTGTAAATACGATTTCCGTTCGTCCGGTGACAGAGTTCACCAAAAAGCTATATTCAGTTGAGATTTATAGATAAATTTTTGTACATGTTTGTATGTATATCATCAAAGATACGGAAGAATGCAGCCCTGTAAAATATTAAAGTACAAAATAAAAATTTTTTAAGTGCTTCAATTTTGTGTAAATCAAATAAATAAATCACATTATATAAAAAGGTTTATAATCAATAAAAAAATGTTTCGGCTTGGCCTGGAAAGTCTGTCGAAATCCGGGCTTGACTTCGGTCTGAAAAAGCCTTTTCGATCGGACACTAAAAACTGTTTATTTAAATTATTTTTGTTCAGATAATTCTAATAAGACTAAAGCAGAACGTGACATTGTACTGCTTACGAAGGCCACAACACTCTCTCAAATGTCTGTTTTTTTCACTCAGCAATATCAAGACCAGATTTATAACTTTCGCATATTCGTTTCCTAGCTGAAAAAAAATTCCAGATTTTAGGGTTTTTCCGAAATTACAAAAGGGATTGCTTTGCAGTTTTTTTTAATTATCTCACAATTTAACCAAGTGCGTTTTTTTATACCCATACAGAGAGATATTTAAACTCTCGTGATTATTTTTTGTTAATTCATAATTTTTTTGACAGCATCAGATGAATAACTTTGTTCTTATACAAGAAAACATACACACATACATAAGTTTATATAAATATATATTCTTTTTTTTCATATATCTTAAAGAATAATTAAAATTTGTATTTGAGTTTTTATTTTTATTATTCTTGTTTATTTATAATTAGGAAAAAAGATGGAAGTCATTTTAGTTTTTATCTGTTTCTTTTGGCATTATTAAGAATACATTTTTTTAATACTCGTATTTCTTTATGTTTTGTTTTGAAAATAATTAAAAAAATAATAATAAAAAATAACAGATTTTATTTAGATTCAGAATCTTAATGTTTTTATTTTTTATTTATATTTTTTCACATTCATAAAATGATTATCAAAATTTACTAGAGGGTGGTGGTATAGAGTTAATTGGAAACAAACGGGTCGTTTTCGTTTTTCAAAGGAAAGAAACAACATCAAAGACAAAATCGCGTGTCAAAACCAAACACAACCCAGTCAAAACGCGAAGCGTGAGCAATGAGTTTTAATTAAATGTTACTTCAAAAGAGCTATAAATATTTAAATGGTAATCTGCCTCAATGTGCCCTGCCTCATGGCTAAATAAACAAATTGACGAGTTAAAGTTGCATTGTTAAACTCAATGTTTCTTCATTATGGTCATCAAAAAAATATATATAAGTTCTAAAAATAACTTCAATTAAAAGTTGGATTTTGCCATACTATAGACAAGAAAAATTCCACTTTTCTGTTTTAAACTCAAAACGGACTGAATTTATTTTTAACTGTACTGAAGTAATGCTCCTCTTAAAGCATACTTACTTGTTCACTACATAAATACATATAGATTATCTAAAAATACCCTAATATAATGTTTGATAATGATTATGGGCTTATACATAAAAAGCTGTTGCTTATTTAATTGAATATACAGGGCGAAGCAAAGGGAGGACTCGTTTTATAAATTATCAATTTGGCTTTAGACCAAGTGATACAATAAATATTACAAAAATCCAAAATTCTTCATTGCAATGAAAATTAAAAAAAAAAACTTTTTAGAAACTCTTAAAACCGTTTTGCTTATTTAACAAAACTAAAAAACATACATAAAAAAATAATAGAACCCATAAGCGTGTGCTCATTGTCGCTGAAGTTTATAAAAATGTTCTTGGTGTATCTTTGTAAAATCTTTTTCTTAAAATTACCAACAACAATAACATAGCTTCTTCAAAACTTTAGCACATACAACAGATAGTACATCCCTAATGAAGTACTTTAATAATTGCGTGGCAAATTAAAATTAATGCAATTTTCTAAACCAGTTTCGAAATGTTAAGCTCAAAAACTTTTTACAACAAAAAAAAATTAATAATTAAAAATATTTTATAGTTGTAATTAACAAAAAAATAGTCAACAACTTTACAACATTTTTAAAGAAAATTTTCGCTTTATACCAAAAAAGGTAGAGGCCAAAAATCGAAAAAGTTAAGACTAAAAATATTGACAATCCAATTTTTAATACAAAAAAAGGAAAAGGAAATTATTAATTTATAATATTTTATTGTTATTTTAATTGTTAAACGTTTTTTCATCCTGAATAAGTTACACAAAGGAGTAGCGAAGTATCGAGAATAACAGAGTGCAACATTTTTCAGATCAGAGATTTGGGAATTCGAGAGCAGCCCCAAAAATAAGAACTTCTGCATCATTCGTTTTGTCAAGTTGGCTGCATTAATAATTACTAATTATGCTTTAAAACCAGAAGAACATTGAATATTGCAATAAGAAAAATAATAACCGTGTTAAAATATAGAAAAAGTGATAAAAATCCACCTTGAACAGCAAAATTCGTATGGCCAATAAATTATTAATACAGCCAACTTGACAAAACGAATGATGCAGAGGTTCTTGAGGCTTCTCCCAAGTGGTATTCTCAGAACTGAATCCCAAAATCATATGTTGTACTGTGTAAATTTGGAGGTTTTTCTTATATAAAAGTGACCTCAAGCTCGTTAATCAATTAGAAAAATAATATAATTGCTAAAAAAAATAGAATTAGTTTTTTAAGCCAATAGGCCTGAATAAAGTCAATATGTAATAGTTATTTTTTAGCCATATTTTTTTGCGGCCAGAAATAGCATTTAAGATTTTATCGATATTTTTATAGCCAAAAATTAACGAAAATTTTAGCTTTTAATTTTTGATTGGAAAAGTAAGTGTCGGTTAAAAAATAACTACCTATTTCTATTATTCAACGATTAATTCAAAATTCCCAAATTCAAACTTAGTTAATTTACTTAGTTAAGAATACTTAACTTGCACTTATTGTTTAACTGATTAAAATTATGAATTTCAATAAATGAAAATTATAAATTTTTTATTCTTTTAAATTTTTATTAATTATTTAATTTATTATTCGAGACAGGTCTCGATATCTTTTTTCAAAGAATTTCTAAAGGTTTTGTTTGTTGAGGGTTTTTTTTAGCAAAGAATTAAGCAACATAAAATTATACTAAACAACCCTCAACAAACAAAACCTTTTGAAATTTGCTAAAATTTTATTAGTAAGAAAACAACAAACTTAACAAGCATTGCATATCTTCGATTAATTCAAAACTATCCGACTAAACAACCGATTAATGATTAAACAAAAACCTGCTAACTTTAATACCCTACAAGGTAGAACTTGTTTTGGATCCAGTGAAAAAACATCTTCATTGATAAATTTATTTTGCGTTAAGACTGTCCAATAATTCTATTTATCTTCCTTTTTATTGATTTTTTAGTATGATTTTACTTAAGTAAATACATTTTGATAGGTTGTGTTTTTTTAATAGAATTCTTTACAAAAAAAATGTTTTAAATGTTGAAAGAGATCCGTTTATTTAATTTAATTTAATTTAATTTGTATTGAGAAATTCTACCTTAAAACCCGTATTAATTTTCTTTTTGTTGTTTTGTTTATTTATTTTTAAGCGTACTAAATTGCTTATTCAATATTTAGTTCTACTTTTTCATTTTCTTTAAATTTTGTTTTTATTCTATCATAAAATTTCGTATATCTTTTAAGATCATGGATTTTCATTTATTTTTGGGGTCTTCTTGTTAAGTATAAATTGTTGCTTAATACTTTATTAAAATTAAAAAACAATCAATTGCTAATAGAAAATTAATATAGATTTTTTGTTGCCCTTTAAAAGAGAATAAAACTAGTTTTTGGGATCAGCAGATGAGAAATTGTATACTTTCAAACATTCAGTAAGGGATTTCGTTCGATATCGAATGCCGTAATTAGCCCCTTGTTTTTATTGTGATAAAAAGTATTACCAAAAATCTATGCCCTGAGAAAACAGTCAGCGGCGGCTGTCTTTTGGTGGTAAAATTAGCCGGCTGAAGGTAATATTTTACCAGGACAATATATGCTTACGCTTTGAACTAGATTTGTCTATATAATCAGAATAATATAAATCATGCATCAGTATTTAGTGCAAAACTAACATATTCGAATTTCGAAAGAAAAACTTAAAAAACTGCCAGAGTCGTCAGTACTTCTGTGGTGCAGGCAATAGTATTGCGTATGACGGCAACAGGCCATTTTGGAATCGAATGACTTCGGTATTGTGTAAAAAAAAGGATGTTCAATGTTAGACATAATTGTACATGATCGTTTGTGAGCCAATATGATACATCTTCTGTAAAATAACACTTTTGACAGACATCCACAATTACATATTATTCACAAAGGTGAAAAGTTAGACGTAAAAAACATGTCATCCACGAGTCCGTCTTTAGTCGTGTTCATGTATTATTTTTATTACGTAAAGAAAATTATATTTTTATTGTTGCATACTTTAGTTGCTGCAACCAAAATATGATTGTTGCAAGGCAAAAATATCAATTAACACTCGGAATATGATTAAAACTTTAGATATTATAATTTATCTATACCTATTCGGCTCTTACATCACGAAGGTCTGTTAAGTTCAGCAGATCGAAAAAAAAGCTTTATTCCAAAGTGTTGGCTCGCCTAATATGATCCATTATTTCTAGCAGTTTTGTTGCAATATTATTTTCTTTCATGACCCATTGTTCCAATTTTTTATGTTATCTTTTATTAGATTTGTTTTTCATACATTTATAAAGTTTTGCTTGGAGTTTTTCTTCTTTATCGAAATTATTTTGGGATTAGAACAAGTTTTCTTATTATAAATATTGTTATTAACATTAACTTAAATTAAGTCATTAGTTAATTTACTTTCAGATTCAGTTTCATGTTTATATCTTTGTTTTAGTTTGAGTTTTATTGATGTACAAGTTGTTGGTTCAAATAAAAGTATTAAGTTTGTATTTATCAACAAGAGAAATCCATAATTATTTTTCTCTTCTATTTGCGGTCAAAAGCTTTAACAAAAAAAATAAACTTATCAAACATTATTCTTGCTGCACAATCCCTCTTTAATAAATACTAATCAATTTTCATTAAGGTTCTTCAGTATACTTTGCTATTATCTTATAAATTACATAATGTTACTAAACTAAATTATATTAGTTTGTAGCCAGTTTTTAGCTTTTAAAAGTCCTTTTTTTGTTTGCTTTTATTATTATAAAAAAAGAACTTATACGAGCATTTGCGGCTTGAAATTCAACTAGCTCTGCTTAATCTCTTATAAATACAAATTCATTGTAATGATTCCATCGGTTTTCTTCGGTATCGACGCCTGGTTTGGGCTCTGCTGCCGAACCGGCAGTACCAGAACCGCAGCTACCAGCCATGCGAAAACCTTGATCGTATAACATATCGAAAGCCTGTTCAATAAAACAATGCTTCAGGAAGAAACGGGAAGTGTAACGATCAGGACCTCCATGATCCGGATCACGAGATTCGTTGAGGGTGTCACCGAAAACTTCACGGCACAACGCTACACGGCCACACACCAGGATACGCGACAGTTTCCGGAATTTGACATCGGCCAGACCGTCTTTGCCAAATTGAAAACTACCACGATATCCGATGGTTATGCAGCCAGGCGAACGAGAATCGCGTCCTTTGCGCAAACATTCCGACATGCCCTGAAGTTTAAAGTATTCAGCCTCTTTTAGTAAACGCTGCTTTTCGCGAAAATCTTCAGGCAACTGTAGAGTTTTGTCACGTAAATAGTCTAATATGTAACGGAAAAGGACGCCATCGCGATCAAGAAAATAACGGCCCTTGCTGTCTCGTAGCAAATCGTCTGTATTATTAAACAAATCATGCAGTAAAGATGATTTATCCTGCAGCAAAGAGTCCAAAGTGGTGGTGTAATGTACACCACCCACATTTAATTCGATAATTCTTGACATTTTTTTTTTAAATCTGATTAATAATAATTATTATTTAAGAATGTTTATTTGTGATTTTTTCTAGGGCAACAACTGTGGAAATTTCTGCTGCTATCGTCTTACTTTTTATTTACTCTCACATTTATACACAGAAACACTTTAATAGTTCTTCTTTTATTTTATTTTTCTTATATCCTTTTTGTCATTAAAGTCCCGTTGGCTTTCTGCTGTAGTGTGTACATGCATAAATAAGTATGTGTGTATGGTTCACAATATCCTTAATCTTATGTTCGTTTGTGTTAGTTTTGTGTTTATGTAGATGATGCAGATATTATCGAAATGCTAAATACAGTTGGTTTATTACTGCTTAATGTGGCTCACGTGTTGTTACTTATTTCTAAATCCACTGGCACAATAGCCTACAATTATTGCAATCACAATAAAAATGCCACAGAAATATTTAAACACTCACGTTTAGGATAAACTCTCTGGTTGTTAAAAAAATATTTTTTTTTAAATCTTTAATTTGTATGGTTTTTTATTCTCTTTAAAAGAATATTTGATAGAACTTTCTTTTAATTTACTTTAACATGTAGATTTCGTTGCGTACAGAAAATTGCTTAAACGACTTGAAAAGTTTGCTTTAAGTTTCTTTATAAACTACAAAATTTAATTTATTTTATCAAAAACAATTATAAACACTTTCATGCGTTTTATATATTCGTTTCTTTTTTCAAATGTTATAAAATTGTTGTATACTTTTGGGTTTTGAACTTCTTTCTTTAGTATGCTGTGGCTGCTGTTTTATTTTTTATACATACACACACAAATACAATTTATTTGTGTATATAGGAATCTATATATGTGTAATTTTATGTATTAGAAAAAATATCGTTTGGTATTTCGTTTTTATATGTATTTTTATTATCCCCACTTTTGAATAAACAACTTTTCCGTTCTGAAACTACCGTTTCTGTTGAATTCTTCAATTGAACTAAATTGTGTGCCTTTTTCCTTGCATCTACCATGATTGTATGATATCCTTTATGATGGAGCGTGTGTGTGCATGTGTATTCTTGTTTGCCTGTTGAGTAAATGTTGTATACAGTTTGTGCGCGAAATTGTGGGTGAGTGAAGAAAAAGAGAGCTTTGTAGGAGATAGCAGTGTTGCCAAAATTTTTTTTTAAATGTTAGCTTAGTATTTAATTTTTATTTGTCAAATAAAAAAAATAGTATTGAATTTGAGATCGTTAACAATAGAAATATTAACTTAAAGTTAACACTAAACTCGAAATTTTAACTTTAGTTAGTAAAAATTCATTAACACAAAACACTGTTAAAATTTAACTTTTATTTACAATTAACTGAAATATGTTTTGAGTTTAATTTCTTAACTGGAAATATGACATAAAAAATTTTATTGTTTTTTGTTTATTTTAAAAATATTTTTCATAAATTCTTAAAAAAATTGCTGATTAAAGTTTTTTTCATATCAAAAATACTCATTTTGTGCAGAAATTGAATTAAGATGTGGTTGGTTGATGGTGCTATTTAAATCTTTTTGCATTTCTCAAAAACAAATTGTTTGTGTGATTCACAATAGTAGATAAAAATAAGTTAACAACATTTTTTTTATTATTAACGAAAATGCTTAAACATCAGTTTAAAATTAACTTTACACTAACTGAAAGTTAGTAAAATTACAAATAAAATTTACATAACTGATCTTTGTGTTAAAGGGAGGTTAGGGGGGTAAATTTTTAATTACAAATCTTATATATATAATTATAATTTAAATAAAGCGCAGTGTTATAAGATTTTCCTGAAGCGTTCTACAACACCAGTCAAATATAACAATTGAATAAAAAAACTATTAATAACACTGTCTTGAAGAAAATTTTTCCCGAAAACCTCTTACAAGCTTTAGAAATGTCACTAGCAGGATTCATTTTATTAAAAAATTCTCAACGACTTTTTGGAAATTTCTTGTTCCTCCTTATTCCGTAACTATTTATCAACGAAACGTCATGGCAATGCCAAAAATGATCTGCTGCCTACTCGTTGTTGGCAACTATTTATTACTACAAGTGTATCCAGCGGTCGACTCAATCGGCCGCAATCTAAAAATAAATGCTAAACATTTACATAAATACATACGATAAAATATAAAAACAAAAAACATGCTTAATAAATAACTTAAAACGCTCTCTCATTTCTATGCAAAAGCAAATTGGACAAACACACATGCACACTTGAAGCTGATGCATGCAAGTGTAATAAGTGTGCATGTGTTAGTAGCAACTCTAAAAGCTTATAGGTCCCTAAATATCCAACCGATTTAAATGAATTTAAGATTGTGCACATCTATGTAAAACCCTATTTAAAAACATATAAATCTTTCCAAAATCGGTTCAGTACTACGGCCGTAAAAGGGTTCTAAATACGTTTTTTTAGATGTCTATTTAATAAATATTTAGAATATAATAGTAAACTCCAAATAAACAAAAAGCACAACTTCAACGAGCTCTCAAGTATAATATATAGTTTCTAGTAAAGTTAAGCTTTCTCATACTTAAGAATAACATAAATATAATAATATATTTTTAATAAGTTAGTTGTAAGCAAAAAGATTAACAAAAATCTTATTTGTATGTAGGAAAATATAAAAAGGTCAAGGGTTAAAATTCAACAAATTATTATTGCGTAGGCTACCAATATTTCTCAGGATTCAAATTAGGTTTAATGTTTTTATCTTTCATATAAATATTTGTATCAAAACAACGATTTTCTATTGTAAGTTCTTTATAATTTATTGATTTTATATTAGATCGTCTATAGATATGATCAAATATAGGAATACCATCTTCATTTTGGATAAAACCATTTCTATCAAGGAAAAGAAAAGCCTCAGGTGGAATGAAAAAATTTTGTAGCGTTATTGAAATGTACTCTTCGGAAACATAGTAAGGAGCCATATCATACCATTTAAAATATGATCTCTTATAATATGAATAATAAAATTATCAAATCTAGATATTTCGGCTTTTTCGTTAATAATATATGTAGATGTAGATTAACAGCCTCGTAATGTTCTCTAATGCATAGAAAATAGCAAGAGAATGTTAAAAATAGTCAAATATTGCAGACAGCGAGTTGGTTGGTGTTGCCTTGATGTGACGTTCACAAATAGTTACGGAGTAAGGAGGATTATTTCAAAATTAGACAATCTGTATTTTTATTGAATGACAGCGTCAGATAGGAACGTAAACGATACATCGATGTTTTCTAAACTTCTAAACATCGATTTTTCCATCATAAACATCAACGATATATCGGCGTTAAAACTAAAAAACATCGCTATCGATCATTGCAAGGCTGATGAATAAGATCAGTGCATTAGAACAGATGATTAATTGTACATCTAGTTTTGTAAAACTTTATATGAAAAAAAAAACTTATATATGGACAATTAAAAGAAATGCTATTGAGATTTGGGAGGATACAAAATCTTAGTTCCCCAAACTTTCGAAAATTGCAATGCTATATTTACCCATCGTTGCAACTTTTGTTTTCGGAAGCTGGGGCAACCATCGCTCAAGACAGAAATATAATCTATTTCAAAATTATTAGATTGTAATTGAAACAAATAATATTTTGATAAGTAAATCTTGAATGTGAAATATCAAATATATAATTTTGTTATTCATAACTAAGTCTCATTTACAGCCACAAATTTAACGATGTATTAAAACAATGAATCTAGTTTTTTATACGTTTTAAATGTTTCTGACTACATATTAAATCATTTGATGATGAAAATGAATCGCTCCTATTAACAATGTCTTTTAACATCGATGTTCATCGGAAAAACATATTTTCAATATATTTTCAAACATCGATGTTCTTGAGAACGATGTTGCATGCCGAGCGTCAGATCATTGGCAAATGCGTTAATCTTTTTTGGTATTTCAATCTATTGTGTATTAAGTCCGTGGCGAATCTAATGGAAATATAAATTATTTTTAATAAAAATAAAAATAAAAAATTTAGGTTTTTAATTTTTTTACAGATTATTCAAAACGAAAAATTATAAATTAATTATTAAAGATTTTTGATAAATTGCACAATTTTGTCCAATTATTAAAATTCAATCAATTTTAGTGACTTTAACTTTTTTAAATTTTACAATTGTAGATCTGTTTTCATTAATATAAATACAAAGGTACAAAAAACGCGTAGCAATCAAAGTCGAAACTTTTGCCACTATATTATTGTACACAGTTAGGCATTGGCTATGTCAGTTGCTATTCTTATTTATTCCAATTTTTTGTAAAGAAATCCTAATGGTACTTTTTGTTTTAGTTGTTATTATCTAAAAAAGGAAAATTGGTAGCCATGTTTATTTCTTTTCATCTAGACAATTTAATTTATAATTGAAAAAGGAATGTAAATGTAAGCTTCAATGCTTAGATACTTTAATAAAGGGTAATAGCTTATTTGTAGATTGGTGCCAGCTGCAGCCTGAAGCTTCCCAAAAGAGTTATTATTGATATGGCCATAAATCTCATAGATAGCATACTCACGATCGGCCATACGGACTAATATTATAAGACAATACAAAAGACAGAGAATAAATAGTATGATCACTGTGAATGAATCTAAAATTTATAAGACTTTTATGTATGTATTATTATGATTTCTGAACGACTAGAGAGGTCTGTGCTTTATGGTCGTAATAATTGTAGAATATCTTATTAGACTTATAATACATTAGAAAGTTTATTCTATAAAACAAATGATAGAACAGAATATCTAATTTTTCGAGATAATGGATAATGGAGAGTATGACATGGTACCACGAAAAATAAACTAAGAAATATACATTGATTTGAGCAAAAATACAAATAGAGAACGTATACAAAAAAATTCATTGGCCTCACTTTAAGCTAAGCTTCGCCATACAACAGATTTTGAAAATACAATAGTGTTAAACACAGATACTAACGTTTTTTGTCGCTTCATATTAAAAATCTTACAAATTTTCAATACTTCAAGAAGACAAAGAGTTAAATTTAAATAGACATTTGATTTATCAAAAATTTTACAGGAAATTTAAAAGATTTTAGGATGTTTTGATACATTAAAGTAGTTTTGTAATTTTTCGTGCAATTAATTTTAACTTTTGAAAAAATTGGACTTCATAATATTTTTGTTTTTAAAATAATTTTTTTTATTGTTTTTTAAAATCCAAAATTTTTTTAACTTAATAAAATTATTTAAATATCCCTGAAGAAATATCCATAAAGAAAGTGAAATATTGTTTAAATAAAGTTTTTGTTACATCACTAATTGTTGACCTTAAGCTTGAAGAGTTTGAATAAAATTCTAATATATAAAATTCTAGCATATAAATATGTACATAAACCAGCAGGACATTATTAAACGATAAAAAAATTGCCTTTAATTCCTTTGTAAGTCTTTTAATAACACACTACTTATTATTACTGCAGTTCTTAGCACATAAATAAAATATTAATTTCACAAAAAATCGTTTATATGTATGTTTAATTGCCAAAAAATTAGAAATATTGGAAAATTCCACATCTCCAAAACATTTGTAGAAAATTATCAAAATGGCAACGCTGATTGAGAGAGTATTAAATGTAGTTTTTTGAATAAAATGTTTTTTTTTATTCAATTACTTTAATTTTTCGTGCTCAGTAACAAGTGTTTGTTTTGTATTGAATTTGACTTTGAAAATAAGCAAATCCAAACAAATTACTTCTTTTAATTCGCAGCTGTTTCGTTTTCAAACTTAAAATAAAAACAAAGTGAGAGTAAAACAAGTATGCCTCTCATTTCACATTAAGTGCAGGATTTTATTTAAAGTTAATTAGATATTGAAAACAATCCTAATTTTTTAATGCCATTTTAAATTTGTGTATCCATTATTAAAGAGATGGAGAAATGCGAAAATGTTCACTTGTTAACATTTGGAGTATTTTATGTTGATGTTCCAAGTCGCTATACATACACATATTAGTGATGTAACGAATATCCGTTTTTAGCGTTCGCGAATACGAATGCAAATACGAATACCTATTCAATTTAAAAGTGGCTCGATTTTGACGTATGCGAAATAAAATATTTCAAATTTAGGTTTTTATTTTTATGGGGAATTTTCTAATTACAATTAATTTTAATTTGTAATATGTTGTTTAATCAAACTAATATTTTATTTGTTATTCATGTAAAATGTTTATTGAAAATACATTAGCCCTGTTCACAATCTTATTTATTTACATTTACGCATGCACATGCATGAATAAGCGGCAAGAGAACATTTCGGTATTCTAGTTTGCAATTAAGTGTTGCATACGTAGAGTGAAAATATATACTACTACCTTTTGATGTTGCTTATTTATACAAGAGTAGCAAGTGCATATTTTTATATTTTGTTAGTGTAGAGTAAAAATATGCTACAGCACTTTGCAAATGCTACGATGCAAGACTATTTGCACAAGATTGTAAATTAGGATATTGAAATTGAGGAGTATTAGATTGTTCCCATGCCCTTTCCCCCGTTGCTAATACAGATCATCTAGGAATTTTAACCACAAGATTCTTGGAAAAACTAAAAGTACTAATATGAGCATTTTATCACCTTAACTTTAAATGTAAAAATCTTTCACTTGCATGAAAAACAATAAGCTGTACAAATTGTGACACTATTTTTTTTGGTGTTTACATTCCGATAGCAAAAAATCACTTGGTTGTGTTTCACAATCGACAATAAGTATTTTTTTAGACTGACCTTGCAGTTATCAACTTTTCACTTGATTTGCTTTACAGAACATTTCTGATTTTTCAAAGCTTTCATATTTAAAGATTTTTCTTTTCTCTCTTTTTGATTGCGCTTTTAATTAGCAATTCAAAGTGTTGTTACATAGAATATTTTTACTTTCTTAGAGCGTATCATACTGCACAATTTGGTGTTGATTGAAGATCTTTAAGTTCTCATAATCAAAATTTCAAAGCAACAGATTTGATGGAACGTTGATCTTATCCTTTAATCCTTAAAACTATCTTTGGAATATTTAGCGAAAAAACGGGTGGCAAATGACGTCGACCCTTTGGCATGTTGGAAAGTAAATTATCAGCGAGGCAGTACTTGGTCGTACCATCGCCAAGTGCTCCGTGCGAATATTTAGTGCTGCGACGCTTAGTTACACACCGCATCGCAATAATTTTAAAGAAGAAAAGGTCCTGAAACTTTTATTTTTGAAATTTATCGTTCTTCTACTGAAGTTTGATTATTAAATTTTTCTTGGATTTTCGTTTGTTTCGAAGTTGAAAACTAATCATTATTTGAGCTCCCTGATTCAAACAATTTAAACTTAAACAATTGACATCCCACTAAAAATAAACACATCTATACACACATCTGTTCGTGCAAAACTGAATCTTTTACTTTTTGTTCTGGCAATGCTATAATCCTGAGTTGTTTATGTAAAAATGTATGTGCATGTATGTACAGCTGCTACATTCACACATGCTACTTTCTCTTATTACATAAAACTCACACAAATACACACCACTGCATAAAATAATCAAAAATACTCATTTTCACTTGCTCCTTAGAAAATTTGTGGAGTAAATGAGATATTTCCTGTTCAAAATTATGAGCACAAATTTAGTAAACTTATACATGTGTATGTGTATGCATATATGGATGTGCAGCTTAGTAAAGTAACTACACTAAAAAATAAATTTATTAAAGAGAAAACAAATTGAGTTAATAAAATGTACTAAAATGCTGGATGTAGTAGATAAATTTTTTGACTTTTGGAAAAGTTAATACTAGAAAAATGGACACCGGCTTCCAACCGGTTTTAAGCCGCAGTTTTCAGTAATACGTCTTCCGGTTAAAAAAAGTTTATTAAAACTTATAAAAACATCTCTGGCGTGAAAACTTTTCCCTCGAAATATTACACTGATCTTTGATGTTGCAATCGTGAATAATTCCCACGAAAATTGCTCGAGCGTAAAAATCCGCTTATCACGAATAACATTTCCACATTTTCCTTGGTTTTGTTGAGTTTGCTTTTGCAGGCGAACTGAATAAATAGATCATATGATTTCAATTTTTTCCTTTCAATTAAATATTTGTTTGCTTGTTTTGTTCTTAATAATAATTCACTGCAATGAAAATCTATTCTAACTATTTTGACGTTTATATTGATATGGGTTTGTGTGTGTATGCATAACGTGTGTGTGTTTGCGTTTGTAAGTAAAGCTCTCTTTAAGGGTAAATTTTTATTAACAAATCTTATAAACTTAATAAATTACAATGTTATGAGATTTTATTTGAGTACAGCAATTAAATATAATAATTGGATAAGGAAACTTTCTTACAAACTTTAGAAATGTTGTAATGAAATTTGATGAAACAATCAGTAGCAATATTCATTTTAACAAAAGATTCTCAGTGACTATTGAGAAAATTTCATATTGTTTCAAAATTGGACAATCTGCGTTTTTCATTAAATGAAAGCGTCAGATAATTGGAAAGTGCGTTAATCTTTTTGTATTTAAATCTATTGTGTAGTAAGTTTTAGCAGTAAGAATTATTTTTAAATTTTTGTTTTAAATAATCTAAAGCCTTTTTGTATGGGTCTTAGAAGTTGGAGATACCAGGTTGGGTAGCCGCAGGTCTGAATCGGCCGGACAACAATATCCTGTTTTTAAGGTCGACCATGAACCTCCTATTAAGTATGGGTTAAGAAGCACGTCCGCACTTTATAGGTTTATCACAGATGTAATTGAAATAATATCTATTTATTTAGTATCAATTGTTTTTTTTAATTTTGGTCTTAAAATTTGGTGGATTGATAGAAAATTTAAAAAAGCGGTAAAGCTTTGCGATTGAGCTTGACGGAATATTCCAGGGATGGCCTGCAAAATCATGCGTTTCTCTATTTTCTATGTATTTAGTTTTTGTAATATTTTGCACGGTTAAAAATAACACAACACAAATACATACATGCAAATTTACTGGTCAGAGCAATTGTAAATAGCACAAGTTTAGGGGAATTCCCTTTTTATGCATACAAGCAAATTTACATGTCAAAAAAATTGTGGCCTTATTCATAAACAATTACTAAAGTTATAATGGTTTAATATTGGATTTTCATACGTGAAACCCGGTTTTAAGTTCACATTAACTTTAGCATGAACACATTAACTTTATTTATCGTTTATGAATATGGCTGTTAAGCTTTTAAGCTTAGAGTGCATGTCTTTTTTTCTCTTCTTTAATAACTATGCTTGTGTAAATACACATTTGGAGTATTCAAACGGTGTCCTAATAAATTCATATTGTTACAAAATTTTAATGTAGATTCAAATTTAACAGACATAAAAATACAGCAGTGATTAAGCACAGTATAATCAACTGTGTGTATGCAAATTTGAGCACTCAAATTCAAACTAACGGAAACAGAACATTCAAGAAAGTTCTAGAAAAAGCAACGAGAATCTACTAGATTGTTTAAGAAATCTGTATGAAAAATCTTCATAGCAGTTGTAAACAAAGGCTAACGCCACATGTTTCTACGTTGCAGCTGCCATCTATACGCCACTTTCATAATATAGCTGAATAGCTGAATAACAACAAAGCCACAAGCAAACTTATTGTCATGATGAGGATATTTCTACTACGTTCGAGAACCGTAGCAAGTCAAATGCTATATAAGCCGACACTGCGAAGCACAAAGAAGTCTGTCTTGTCTAAGCTTTTGCAGTGTTAACTAAACAAGCTACTTTGTGTATTTTATAAAACAGTTTTATTAAAGGAAATAAAAGATCATTAAGTTCAAGACCAATTTCCGTTGTGTTTTACTTTATTTTTGACTAATTAAAATAACTCAAACAAGTAAATGTTGTCGAAAAGATCGAAACGTAACAATATTTTACAATAGTTAAAAAAATTGTTGTGCTTCAAACAAAAAAGGCATAAAATAATAAGAGCTTTTGAAGTATGTTTATTGTTTTGTCATATCCAAACAGTAGAAATTTGAGAGAGTGTGAGAGAAATTATATAGTGCATGTTCTTCCTCGTCATATTTTTTCGTTATATTATTTTAAAAAGCATAATTTAATGACTACCATTTGAATCCCCCAATTAATAAAATATGAATACTTGTTCTTAAAAAATCTTTGTTTTTTCACTAATTTTAATAGGTTTTAGAGACAAGGAACCAATCACCAATTTTCGCATATGACAATATCTTTTTTTATACGGGTTTTTCAGGAATCAATCTACCGTGGAAAAACTGAATTGCGTGTACAATCAATGTGAAATAAAAAAGTTGTTTCATGCTACTGAAGATTTTGAAAATTCAAGGTGATACAAGTACATTACTCTTGAACAATTCTGATATGTATTTTATTTTCTACGAAATTTCGCACTTTAATGTCAAAAAATCACTTTTTAATTTGAAGTTTAGAAGCACTTTCGCGTACATTCCTGCAACTTTTAAGTTACATTCGCTCATATGCCGAAGCAATCTAGCTTTCGATTATGTTCACTTATGCTTACTTTAGTGTAAAAAACACTCTTACAAAAGCATACACTGACCAATTGCACGCTAACAAAAAAAAATTAAATTAATTTGAGGAATTAAAAAATTCATTGACAATGAATCCGTATGGGATTTCTTGAACAGGCTGCATTTAACCTTCGTACAAATTCCGTAACGGTAATGATATTCCACGCTCACATGATTGAACGAAAAAGTTACAATCATAAGTAATTCACGCTTATCGTACAAGCGTTGCCTATTTCTACTTCTCATAAGAACATACAAGTAGGCGGCTCTGAAATATTCATAGAAAAACAGCCTTTTCGAAATGCTCGTCGTCAGCACATTCACTCATGCAAGTATTAAAGGAATTAAAATGCAGTAAAATATAAACAACCGGATTTGAAGAAATTGTTCATTCTGCTGACACTGACATATTTCTTTTGTTTGGTATGTGTTTTGTTGAACAGTTTTGTAGCTGTTGCAGCATACTACATGTGGTTGTCACACTGCTCCTGACAGTGCAGGAAAGATTTTATAACGAAAAATTCTTAAAGTCTGCAAATCTTTAAAACACGTTTTAATTTTGTGTTTTATTACAGACAAAAATGTATGTAAATATATGGTTTTTACAGACCAAAAGCGTATGCCTAAAATAATACATATGTAAACTTAGTAGATTTTTTTATTATACTAATAGTGATATAGTGTAATTATTGCACATGTTATTACTCACTTGCTTTTTTCAGCGCCATTGGCTGCTAAGATCAAGCTGTTTTCCATTTATGTATGTTTACTTGATTTTTGTCTCTTGTAATTGAATTTCTTAGTAATTCAACCAACTGTTCGAGCGGGTGCCAACGTTTTTAATAATAAATGTGTTTACATAATTAGTTGAACTATTTTTGCTTTACATTGAAAGGAATTGTTTGGCTTAAGTTCAAATATTACTTTACCCATCCATATCTTTTTTAATTAAGAAATTTTTTTGATAAATAAATATTTCAACATTCGATACTTTTCGTTGTAAGCAGTTTTGGCTAATTAAATCCTCACTTAAGAATCTTCTTCAAACGACTTTACAATTTATTCGACGAGCTTAGTTAGAGATATTTCTTTTTCTTTCTTTGCTTTTCAATTAAACTGTCCAGCACAAAAAAATCAAAAATTCCTTTTCAACGGTGATACAGCGGGCTGGAATGTAAAAAAAATATGTCGTAAAATTATATTATAATGACCTTATTCACAAACGATTAATAAAGTTATTGTGTGCATTAAAACCGGATTTCCATTATAAAAATCCAACATTAAACCTACTATAACTTTATTAATCGTTTGTGAATAAGGCCATTTATTAGTCTTCAAAGACGCCAAAGTTTCAAACTCACCTTGAAGCTGAAAGTGTCTGAATAAGTATGAAATTTCGCCCTTAAGTATATTTTACATTTTGACTTAATTCAAGTTACATTTTAAGCTTTGATGTATTCAAAGTTTTATATGTAGTAAAATTGTATGACAAATATTATTGTAGGATTGCTGCCCAAAAATGACCAAAAAACAAAAAGATAGAAGGGTAAAATAATATACAAAAATGTTCTGAGCGTATCTAATACCTTAAGCATAATGATTACAAGAGTTTCTTTTGCAATTCACTACAAGGATGTGCAAAACGGATGGAAGTTGGGAGACCTTTAACGCCTCCTAAAATGAATCGCAACTGTAAGTTTTTGAAATGCCCGCCTGCATACGTATATTCTTTGGTGCGCTCCATCGTAATCAGCCAGTTAGTTCCTTTTTATGATTTTGAAAAATATTTAATTTTGTTGTACAGTGTAATTAGTAAATTGTCAATTAATTTTCCTTCATAAAAAATTTAGAAAATAGATTGCATAGTTGAACATTTATGTGGTTCCACAATCCAATTAATATTTTTATTTGATTTTTAAAATCGGGTCGCTTTAAACGTGGTCCAATAGTTCAATGTAAAATTTAAATCAGGTAACAGCTATTTTTGTACATCATACTTTAAAGTTTTGTCAATTGCGACTGTGTCGTGTGTACACTTTAGGAATTTAAACGCGAAATGATTGAAAGGTATGCTTTTGTCAGTGAAAAATCTTACTCGCATGATGCAGATAAATCTGCACTTCTTGCAACATTGGTCGTAAGTACAATTTCATGTTGCATACATTTTGAAGAAAACATTGTAGTTGATTTTATTATTTATTAATTCAATGATTTATTGGAGTTTTTCTTTTTATGAAAATGTCAATAAAATAGTATTTTTGCTGTTGCTAATTGTCTGTCAGGGCATGGGTGTGTGAGCATGAGAATGAATACAACATACATAACTACAAATACTTATGATTATCAGTGTTAATGTCAACATACACTTGATTCTAGGACTTTATAAATTTGTTTCTCCTTTATTTATCTTTAGATGGTCATGTACAATATACAATAAATATTGTTTACACATCAAGTCAATTTATACACACAAAAAAATATATAAACCTACATCCACGAACTTATAGGGATACGGTTGCCAAACTTTGTTGGTGCACAAAATAAAGGTTATCTACTACTTCGTATAACCTCAACGTTTGTTAATGATAAATGGAAAAAATGTTTAAAAAGTTACTATTTACTTCATGTGTACAAGTCTACATAGAAAAACTTCATTGCAGAGTGTTGACAGATCAAATTTTGTGAAGGATGAAGGATGAGTGGTTGGTACGCGTAAGTAAATAATTAAATAATTAAGGCATTCATTAGCTTCCTGCTTTTGTAAAACGAAAAACAAAATTTTGTAACGAAATTTATATTGAAAACAAAACCAAATTTTACTTTTTTATTGTAGTTTTCAGAGTGGAGCCTTTCCTGCAATATAGTCCTTACAGAATTAAAACTAATTTGACAGAAAACGAGTTCAACATTTTTAATTTACCCACAACTTAATGCGAAAATAAAATAACATTATTCTCTCAAGAAATGAGAAAACTCCAGATATTTTTACACAATTTGCAGAACGATGTGATGTTTATTCTCCTTTCTTAACTCAAAACTAGCGTTTTTTGAGTTATGACACTTTTGCAACAAAGTTTCGATACCTATAAGTTCTCACACGAAATTTTGTTTGCATTTCATAAAAAGAGGCAGGCGGTTAGTATTTCTTTCATTTGATCAACTTTAAAGTTCAAAAAAAAATTATTTAGTTTTTTGCCTCCAAAATTTATAGTAAAATTTATTAGTTTCATTTGAAATCCTTGAATTCTGCATATTCTGCATATTTCCTGGGATAACAATTCTAAATTGTTCTTTAACTCCTCTTTTCTTATCTAATATTAACACTAACTGACATAGTAAATTCTAACGAAATTATTTTAATTCCCTAAACTTAAAAACAAAATTCTACTACAATTTCCAACTAATCTGAACCTGACCTTCCTTGTGTAAAATAAAACTTTGTCTTATAAAATATTTGTGTCGAGAATAAATAACACAAAATGTTCATCAACTAGTTAATGTTTGACTTCAATTTACGTGTGTATGACATTCACTGACTGCGTGTGTGTGTGTGTGTGCACTAGATATTTTCTCCCTTGAATCATAAACTTTTTCTGCTCGTGTCCAATACATAGCACTTTATTAAGGATAATGTCGTCATGATGATGTCAATAATAATGACCCTTACAATTTATTTATTTCTATTTGTGTGCGTTCGTTAGACTTGATTGCTTGCCGTCGTGTGCAACAATCAAACAAAACAAGCACACAGTTCTTTTTGGCTTGCAATGCAACATTATTCTATAATATTTTTCTTTAGTTTTTTTACTTAGTTGGTTGGATGAACACAAATTGTATGCAACAAGTCTCTGTTGCTAAGTTGTTTTTGTTTTAACTTTGTCTGCTTTATTTTGCCAAGATTTGCTGTAGTGACACAAAGATTATTCAAGGTTAAAAAGAGTTATTAAATTTTCACAAACAAAAGTAAGCCATTGATATGAAATTCATATCAAGGACTTTACTATTCACATACATCAGAGAGCACCCTTTCATTTGCATATAATGGAAGTGCTCTTCTCTGCCAAAGAAAACCAAGAATTGTTGAATTAATATTTAAGTTGTTTATATACTCGTATGAACGTCTCAATAAATACAATTTTAAATTGTATTATTTCTGTATCATAAATAGTATGAAAGGATTTTACAAGAGTTTGCTAATAAAAACTAAGAATTATTTTTATATTCATGAATTCAAAAAAAAATTAAAGTTGCTTGAAGAAAAGTTTGACATTTTTTATTAATCAACTCTAGAACTTTTGGCATTTGCGTGAAGTTAAAATCAAAATGACAAGAATTGTAAAAGTTTCACACTCAGAATTTTGAAAATAATTTTAATTGCCATTCTCAATTCGTATTAATTATTATCAAGGTGTATTAAAGTAGGTGGCAGCGGTAATAAAACTATTACAACAATACAAGAACAACAGGCATTTTTGTTTATGTAGTTTCATTGCGTATGTCAAAAACATAACCCATAAAATAGTAGCTTTGATTTAGCTGCCTTTTGCTTATGAGCACTTTTGACTTAACTGCACAAAATTAATAATTTTAGTCACTATTCGAAATCCCACACAAAATTTCTTTTTTACGTGCCTTTTTGTACTTGCACATTTAAGATAAATGTCCAAAATTTTTGGCATTTTAAATTTATTTTCATACAAAATATCAACGTTAGCTGCGTTTTGACTTAACTGTCCAAAAATACATATTTTCTATTATTATTCTTCCTGAACTCTTTTAAGTGCATTTTGTATACTTGTATATCTACCATATTTTTTGGCATTTTTATAATATTTTCATATAAAAAATAAAATTTAGCTGCACACATCAAAAAAATATGGTGGCCACTTTTTAACATAAACATCTAACTTATGCCATTTATAATTAAAAAATATCCCATACAAGTCCCACAAATCCCAAGTTGTCATGATTAAAATTCATTCATTTTGTTTGCATGTACATAAATACAAACAAACATTTAGGATAACAGCATTTTTGACTTATCTGCACAAAAAATCTTGCAAAGTTGATTCTACAGCTAAATCAAAATTACTGTATTTTGACATTCGCAACGTAAAACATAAGCAGAGCAAAAAATAGTCAGCTGCTGTAACCTGTTAGCGACTGACATCCATAATACATAGCAAAAGTATTATAGACAAAATTATTACTATTACTTTTACTATTCATATTGGTTTAAAGATGGTGGTGTGACAAAAGTGTATGGATGGGTTTTCTCCAAAAATGTAAAACGGTCAGCGAATGCGCAAAAAATTAAAATAAGTTTTAATGAATATTAATTATTATTTCAAAAACAAAATAACTGGGATTGGTAGTAGAACGCACTACCTTGAGCTTACAAGTATAAATGGTACTGCAACCTGCATTCATTGCATTCCAATACCATTGCGTGTATTTATTTGCATATCGTCAAACTCTCTTATAACCCCGCTTACGATGTTGTAAGTGCACTGTTAGTGACACCTACTGACATCGTGCCCTACTTTCCAAGCCAGATCGATCACACCGATTTAACAGCCTATGACACTTTTATGTTAAAACTTAGTGAAAAAAATAAGCGAAAGCATCGCCACTGATTGCTTGTATCATCGATTGCGTAATGCATATTTTTACGACTGGGAAGCCAACTCGATGTATTGTCAATAAAACATTGAGAGGATAATTTTTACATTTCACACTTAGAATTTCAAAAATAATTTTTAAGAACAAACATTATGCTCCGTTCATAATATTTATTATAATGAAAAATGTTTGAAAAAGTCCTGTTAGATTCGCGTAAAAATTCTTTAGAAATAATGTTCTGGTCATAGAATCCAAGAAAGTCAACATAATTGAATGTACAAATGGACAAAATACTAAACATAAATAAAAATTGGTATGCTTCCATAATTTGCATAAGATAAGAATGAACGGCATTTCATACTCTAATTCTAAAATTTTGTATTTGTTTTAAATGTAATTGTACGAAAGAATGAATACGTGTGACATCGTGGGCCTGGCAGTAAAACAATAAAGCTTTTTTGAGGACATAAAATTAAATAGCATAAAATATTTATTGCATATACGAGTACATATAAAAGTTTCAAATCATATTCGGGTATTTTGAAAAAAATTCAGAATTGTCTAAATTAAAACACATTTAGTATTTTTCAAACCAAATTCGGCATTTTAAACATCAAAATCAGGCTTTTCCAAATGAATTTTATCTAAAACAGGCTGATTTTGGTTTTTAAAATTCCGAACTTGGTTTGAAAAATGCTGCCTTTAGTTTGTAAAATACGGAATTTGTTTTGGAAAAATCAAACCATCTTTTTTAAAAACCTAAATTTGATTTGGAAAAGGCCAAACTTGAAGTTTAAAGCCTGTTATTATAGTAATAACGAATTTACATTAAATTCATATATTTTTATGGTTACAATATACATTTCTTTATTAAACTTGCTATTCATTTCTTTTGTTTATTCAGAATTTGTAATATTTTTTAAAAAAGCCTTTGGTTTTTAAAATGCCGCACAATGTTGGTATATCTAATTTATTTCTTTGTTTGTTCTTATTGCTATTGATTTGAGTTAAAATTCTTTCGACATTAGCTGTTGCTACTGGTATTGACAAAATATTGTAAACTAACTTTTTTAAACAAGGAAAAGCATCAGAGCCATCGCAACGATTTGCATTCAAAATGAATTCCCAAAATGTTTCAATATTCTCTTCATCCAATAAATTATATTCTTTACAGTTGAAGTGGAGCAATTCTCTCCATTCGTTATCAATTTGTTGAATATTTATTTATTATTCGAATCGATAACATTTGGAAAGAATTTCGCTAATTGGGAAATACTTTTATTATTGCTTTTCATAAATTAGTAGGTGACAGGTATTCAACACATTAAAAAAAACCCTGTTAAATACAAACTTTTTTTAATAAACTGGTACACAACTCAACATAATACTTTAGGCAATTATTTGGAAATTGCATTTCATCTTCATCTGATAATTTATGAGTATAACTGAGTGGTATAGTTATTTGGACTCCCAAATATATATCCTTAATATCTTTAAGATATGTACAATTATTAACATAAATTTTGTTGAACTTTACAAAACAGAAATATTCATCTTTTACAATGTATTCAAATGTTTTTAAATACAGACGTCGAGTTTCATTATAAAGTAAATGAATTTGTATATAAAAATACAACATCGTTGCAATTTAATGGATGGAAGTAAATAGTGTTGCAGCGGTTAACTTCTTTTCACACTTTCAATGAAGTAAAGAATATCATATATAGTTTAGTTAACAGGAATAATCTCTGCCTTGGTAAATAAATTCAAAATTATTTTTTCATATTTGAGTGTTTTGCAAAAAAGTATTGCAAACTAAACCAACAAGGCCTTTCACGATTGATGGAAAATGTTTACAATTGCAAAAATATGCAATCTTAAATGCACAAGTCTGCGAATAGGGCTATTGTCATTTTGTTACTATTGAAGCCAATATAAAGGTTTTAAGAAACTACAACTTCTGTGTAGAACGTCGCGATCTGCTCAAAACTCGATTTTCGAAAATTGGGGATATAGTGTTTTTCAATTTTTAAAACTATTTACAAAGCGGCCGGCAGATTTATCAAATAATAATAAGAAGAGGTGTAATATGTGAAATATTTGTCCAATTCAAACATATTGTAAGCGTTGTATGTTGTACAAAAATGTTCAATAGTTTATGGGTAAACGGTGTTTAGAAACATTTTTATGTACATAACATACATATATTTGGATGTGAATTGGACAATTTCTTCTGTTTTCTATTAAACTTTTCAATCTACTAAATGATTCATAGTTACTACCATATCCTTGCAAACCAAAGTCTGTCATTTTAAGCCAACAAAATATAGAAAATTACTTTTTCTTATATCTGACAGTAATCAAAGGAGAAAAAAACAATCAATATGTGATGGACATGTTGAAAATTTGCATACAAACTATTTGATGTTTGCTTCAATATTCAAGTGAAAGAAAAGACACAAAGAGTGAAAGCGAAGAAAAAAAAAACCAAAACTGAAAGATAAAATTGTTTTAATAATTCAAATAGAAACGAATAGAGAATTTTTCCAATAACAACGTCTGTTTTGTGCATGTTACAGATGTCAGGATAATTCTATAACTTTTTTGTTGCAACGGGTAAAGTTTCTTGTGTTGAAGGAAGTAAATAAATGTACAAGTTGCGGCGGATGTGCAAAATAATTTGAAATAATAGCCTTAAAATTTCTTATTTTTCCTCAAGTCAAGAATATTTGTAAACAATCGGGGATTTCTGAAAAGACGTAATACATTTGATAACCCTGTTTTTTGTACACAATCCTGATAACTAAACCTATTCTTATGCAAATTTATCTATTTAGTTTTGTTGTAATACTGCATTCTTTTAATTGCAAAGATGTAGGTGTTGGTAACCACCTCCTTACAAAAACACTCACTCGCTCACTCACTATTACTGCGCTTTAAGTCTTAAATAAATATTTGTGCCTTTTAAAATAGTGTTCACACGATGCGCCTTTTCTCTATGGACATTATTTACACATTCATGTGCTACTGGCTGAAGTAGTTAGAATCGTTGACTTCAAAGCAAATAATGACTAAGAACATGGGTTCGAGCCCAGCTTCAGGCAACTCAAAACATACTGCATTTTTCTGATGCAAATTCGTTGTTGTTGGACTGTTTAAGTGACGAAGGCATAGCGCTGGTAACTGAACAGTACTGGCAGCAAACGATACTGGTGTATGGTAGTGTACATAACAGCGCTCTCCTTCGGTGATATTGCAGCAAAAACGCCGGCGAACTAAAATATTTAATAAAATGGCTACACAGCTTAAAAACAAATTTAACGCGTCTACTTGACGCGGAGGCGCTGCAACACTAATATAAAAACTAACGCGTAATATCAGAGTTGTAACACAATTAACCTTTCTCACCATCTGATCAATCTCACTATTCCTCACCCAAAAGAAGGTAACACACGTACTAGTTGTAAGGCATATTAATTGCCTGAATGTTAAAGAGCTTTTCAACGATCAAAGTTTACTCTGACAAAGACTTTTCAATTTTCTTTTAAGCTTTGTTTCGCTTCTTTCTCTACACGCAAAGTTTACTTTGAAAAATTTTATGTTCGTTTGATGGATGAACATGCAAACCAAACACACACATGCAGCCAACTACAAGTAAGTGTAAACGACGAACGAAGCAGAAAGCAACTTTGCGAGTACAGCAAAATACCTCTTAATTGCCTTTAAAAAAAGGCATGTCACAACAGCTGCATACGGCATTTTGTTGTGTAAAATTCAAGCAATTACTTATGGAATCCAAAAGTAAAATTCTATATGATAAATACACAACGTCTGAACACTCCTCATTCAGCTTTTTCTCTTTAAAAGAATTTATTTTCTAGAAACCTTGCATTTATTATGTTCGTTTGCATAAAACAAACTCACACACACACACTCATACAATGTTGCTTGCATTTGTGTTTGTTGCATATTGTGTTTGTTGCCATTGTGTTTGTTGCCATTGTGTATGTGTATGTGTTTGTCTATTTCCGAAGAAAAAACTAAAATAAAATGTTGGCTTTTCCTTTATTTATCTTTCCTGAAGTTTTTATATATTTTATTGCTTTATTTTTAAGTTTTGAATACAAAAGTAGTATGTACATTCATACATATGTATGTAAAGTGTGTTGTAAAGCTGGAATATTTTAAATGTATCTTCTTGTTATTTTCGTTGTGTTTTTAAGTATAAACTTATTTCGTAAGTAGGTGGTTTCAACTTAACTTTAAAATATTTTTCTACTTTAAAAAATTTTTTAAGAAATGAAAATATGTATATACATATGTAACACGTAACTTATAAAAGGTTGGTTAGAATTAAATTGAAATCAGTTTGGCGAGAATGGGGTTCAAGCTAAAATTTTAAATTCGAACTTTTTTCCAAAGGGCCCTGGGTGTATAAAAAATACGGATGCATCTGATACCGATACGGATATTTCGGCGATACTCCAGGTTTATATATCGACATTGGTGATCATTTTATTATCTATGGAACAATAGTTTTAAAAAATTGTTTTTAAGTTTTTTATGAATAAACATTAACAGCAGTTCAGTTTCTGAAGCTACTATCTTCTATGTTTTTTTCGCTGCAGAACAAATACTTATGTATGAAAAAGCAGAGTATAAAATCAAAACAGAATAATAAAATAATTTCCTTGAATTGCAAAAGCACGTCTTGCTCTTATGTTTTTGATTTACTTTTGGTGTGTTTTTTGCTATTATTAGAGAATCAGAGGAGAATGAGCCTCTGCCAATGCTAAGCTGTGGCTCAGAGAGATCGTATAAGATCTCGTAATCGATCGAGGCGCAGATGCGCTTGTTAATGGTACAACAGAAATGCAAAATGAAATTTTCAAATTGTACTAAGTTTTAAGAAAAACTTTTTACTTTTTTAAATATTTTTTATTTATAATTATAATTAACTAAAAACGTACATAAAAATTCATTTGTACTAAGTTATTATATATTATGTATACAATGTTATCAATTAAATTTAATGCTTAATTCCAAAAGGTACACAAAAGGCTAACAGTGGTTGAGACCTGAAAATAAAATTATACTTTATGATATATTTCTTGCCAACAAACTCTTAGTCAAATCTAAATTGTAGCAGCATGAATTAGATGACTTCTGCAACTTTTCAGTTGGGCTCCACAAGGGTTTGAGTGGGACCATACACCGAAAAACACAAAAGTACCGTTATCTAAAAAACGGTACTTAGAAAAAAACTATTTGTAAGCGTCAGCATAATTCGTGGGAAATTATTGACTGCAAATTTATGTTGACTAGAATTAATTTTAGTATATAAGCCAGCAATTTATTTAATAAAAATCAGAATTAATTAGACTAAAAAGAAGCTTGCTTTCTTTGTACTTCTTTTTATTTCTCAAACAAAAGTGGACATTGTCATGCTCTTTTGGAATGGCTGAAGAGCTAAGACAACACTTACCACACTTGTCCCAGGACCTCAAAATTTTCCACCACTCTAACAATTGCTGGCCGAGAAGTTGCTATACGACGACCCAAAAATGCTTTATTTTTGTGAACTGTGAATTGAAATTGCCACCATTTTCATAGCAAATTTAAATAATTTCAATACGATTTTGAAGCGTAGATCGTTCCATTTTTATTAATGACGTATTTTTAACTTGTCATCTGTCAAGTAGTTACAGGTAGTTGGTTGGCTCATGACGGGCTATTGGATATAAAACGTCCTTCTTATTGGCTGTTTATTGGTATAAACAGCAGTTGGTTTTATTATTCATAGTAATTTAAAAAGAATAACTCTTTTGCTCCATGGCCAAAAGTGTAATTTTCTTATTTTATATTAATATTTAGCAGTTTAACTAAAACATTTGAGCATTCGAACTTTTCTCTATTTTATAACATAACAAACTACTAATTACAATTGACGCTAATTCCAGCCAGGGCATTGACAGAACTGAAAGGAATATGTAAACGAGTAAAAATTTGCACAAAAATAGAAACAATTTGTAAAGTATGTCACCCCTGTGAACAGTATTTAATTGGCTTTGCAAGCGCTCTTAATTGCCATCACAATCCAATTGTAATGTTCTTTGACTGCGAGCAGCAATTGCAACAATATCGAGTCAGTGTAAATGTAGCAAATTCTCCATTAATGAAAAGACTAAACAATAAATGGATCAATAATTGACAAGTGGATAGTGTGTCAGTGATTTTTTTTATTTCACTCATTTATATGAACGATACTGTTTCTCCTTTCAATTTAACTTGAAACTGTTTTAGTATTAAAAGTTTTTGATTTACAGTTTGATTATTATGCTGGCACTTCATAGGATTTCATTTTACAAAAGAATAGCACAAGTAATATCTACGTAGGTACTCCTCGTATTGATAGTAAATTTCGATTGATCTTAAAGAGTAGAAAATTATTTAGAGAAATTCTTATTATTTATTTGATTGCAATTGTGCAACAAAATTTTAAACTTGGCAGAAATTTATTATCATTCGCTAGGACTTCTTCTCTTCAAAAGTTGAAGAATTTAGCTGGATGTTAGACAGATAAACTTGTAATTTTGCTCAGGAGTTGACTATTTTCGATCATAACTGGATGTAGCGTGCATATATAATTCGATTTATAATTGCATTATTAATCAATGCTTTTTAATAAAAACCCTTGCATACTTCAGCTGTATTTTTTAGAAATTTAGAAAGGTTTACTACATCTTTTCTTCTTTACTTTGATTATTTTTTATGGCCAAATGAATTTAAATAATTCAAAGAAAAGGCTCGCAATACTGTTACAGAAAATATTTCCAAAAAACCAAGTTAAAGTCAAAAACAAAAGTTTCAAAACCAGGAATCCCAAAAATGAGTTAACAATAAAATCACGTTAAATTTATAAAACCGACAGGGTTGAGCTTTGGCAAGTTTACTACACTTTGTCGCATAATTAGTTGAACTTATAAAAATAAAAATGCATCCAGATGATAGTAAAACAATTTATACTCATATATTTAAGTATGACTTAAAAAAAGGCACGTGAATTTAAGCCCAGAGGTAGCAAATGATGCAAAACTTAAATTTTTCAAGCCTTTTGAGAACTTTTATATGTTAAAATAATAATAATTTTGTATTCAATTTCTTTAAAACATTAAAAAATATAGTTAAGTGGTGAAATAGCGAAATACAAAAAAACATAAAAACACCTGAAACTGTTGATAGAGGCCGTGGCGTCCTTTGAAAACAATGTTGTTCTGTTCCGACGGTGTTGGTAATAATACTGGTATGCAGAAAAAATATTTTCCTCCTCATTGTTTTCATGCATGATTATCATATTTGGTGCTCTAAACACGGAATTTAACATGCAAATAAATACAGCATATAAATTGTAAATACAATTTCGATTTAATTAAAAAACGATATTATTTTAGTAACAAAAATTACAATTACGGTCTAAGTTTTAAAACTAAAAATGCTAATTTTATAGTTACAAGTTATACAACAATCAGTATATTTATCCCATTATGGTAATATAATATAATTCAAGTTATTTATCTCTGTACCATATCTTCTTTTTAATTTTTGTTTTACTTAAGACAAACTTTTATGGTTTCATTGCTTTTTATTTAGAAAGAAAAAATGGTACATGAGATAAAAAAAACGTGTAACAATGGGTTAATTTAACGTTAATTAGTGATGGTAAAATTTGAATATTGATAGTGGTAAAGCAGTGTTTACTGTAAAAACAACTAATAATACAAATTACTCTCGTATGCTTTTTCTAGACATTATTTGTATAAATACAAATTTGCAATCACATTCTACCAAGCCACCTAAACAGTGGCGGATACATGGAAACACACATGAATACTGATGATGGGAGTGTAGCGGCTCGCGAAAAACAACGTTGTTTCTGTTCTGCCATGTAAGTTTATATTAATTAACGTTAAAATTTTTCCCTTTTTCCTTTGGAATATTGCCTCATGTTCAATTCTGTCTGACTAAAAATCTTACGAACTTTAGCCAAAAAATAATAATTACTTTGGATTAAAAACTACTAATAATTCAAAATATTTTGTAGTTTTTTTTTCTTTTCATCGTTTCCATCGAAATTTTTCGGCGAATCGACCAACAAAAATCAGCAAACATTGCTGCTGACCATTTTCCATTGTAGCGTCTTTCATATGCACAATATCCTGATGAAAACTTTCACCATGCTCATCTCATACGGTACCAAAATTTTCCGGAAAGAAATCCAAATGAATTGCATCCTAAAGCTTTATAAGCAGAAAGAAGCTCTCGAATGATTTGTCGGTAGTTGTCAGCTTTTGTATTATCTAGAAAATTGTGACACATGTGAATGTGGAATATGGATGAAATTAACAACAAATTTATGAATTTGTTTTTTTTTCTTGGCTTAGGCGTTAAATTTAGTTTGTTAAAACTTTAAAACAATTTCTTAATACTAGAATTTTTTAAATGTTTCTGCTTGAGATTTTGTCTCAATTTACAAACAAAAATATTCCTTTCTTCCTTTACTATAAAATCAGCTGTTATAATTAACATGCTAAACGCTTGAAAAAGACACTCACGTTTTGTAGCAAAATCATGCTGTGTGCTAAAATTACAGATGTGCAACGAAGGGTGATTTCCGCTAATAGGAACTCATTCCCAAACGATTTATTTTTATGATTTTTGTTTTATTTGCAAAAACAAACGTTTAATATTTTATTTCATTCTATAAATATGTGTGTTTGGATTTTTCATTAATAATAAGAACTGCTCTACTTAATACTTTACTATTTAAGTTTACTATTTATGTGGTAGATCGATCCCATTTCATTCGAAATTCATATGAATTTAAAATTTTTTTTCAGTGTAGTTTTCTCTTTTTTTTTTTTAATGCATCTCGCAATATTTTCTTAATTTTCAATGAGAAAATTTTAAGTTTTTGTTGATAAACAATGAAAACCTGTCACTAGAACGAAATAACAACCAAATTTAATTAATTTTCTGTGGTACTCTTTTTAGTTTTAAGAAAAAAATAAATCAATTTTAAGAAATCTCTTGTATATTGTGCATTTGTTTAGTTTTGCAAAGCAGCAGCTAATAAAATTTACATAAATTCTACCAAAAATTTAGTAAATTTAATTTGGTGAGAGTGTACGGTTTAAACGAAAATGAAAATAATTGAAAATAGAAGAATAAAAAATTGCATTTAACTTTATTGCGATATTTTTACGGAACAATGCAATAAATAAATCTATTAAATAAATTCCAACTAAAACATATAAAATATAAATAAATAAAATTTAAAAAAAATTGAAAATGACAATAAATAACTTTAAAAACTTGCAAACTTTTTATATATTTTTATGGCTTTTCTGTGCAAATTCAATTCGAGCAGAACGAACAAATATTGGTATGTCGGCAATTATTTATTAAATAACAATAAGAAAAATGCACATATTAGAAAAAATAAATAAATATTTAAACACTGACTGACTCCATTTTACAAATTGCAATGAAAGTTAATTAAAAACATCAAAATTTGTTTACATTTCAATTGCATTTCAAATGGTTACGTAAAATACAAATGAATTTTAATCGTCTTTTTCCTTTCGTCTCTCTCTCATGTGCTGTTTGTTGCATCGACAAATATTTAATGCCAGTTTCTATTTAAATATTTAGTAAATGCGCTGCACTATATTTTGCATTCATAAATTTGTTTCAAATCCATATTTCATTCTTACAAAATGTGTTTATGTTTTTTTTAGTATGCAAATCCATATATTTTCTAGTGATGTAACGAATATAAATTTTTGGTTATTCGCAAATACTAATGCGAATACGATATGCAGCAATATTTGCAAATGTGAATATTTAATTTAGAATATAGGATCTATTGTCTATCTATGACTTGATTTTATCGTTTGCAAAATTAAAAGATTTCAAATCGAATTGAGAAAAGTTCACGAACAATTATAAAGGGAAATAGTACATGAGATAAAACAAATGTGAAACAATGGATTAATTTAACGTTAATTAGTGATGGCAAAATTTGAGTATTGATACTGTCGAAGTTGTGTTTGCTTTAAAAACAATAAATAATACCTACCACAGCATAACCAAGTCTCGTATTCTTTTTCGAATGTTAATTTTTATAAATAAAATTTTGAAATCACATTCAATTGAGCCACCTAAACATGATACATGAAAACTCTCATGAACACTGATGATGGAAATGTAATGGTTCCCAAAATATAACGTTGCTTCTGTTCCTTTGGAATATTGTCTCATATCCAATTTTTTCTGACTAAAAAAGCAATACGACTTTTAGTCAAATAATAATCACTTTGGATTACAAACACAAAATACTTGACATCATCAAAAACAATAGAAAGAGTTATAACTCCCAGCAGTTATTTAATGTTTATTGAGTTTTATGTTTTCAATGACTTAAAAATTTGTTAGCTAAAGTGGTAAATACTTAATTCCAATGACAACTCCTTTGTTAAGGTAATTAATTGAAATACCAAAGTAGTGAAATGTATTCACTTCATAAGTTTATCTGCATTTCAACTCATTACTTTGCCAGCAAAATTTTTGCTGGACACAGATCTCTCTGTTACTGCAAAAGAATCATAACTCAAAAAGTCATTCTTCAGAAAAGTAGTTTAAACAAAAAATAAAATAAAAATAGGCTCCTCTCAAGAGGTGAGTAAACAAGATATTTGCATGAAATTTTTACTCAATATAAAAAGCAATACGAATAAAAATATCTGCCTTCTTATATAAATGAGCGATATGCATTTAGTTGTCAATGAATATATTTTCGGTAAGCTTGATATTCGAATACAATCCTATTTTACCGGAAAATTAAATCTATTTTTTATAATTAGAAAATACAGGAAATCCAAATTTGACAACTTGCTGGTGAAATATGTACCTATTTGCGGTGCCGCAACACGCCTCAACAGCACCCGAGTCATCCACTGGGGAAGATTGTATTCACGCATCATTAATATTTATACTAGCATTCAATAAAAAAAGAATATGTAACTTACAAAAATCACATAAATCTCATATTTCTTCAACGATTTTTAGTTATACACGATGCATCCTCTATTTGTTTTGTCTCTTCCGTTTTTCATATTATCGCACTAAATCGTTTGAAGTAACTTATTACAAACGGGAAGCTATAAAAACTATTTTTCTGACAAAAAAAAAAACTTTTCCGTGAAAAACCCGGTAAACAGCTACCAAAACCCGGTCTCTCGAATTATTAAATATAAATTATTCATAACCGATTACTTTTTTTAAGAGCAAAACCCGATAAACCAGTTTTCGGTTCCTCTTTTTAATTGCTCTAATATAAAGCAAAAGAAAATAATAATAAATTGGGCCCATTCTATTAAAAATTTTATTGATAATCTGAAAAATATTAAATTTCATGGCCAACTTTACAAATATGGTCCAGTCTTACAAGCTCATATTGAGTATGATTCCTCAATCTTAGCAGAATATGTTAGGTTGAATAAACTCGTATTCAACACTAATAAAACCAAATTCATAAGATTTAGACCATACCTATTAAGTAGAGAGCAGCCTATGACTGTGCATATCAATGGTGTACTTATAGAGGAATCGAACACTGGGATATACACATTGCAAATATTAAAAGTAAAATCTCCACCGGTATTGGCATTTTATTTAAATTAAAAAGAAAATTCAATAAAAGAACTAAAATGATGATCTATGAAAGTTTGGTTTTCCAGCTATCTGGCTTACCTTCCCATAATTTATGGAAGCTTTAATAATACAGCATTTAGAAGTATGCAATCTGTCTAAAATATGGCTTTGAAATTAGTTTTCAATCTTCCCGTAAGATTTTATACTGTAGATATTTTCAAAAATTATGCGTTGAATGTTTTGCCAGTAAACGGATTATATAAATTGCAGTTATTCAAATTTTTTTTATATCTATTAGAAAGAGCTCTTGGCAAAGCGTTCTGTTCAATTTCACCCAAACATAATCATCACAAGTCGACATACAAGACAGAGTCGGAATCTATCTGTAAACAGATATCGCCCTGAATTGACAAAACAAAAAATCCGTTTTGCTGGTCCAAATGAATTCAATTCTTTATCGAACTATTTAAAAAATTGTGTGCTCCTTTGAACATTTAAGAGAGACTTTAAATTGTATTTGTTAAATAACTTAAGGTGGATTCATCCATTTTGTCCGGACAAAATTTTTGTTTTTTACTAAGAGTTTTCTGCAGCATGATTCACTCATTTCGAAATATTTGTCCGGATAATTACAGGTGCAGTATGTAAACAAAATCTATTAGTTTTACAAGGTTGCAATACTGCAGCGGCTGATTATATGTTGTTTTTTATTTTTGTGTCAATTTATTAAATTAGTTTGATTTCACTAATAAAAATGTACTTACGATCGATTCCAATGGAGTTAGCTATTGCTGTCTAAATATTTTGCTCTTTGTAGATGTTTTTGTATGAGCTATTGCTCATATCGTACATGCACTCTCTTCCGGGCTTTTTCATTTCTTATATAAGTTTTTGGGCAATTGATTCATTTAGCTCCATTTTACAATATCCTTTATTAAATATTTTTCAAAACAAATAACACAAAATTTAATTTCACAAACAGAAAATGAATATGCAAATATTATGTGATCGGACAACTCAATTCAACTTTGTATGAAAAATGTAACATATTAGTAGCTGAGTTCAAGTTTGTCCGGACAAAATATAAAATTAGACCAATTCAAGCTGAGAGTTGTTCGCAAATTTTTTTTTAGGAAGAGAGGTGTCAAACTACATACAAAAAAAATTTTTCTGTACAAAAATTTTGTTCGGACAAGATGTGAGAACCCACCTTTAGAAACGCTTCTTTCATGAATGGAATTTCTATCTAAGCCCCGGTTCACACTTCAACTTTTGCTGCTAAACTCGTAATTCAGCTGTAAGAAAGACGTAGAAGGAAACACAAATACCTAATTTTTTATTACAGCTGAATTACGAGTTGGGCAGCAAAAGTTAAAGTGTGTGAACCGGGGCTTAGTTAGAAATTCCATTCATGAAAGAAGCGTTTCTAAGTTATTTAACAAAGAAAGAAATCGAGACAATATCGATTAATAAATTTGAAAAATGTAAGAATGTAAATATGTAAGAATGTATATATACATTTATACATACATGTAAATATAAGTAAATTATTTTATTGGATCGCTTTTTATTTTTATTTGTATACTACTTGAATAGTTACTTACATATTAAATTTTTCCCTCCTTTCGTGTATATAATATTTGAAAATTTCTTTTATTTTTATATTTTAATCCTATTAATGCTTATTTGCACTTGCCAACTTGCCTCTTTAATGCCAATTCTGGTGCTGAGGCTCTAATTATTAATGTTTAGCTATTATTGAAATAAATAAACAAATAAAAAAAATTTTAATTGTAATAGGAGTTCAATAGAGCTTTATAAACTGGGCTTATTTTTTAGTTTACTAAAACAATTTTTATTATTTTAAATTAAGAATAAATAATTTTTAATAAAAATTATTAGAAATTAATATTTTTTTGTTACGCCCTAAGTTACATTGAAAAAATTTTACAGGACAAGCAAGAAACTTTAACTTTAACTTTAAAAGTTAACCAACATTTTTCAATAACTTTTAAGTTTAAGCTTATTTCTTGTGAAGGACTTAGTAAAATTTGAATATAAAAAAATTTCGTAAATAATGAAAAAGTCGATTTTAAATTTTTTGTAACTTAGAGCTTTTTTTAAATCATATGACGATATGTATTTTTTGGAACCTTAAGATTTCCTAAACATTCGCATGAGTTTGACGAATACGAATACGAGTATTATTTACATCACTAATATGTATAAATATACTTATGTGTTTGTACATTTAGTTGAATGAGTAAGTACATCCATCCATTCTTCTGAAGAATTGTTGTTGTGCCACAATGTGCATTTTGCAGAATGTGAGTCTGTGTGTATTTTATAAATCACATCAAGTGCAAGTTTATGCTGCTTTAAGAAAATGGGTCAATATACATATATGTAATACTTTGAAATCAGAAATAACAAAGAGTAAAATGTTTTCTGAAGTGATAAAACTGAAAGCAACAAACAACTCTTCATCAAAAAATTTAAGTTGGAAAAGTCGACTCAATAATTTGTAGTACGTCTGTCCTATCGGTCATTCACTTTTGTTAACAATTCTTTGGTGGAGACAGGTTTTGTGTTTGTGAAGATCATTTCTTCTAGTTTTCATTCTCATGTTGGTAAAACACTGGACTATACAAAAACCAGAACCGGAGTAATTCTCTTAATAAAATTAACCGGATGGGCATAGCTTATATTTTTGAATAAATTCGCCTGTCAGTTTGTTTCAACGAAAATGTTTTTTTTAAGTTTTTTATTAAACCACAGTTTTTATAGCAAAAACAATGATGTTTGCATCATAGGAATCGATTTTATTGGTTTCATGTTTAGATCAGAATTTTTATCAGATGGTCTTGTAGAATACAGTGTTATAACTTTTTTTTCTTTTTCTTTTTATTAGAAATAAACCGATCAGACCGACAGCTGTCAGATTTAAGGTTTTCATTTGACTTTTGCTTATATTTTTGCTTTAGGCGGTTAAATATAAATAAATAAATATTAACATAAAAAAGAATGAACTATAAATAAAATAAATAAATATCATGCTATTTAGATTTTACCTTCTGTGTGAAAATTCTTTGACGGCAATTAGACGCTGATTTTTTTACGTGTTTCCTTAAACCTGAAAGTCTTGGTTCGTAATTTTTCTATTTGTTCTTAATTTTGTAAACTCATACAAATTTTGTTGCAGTCCAATCATGTTGCAATTATTATGGATGGTAATTATTAAATGATAAAATGTAAACAAAAGCTTGTTCACCACTTCAATAGCTTTCTTTAAAATATAAAAAAGAAACTACAACTAAACGGTGCTAGCCTCAGTCATAATATTGTTGCCCCAACCATGTCAAACCATATGTTTTCTCTGCGTGTAGAACCGCAAGCCAATCAAGGTGTCAACTTAGATTTGTGTGACATGTAATAAATTTTCCTAAAATTTGATTAAGACAAACTTTATTTCATCAGTTTTCTCAAAAAGTCAGAATAAAGAATGACCGAAATAAGATTTCAAACACTACATAATCAATTCAATTAATTTTGTTATTAAAACTTAAAATATAATGAAAGGTTTCATCGACGACTTTGTCATGTAAATTTTTTGACATTCTTTAGACAACTTTGTTTTTGATCAGTAAAATAATTGATGAGTAAAATAATTGATGCCAATATGCATTTTTTATGAAGTTTTTTTTTAATTTAAAGAAAATTTCTCTGTAAAGTAGTCGAAACATTTTTTTTCAAAAGAATGAAATAAAATGTAATAATTTAGATTTAATTGCAACAACACACGTTTAAAATTTGCTTAAGAGACATTTGCATTTTTCTTTCTAGTTTTGTTTTATATTACAATTTTTCATTTGTTGACTTTTCCTGTTTTTTTTTTTGTCATTGTTTTTTCTTTTCATCATTATTTTACTGAGTGCACCAGTCAGTATGCTTTTAATTGTCTATATCTCTTTTGTTTTTAATTTATTTTTAAAGTGACAAAAATTTACTGAAAAATTCGCAACCGCTAAATGATAAAAATCTGTATGTACTCTCCTTCATTTTAAGTAAAAGTTCGTTCGGTTTACTTGGAATAAAATGAATTTTAAAGTTTTTCCATATCTACATGTGCACCGCTAATTGCATCAAATATTTGCCGAATTGTACCGTACTTTTACTCATAAGGGGTGATTTTTTAAGAGCTTGAGGATTTGATTTAAAAAAAATATACAATTTAGAGAAATGTATGAAATATTTATTTGAGTCGATAGATGATTTCATGTAAATGTTGACTGTGGCTATACCTCAAATGGTTCATATGCTGTGTCCGATTTTGGCATACTTTCTCCAATGTTTAGGCCGGTACCTTGCGAATAAATTCTTCAATAGTGGCTTCCATTGCGTCAACCGTTGCGGGCTTGTTCCTTCAATTTGGACAAAAAAAATTGTAAACATCTCACGGTAGCACTCGCCATTCACAGTAACGGGTTCTGACTTCGTCGTCTTTGAAAAAGTACGTCCATAATCCACACCAAACAGCGCATTTTTCGGGAGCTGTTTTCGGCAGTTCTTGCAATGCTTCTGTCTGATTTTCACACCAAATACGACAATTTTGCTTCACGTATTCAATCAATCAGAAAAGTGCTTCGTCACTGAACACAGTTTTCTGTTTGCACTTTCATAACCGAGCATGAATTTTGATAATAAAATACAATCATTTTCAAACGTTGTTCGTTTGTAAGTGAATTCATGGTTAAATTATAGAGACAACCTGAACATGTTTAACAGTAACATGTGACACGAAAACAGCTGAGCTGTCCAAAACAGTGTTGCCAAAACGAAAATTTCTAAAAAATCACCCTTTATAAGAAGCTGAAGTTTGAAATATGATTTCATATATATTTGATTTGTAAAGACGAAAAGTCATACATCCTTACGGGATCCGATTGCCGTCTTTAGATGATAGCACCGATGTGCTCCAGTCAGTGCAGATACGCACCAGTAAGCAGAGACGAAAATGGTCTTTCTTTAGGTCTCATTGCACTTTTTATTTATTGTAAATAATAAAAAATTTTACTTTGAATTTATATTTAAACATTTTTAAGTTCATTTTGAATTATAATTAATTCCTTGACTTATGAAAGAAAAATATTTCAACTCTTTTTTTTATACTGTTGTTCCTTTTACCATTTACAGCTCTCTTGCTGGAGAATGAAGATACCGATATGGAGAAAATCTTTCAACTTGCCATTGATAAAGCGAACGCTGAAAATGATGAGTTACACTTAAACGGTATAACAGTTACCATTGAACCGAATAATGCATTTGAGACTTCCAAGAAATTGTGTAAAATAATAAAAGTAAGTAAATAAACCTGGCAAGGTATTTGCTAGAATAGTTCCTGGCAAAGCAAAATAAATGTTTAAATAAAAACAAACACTCGATACCACTAATGCAATGCAAACATTGTTACACAGATAATTTCTTACTTCTGTTGCTGCAAAATCAAATAGAAACTAAAACTTATTTGCTTTCTTTTTATTACTTTAACGTTTAGCAAAATCTTGTTGCTGTATTCGGTCCTAAAACGAAAATGGCAGCTAAACATGCCATGAGTCTGTGCGATGCCAAAGAGTTGCCTTTCATAGATACACGTTGGGATTTTGGTGCACAATTGCCAACTATCAATCTACATCCGCATCCTTCACAATTAGCGGTGGTCTTAAAAGATTTAGTTACTACTTTGGGTTGGGACGGTTGTTTTACTATTATTTATGAATCAGGTGGGTGTGATATTTAGTATTCGTTTAATACTTCATAAAAATTATTCAAATTTGTTTTTTTTTTAATTTTATTTGCAACAGGTGAATATCTTTCAACGGTTACTGAACTGCTACAAATGTATGGTACTCATGGTCCTGCTATTGTATTGCGTCGCTATGAGCTCGACTTAAATGGAAATTATCGCAATATTTTGCGTCGTATCAAGAATTCTGGTGATACATCGTTTGTGGTTGTTGGCTCTTTAGCTACTTTGTCAGAACTTTTTATACAGGTGATTAAATGAGTTAAATTAAAAATTTTGTACAATAATTTTGGGTATTCGATGTATTTTTAAGGCCCAACAAGTTGGTATAATGAATGGAGCTTATCGCTACATCGTTGGCAGCTTGGATTTCCAAACTATCGATTTAGAACCTTTTCAACATGGCGATACAAATATTACCGGTATACGTTTAGTCTCACCTGAAGCGGAAAATGTTCAAGAAGTTGCAAAAGCTTTGTATGAGTCAGAGGAACCCTTTCAAAATGGTAAGTTAACTATAAAATAAATAAGAGAATAATACTCGGTTGCATTGAGTCTCACGTGTACTTCTTTCAAATATGAAGTGCAAAAGTTGTGCGGGAAAAATTAACTGCTTTGACATAAAAAAAAAATAATATATCCTCTTGATCTGCAACGAGTGCCAGGAGTTAGATCACCTCACCTTAATCAATTTCAATGTTTTTTTCATCAATTTTGTATAAAAAAAAATACAAAATTTTTTTTAATATTTTTTAGACAAATTAAAAATGTTTAGAAATGATTATTTTCCAAATGAGTATACAAAATCTAAGACCAAAACAGTATATTCGACCCAAGTACTCTAGGGGTCGACTAAGCCCCACTACCCTTCAGTCAGGCTTACGTTCTCATACTCAGATAACTCAGATACAAAAACTTTGATGATAAAGTAATGAGTTAAAATCTATCTACCATATTAATATGCAAAGACAAATTTTTAGATCTCGTTTTCTACTTTGTTTGCCAATTGAGCTTCTTAATTATTTTACCAAGTGGTAGGCATTGTTGAGCTTTAGTAACCCAACTATATATAATTAAAATCGGTGCCGTACAAAAATAATATAAAGCTCTTAAAGTTAACACTACTAAAAATATAAAAAACGTACATTCAATTATGTAAGCATTGTTTCAAGTAAAAACATAAGCAAAGCAATGAGAGAGCTTAAGAGTACCTACATATTTATAGTGTAATAAGATTTTTTCTCCGCAACTGAGTGAAGAAATAAATCTATTGCAGAGTTCGCCGCGTATGACGAATTTCACGATCGCCTTGATTGTGTGTATTTTCATATGCACATATACATATATTTTAATATTGACGAGGAATATTGGTCGTTCGTCTCATTTGTGTTCCTAGTATTAAGTTGAAAAAGTAAAAGAGATGAGAATTAAAAATGGATGTACACATGTTCATTACGTATGGATGTGTTAGCTTCAAGCAAAAACTTCACAAAATAAATGTTCCTGTTTGTATGCAATTTTATTTTGTTTGTTGTTTTTTTAGGTAGTTTTTTTCTTTTTAAGTGAATGCAACTAAAATACAGGCTAATCCCGGTATACCGAAGGATATAATGACAGGTCCATTCTCTATACCGAAAAACTCGTTATATCGCGAAGTTTTCTTTTAAGTTTTCTTTTTATAAAATAATAAAAAATCAATCAGTTCATAGATATTATAATATTTTTAGTTTTAATATTAACAACTACAAAAAAGCAGTGTTTTATCTTGTAGCATCTTCTAATAGAGACCAGTTTCATCCACATTGAAAATAACATCAAGAGCTAAATTATGGTTCCCTATAATTTTTTGCAATTTTATTTTAAAAGTATTTACTAGATCAGATCTGAATGATAACTTTTTCCCTGATTCCATAATAAGTCCAATTCCGTATCTCTTTTTGCATCTAGACAACCAGCCATCAATTGCATGGAAGCAACCATTATAAATACTTTTTTCTATCTCCATGGCTTTTACTTTTAACGCGATTCCATTTATTAAAATATGTTTTTTCCTTTGGCTGGGAAACCAACCGTAGACTCTACGGCATAAGGCTGCTTTTCTTTACTAGGATACTTACCATTTCTCAAAGATAGGCGATTTTTTCAGCCATTGCTGGTTGTTTCCGAACTCAAGACAATTTGTTTTTGCATTTTCTTCAGTGTACATATTGATGATTTCACGCAGTCTGATAAAATTTTGGATGATGGTTTTTTAATTTTTATTTGCAATTACTTTCTTACCGTTCGTTATACCGAGTATAAGGTTTTTATCTTAATGTTCGTTATATAAGGTAGTGAATGTTAAAAATGTTACTGCTAGGATTTTCGTTAAAGCGAGATTCGTTATTACGGGATTTGCCTGTAGGTATACTTTTAAACTAGCGGTCGAATTTCGACCACCAGGCAAACTCTAGTACCAATAAACATATGGAGTACATACTTTTTACTACTTCTTCTTTGGCGTTTTAGCTTTAGTTTACTTTAACATGTCTGTTTTTGGGGGAACTTCGGAAATATCAAACTTAGAAGTCATTGAATGTTTAAAGCACAATAAAAATTAAATGTCTGCAGTCTGTATTGAACGAATTCTTTTGAAGAAATTATTGTCTATTACGCACTAAAAACCTTTTTTTACGAAAATTCGCACAACTAAAAGTAAGCACATGCCTTCGCCAGGGGTTGAGCACCAGACCTTATTTTTAATAAGTGCAGAGAATAACATACTTGTTTATTTACTATTAAGTAAAGTAATTTAGATCGTAAGCAGTTTGTGCGGAAAAGTCTGATCTAATAGAAGACATAAGAAGTTTTTGTTTTGTAGCTCTCCGAATAACTTTACAAAATTTACAGAAGGAGAGAACATCCTGCTAGGAAAACTTTGGAAGAGTCTTACGTACATTATTTAACTCTAAAAAGTGCGAATTAGTGCTTCTCCTGCTTTACAGTTCTAAAACTAAAGTACATCTCTTTTATAGTTCTCTTATTACATAAATAAGTGTTTTTGTGCAATATTTTAAAATATTTTTTTTTAAATTAAGGTAATGAAAATCTACTTCTACTAAAATTCGTATTTAGGCATTTATGATAATTTGATGCTTAAGTGTCGAAATATTTATCTAAACGATACAAATTATTTATATTCAGTCTTGTTATTATCAATAACACATTTGATACAACAGTCCATCCATCATCCTTATCAGATTAAACTCTCGTTCATATTAAATCACATCTCAAAGGATTTAATAAGAACAATGAGCCAAGCAATCTACACACCCTCAATCATAGAAATATTTAAGTGCATATTTATACAACATTTCCTTTAAAAAAGAAACATAAAAGAAATATCAAAAACAAATTTCACTCTTTGCTTTTTTATTTTTTTTTTTGGTTTCATTTTTCTCTTTTATATTTCATTACATTGTAGTATCATGTCCTTTGACCGTTAACATGGTTTTAGTTTACGATGGCGTACAACTTTTGGCTGAAACATTTAAACATGTCATGTTCGACGCAGTTCCTTTAAATTGTAACGATGACAACTCTTGGGATAAAGGATACACTCTAGTCAATTATATGAAATCGGTAAGTGAAGAAGAAATATTTAAAGTAAAGACGGAAATGAAAAAGGAAGTAAGAAACAAAATAAATCTGAAACTGTTTCCTTTGAGAGTGCTAAGAAAATGTCCCAGTTGTAAAGCAATTCCGGTTAGATGAACAATTCATGCGTCATTGACATTTTATATCTTAAGGGCATTCAGGCCTCCTTTTGCTCTGTTTGTTGACCTTAAAAATTTTAGCATTTCATTCCTTCCATTATAATAATGTTTAATTGCGTGAAATAGTTTGAATACTTAAAAAACTCAGTTGGATATTGCTGGTGACCAGGAGAGAATCTGAGTAGTTGTTACTTCCTATACAAAGTTATAAAGTCGATTGAAATTATTGTAGAAGGGTCCGTGTACAGAGAAAAAAATTTTTATTGAATAAAATTTAAATAAAATAATTATATCAAGAATTAAAATTGATTTCAATTAATTTGCTAAATCAATTAAATATGCAATACATATTAAATAATTTTGTAGTAATTGAAAATTATTATTATTAGTAATTGAATATACAAAACTTCATTGTAAGTTGAACAACACATTTAATTGAGTATAAATTTTTCGAGCACAGAAAACGGAGGAAAATTTCATATTCCATTAATTAAGATGGGAGTGGGTTGAAGACCGTTTTCAGCAACAAAAGAGTACTATATAATTTTGAATTTGAATTTGTACTTTTAGCTTAACATGGCTGGCCTTACGGGTGACATAAAATTTGACCATCAAGGACTGAGAACAGAATTTGTTTTGGAAATTGTGGAGTTGACTGTGACGGGCCTGCAAAAAATTGGTACTTGGAAAACTGACGAAGGGACAACAATAGAACGTCCAGAACCAGTTGTTTCAATGGATCTGGATCAACGTTCACTGGTCAACAAGAGTTTTGTTGTAATCACTGCTATTGTAAGTAAACATAAAAAAAACATAAATTAAATAATGTATGACATATTATCCCTTACAGAGTGAACCTTATGGAATGCTCAAAGACGTTCCCAACAAACTCGAGGGCAACGACCAATACGAGGGTTTTGGCATAGAACTTATTGAGGAGTTGGGAAAAAAACTGGGCTTTTCCTATACATTTCGTTTGCAAGAAGATGGCAAATATGGTAGTTTAGATCCAAAAACAAATTCATGGAATGGCATGATTCTAGAAATTATGGAGGGGGTAAGTAATCTATGATATTTGAATTCTATCATTTGTAATCTTTATAAATATTTATATTTAATACTTAAATCCCCTGTAATTTTGTTATTAAACGTTTTGTAATCCCTTCAGCGAATGAAAAGCTTGTGACCATTCCGTTTTGCATTATTATTTAATTCATACCACAAATTTAAATTGCAGATCCTTGCAATTGAAATAAAGCAGCACTGTTGTGATTTATATCCTTTTTCCTTTCCTTTCCGCTCAACGCTGCCTTTCCTTTTCATAATTTAATTTCTTTTGCTATATGTACTTATTTTTAGTTTTAGTTTTTTTTTTATGAGGGTGTTTATATGGAAATCTATAATAATAATGATGTATGCTTTTAATGCGATTTTGTTTAACTGCTTAGTTTTGTTTCCCTCAATTATTTCTCTTTTTCAGTTTGGTTTCTTTGCCGTGAATTTATTATGCAAATGCCTGTCTATTCAAATCACTAGTTTTTATTCTATTCGTACTTATTCCTTCAACTTCTTTATTGTGTTGAGCATTTAAGAGGGCTTTGAAAACATTCGTACTCATACAAAATAAATAAATATGTATATGTGTGCAGTTGGTTGTATGTATGTGTATGGTTGGTTGAACGCCAACTTAGTTTTGAAATTTAAACAGGTTTGGCTGGCTGCTCCGTTCCTGGTGTCGGTCGAACGCGTACATAATAAAGGATGTTTTTTTCAAACTTAATTAAACTTTAAATTAAAAAAATAAAACTTAGGAAAATTGTGCTAATTGCCTTGAATACGAAAGATAATTCTTTGTAGTTAATGTTTGAATATTCTTTCGCATTTTGTGGCCGCCACGGTTGCCGCGTAGATGGCGCAATCTAGATTTCAAATTTTCACAAATACACTTTTCGAAATAATTGCAGTCATATTTCCCCAATAACTCACCGAATGTTGTGTTCCAAGTTTTTAATCGTCTCTAGTTTACCGGCATAGACAAATGACTCGACATATCGTCAGAGAAAATAAACTAATGAAGCTGAATCGCACGATCTTGATGACCAACTAAAAAAACTTACGTGAAATTTTCTACTAGCAACAAAGCATCTACCAGCTGTCAAATCGGTTGTCAAACAAAGCAGTATTACCAATTCAAAGTTCTATCAGATCGTTCCATTACGCTTGTGTTGTCGCAACAGTTAACTTTCCCTATATTCTTTAAAAATTTAACATGTCTGCAAAGTTTACTATCTTTCAAACAATAATTACAAATAAACGAATTTATGCCACATTTAATAGCTTTTCAGTAAACCATTACTGTTTGAAAAATTACCTAAAATAATAAAATTCTGAAATTTCTGTAATACCGTCGTCCGACAATTTTTGAAAAGAGTCATTAGACTTGAAATGTATTGCACATATACACACATACATGCTTAAACTTATACACATGTATACATTCATACTATTTTCCAATAATTAATTGAAGTTTATTCGAAAAGTCTTGTGTTCAGTTAATTTTATTGAAATCAATAACGATTCTAATATTCATTTAAAAAGAAAACTACAATTAAACATGGATTTTCCATTACAGTTAACAATATCAGTTGTTTTTTAATATATTTTTTTTTATTTTGAAAATATTAGACTCAAATCTTTGAATTAAAAATCAATATTAAAGGAATTAATTTTACGGAAATTTTACCAAATTAAATTCAATTTTATTTGGATTTTAAGGAAATCTGAATAGATTCGTTGTCAAATGAATTCCTACTTAATTGATATTTTATTTTACTTAAATAATATTTTGAGTGTGTCCGTCTGAAACGTTAAAGTTAATCTTACAGATTTCACAATTCAATTTACAGGAATGCAAAGTTTCTAGGGATTAACTGCCTGTTTTTGGAAATTGCAAAAAAATTGTGAGTGAGAATTTATATTGAAAACAAAATCAAATTTTCGTGTTTTATTGTTGTTTGTTAATTCTCACTCACAATTTTGCTTTCGTTTTCCAAAAACAGGCAGTAAATACAAAATGAAAAAATCAAAAAGAATTTTTTATTCTAAAGAACCAATCAAGAAGAAATCAGTACTATTTTATGGAAGTGGTAGTACATTCGTCTAATAATAAAGGACTCCGATAATTCTCTTTCAAAAAGTTATTCTTCAAGATGTGTTGAGAAAAATTATTAGTGATGGCTTGAATATTGTGCAAAATATACCAAAAATTTATCGCTTCCAGTTTTTTTACTAAATCTCTCATTTACTCAAACAACGTCATAACTCAGAAAAGTCAAATTTGAATTAAGAATGCCTAATTGGGGGTCACAGATTCTATTCCTGCCAAGATCCTGGGTGTTTCTGCAAACAACCCAAAAAGGCTTAAGCAGTTTGTATGTGTTTTTTACGTTTTTTTTTATTTCTTCATTAACTCTTTCAGCCATGGTTTCATATAGGTAACTTTTTCAATAAAAAACGTGGGTTTTCAAATTAGTTTAGGCTAATTTATTAAGAAAACACTAAGAAATAATATATAAAAAAGTTTTCTTGATATAGCAAAAATCTCGTTAAAAAATCATGAATGCCAACGATTTCTTATGAATATATTCAACAAACCGTTGCGCATCTGGAAAAATAGAGTTGCTTAGTAATTTTTTTTGTATTTGGCTCAGTAGCGCGATAAATGGTTCAGAATAGGCGCTTAAATAACTAACCACAAAGCCGGAAAAAGGAAGGAATTCTACCAAGTGAAGTTATGTTCACACCGTTGGTCTCGGGTACACTAGTGCAATTTCGACAGTGAAAATAAACAATTTGATGTTCGAATTTTCTGGTTTTTTCTACCAAATATTTTTTGGTTCTCAACTCTAAAGAAATCACTCCATAAAAACTTAATTTGTTCCTCGATGTTATCAGTTGATATGGAGCTATAAATAATTTCTTTGCTTTGCTAATAATCTCTGTGACACATATTATTTTCAAATAATTTACTCCCTCTTCATTTACTTTTCCTCATATTATATTTTTCAATCTACTTTCGTTTTACTAATGCAATATTTTTAAAAATATCCCAGCGGTGAAATTCAAAAGACCTTCAAATATTTGCCCTACTTAAAGGTCTTTTTATCCAATTAAGAAATTTTCTTCCGTTGCAAAGAATGGTTTCTGAAAAGTCTAACTTCACCCTATTCATATGTCCGCTGCACATTGAAAACTTCCCTTCTATTGAAAAAAATAAAAAAAGTAAAACAAAAAATTTAAATAAAAAGCAAGAAGTAATTTAGTTGTGTTAGAATCTTCAACATCGCATTGGGCTTTTAACAAGTAAATAATTTAAAATTATGCAGTTGTTGCTTACGAACAGCAGAACTTTTTGCATCTTTTATATATTTTAGCAAAACTTAATTTAACCCTCAGATGCAGCGCAGCACGGTTTTTGATTTGTAAATCACTCTTTCCAATTGCGCTTTACCAATTAAAATTTTGTTGGTAGCTCTCGATAAAAATTGCATTTTAAAAAATTTTATTAAATAATGCTTGTTTCAATAAACATTAAAAGTTTTATTTTAATTAACTAAATAATTGTTGGTAGCAAAATTATATCAAATTAAAAAGAGTTAAAATTTAACCACACGTCTTAAAGAATGACCCAAAAAATTCACCTCAAAAGTTAAAGCTTAAAATCCTTTTACTAGGCTTTCATTGCAAATTCTATCCTTCTATCATGCTCTCCATTGAAACCTTTTATATTATACACTCAACAGAAAACTCAATTCATCCGTACTTAAATCAAACCTAAGCGCTGTTAAAAATACGATAAACTTTTATTTACTTAAATCAAATACAGAAAGATTCAATTAAGTGCACAATTTATTTTATTAGTTGATTCAAGATTATTCATGTGATTAAAGAACTTTCTACTCATTTTACAAATTTTTACCAAAATTCCAGTCCTGGAGTTCCCCAGGAAGGCCTACCTACCACGGAAAGCCTTCTGAAAGACTTTCTTTCTCAAGCCTCTTAGAATCCCTTCAAGTGAGTGCGTGTATAGAAGGTATGCACCGCAATGGCAACGTATAGGATAAAATTGAGTACTGAATTGTGGGTGGTGTCCCTGTGTCTTCTAAAAAAGGCCTTCCAGAAGGCCACCTTACTTCTGCATTTCAGTAGTCATAATAATCACATGATTAAATACATGTGTAAACATATATTAAAGGGCTGCACAAGCATTCTATAAGTTATACTTGATTAATACTGTATAGTAATTCCAAGCACTATACTTCAGTATAGCTTTGATTACAAACCAAAAATCTTCATGAAATTTGATTTAAAAAAAATCAAGCAGAGTATCATTTGAAGTTTTTTTTTAATAGCAAAGTTGTGCTTGCTTGCAAGAAGTATTAACTTGGTGAAATTTTTAGTACAACAAATACAGCAATACAAAAACCACAAGTATTTTTTATATTCTTTCTGTCAAAAACATATACAGAAAACAGATGCAGAAAAATATAAAGACACCCTTTTTGACATTAAAAATCGAAAGCATAGGCAAGACAAAAAAACAGCTGTCGTAATGCTGTCATCTGGTTAATAACACCCCTTGCTTGTTTATGATCTGTCTGAAGCAAAGCGTATTAACCAGCTGACAGCATTATGGCAGCTGATTTCTTTGTCTTGCTGATGCTTTCGATTTTAAATGTCAAAAAGGGTGCCTTTATATTTTTCTGTATTTGTTTTCTCTAGATGTTTTTCACAGAACCGATATAAAAAATGCTTGTTGTTTTTGTATTGTTGTAATTGTTGTACTAATAATTTCATACAATTAACTAAGAAAATTTTGAAAATTTTTTATAAAAACGGTTTTTTTATATTAATTGTTTTTGTTTTTATAACATCTTAAGGACCTGAAACTGCTTGGTTCCACATCATTGTTGATGCTATTTCAGTCTTGTGTTATATAAATTGTGTTCCGCTGTTTTGATGTCTTACAGTCAGTAGAGTACGTTTTTATTTGAAATGTAAAGCAATGACTCGTAAGAAGTTTTTGAGGCTTATACAATCCTTTAGTATATACACGTATGTACGAGTATATTATTTTCCTGTATTATTTTTCAATTTTTTCATGATTAATTTTAAACAAAACTTGTTAAGAGGAACAGGATAAGCGAACAAACATTATACCATTCGCTTTTATTCTGTTTCACTACATAGATTTTCATGCAAAATACTTGTACATGGAAGAAAAAATTTTACTACATTTTGTCGATATGATTTATTATTGCATTTTGAATGGAAGACGAGAACAATAAAAAAAACAACAGTACTGAAGACTCTTTTTTATTTATTTTCGGATTTTTCTTTTCAGACTCGTATAATAAACCATTTAAAAAGCATTCATAAAAGTTGTTGTTCATGATGGTTCGAAAATATTCACACTAAATTTTTTTTATATGTTTAATCAAAGCATTCAAGAGATTTTTATATAAAACATCCATGTACTCGTACTATAATAAATACATGTTGATGTAAATTGCAACGTTTGCTTGAAATGTGTTTAAATTCATATATTTTGGAATTACATTTTAAATGAAATAAAATTTATGAAACATTAAGATTATTCGAGGAGAATCGCATGCACCGAATTCTCTAAACTTGAAAAGTAGATATCGAAACTTAATGGTGTTGTTAATTACACAGTACAACACATGATTTTGGGACTCAATTCTGAGAATTGCTCGTCAAAGTAGCCCCAAAAATAAGTAACTTCTGCATCATTCGTTTTGTCAAGTTGGCTGCATTAATAATTTATACGAATTGTTTTGCTCAAGGTGGATTTTTATCAGTTTTTGTATATTTTAACTGGGTTATATCTCGGTATACAAGTACCGTGCGTATATTTGTTATATTCCATATTGAAATATTCAATGATCTTCTGGTTTTAAAATGTAATTATGTATTAATTATTAATGACAAAACGAATGATGCAGAAATTCTTATTTTTGAGGCCACTTTCATGTGCAATTCTCAGAATTGAGTCCCAAAATCAATGAGCTGAAAAATGTTGTACTGTGTTATTTTTATTAAATCGTCTTTGTGAGTGCGATCATAGTAGGACTGCAAAACAATCGATGGTACTATAAAAAAAAAGTAATTTTAACAAAGTTAAAGCGAAGTCAGTAATAAGTAGTCAACTGCAGCTCTTCGGCTGATGTTTTCACTGTCTTCAGACTTTTAAGTTAATTTATGTATGTTTGTAAATCAATAAAAATAAGTTAAACATTTTTGATTTCCTTCAAAACGTTCTTCTAAGGGTTCAATACTATCAATAGTTTTATAACGAACTATCGAAACCATCAAATGTGTCGACTATCAATAGTCTTGCTCTACGGCCTAGCAGGTTTAAAAAACTGAGCGATATGTAGAGATTTATTTCGGCAAATATTTGGCAAATTAAACGTAATCAACAGTATTCAACTGATATGATATTCATAAGTTAAATGAAGTTGAATAACATAATGGCGTTGGCATATTGTTTATTATTTTAGATAGCAATTCATTTAACTTAATAAATGTTTGTCCAGGACAAAATATTTTAACTACATTTTAGTTAATCATTGGCAATAAGCGGTTTTGTAACTACTCAAAAATTAGCGATATATTTTTGCATTATATCGCATAGAAATATATGATTGTTTAAGCCATTCAAGATTTATGAATCTTATCTCGTTCCTTTTTGTACACAATTTGCTTTAGTAATATACATTTTTGCTAATCTCTTTTCTTTTCAGCGTGCTGATTTAGGTATAACAGATTTGACCATGACATCGGATCGTGAAAGTGCTGTAGATTTTACTATTCCCTTTATGAATCTGGGTAAGTGAATGTGTAATAATATAAGGTCACAAACCACCACTTGCTTACTGACTGACCTTTTTAAAAATAAGAATGGGTGTTTAACACAAATGTGTCTAATTATAATTGCTCTTTGAAAAACATAAATAGAACAAAACTACAAAGATAAAATGATGACAATTGTATTTTATAAACGTTTATGTACGTACATATGTTTGTACTCGTGCGCCTTCCCAACAAACACAAAGTCAAGCGTTTGAAATATGATGGGCTTATCATTCGATATCAAACGTTATTCTCAAACCTTTTTCAACACAGTCTTGAGATTAAAATTTCAATTCAAGTTGCCGTTCATCTATCTATCTATGAAATAGGCGAGACCATTTTTTTTTGTAATGCAACTGCTCTTATTATATGTATTTTATCCGAACATATTCATACTTTGAAAACAAAAACTAGTCTGCATTTTTTAATTTTTGTATTCACTATAAATGTTTTAATGTAATCTTCTTTCGCATTTAGCGGAACAAGTCACTTAGCTAAAAGGAAAATGTCTAAAGGTGTTAAATCAAAAGATCTCAGTAGCAAAGTTTTTTCGCCTCTTTGAGAAGTTACACGGTCAAGAAATTTTTCACGCAAAAGAGCGGTAGTATACTTACTTGTATGACAAATAGCTAGCCGAGATGATGCTTCACGATGACCCAAAAATTATATTCTTTTATGAACTGTGATTGCGAAATTTAAGCATTTTTTCAGTGAATTTGTGTAATTTCAATTCGTCATTAATGCGTATATCGTTCCATTTTTATTAATGGCGTAGTTTGTACTTGTCATCTGTCAAGTTGGTACAGGTTGACTTATGACAACTGTTCAAATGGCGACCGATTAAAAATAACACGTCTTGTCGGAGCATCCTATAGTTTCACCAGTTTATTAAAAATGTGAGAAATAGAAACTTTAATGCAATAATTTAACTTCACTTATATCCCACATTTATTCAAAATTCCTACTTGAATAACATGCGAGAACAATGTTTGATATTAAGTTTGTAAAGTAGTGTTATGTTGGGAGTGCTATGTTTCTCAAATTAAATTCAAATAATTTTCAAATGTACATTATTTGATATAGAGTTTGATGTCAAATCATTATTACTTTTTGGTCAAACCTGTGTGTTTGCTGGGTTACTAAATGGAATCTTCGTGAGTGTGTTAAAATAGAAGTAAGGAAGAAAAAGTCATTAGTGTATAAACAACTATATGTTTACACATCGCTCCTTTATTGCAACATAGTCATATCTCAACAAAAAAATCAAACTTGACAAAATGTGATTAAAATTTTCAAAATGACTGGCATTAGCTTGTCTCAGTGGGTATAACTTCGACTTAGATTGAAACAAAATTCCGAACACTTTTTCTTGAGTAACTCTAAAATTTGAGTTTTTTGAGATATTACTATGTTGCATTAAAGGAGCGATATGCAAGTATGTATGTACTCGTAATTATGAAAATGTCTAAGTGTTAAAGGTATTGTCAGGAAAGAAAATGAAATGAAACAGTAGCCAGCAGTCGTTAGTGTCATGGTGAAAAAGCCATTAACATCACACAAGGAAACAAATATAGTAAAAACAGGAAGGACCTTTCTCTTTTAGCTTTTGTATGCATATTAATACTTTACAAAAACATTGTGCTAATTTGTTTATTATTACATTTTATCTTAACATATTTCTAATTCATTTTTATCTGGGTTTAGGCTTCAGGTCACTCATTAAATATCTCAGCCAATATTATATTAAACGTTTTTATTTAATAACTCGAACATCTTCGTTGCTATTCATTAGGAATTCGAGAAAAGATAAGATTTTATTATGTGCAATTCAATATTTAGATCCTCAGGATATCTTTATCTGAGCAAACTATAGGATTAAGTTTTAAAAAGATATTGTTCATAATTAATTGTTTAACAAAAATAATAAAAAATACGAAAATAACACTTAAATACGTTTTAAGTTTAAATTATTTACGACATTCAAAATGTATAAACTTTCAAGACACCAATCCACCTATAATTATTTGGTCCAGTGATGTTATAATCTTTTTTGAGAAGTCTTTATGCAGCCCGAAAAAATCTATATTTTTCCCTACGCGTTCAAATTTAATTTTATTTGATTTTTAATGTTAAAAAATTAATTGACTTAAGCCCCTAAAAATAAAAGATTTTTTCCTTGTTTATGTAGAAGGGGAAATCTCAAACAAATAAATCAAATAAAACAAGAAAAGTAAAAAAAAACAGCACTTGAAAACAACGGATATTGAATTTACATTCATTTACGAACATCCGTATTAATATGTTTTTATTTTTTTTAATGAATGTTAGAATCAGTTAAAACTAAAATTGCTTACAATTTTAAATGTTTATTCTTTTAAAAATGACTGAACTGATTACTTTTTGAATAACGTAAAGTCCGTTACTGCAATAATATTGTGAGTTTACGTATATCATCACTGATTTGGTCCCCTTTACCAGAAACAGTCGTTAGAAACTTGTTGCTGAGAAAATATATATGATTTTGTTGTGCAGTGCAATTTGTTCTATTGAAAGAATAGGATAAGAATACTGTAGGAAGGAAGTTGTAAAAGAGAATTTCTTAAAGTCCATTCGTATAAATGGTGGAGTCGTCTATTCGGTGAGATCGCGGTAATAAAAATGTGTATGTTTTCGATTCCCTATATTTTTTACAATTCCAATGGACCCGGAAACTTTCTTTTATTGGTATTATAGATTTCGGCTTGCTGGAACTTTCCGGTTCATTGGCTGACGGCCTCTAATAATTTTTTTTGGTTGGCATTTTAACTAATTAATCCAAGGAAGAAGATTCAGGAATCACTTTTTTTAAATGGTCTTGTACTTTTCTTATTCAGATTATTATCACATTTAGTTTGCTCTTGGAAAAAGATGGCCAGGACTGTTGGATAGAACTGTACCAAATCGTTCGTTTTGGAGATCGCTCATTTTCGTTCAACTAGTTAAAATTAACTCGTTCGTTCAAGCTAAAATTAACTAATTCGTGCAATCGTTCACTTTGAACAACAGTACGGCAATAATTGTATATTTTTAAAAATATAGATTGTGAATATTTAAATAATGTAAATTGATTATCGAATTTATTTATCTTCTATATATAAATAGCAAAGACAAATTTTTAGATCCTTTTTCCTCCTTTATTTGCCAATTGATTTTCTTATGGTAGAAATTGTTGAGCTTTAGTGACCCGACTATATATTATTTAAATCGGTTCAGTATTACAGGAATAAAAGGCTCCTAATGTTGATACCACTACAAATGCTAAAAATATATACGTATGTATAAGCATTCACCTATGTAAGCCTTGGTTCAAGTAAAAATATAAGCAAAGCAATTAGAGTGTATAATATGAATATAAGTAATAAGATTTTATAAATATGCGTGTTTGAATGCAATTTTATTTTGTTTATTGGTTGTTCCATGAGGATGGGAATAAGTAATTATGTAGTTTTTTTCTCTTTAAATGAATGCAACTAAAACTAGCGGTCGAATTTCGATTACTAGGCGTACTCTAGTTTAAATAATTGCATTTATTTATTAAAAAATTCATATTTAAGTTCATTTTAGAAACAGTTGCTTGTTCTTTTGATTAAAATATTATACATTTCATTTTAGCTTAACAATATACTCAGATAATATACTTTTTATGTAAAAAGAACACCGCGATGTTCAATACACCAAAACTCAAATGAAAAAAAAAAAAAATAATTCAACAAAGAAAAGATCCACGAACGCAAGTAAATTTTACTTAAAAAAGATACCTGAATGAACGAAAATAAGTTCAAACCCCATCTACTAAATCGAACGGCACACTATTAAACCAAAAGCGTGTAGTAAAATGACCGGATCATTTCGTTCAGTTGGGTGATTTAATAATATTTCTTTAAGTGTACAATTAATTACAACAAAGCAAAAGCAACACATATTTCGTTGGCAGGAAAGAATATAAAAGTTTTCAAAATCTTATTCATAATTTCTCTCTATCTCTCTTTTACTAAAATACATACATATATATTGCGGAAGCTCATGCATATGCAATATTTGACATTTAATATTGTAGTTAAACAATAATCAGTTGCTCCAATGATGGTACCTGTGTGAATGTGTCTTGACATCCCATAAATTATTCAAAAAGACTGTTAAAAGACGTTCTTAAAACGAACATACCACACACACATCAATACATGAAAACATTAAAGCATTTTTGTGAGCATGTAGTAAGCATGATGATAATGAAAATGTCGGCAAATGTTTACGACAACTCATGTAGAGCTTCAAGTTGACAGCAGCTGCTGTAGCTGGTGGTAAAGTTACTTAGGATTTTTCTTTAACAACATTGATTTTTTTCCTTGTTGCAGGTATTGCCATTTTGTTTCGCAAGCCAATGAAAGAACCACCCAAACTATTTTCTTTCATGTCACCATTTTCGGGTGAAGTATGGATGTGGCTGGGCCTGGCTTATGTGGCCGTCTCCTTGAGCATGTTTATATTGGGCCGTATATCACCACCCGAATGGGATAATCCGTATCCGTGCATAGAAGAGCCTACTGAACTTGAGAACCAATTTACTTTTATTAATTGTTTTTGGTATGCCGTCGGCACACTTCTCCAACAAGGTTCAGAATTAGCACCAAAGTAAGTTAAATTGACATTGTATCTGGTTGGCTTTGAAAAGTATGTGCGAGTGTGTGTTTGTGTTTGTGTATGTGTATGTATTGCATTAAAGTACCATTGAGTCTAAAGCCATTTTAATTCCTTTTTTATGTGTTTATGTGCTTGTGTTCTTTTAGAGGATTTTCAACACGAGCTGCTGCTTCATTTTGGTCATTCTTTACATTGATTTTAGTGTCTTCCTACACAGCCAACTTGGCTGCCTTTTTAACGGTCGAATCATTAAGCACACCTATTGAAAATGTCGAGGATTTGGCAGCTAATAAGGGTGGCGTTAACTATGGTGCTAAAAATGGTGGCAGCACATTTACATTTTTCAAGGTGACCAAAAATAATTGCTATGAAATATAATTTAAAAGCTTCTTTAATCTTTCTACTATAAATTAACTATTATCTTATTTCTTGTTTTCTATCTGCTGTTCGTATGTGGACAGGATGCAAAATTTCCAACGTATCAAAAAATGTATGAATTTATGTCAAGCCATCCGGAATATATGACATCTTCAAATGCTGAAGGTGTTTCACGGGTTGAAAATGAAGACTATGCTTTTTTAATGGAATCCACAACTATTGAATACATAACTGAACGTCGTTGCAGTCTACAACAAGTTGGCTCTTTATTAGATGAAAAAGGATACGGCATTGCAATGCGTAAAAGTAAGTTTTAACAAATAGACTTCCATGCACACAATTAAACACATAAAAATATGCGTACTCGCCCACAAATACTGCTGGATGATGACATTTTTAATCTCGCATTTATAATTGACCATGAAGATGAAGCTCTGAGTGTGTGTGCGTGGGCTTGTGTGTTCATTTTTCAAGAATTTTATACATACGAGTACGATACATGCACACATACATTGTGGTAGCACTGTGTGGCAGGCATCTTTATTTATTTTCAACATTAAACTTCCATAAATATTCATGAAGATGGTGGCACTCTCTCATATAGTTGGCTTATTTATAGTTGGCATAATAATTTTTAAAAATTTGCAACTGTATTTTTTATTAAAAGGGTGTATTTTAAAGAGATGTTTATTTTAAGTATTTGGTTTGAAAAAGAACAAGGTTAAAGCAAAAAAGTAAAATATACAGGGCCTTCCAATGGGACGTTTGTTTTTCAGTAGCCCGCCATTTAAATAGTTGTCATGACTCAATCTGTAACTACTTCATGACAAGCAAAAACTATATAAGGTTTAACAACGCATTGAAATTATTAAAATTCGCTAGAACTGTGCCAAATCGTTCCTTTCAGTGATGGGTCATTTTCGTTCAATTACCAAAAATTAACCTGCTCGTTCAATCGTTCAATTGAACAACAGTACGGCAACAATTCTATTTTTTCAATTCATTCTTTTCTTTAAAAAATCGGTTGTAAATATTTGAATAATATTATTAAATTAGACACAATTTCTTTTTTTTTTTTTTTTTGACTAGAATATTAGATATTCTCTTTGAGCTTAATATTTACTATATTTTTATTCTTATATATTTTTTCGACCTTCTGTTTTTTTTAAATTAATCTAATTTATTTTGAGCACTATATACATATGTATATTATATATCCCTGAAGAAGGTGTTTTTAATAAAAAATTTTAAACTTTTTTTAAAAAAATTGTCCTAGTGTTCAAAATAAATTAGATTAATTTATTTACTATACTTTATGGGTTGATTCTAAAAAGAAATGTATCCGGTATGTTCTGCTTTCCATTTTGAGTTGGAATTCAATTGAAATCACTTCAGTTTAAATTTTGTATGTTCTGCATTCTTATTTTTTACATTTGATTTTCAATATTCCATACATATTATACTCTACTTTTCCAGAACATCAAAAATGAAAAGATTACTTTTCATATATCAATTTCACTACTTTTGTAGAACATCCTGATAATATTTTGTAGGTAGCCTTGAATAAAATATTTAATATTTAATTTTTAAAATAAAAAATACAACATAAAAAAGATCCATGAACGAAAGAAATTTGACATAAGAAGGACACTTGAACGAACGAATACAAGTTTTAACTCATCTACAAAATCGAACGGTACACTATTGAACCAAAAGTGACCGGATCACTTCGTTCAGTTGAGTGATTCGTTCATTAGCTACACAGCTCTAAAATTAACTACGAAAGTGGTGAAAATTTCGCGGCCACAGTTGGCAAAACTAAAGCTGTTTTGGCACCTTCTCGGCTAGCAACTGAGAAGCTGGTGCAAAAATTTCATCTGTTGGGACAAGTTAGTGATGTGAACGTTCGATTGTTCACATCACATCATCGTGCATGTCACTAAAGAACAACTAAGATGTTATTAAGTGGGCTACTGTAGATCATAGTGTTGAGGAAAACCCAGGTTAGTCCATTTCACGTTGATCTTTCGATTTCAGCATTCCACAAATGGCATTACTCCGTATTTTGCATTAGACTTGATGTGAACGACGTCTGTTTTTGACAAGACGGCGCTAAGTGCCAGACAATTGTGATTTTCCGAAGAAGCGATCACAATTTTCCGCCGAGATCTTTTAATTTAACACCTTTAGATTTTTTACTTGGAGCTAAGTGAAAGATAGAGGTCTATGACAATGGCCCATAATCGAATCAAGACCTCGAAGATGGAATTCGTGAAGTTATGGAGCACATACAGTCGCAAATGTGCAAATTGGAGATGGAAAATTTACTGAAAATATTTCTTTCCATTATTGATAGCATACCCACCTGTGCGTGCACAATTAAATAAACATCAGATGATTTCTCTTAAAAATGCTCGTGTTTTTCATATCAAAATGAAACCTCTTTTGGCAATTAACTGATATAGAAGATAATTTATTATATACTTTATTATCCTTTTTTCATCTCAAAAAATAAAAATTAACATTTCTTTTACTTTTGATAAAAAAAATTCTATTTAAAGTTTTCTTAAGACAAAAGTTTTGCATCGTAAGTGATGGTACAATAATTTCTAATAAACTCACTGGTGTAAAAATCATTATATGGGGAAATCCTGAGCGACGAACGCTACATTCGTATGCCTTTTCACATTAATACAAATATTGAAACGATTTTTTTGGTCTTTCAAAAGAGGTACCTTCAACTTATGCATGGTGTTAGTGGGATATAAATATACTTTCGAGTGGCACAAAAAATAATCCTTTAGCTGTTATTTGTTGCGAAATAATTGATCACAAAGTTGGAAGTAACTTTGAAAATTAAAGTGTGTTTCCGTAATTGTTTTTAGCGAATTTCGCATAATAGTGCACACAAAATCTAGTTAATAAAAGAAAGATGAATCTAAGAGAATTCTAAAATAACTTATTTGCAAGCAAAACATTATGTCGTTTTTTATCAAAAGACGTGTGACTCACGTTACATTTTTTCTGTTCTATTTTCTATTCTGAAATTTCAGATCTAATGTCAATGTTTCCCAAATAGTAAACACAAAATTTTTTTTTACTAAAATAGCCATCTTCATGGACACTAAAGTAACGCTATGAATGCCTAAAATTTTTTAATTTCTGGTATGAAATTGAAAGATCTGAGGTGGGGTAGGATTTGGTAATAATTTTTGCATCAATGATCATCGAAATACATTTCATTTAAAAAAAATGGTGGACTGTTTCTGGGACATGCTCATATTGCAAATATTTAATAAAAAGGAGGAAAATGTAAAATTTTTTCTAGAAAAAAAAACGCTATTTCTTTATAATAAATTTTGATTTACAGCACATCTAAGATTTGCAATCCAACCATCTGGTAAAATTCTTTAACATAATTTTAATGAATTGAAGGAACTTTTCCGACTTATATATTGCTTTTATCAATTGCGAATAATATTTTAATCTTTAAGTCAACTTTAAAAAATTGTTTTTTAAATAAACTTTTGTATTTGAAAAACATGCAATAAATCACAGAACTTTCTCAAACATTCTTACACTTGTATGCTGAAGTATTAAAAAAAAAGTTTTATATCAGTGATTTAAGTTGTATTTTTTTTTCTTCTTAAATTTTTTTATGTTCTTTAAACATAAAACTCGACTAAAACAACAACAATAATGGAATTACGAAACAACAGATTGGCCTTATCGTGACACACTCAGTCAGGCGGTATTGGAATTGCAGGAGCAAGGTGTTTTAACAAAAATGAAAACAAAATGGTGGCAAGAAAAGCGTGGTGGCGGAGCTTGTGCGGTAAGTGTTTTTTTTTTATTTCTTATAAATAGATATGTATGTACGTATATGTACATATTTTTATTTTCTCTATTTATATAATACATATTAATGTTCTCCGAAACACTTGTTACTACAAAAACGGCCATTTGAAGAGTAATATTAAAGTACAAAAAAATTATTTGAGATTCCCAGCAGTTTTTAATGCATTTAGTGTTCTCCTTTGATAAGTCCGCTACAAATGAATGTTAAATTGAGTTTGTTTATTTTTTTCTATTGAAATTTTAGATAGAAAAGTTTTATTAGCACTTTCCAGGAATTTCATACTTCTTTTTTGTAATTGAAAATAATTGATAGATGGCTCCTGGGAAGTTCCTCTCTTACTTCAGCCCTTCCTAACGGTAAATCGATGTTAAATCATCATGACTAGCGAATCGATATTTTTTTATTTAAATGTGAGATCAGCTCTGAAAAACGGAGACTTTAGACACCAAAGCCTTTTGGTTTCTAAAATAGGACGCCATCAAAAGTAGCAAAATTATGCAATTTTTATTAGAGTTTCCTTACAAAATCAACCATAAATTTCGAACTTATACAAGATACAAACGAAAAAACTTTTATTACATGTAGGGGATGGGGAAACCAACCCATACATCTACTGTCCCTGAACCGTTTTCGACATAGTTCATGCCTCATTGATTGTTCGCTCAGTCAATAGCTTTGTCGACCCAGCCCTCCTCTGAATTTACGTCTGCTGATCTCACTGAGTAGTGCACTTAGTGTGACTCTCTATGTCTACATGGATCTCATCAGGAAGGAAAGAATTTTTTGGCATTGTATTGACGTGACGTCGATGTCGCCAACTGGAATAAGGTTGAATGTTTTTTTATGATTCTTAGCTTTCCTTTATTGCCAACATGTTGTTGGTTGTTGTTGAAATTAAAAAAAAAATAAATCTATTATCACTTAAAAAAATAGTACATAAATAAAATTGCGACGTATCAAGTACTAATCATATTAAACAAAAATTTTTAAATCCAAGTCAACTAGTTCTGAAGGTGGAGCATTGGCCTTAGAAATTAGCAACTTGGGTGGTGTATTCTTGGTACTAATTGGGGGTTGCATTTTCGGTATGTTCGTTGCGGTATCGGAAATGTTGCTTGGCGTCAAGGAACGCTGCGACGAAAACAAGGTACAACAATAGATTGTAGAATGTTGGTTGACAAACTTCCTCAAAATTTCCAAAAGCTTGGTTTATTGCTGGAATATATATTTTACCTTTGTTTCTTATTTTTATAAAACTTTTTCACTTATTATATATGACAGAAATATACATTTGTAATGTATTCAATCATGCATTATTCTTTTTTTCATTATTTTTTATTTTTTTTTATATCAACATGAACATAAACTTGAACAAAATATATCCTGACCAAAACTCTTCACAACACCTGCCTGCCTGTCTGCCTGCCTGGTCGTTCAATCTCCGCAAAATGTTCATTCACACACACACTTGGGATACTTAAATTTGTTTCTTTTATTCGGCACACTTTTTAACATCACTGCCACCACCTCCTTTCTTTGTCACTGTCCTATCCAATAATCGATTTATATGATTCTCTGTGCGAAAAATTTTTATATCGAAAACTCCTTTGTGAAAATAAACAACAAAAAACTAAAAAAAATACTCAAAAACAGGATCAAGAATCCGATAGTGCGGACGAACTTGGCATGGCCAATGTAGGTGGCATTTATGCGGTTTTATTTATGGGATGTATTACCGCCACCTGTTTTGGCATATTGGAATGGATTTTACACATTTATGCTACCGCACGACAGCAAAAGGTACAAAAAGACTAGAAAAATAAGAGGATCTAACAATTTACATGGAAGAGAAACTATTAACACATCTAATTTTTTTTTCTTCATTTTTGTGTGTTTTCTATTTACAAACTTTTATTCGTATCTTTCCAATGTGCCAGTAAAACTTAACAACAGGAGAGAGAAACTTCTTCGACTCCCTTTTGTTTATTTTGAGCTTGTAAATCCATTTAGTACACAATCCATTAAACATTTTAACACTCTTAAGGACATACATTTTGCTTTTATTACGTTTTGTGTACAATCCCTTAGAGTATACTTTAAGTTTTGTTTTGTGTCTTTACCTTAATGTAGGCAAATTTATTTAACACTTTCTACCTATTATTGCTTGTGCTTGAAATTATGCAAGATTTTTTTTATATTGGCATATTACTTTAAAAAAAAATTGTGGTTTTCTTTTTTAATCAGTGTCTTTTTTTGTATTTGTATTTGTATAAGTTTAACATGCTTGTTAGTTTTTTATTTATTTAAAATGTTAAGTTTGCAAGCTTGCGGTGTTCCTATTTTTGTTTTAAATATATTTTGCTTTAATTTTTGACACATTTCACTTCAGTAAATAAAATAAACTCACTCATATTTCATTCTGCAACATTCTTCAAATCATTTTGTCTTGCATATTATTATTTTATTCTGCCCGTCCGCATTAAGATTTCAGTAAATGTCTCATTCACGTTTGTGTTAACAGCATGTGCTTTCAATGTTAATCAAATAACGAACGATTTGTAATTGCTTTAATTTTTTCACTTAAAGGTTCCCTTTAAAAGTGAATTAATGGACGAACTGCGTTTCGTTTTAAAATTTTCTGGCAACACGAAGCCTGTTAAGTACCCCAAACGATCTAGTTCGAAATCTACAGCTTCTTCCAAAGGTGGCTCAGCGTCATCGTTGTCTGTAGAATCTCTGGCTAATGACGATCAACACTTGGAGAAACGCAAATCCATGAAATGAAATAATATATATGTATGTCCAATGTATTGCAATATGAGTACGTATTTGAATTAAGTTTTGAATAAAAATTGTTTATGTGTTTCTATTAAAAATTGCTCATTTGAAACAGGAAGTCACATGAATTAAATCTAAAGATGCCACTAATTTTGTACTTCAAATTAAAATTGTTATTCATTTCCATAACTGTGGTGAAGTTACTGGCAAATTAAAGTGGTAAGAATCGACAATGCAATTGAGGTGGTTGTATTTGATATTAGTAGTAAGTTCAGGAACCATAAACTTTGAGAGTCTTTGGAAAGAATTTTTCTTATGCACCGCACCAGCCCAAATTTAAATCACTACCATGTTTATGTATTTTTCGCATCCTAAAAAGTTTCTACTTGAAGCAGAGATGCCAAGAGTAGGGAATTTTCCCATTTTGTAGGGAGTTTATTGGAAAATTTCAAGCGAAGGGGAAAAAAGACAGATTTTGCATTTTATGTAACATGTAAGGAATTTTTAATACTTTGCTCCTTTCTCTTTTTTATTACGGTTTAATTGCGTAAAACACCACAGAGAAGTGCAAATATTAGACACATAAAAAATTAAAATGTTGTTACATTATTACGTGAGATATTTCATAAAGACAGAAAATATCTTTTGGTAAATAATATCTAGAGGCAACGAAAGGCAAAGGAATGTCTGATTTCCCTGGGAATAGAATTTTTATGAGAAAATTAAAACAAATTTGAAAATTTTTATTTTTATTGGTTCAGTATATAAAATAAGACTTTTTAAAAATATATACTTATTAGCTTTTTAAGTATTCAAATGCGTTCTTCGGCACAAAAACCCTTAGTTCATTCTATCTTCCCTGGGTCCCATTTATTTAACTTGGTAAAAATTTTATTAAGCATTCTTATTTAAAAATTAAATTTTTTGCCTGGTGATATAAATGTAGAAAATTTTAAAAATGTAAATAATATGTTTTTTTGTTTGTGTATGGAAAAATGGGGGATTTGTTCGAGACATGTAGGGATTTTGTTAAATTTCTGCTGGCATCACTGACTTGAAGTTCGAAGCAAAAAATTTCATAATTTCTCAAATTTGAGCAGAGGTGCCGAGCGTTACGATTTTACGTCACTTTGTCGATTTCTTATATCGAATTTCACAACAGCCAAGGGATACTTTTAATTTTCCTGAATACTTATAAATACTTTAAATCAAATTAATATTAAATAATTAAACAAATTGGTACTTTCTCTACTTAATTTATTTTAATATTTTACAATTACAGAAATACTGCTCTCTCGCATTGTTTAAAAATGTGAGAAACTTAGCCGGCGTTAGTGAAAAACTGTTTATTGTTATTTTTACTCACACCCTTCCAATAATTGTTGGAAAACAATAGATACAGAAACATTTGTGTGAGAAACCCCATTTCTTGTTTCAATTCACATTTGTTTTTTAGTTTGTTTTGTTTTTTTGTTTTAGTCACTTGTTTCATGCGACAACTTTTTCGATACGAGAAATACAGAAACGGGGTACTGATTAGACAAAATTGTTGAATAGCTTGCGGAACTTAAATTTCATGTTGAAGAAAAAGCTGCTTTATGGGTCTGATCAACGTTGCCATAGTTTAACTTTTCTACTTTTCCTACTAAATTTCGCGGGACTTAATTTTTATTTTTTTTTTTTGATTAGTAGAATGTTAGGTTAAATCGAATTATGGCAGATATCAAAGAATTTATCATAACAAAAGAATAAAAATAAGCTATTATTGTTATTAAGACGAAGCGATTTATTACACTAACAGATCGGAATAGTGGTATTTTCGATAGTTCGCCACAGCAATGATCATCGGCGTTCATGTATTAATTTTTACCACTTGTAAAGTGGATACTAGACTTTAGGAATATCAACTATTTAATCAAATTCTGTTATGATCAATAATATCAGAATGGCGTACACTTATTAATATTCATTTTTTCACAACATTCACAACAAATTGGCCAGTTCGAAGTACTCCTAAAGGGCCTTTCACACTATCATACAAGTCTTAAGATTTTCATTGGATTTTGTGGGAAAGAAATCTAACGAGATTTGTTGAGTCTGTCAACAAATCTAACATACCATTACATTTCGTTTTCACAGTATGAGGTCTCAAGTAAAATGAAAAATATGAGTAGAAACTAAGCGGCGGCTGAGCAGTTTCATATAGCCTGCGAATGTGCCTGCCTTTTAAAATGTTTAGCAGTTAAAGTATATACTATATATCAAAGTACAACATTAAATAACACAAAATTTCATTAATTTTGAGACATGGTGTGATTGATACACATTCCAAATTTTGAGACAGTTTATGACAAAAAAACCCCCATCAGAGACGGTACGCTATCGGCGGCGAAATAATCGACCGTTCAATTTGCTTTAATGTGGAAAAGTCCCATTCAAAAATATTATTGGCCAGTTCGAAATACTCCTAAAGGGCCTTTCACACTATCATACAAGTCTTAAGATTTTCATTGGATTTTGTGGGAAAGAAATCTAACGAGATTTGTTGAGTCTGTCAACAAATCTAACATACCATTACATTTCGTTTTCACAGTATGAGGTCTCAAGTAAAATGAAAAATATGAGTAGAAACTAAGCGGCGGCTGAGCAGTTTCATATAGCCTGCGAATGTGCCTGCCTTTTAAAATGTTTAGCAGTTAAAGTATATACTATATATCAAAGTACAACATTAAATAACACAAAATTTCATTAATTTTGAGACATGGTGTGATTGATACACATTCCAAATTTTGAGACAGTTTATGACAAAAAAACCCCCATCAGAGACGGTACGCTATCGGCGGCGAAACAATCGACCGTTCAATTTGCTTTAATGTGGAAAAATCCCACTGAAAAATATTGTTCATGATAAGGGGAATTTATTTTCTCACGCGAACATTTTTCGCGGGAATTATCCACGATTGAAACATCAGGGAAAAGGGAAATATTTCGAGGGAAAAATATTCATGATATGCGCATATATCGTTTTATGAATTCGTAAAAGCCCTAAGTTATAATGAAAAAATTTTACAGGACTAGCAAAAAACTCTCTAACATGAAAAGTTAACCAACATTTGAAAAATTTTGTTCAGTTTAAGCTTATTTTTTACTAAGGAATTACATAGTACAATTTTAATATGTAAAACTTTCCAAGGACATGACATGTATTTTGATATCGTGCATCGTAATTAATCAGGAAGACGATTTTAATTTTTGATGTTAATTTGAAAGATCTCAATTTAAAGAAAACAAAATAGAAGATTTATCATTGATGTATTTAGTTAGTGCTTTGCCAAAAATTCACTAAATCTGAATACATAAAATTTAAGTATGTAAAATAATTTTCACTAATTTTTTATGTGGCAACGCTGAAATAAAAAATGTCTACCGCCAACTTGTGTCCAGGAGACCAACCATTTTTTTGTTACTGCAGACATGAACCATAATAAATGTGGCGAATAAGATTCGATTTACTGCCTGTTTTTATAAAATGAAACAAAATTGTGAGTGAGAATTTATATTGAAAACAAAAACAATTTTCGTATTTTATTGTTGTTTTCAATATTAATTCTCATTCACAATTTTGTTTTCATTTTATAAAAACCGGCAGTTAGTAAAAATAATTCCAAATAAAAGAGAAGTATGATCGTAATATAATTTCTCAATTTATTCAATTGTTTATTAATTATTTTTTTTTATTCAGTTACAATTACATACATTCTTTAGACATATAGAGATAGTGGAAAATTTAGTTATAAGTTTTGTCTTTATTTTTCTTTTCATCTATATATAATATATTATAAATAGTAGGTATTTTGTAATTTATATTATTATTATTATTAATGCAAACATTCTTGCTTAGTTGTATATTTTTGTTAGTACGAGTATATAAACGTTTGTTTAAAGTGGTTTTTGTTTGACATAATTCCTGAAATAATTTTGTAGTTGTTGTAAACGTTTAGCAAAGTTTTTCTTTTTTTGTTATGTTTATTCAGTGTTCTAATAAATATTTTTTTTATAAATGTTTATATTTTTTATAAATGTTGTAAGTTTTCCTGTTGGTTTTTGTTATCGGTGTAGTTGTTGTTGTTGTTTTGGGTGGCTTAAGTTGAAGTATTTTATTTTTTGCTTATTAATTTTTTTTTATTTCTTTAAGTAGTTGTTTTAAAAATTTTTTTTAGCTGAATTAGTTGTAGTAAGTGGTAGTTGTATTGGTAGCTTTTAGAAAGTGTATAATGTCGGTGGGTGTTAAGACCTTTCAATAGGTATTTCTTTTTGGTATTTTTTTTAAAGATTTATTTGTTTTAATTTTGGCTTTTTGCTTTTTAATTACATAATTATTACAGCAAATATTCGCTTCTATTGCATTACAAAAAAAAATTTATATATTTATTATATATTTCATAGAGTGGAATATTTAGAAACGATTTTATAAAACAAAAATGTTTGAAATTTATTTTAAAAATGGCCAATACCAAACGAAATTGATGTAATTTTCATACAAACTTTAAACATTTAATAACGTCGTGTATTGCAAAAATTCGGATACAACTTTTGCTTTAAGCAAAATTTGTTTCCTGTTTATAATAAAAAGTCATTCCATTTATAAACTTTTATTAATGTTTAACGTTTTCAATGTCATTTATTTATTTTTGGTTTACTACAAAATAAATGTTGGATTAAAATAAAGAAAATAAAATAATTACAAAGAAATGTTCCTTGAAGACATAATACTAAATGGACAAAACGAAACGTTTCTAAACACAAGTACATATGTAGTTCCACGTAGCAAAAGGATTGCCTGTAATTGTCAAAATCTATACTGATTAGAAGCAGGAAAGTTGGAATTTGACAACAGCGGAAATAAAAATTGCCACGTGGAGACATAGGAACTTGAAATTTAGACACAGGAAAATTTCAATTGAAAACGTTTATTTAGATACATTAATGGAATTCACAATGTCGTACTAAAGGCGTCTTTAGCCGACCGCAAATGCAGAATCGTAAATGTAGTCGTGTCTGCTGATCGTATCTGTTACACGAAAAAGCAATGAAAATGCTTACCTGACCGAAATGTCACTTGACCGTAATGTACCAAACTGTAGAAAATAGAATTTCATTACGAGGTTACGTGACAGTGATGGGGTGCATGTATGTTGAATATGATTGCGGCACGGGAGCCATTTTTTGGTACTTTTTTTATTTTGATATTAGTTGTTAAATCTGTATGCATGCGTGGTGTATATTGAATAAATTTAGTTTTCTAAATCAATTTATTTTTCTTTATAAAATTTAAAAAGAGACTGCCAATCGTATGTACTTATTTTTTCAGAATTTAACTGTCAATATTAAACATATGTACGTATGCACATACATACAAACAAGGACACAGAAAATTATTTTTAGAGAATGTGTGCCGTATTCATAAAAAATAATTTGTATTTGTAATGTATTTTAAGACATATTTTTCATATAAATATTCTATAAAATACATTTCAAACCTAAATTATTTTTTACGGATACGGCCGTAATAATAATAACAACAATAATAATAAATATAAAATTTAAATTCAATCTAATAAGTATAAAATAATGTTTTGATACTATTTAAGTAGTTTTCGTACATTAGAAATACTTTAGACATAATGAACTCCCATCACTGTTTGGATGTTTTATATGTATAAATCAATTTCTTTTTGTATATGTCAAAAACACCCCTGCAGATAATATTGGACTACGTGGTCCATTATAGCTGAAATGGACTAGTTACAATATGGTCCGATGTAATGCAGTCATGGAGTATGTCATTTTCAAACAAGAGCTTATTGCTATACGACAAATGTTCGTGCTTTCACGATATTACTCGTGCCGAAGAAACTATTTGTGCATGGTCCTTTTTTAATGACATGGAGTAGTTTTTGGGTTAGTCCGATGTAGTGCAAACCTGGACCATATGGTCCAGCCCTAGGACATTGTAATGTTAAATAGACCATGTTTTCTTCATACATTTGGGTTACTTTTGGACTAGTCCTGGTCCTTTATGGAGTATACTTTACATGCGTGTATGGACTAGTCGCGTTATCTGCAGGGACATTACACGATTTTAGGTATTCTATAAGTACACAAACATTTCCATTTACGATACATTTACGATACATTTACGTTTTCTGCAGTCGTCTATAGAGGCCTTAAGTGTTCTAACGGCTGCATGTTCTAAGTTTTTAAATTTATTTTTAATGTATATTCTTATAATTTTTCTCATGGAGAATATAAAGAACCATTTTTTAAGTTTTTAAAAAACTTAGCACATACAACCGATACAACAGTTAGTTGTGAATTTCTCTATTGTGTTTGACAAAATGGCAAAGAAAAAAAATCGGTTGCTGCAATGGAATTGTTTTTTCTGTCTGACTAGCAGATAGTAAAAATACCAATTCTTATGTTTTTTGTATAATATATTATTCATCTTATTTTTATTTTATGTAAATAGAAAAACATTTATATCAAAACTTTGTTTATGTTTTTTTTATATTTTATATTATGTTATGATTTAGTTTCTTATATTTTTTTCTTTCTTTCTTTAAGCGTATTTTAATTACAAAGTCATTTAGAATTTTTTTTTATATATATTTTTAATCTCTTAATATACTTGAATACAATATTTAATATTTTAGTATGTATGTTTGTTTTTCGAAACAATATTAATATGCGTACATGTATATTTTGAGTTTAGTTTAACTAAAAATTGTATTTTGTATAAAATATAAAAAGAGTTTATAATTTTGTATTGTGTAAGCTCATGCTGTATCGATTGGCATTTAGAGTTTGTCAGTTTTTGGTCAGCTTGTTGTGTAGTTTAAAATGTATGCAGTAAAAATTATAGTCATTTGGTATAGTTTGTTTATTGTTAAAACAATACAACTGTGTAGTCCAGGAATTTTTAATTATCTTACAATTCTTTTAATTGCACCGAGTGAACCCCTCAAGCTGAAAGTCCATACCATTTGAAGGAAAATGTAGGGAATTTTTAAAATTTTTGTCTTTCTTCCTTTTATATTGCGGTGTAAATGCGTAAAGCACCCCACAAAATTGATAATACATAAATATAAAAAACAAAATTTCAAATTTTGTTACAGTATTACACGAGATATTTCATACAGCCAGAAAACATCTTCTGTTAAATAAAATATAGAAACAACGAAAGGCAAAGAAATGTTCGATTTCCTTGGGAATAGAATTTGTATGAAAAATAAAAACAAATTTGAAAATTTTGTATTTTTTTAAATGAATCTAATTTATCTCGAGCTATACGTAAATTTTTTTTAAAAACGTTAACAAAATTTTATTAAAAATCCGATATTTTGCCACTTCTTTGTGTGGCTTCTTCAGGGATATATAAAATTGTGTAAATTTTGAAATATTCAAAGGCGCTCTTATAAAGAAAACAAAAAAACTCTCACTCGAAAGAATGGAAACATTCCGTTCACATTTTTTTCAACTTGGATAAAATTTTATTTAGAATTCATAATTAAGATTTTGATTACCTTCTAAGATCTCCACATCTTAATTTTAAAAATTTAACAAATCTATAATAGCAATTAATGCGAAAAATTATATAAAATTGGTAAAACAGCTCTTAAGTTAATTCAAAGACTTCCCTTAAAATTTATATAATTTTTTAAGAAATATAATTAGTACAGTCGTTTGAGAACTATGATGGGACAAAGGCCGATATTGGAGGTTATTAAAATTATAAATTTATATTATTTTTTATTAAAAAATTTTTTGTATGGCGATATAAATGTACAAAATTTTAAAAACCTGAATTAAATGTTCCTCTTTCTTCAATAAATTTTTAGAGTAGGGAAAAATGTAGGGAACTTTTTTTGTGTGTAGGGATTTTTTTCGAGACAAGTAGGGATTTAGTTAAATTTCTGGTGGCATCACTGGTGACAAGTAACACAGAACAAAATGTGAGTTCTTTTTGATAGCCAAGGATGGCAAATTATATTCTATTTTCAATGCTATCGATAAATATGTTTATATCGTAGGTTACTTTCACCCATTTTTCGTACTAAAAAAATTTTTTAATTTAAAAAAAACCTTCGTAATAAAGTTTAGAAATATTTTCAATTAATTTTTTTACAATTAATTTTTTAAAACAATTTTTTTCACCAACAAAATTTGCATTTTAGTTTTCGATTACTTTTACGTACTGAATCTCATCTCTCTTATGCTTATTAATTTTATAAATTTTTTTAGCAAGTTCAAAGGAGAAGAAGCTAATTGATGTTGTGAAAAACCGCAAACTTTTAAACAATAGAAGCTTTTCGTAGGGCTCAATGGCACAAAATATTATGTGCCTAAACTCAATGAATTCAATAAATTCTTTTAAACTTCCAATTTCAGTCTCCATTTTGCAAAAGTTATTTGTATTTGATAAAAATATTTACACTACAGCTGATCAAAACAAAAAAAAACTTTGTGCATAGAAAACGTTGCATGTAACTTGAATTTAGAAAAGCATATGTATAATGTGTAGAAAGTATGAAAAATATAAAACGCGTGTTATGGACTTTCAGATTCACAGAAGGCACCGCTTTAGCACGTGTCTCCAAGTTCAACGTTTTTTTTATTATAATAACAGTGTAACAAAACATGGTTCTATATCTGAACGTGTATTGATTATAGGGTGTTTAATTGATTAACATTACATCCGTTAACCGATTAATTTCTGGTCAATTAAATTAAAATTTAATATATTCGAATCTCCTGCGATCGAAACGAGCGATTAAATTAATTGTCCGGGATGTCGTATTCCGATCGCGCAAGTCGTCCAACAATCATCAAAGTTATCGCCAACATGCGTAAACGACGTTAATCGTCCAACAATCGCCAGAAGGACTCGCAAAAGCATCATTTAGGAGAGTAGCAATAATAGTTTGACCGATTAAAAAAAATCGCGAAATGATCGCACTCGTCAAATAATCTTCCAAATACTAGCTGGGCAAATCGATGTATTTGTAACAAAAACAATTTACTGAATAAGTAATATATTACATGGGGGTGGGGGTTTGGAAAACACGCCACAAATTAAAATTAATTGAAATTTAATATTTTTATGAGAATTTGTTTCTTTTAATAAATTAAATTTTCACTTCATCTCAACAGATGAGTGTTATGAGATTAATAAAATCTTAAAACAATAAATAGTTGTTGAGTAGTCTTATTTATTGAAAGCAATTAATTTATTGCAGTTTCTAGAAGTTGGATAATCAAAAAATTCTAACTTATCCGATTATTATCTGATTAAAACTGAAGTCCGATTGATTAACTTAAAAGAAGTCCGATTAACTTAAAAAAAGTCCGATTGACTTAATAGCCAGCGATCAATAACGAAAAGTTTTGGCAGCAATTTTTTATATATATTATTTTCAACTGATATGTAACAATTTTGATATGATAGAAGATTTTAAAGAAAAAGGCGATTAAGTTACCAAAGGGTGTCCCAAAATTATCGCAAGATTTGTATTAAATAGCAAAACAAATTTTTATTTTTTTCATTGAAATGAAAGCATGTTGTTCTGCCGTGTAACGCTGCATTTTTACCAGCTGTAAACTGTCAGATATCAAATTTTTTATGCTTACTAAGATGACTTCACTGCACAAATGGCCAAAAATTTTAATCTTGCGTTAATTTTGAGACATCCTTTATAAAGCTTTAGTTCAAGTTAAAAAATAAGCAAAAAGAAAAAAAGTAGACTGCTAAAATAAACAAATTACAAAAAATTATTTTCTACGTTACATATGGGCCACTCCATGTGAAGTCGTCATGCAAAAGTTTTGATATTTTCGTCTTTAATGACCTTTTATTCAGGGGTGTCACAGAATCCAATGTAGTAGGAATTGGATTTGAAAATGCGACAAAAAACGTTTCTGTTTGTTGTTTTATGTTTAATCTAGAATTACAATCTGTTTTGAACATAAAGCCGATAACATTGAAGTTCATCACACAAAAGTATTTTATTGTCGACTTTTCAAATCCAATTCCGACTACTTTGGATTCTGTGACCACTCTGATTATGTTATATATACAAATCTATTCAAATATCGAGGCTTTACTGTAATAAAGTCATAACTAAATTTATTAAAATATTAAATAAAACAATTGATATGCTTAACGCATTTTGTGAAATTCTAGTTGCCAAAAATTTAAACACATTTTTGTTTAAGTCAAAAGTCTTTTTAAAAGAAGAATACATTTATTTAATTGCAACTTTTGTGTACCCAGTAAAAAAATAGGGTTTCCATGGAGGCTGGTTTGTAGGGGAGAGAGAGTCAGTACTTCCGCTTACAATCCTGTCTAAATAATGCATGATTTTTATATTGAGAAGCAGTACAATTGAAGTAATAATACATTTTTTGTTGCCGATGTGACAGTCTTTGCAGTACAAAATGCCTCTTGTAATCGAGAAGATAGAAAAAGCTTGAGTTCGTAAAAACTTATTTTTTTCCATTGCATGTGTTCAGGTAGTTTGACTTGAAGTAGTGGATACCTGCCGCTTATACTGTAAAACTCTTTTGTACCTGGATCGACAGCACATTTACTAGATGTAACATAATTAGGTGTAATTAAAATCGAAAACATCAAATTTCTTTACTTGTCCGCTTTACGTGTGTTGCCCCATATTGTAAAAATTCAAAATCACTTGTATGAAATCTCGTAATATTGTAAAATATTGGATTATTATAAATAACTTAGTTACTTCAAATAATTTTTTAAATGAAAATATGAATTAGTCTTCATTTAACACAAATGTTATAAGATAAAAAAATCATTTGTTAATTATTTTTAACGTTTTTAAAAATAAAATTATTATTGAATTAAATGCAATAATTATTTACAGCTTGAGTCACTAAGTGAGTGTTTTTCGCTGTAGGATAATGATATTTAACAAGTTCAAAAACAACAAAATAAAATATAAAACATTAGCTAAAGTATTAAAAATATGTTTAAATATAGTTTTGTAAATAATTATTTTCTTGGTGTGTTTTTGTTGTTATTTTAAGGGATAACTTATTCCCTGATATTGTCTAACTACAAATCTGTATTATGTATACAGTATATTTTTTATGATAAGATTAATTAATACAACAATTTTTATTAAATTTTATATTTGATTTACTTATATTATTCAAGTATTTAGTACCAAATCTTAATAATAATAAAACACTTATTTCAAGTGTTTAAATGTTCAAATTTATTTTTATTACAATCTATATGTAAATGCATGCATGTACGTATTAGGGCGGAGTAGTTTTTGTCGTATGCGGTATTCGAAATATGCATGTAACTCCAAAGAAAAATAGACTTAACAATCATTTTTAGCACTTTGAATTTTCAAGAAAGCGCTTTGTTTGAAAGAGTTAAAATAAGTAAAAAATACGTGTTGCTCTTATTTATTCCAAATTTTATGAAACTTGGTACATATGATGCGTCTGGTATAAATGAGTTTTAGCATAAAGTTTTGGGTTGCATTAACCACCCACATTCCCACAAAATATAGAGAATTAGCAAATTTTTTATTCGATATATTCTCCCAATTCAATTATTTTATGAAGTTTCATATAAAGCTTAGTACTCTGTTCAAATTTGCGAAAAATGTTGAGCAACATTGATTATTTCGTTTGAAAATTTTGACAACTGATCAGTGGTGACAATACCACGATTTACAAAAAATTTATCGGGTTTATTGCCTTGAAGTAAGCACCATTGTTTTTCTTATGTAAACAAAAACCATATGTTTATATTTGAAGCGATTAATTAAAAAAAATTCGGAAATGAACAACAAAATAATATTAGGAGCTTACATTGTTCGGTAGCGAATGCCATAATGTCAAACTAAATATAGCTGCGTGATCGAATTAGCTCGATATCGGAAATGGTGATTATACGCCAGATGTTTTAAGTAGTATTTGTCCGCCATATTCTTAGAAATTTATGTTGCATCCAAATGGACTATACAACTTGGTGAAAAAGTATCCTCCGAAAAAAATACTCCGCTCTAATGTACATATTTGATTATGTAATTTATGTGTTGATATGTGTTATGTATTTTGTAACAGATTTATGTGATTCATGTGTATATGTATGTGTGTATTTCAGTGTATTAGTTTACTAAGAGGATTATAAATATATACTCCTTTATGTAAATAGTCTTAAGCATGTTGTGATATAAATTATTAATTTGCCTTTAAAGGGAGTTTTTTTAAAATGATTTATATTCAACTGATGAAAAAGTAATTAAAAGGTTTTTTCCTCGAATTTTTTGTGTTTTAAGATTTGTGTATATTTAATATATTGCTCTTTAAAATTGAAACGACGGTTCTTAGTTTTTCACTTTAATAACCGGCATTGCTTTTTCCATATGCTATCGCCATTTTGAAGTAACGGGGTCCTTCGTTTTCTGAAAACTCAAACTCATCTCTTTTACTTAAGATCTAGTCAAGTGGCAAAATATGATAGACGACATCCTCCTGGGGCTTCTTTTTATATAAATATGAATAGGATTTAAAAAGCACTTCTAACATAAATAAAAATATGTAGTCGTATGTGTACATAAAATCTAGTTCGTTTTTTGCCCTTGCAAAGTTCGCAACACCGGGCTAGATGTCTTTGAATATTTCACTATTGTTTACGTTTCCATAAGAACTCAATAATTTGTTGAAGTTCAACTGCATATTATTGAGATCCTCTTTAAATACTTATAACGTATTTATATTTTTATCAGACGCCTGCACATGGTATCTTCAGAATGTGTTTAGTACATTTATTCCATATACTTCGGAGGAACACCCTTAGATTAAAGGATAGTGTGCACATCCGGGACCCTGGCTGATTCTATGTTCGTTTAAAAAATAAAAATAAAAAACTTGCGATGAACACGTACTGGAAGGAAGAGTTTGTAATTCAAGAAGTTTCCCAACTAGATTTAGGATTTTTACTTCATTTAGTTGCAAATTTAGTGGGTGAAAATCATTTAAATATAGTGGGGCTTTAGAGCTTATAAGCATTTCTTTCGCAAAAAATAACACGACTCTACAAAAAAATTTTCGTTCTTTTTCCTAAAGTATATTTTATGATATTTCGGTTAATTATGCACAAAAACGAAATGAAAATACTTTTTTTTTGTATAAAGTTTGCTTTTCTGATAGTTACAGTAATAATACTCATTTTTGATTTTTTTTTAATTTTTAATCATTTTAATTCATGCAAAAATACAGCGTGATCAGAATGCGCCAATACAACCTAAAAGAAAAAGTTAAAGCGTGCACATTTAAAATATTTTCCAGTTTTTTTATGTTTTTTTTTATGGTAAAACTTAATAAAAATAATAAACACATTTATTTAAATGGTTTCATCTTCAATTAAAAATTAAAACCACAGATTTTGAAAAATATCATTCAATCGGTCACCTAAATACAAAAGCAAACTTTTTCATATCATATATTTGTTTTCGACCTCAAATATCGAAATTTTATGCTTTAAAGTCAAAGTCAAATTTTGTGTTAACCCGTTTAATAGCTGCGTTCGAGTACTAAACAGTTTATACTAATTTTGACTGGATTTTTATGGATTGTAGTATGCATTCTTTTGCACAAAATCAAGTAAAGGGGAACGCAATTTGAGGTAAAACATAGCTTTTTAAAGACGTTTTATTAAATAAAAATATAAATATTTAAGAAACTAAAAACACATTTTAGGCAGAAATTTCAGTCCAGTATTCAAAACTAAAGGGATTTTAGTTTTATTCAGAGTAATAATATTTAAACCGGCGGAAGTAAAATAACATTATTATTTATGTAAAGTTTAACATTTAGGTTATTTTTTTATTTTTTTTGTAGATAAGATGGTTTCTGCTAGATATGGTGCTCATGCTTAATCACTAGTTTCACTTAACCCACTAGTTTCTAAACGTTCTAGAAGTTCAAAAAACTATTTTCCAATTTTACTTTCTTGTAAATGTGTACATAGGAATTTGTAGAATGTATGATCGTAGCGAAATTAGTGTTACGAAAGTATTTAAAACAACCGTCTTAAGCACATCATCAAGACAGCGCGTGCAGGGCTACTTCAAGAATAGAATACACCTTAGTTTTTCAATGCATAGATGATAGCAAATTCGAATTATTTTTAAATTAGACTCTCTTCAATAAACTAATCATGTCAGTCAATTTAATTTATTTTTAGAAAAAAAAAATATATATCGTCATATGATTTCAAAAAAGCCCTAAGTTACAAAAAATTTAAAAACGACTTCTTAATTGATTACAATCCACCATATCAAAATACATGTCCCTGGAAAATTTTGTATATTGAAATTGTACAAATTCCATAATAAGAAATAAGCTTAAACTGAAAACATTTTGAAAAATGTTGCTTAAATTTTCATATTAGACAGTTTTTTGCTTGTCCTCTAAAATTTGTTCAATGTAACTTAGGGCTTTTATGAATTCATATGACAATATATATTGTATGACATTGAAATTATATAAAATTATATTTTAATATTTTTGCTGTAATGTGTATGTGAAAAAAAACATTTGTTATTGTAATTCTCAGAGTATAGAGAAATTTAAACAGACTTTCTTGATGCAATTACTTACTTGACAAACTGTGTGTACGAGTATGTAATGACTTCAGAGTAGTTTCTAATGGCGTTTTCTTTTTTAAAAAAAAGTGCAACATTTTTTGCCCTTTTTATTGAAAATTTGCAATAAAATGATTTTTCGGAACAATGAGTTTATTAGAAATTATTGTAACATCACTTACGAGGCAAAATGTTTGTCTTAAGAAAACTTTGATTGGCAATTTTTTTGATTAAAATTAAAAGAAGTGTTACATTTCTTTAGAAAAGAAAACGGCATAAATTTACAAAATTCAAAATTATATTTTATAAAAACAACAAATTAGCAAGCAAAGTCTCTCACCTGAAATATAAATGAATTGCATAATTAAACAAAACATGTATGGAGTTGCAAACAAAAACCAAAAATAATATCATTTGAATCATATGCAAGCCATTATCTAAAATATAATGATTAATAATAATGCTAATTTTAATTTTAAATTGTCTTAAATACATATTTAGTTAAAGAAATAAATAAATTGTGCGTTGTTTTGGGTATTAAAAAAATCAAACAAAAACAAAAGTAATAAGCAAGTAAAAATTAGTTCTGGAATTATTAAATCACTATTGAGTTTTAATTTTTAACGTCTTTTTCCCAAATTAATATTTTACTTATGCAGTAAAATATTAATATTTATTTAATAAGCTTCAAACCACAAATTCTATTAACATTTTATGTTATTTTCAAATAATTCACAAGCATTTTTTTTACAAAAATCCCAGATTCTATGGTTAAAGCTCAATTGTTTTAAGTACATTTAGCAAAATTAACAAAAAAGGTTTTGGAAACAAAATAATTTCGTTTTTGATTTAATTTCTTTAAAGAGGTGTTATGTAGAGTAATGACAGCCAGGACCAATGAAAGGATGTATCAAAGTCGGGGTTATTTTAAATTTAGGAGGACGTTGATGATGTATTCAAGACCAATGGAATTCTTATCTGTAAAAAAATAATAAAATTTTCAATTTAGTCTAATTGTCTGATTTGCTACGAGTTTCTGCAAAGACTTTCTTCACAGGCCTTATAAAAGTAAAACTTTAAAATTTATAAAACATATTTTGTTTTAAAAATTTCTGAAGTTTGTCATTATAAATAAGCCTGCATATTTTCAATTGAAGCTCAAATCAAGTTACAGTCTGTTTTGCGTATGAAATAAAAACAAATATATTGCACAATTCTGTTTTTCATTCGAAACGCTAATAATACAGTGCAACAAGAAAAACCAGCCTCAACAACTCCAACGGTAAATGAAAGTATACGATTAAGCAAACAGAACTGCCACAGAGTTTTGAAAACTTAGCTTGAATTAAATTTTTATGGCCTCTTTAAGTTGGGGCATTTTCGACGATTTCTTGCACTATGAGTGAAAATTAAAAAAAAAACGTATATATAAAAATGGTGGGCGGTATAGGCGTGGTCAAATATAAAGGAATTATCAATTTTGGATTGAAATGCACTACATGACATTCATTGTCTTTTTCAGAAAAATTTAAAAGTATTCTGGATCACATGTATCAGAAATTCTATTGAATAGTACAATGTATTTTCAGAAGGTGATCTGAATATTTTGAAAAATAAACGATTTTTAAGATTTTTTTGTTTTATTAAAAAAAAGTGTGATTAAAAAGTTTTATTGCAATAACAAACTCAGAGTTGCCAAATTGTTCACTGGAACCAATATAAAGAATTTAAACTATGCGGTTTGAAGTCTTTTTTATTCGATTCAATGCAACAATAAGTACGCACAATTACGTTCCATTAAATATTTATACGTTTTTTTCACTCACAGTGCGAAAAATGATCAAACATGGCTCAACTTCAAGAGACCATAAAAATTAAATTCGATCTAATTTTTCCCGACCCTTTGGCAGCCTTGTTAAGTTAATGGTGAACTTTCATTTCCCATTGCAGTTGTTGAGGCTGGTGTCGATGACCCGAAATTTGTTGCACAATGTAATGAAAAACTTCACATCAAAGCTATCAATATTGACAATATTTTCATTTCGAATTAAAAATACAAGAACAAGCTCTAAAGGAAAAACAAATTTTAAATTTAAAAATTTTTCATAAATTTAAATAAAAAAATAAATTGTTTATAGAATCTGAGAATTTTGTTAATTTTTTTAAGGACTTGACGATTTTGTATACACTGGAAAAATACCATGTAACATATAAACCGTTGTAACGAATTAATTTCAAAGTCCCGACTTTTTGCTAGTCATTTTTATAAAAAAAAAATCTTGCTTTTAACGAACACGCTTATAACGAATTCTTGCTTTTAACGAAATTACTTTTTACGGTTCCACGAAGTAAATTTCATAAACCTTTTTCCTTTTTTTTATAGCGAACTTAGGAAAATATTTAAGCAATGGCAACATATACTATGTTTGATTTTACATTTTCAGTACATACGGTAACAATCAGCTGGGACGTACTTATGAAAAAATTGCAGTCGCATAAAACGGTTTTAAAATGTCGCAAAAAAAGAGAAATTGTCTGTGCTTAAAAGAAATAAAAATTTTTAATCACATTATCGTCCCGAAGTTATCTTCACGTATCTTCAAAAAATGTTTCTTTGGGAAATTGTGTATAAATTATCAACATTATGAATAAAAAAATTATTAGATGATCCGAATTTACACTACTTTCGGAGCACAAGTTCACGATATTAGACCCGGTTCGGATACATCAGGTTTGACTCGTGAAGTCTTGAGTTTTTAGGAGAAGCGGTCTTATCTCATTTTTTTTAATTTGCGATATACGTGAAGACGGCGAAATGTAGTACGCGCATTGTGATAAAATATAAGTTCAAATATATGTTTAGATGCATACATAATAAAAATTTATTTTTATTGTGCTGACATGCATTATGCTTATAATGAACTAATTTTGCAGGTCCCGCAGAGTTTGCATAAACCGAGTTTTACTGTAGTTTTTCTTTCCGACATGAATTTTAAATAAAAACTAAAATCACAACGAAGCTTCTGCTTTGACAATTATTTTCATTATGATGTATCTACAATTCGTGAAAGCTAAAACTTATGTGCTGTTTATAGAACCCAAGCAATCGACTTGAGTAGAAAATATGTATGGAAACCACTCGAATCCACTCAGTTTGTTCACTCAATTCGATATCTTGAACTTTATGAACAGCACATTAAATTTAATTTACAAACAAAATCATAAATAAAATTATTTTTAAATCCACTACTGGAAGCTAAATAACTCAAATATTTGTTTGCTAAGGATAAAAAAGAAACATGCAAAGGGGTTGAGAGAGCAAATAAATTGTGTGCAATAGTCTAGAGCGCCTTAAAACATAAATTTCTTTTTTTTTTCTTTCTTATTAATATGTAAAATTTTTGCTAAGTATTTTAGAGATGTGAAATTTTGTTTCCGCTGCTGTGTTGCAACTACAGCATGCCACAACCTTTTAAATTACTTTGTCATTATCCTGGAGGCATTTATGCCAATGTGCGTTCGTTTTATTATTGTTGTTTTAATTATGGTTGTTTCCGTTACAGCTCTGCAACCAAAGTGAATAAAAAAATGTAAATTTTGATGATGCCATACAGACATTGTTGTTGTTGTTATTGTTGTTGTTGTTTTTGTTGCAAATTTAAGAAATTTCAAATTTCTTTCCAAGTTTCTTAAACTTATTGTTTAACGCTTTGCTAGTTACTATAATTCTAACTTTTTCTTTTGATAATTTCTTTAGCTAAATCTGGACTACATACATACGAGATATACTTTATTATTTAATTATATTAATTATTTATTTCATGACATACTTCCATGTAATCAGGATCATGCATTATGCCCTTTATCATATCCTTGAGCATTGTGTAACGTGGAAATATTGGATATAATTTTGAACTGCCATATTCCTCCTGTGGTGCGAAAAAATTTTGATGTTTACTAAAAAGAAATTTGTTAGAAAATATTTTTCGATTTACCTTTAAGACTCTGATTAAATGTCTTAGGCCTAAATACTTTTTTAGTAATCTGTACAAGTCATTTATAAGTTGAGTGTTTTCTAATTCGATTTGTGCGGTAGTTAAATCTGAAATAAAGAAGATTGATTGTAAAGTGACTAAAGGGAGGGATATTAATACAATTTTTCTATTAAGAAGTTTATTTGGAAAATAAATTTGTGGTTTTGCCTGAATAACTTGTTCAATTCATAAGCTCAGTCGTATGGCTTATCGTTTAAGAAAAGACGATATTTGTTTATGTGCTTGTGAACAGACAAATTTATTGTATCGTCATTTTTTTTGTATTTTAAATGTCAATTCAATGTCGTCAATTCATTGTGAGTAAATAATTTATGACGAACAACAAAATTAAACCAGATATGGGAATTCTGATTTTACGCGAAACAGTTAATAACTTTATCGCGACAAACAATTTTGATTAAAATAGTTTGCAAATTAAATAGAAATAAATCAATTATATATTTATCATTAAGAAGAATGCATTTTCTGGATTTACTTATCACATATTTAAAAGATTTTTACAAATTAATCTAACAAATAGAATTTTTCCATACCTGGCCTCAATACAACCATTTATAAAACATATAAAATTCAAACATATAATTAGAACACACTTTTGTATGGAAATTCCCACAACAAAAATAGAATAGTGTATAATTAGACGATTACACAACACATACGACGTTAATACAAGCTTGTGAATTGAACAACTGCTTTCGTTTTAATATAAATTTTTTCAGGGCAGCAAAGAAACAATCTAGTTGGAATTGTGGACTCGTTATAAAAAATTTAAATAAAAATGTCAGCCCGAAATTATATATGCAAGAAAAAAAGATCGTAAAAACATTTAAAGAGTGTATAAAACCACTTATGTCTAATATGTAATTATGTATGTATGTCTATTAAATGTTTCGTAAGCGGACAAATCGTTGCGACTGTGCCATTAATTGATTAATAAAACTTTCTGAATAATCTATATATTGATTAATCGATTAATCAATAGTTTTGGCTAATCAAAATTCTGATTGTTCATATTAAACAAAAAAGTTTTAAAGAACAATATACGAGTATTAATAGATTTTCGCCACTACAAATCCGAATACGAATACATGCGCCAATATTATGAATAATTGAATAAGTTGAATTTTTATGTTTTCTGTTTGGTGTTTAATTTTTGTATTTTTGTATTTGTTAACACATTTTTTTAGAGTATATTTTTTTCTGATTTTCAATGACATTATTGAAATTTAAACAAACAAAGTTTAAAATATTTGGCTAATCCGCTATTAATCAGAACTCTTCGGTAGTCAACTATTTGATTAATCGAAATATTGATGAACCAAAAAGTTTAGTTAATTGATAAATCGTACATCCCTAAAAAATACGAAAGCTAATAAGTAAAAATTTAAATTATACAGTTATTCAAAACATAAATTATTCAAAATAAATACTAATAAGACATTCGTTTTAATAATTTGAATAATAAGAATTGTAAATAATATATTAATTATGATTTGGAATAATAAATTCAATTGATTAATCAAATATTCTATTCATCGGCTTTTGATTAATCATAATATTTGAATAGTTGATTAATCGCACATACCACCGTTATTTCTGAAAACTATTCGAATAAGTATAACAGTTATGAAGTTTTTTAGTTTAAAAAAATATCCATCCAATGCAGATATTTATGACAACCACTGGTTGATCATCATTGGAACAACTAAAGCGGAACCGAACAACAAGTTGTTTTCGGAGGTCGTTACAATCCCTGATCAGTGATAATTGGCTTAAACTACGAATGAACATAATAATATATAAGTAAAAATGTCTTACGCTCTAATCTTTCCATGCGTTCTCGTTTCTCGGCTGCCTCTTCCGCCAATCTGGCAGATGTCTTAACTCCTTCTCCGGACTTTTGAGTCTTTTCCATAATCGAACAAGCACGCATGACATATGAGGGTACTGTTTCTTGTTTTTCCTGGCGAGGTATATCAATTAAAGCCCAATATTGTGTCTCCAAACGAATGACATCCTTAAATGTAAGAAAAAATCTATTGTTTTTTAATTGCGAATAAATTACTTTACAACCACAATCTTCACCTTAATCATTAACTTGAGCATGGGATAACGTTGGAAAACATTACGTTGACTTTTGGAATCACCATATTTGTTCATGAGATTGATTAATGCCTGTTTGGCCGTGTCATACGACTCTTCCAAACGTATGCGTAAATTCCTCAGTCTCTCATTAGTTTCTATGACTTCTTCACGACTCATGCCGCCTTTGATAGGATAGAAGATTTTAAAAAATATCAATGTACATGTAGGATAAAAAAAAACTTACTTGGTGCCCCCTCATCTTTGACATCTTGAACAATACGTCGAACACTTTGGGTAAATTTTCCCACAAAATTTGTTGTAGCTGCAATTGAAAATAAGAAAAAGCAAGAAAATTGAATTAAAAATTAAGCAAAATTATCCTTTACATTTCCTTAAGTAAAGTTAAAAAACAGTTATTTGGAAATTGCTTACAAACACTATCATTTATTGAACAAACGTAGCAATTATGAAGCATTAACCAATTTATTCTGCGATTTAATTGGAAATAATCTGTCTATTGCCAAACACAGCAAATTGAACGTTTGCTATGAGCAGTCAGACTATTATGCCAGTGAAAATCGCTGTTCAATTGTATAGAAAAATACTTTTATTTAATTGAAATTAAGAAGATATTCTGAAGAAGAAAAACTCTCCTCTCTCTCTCTTAAAGTGAGTATTCGAGAATCAGCTGCGTTTCGAACTCAGGCATCAAAAGACTGAACGCCATCACTTAGCTTACTCAGCCAACGAACGTATATTAACAGACCTCTTAAATATAAAGTTTGTTGTTTGATTTAGTGAAAAGTGAAAGAGTGTTCAGTGTTGCCATGACTAATATATTTTTTAACAAAGTTGGTAAAAATTTTACAATATAAAACTTTAATTAAAAATTTAATTTTTATTTTATTTATTGAAAAAATACGTTCAGTGTTGCCATGACAATCACTGTTTTCTCAAAATTTTTTCTTTAAATTTGATTATTATATAAAGCCATTATTGAGGCTTCTCACAAAATCCAATGTAATCGGAATTGGATTTGAAAAGATAATACAAATTATTTTTGTGTGACGAATTTCAATGTTATCTGTTTAATGTTCAAAATAAAGTGATTCTAGATTGAACATAAAACCGATTACATTGAAATTTATCACTCAAAAGTAAATTTTTGCCGTCTTTTCAAATCTAATTCCGACTACATTGGATTCTGTGACATTCATGATTATATATTTTGTTTTAAAAATATATTTTTATTCTTTGCCGTGCTAAATCTTATAGATATTTATACTCAGATGTGAAGTAGGTAATAGCTGCCTTAATATGTACTCCCAAGTTTAATTTTTATCAGATAATAAAGATTTTTGCAGGGGTGAGAAGACTTGACTGATTTCGCATTTTTCCGATTTCATTCACATATTTTTCATATTTTTTATATAAATGCCATCTATTTCTTACTATTTGTAATACAATTTATTGCATTTTTTTATAGGTATATAAATTTTTGGTTAATTATTCTTCATCGTTCTTAATTTGTTATTTATAGTTATTTAACACGTGAAATTTATAGAGGACAAATAGAGGACCTTTTATAATTTTTCCCCTTTTTGGAATAATATAAAAGACTATTTTACCGAGTGTTTCTTTTCTTTTTTACATAAAGTATTATTGATTTCTAAAAAATAAAGTTCTTAATATAGACGCTTTTTATAATTTTTTCCATTTCTGTACCCCAAGTGATTTTGTACAGCTTACAAGCCTAAATTTTTTTTTTAGTTTTAAGGTTTTGTGTTTTTTTCATATACATATGTATATGAATTTTTTTTGATATACATATGTACATATGTAAATACTGGAGTCCGATCAAACGTTTGAGGTCGGTGTAGGAGTTCTTCAAAAATCTACGTTCGGTAAATGTTCGTCGTTCGGATCAATTTTCGCCCATTACCGAACTTTAAATACATTTTTTATGCATATTTTTATGAATTTTTTATATCATAATATTAAAGTACAAAACGTATAATTTCGTCAAAATAAAAGGGCTTTATGTGTAATAAATTTATTTTTTTATTAATTAAAAAAAGTCGGCGCTATAAAAAATATTTGTATTCAATAAAAAAGTTCGGTATCGAAAACAAAACTTTAACACAATTGAAAAACCTTAAAAATTTATTTTTCGTTGCCAAATAATTAAAAAAACGCACACCTGCCCATTACAGAAAAAAAAAACAATTTTACAAAAAATATTTAAGGCGGCAACACTGACTGTATATAAAATTAAAAACTCGTCATTATTGTTGTTGGTTATTATTTTGATATATACGTACATATAATTATATACATACATATAATATTATCATATTCATGGCAACGCTGCGCGCTGCTTGCTTGACGAAAAATGTGCTGTGTGCTTGTGTTTGTTGGTAGAATACGTTCAGTAAGTGCTTTTTAGTTGGTCTTTAGTGTTTTTAATGCTGGCAGCACTAAAAATAACAATTGAAAAATTTAATGCGTTAAATTCAAAATAAATAAAATATCTCAAGATATTGTTTGCTTATTTTTATCACTATTTAAAATTTAGTCCTGGTTCACAGACATCAAGTTTACTTGATCAGTTTTTGTTCAATTTTCAAAAGTTCGTTTCAAGAATTTTTTTGTTTCAAAATATACGTCGCATACTATTACGGATAACAAACGAAAAGGAAAACTATACCGGTACGGTCAAGTCTGTACTTCTTTTCATTCTCTTTGCCACGCTCTCTCCTAAAAACCCAAGGCTTGAAGAGTCAAACTCTATGTGTGTGAACCAACACTTACTGTGTCGTCATAAGTTCATATTTTTATCAAATATTCCGTACGAAGAGTCCGTACTAAGATTCTAAAAGTCTTATCATTGCGATTTTAAACATCTTGTGTACAAATTAACCCTTTGAAACGCGAGAAAAATATATTGACCTGTTTTTGTAAAATGATCGCAAGCGACATTTTAAGAAAAAAATATGATAAAAACTATAATTTTATTTACTTAAATACAAATAATATAAAATTGTCAAAATGTTAAAATTGTTGAGAAATTTTAAAATGTTGGCTGTAAGATTAATAATATAATACAGAGTATAAGATTATATACAATATATAAAACATGTTTAAAAAAATATTTAAAAAATAGGGGCTAAATTATTCAATTTACCCTCCACATAATTTTTTTTATATATTGAAAGAATCACTTTCAGGAAATAGTGGCAAAAAGTATGTTACTTCATTTTTACTTATGTATATGTATTATACGGTAACATTTCTTAATTTCTTAATTCGTAGCTTGTAAAAAAGTCAAGGTGTTTTGAAATAATTTTCAAAAATCAACGTTTTTTTATTAGTTTCACGCTTTTAAGTTCTCTTTAAAAATAATAGTTGTCACAGCTTCTGAAAAACAACGTCTTAAAAATGTGTAATACTTTTTTTACATTTATCGTATTAGTAGATGTGCCCTACAATCAGCAGTAATCGATTGTCGTAAAATTTTAAAACTAATTTTTCTGTTCTCGAATTAGCAAAAAATTTAGAATGGATTTCTGAATTCATACACTAAAACAAAGAAGTTTTAAAATCTTTTGCAAATTTTTTTTTCGTATTTTGACAAACTGTCTATTAATATGTTCACATGCGTAGATTTTCTAAAAAAAATATAAATTTAGAAAAAATATCCAATAAATTTAAATTGTAAAATATGTTTTGTAATAATTATTGTTTGTAGGTAATTAGTTCTCACATGTCAGGTTGGACTTGTGATCTTTTGAGCTTTTAGGAGAAGCGGTATTATTTAAGTTTTTTTTTTGATTTAGTGGTATACATGAACATAACTTCTTTTAAATTAATCCTTAATGGGCAATCGTGCGTTTGACTAGTTTTTGCTGGATTTTTAACCCCCCTTAAATAAATTACCGTTGTGATCTTGAAAAACTCCGACACACGTATCTTTTATATCTTTTCTACCAGAGTCCATTGTTAAAACCCATTAACATTGTACTTTGTAATTAAAGTCTTATTATCAGATCGTCTTAAAGGCTTCTAAATCATATAACATTTAATAAAATGCTCAATAAAATTTTGCATGAACAGTGTTCATCTCCAAAATTCTCTTTAAGTCGATTTTGTATGTTCGCCAACGATACTTTATAAAAAAAATCGGGTGTTTTGAAAAATATGTTGCGATGGGTAGGCTCTCCAAAAGTCATCAAATTTGCCATAGTTATCTTTTAAAATCTTATGCATAAAATTTGTTTGTAGTTAAATAAAAATGACAGCCTTAAATTAACTACGAAAGCAACACGAATGATTATTAATGATTAACTAATTTAGTATTCTATGACTTCACCATTTGAGAAATTTCGGTTTTTTGAAAAAGTTTCATAATAAATCATAACTGGGTGTGTATTTGTTTTTGATTTATTCAAAATTACTTTTAAGCGGTTTCCTTTTCATTTTAATAATTTTATAGTTAATTTATTTATAAGTTCTATTCATACAGGCATATATATATTTATGTACATTAGAGCGACTCGCCGAAAAAATTTGTTTTAACCTCCTCCAAATTACAAATCAGTTGGTTTTATGAGGATTTTTATGTGTCTTGTCGAACAATTGTATGATTTTGTATTTGTTATTTTTTCATATTTTTACATTTTCTCCCAAAACAACATGGGCAGAATTACATCATATAAAACGTTGTTTAAGCCGCAACCAACCAAAGGTGAATGCAACTTGTCCAAGAGTGACAACAGTAATGTATTGCTTATGGCATTATTGTACATCGCGCAGGTTCACAAGACCTTTCGTACCAAGTGAAGGAAGAAAGTAACAAAACCATTTTTAGACACGGTCCAGCACACGAGCGGTCATCACTAAACCCATGATATTTTTTGGGATATATGTATAACAAAACAAACCAAGCTACTCGTATGATTTAAGAGGATCAAATATTTAACCATATTCGTTTCTCACCTTAATATATGAGTAAAATAAATGGATTTTACTTTCTTTAAACACTCTTAAAAGTTCATAGTTTTTGGAAAATATTGTATTGCTTTGATTAACATTGGACTCGGTTTGAAAAAACCAAAAATATGCCCAAAAACAAAATATACATATTCATTTTCAATATGAGAGAGAGAGAAGGAGTAGCTCTAATGTACATACGTATAGAAATTCCAAATGTCATAAAACTTTAATGTGATGCACTCAAAGAAATTTTTCATAACCAATTCCAAATCTTTAAGAACTGCACATATTTAATAAAAATCCTTTTGAGTATTTGAGTAATTCTCTTTTAATTTTGTTGACCTTTGTTTCTATTTTTTAGTTACAAGCTTTTAGAATCTAGAAAAAGATAATTATTTTAAAGATGTTGGCCTATAAAGGGTTAAAAGAAAATTACGAAATATAATTATTTCATTAGGATTTATTTTTAATATTTGACATTTTTATCATTAGCTGGAAGTTGTCCTCTTGAAACCGCCATAAATGTCCAAGCTTAAGAAATCTCAGCAACATTAAATTTTCTCTTTTTAAATGTGTTCTAAGTATTCCTAATACATGTAACTTTTCCATAAATAAAATATGTACATGCACATTTTTGCTTACATGTCAGTTAAATGTGGTTTGTGAATAATGATTTTATTATATTTAATTTTCATTAAAACATATTTTCAGTCAAACTTAAATATAATAAAAATAATAAGGTAACGTGCAAATAGTTAACGAACTTGTGAATTTGTCTGTCAAGCAAAAGCATTGTCTAAACTTAAATGATCAGAAACATTTAATTGATATATCTTTTATATAGACAAAAGTGCAAAGGACAAAAAAAGAATTGTATATAAATCATGTTAGACTAATTCGACATATAGGCCACAAAAAGTGAGCAAATAAGGCCATCGACTATAATACGAGTATTTAAGTTAATCTTTTGTAAAATAGGAAAAACTATTAATTGAATTTCGGCCTTATGTGTGCGTAAGCCTTTAGCAGTAACAGTTTTCTGATATCGTTTTCTTAAATTAGAATGGCTACTGGGAGCTGGGAATTAATTTAAATCACTGCTTGCACATACATTTGTGTAATATTTTAGTTACGCGCTTTACTTTATTTAATTATTTTACGCAATTACAAATATTTTCTCTATGTAATTTTTGAGTCAGTCATTCTTTTACATCATTTTATTATACTCGTGCACAAACAACCGACCGACATACATTCTATTACTAGAATCTATATGAATTTCAAAAGAAAAACTACATACAGATAAATTTGTACACAATTTAATTATAAACTGCGGCTCTTTTAATATCCACCAAAAGTCATGAAGCGAAGAAAACTTTTATCTTTTTATTGTTTTATTTTAAAATGATGCTGTTGATGTGGAAAAACCCATGAGCACAGACAGACTTAAGAACTTTTAAACGTTTTTGTGTTCTTTTGAAATCAATTGTTTAATAATTTCCAATTGTTTAAGTTGCAAGATCCCGAAATGGATAATAGTTTTTAATGAAATAATTTATTTAAGCAAAAGACATCTGTTTTGTTCATACGATAGACACTTGTAGGAGTTTTTTTTTTAATTTTGTGAAATTGTATTTGCTTCACAGTAAAAAAACTTAGCAAAAGTATTTGTATGTGTTTCCTAACGATATAAAATTACTACTTTTATGATCGTTGTTTTTTTATTCGTCACCAATATATAAAAATTAATAGTTTGTGAAAAAGTAACACACAAAACAAGCATTTTAGAGAAATTAAAACCGCACAGTGTCTTTTTGTAGTCCCCATTTGGTCTAAATTTACACCAAGCATTTTTTTGCCGCAAATCTCAGGTTTTTTTAAGCCAAAAATGGGAAAAGCGATAAGAAGTTTTGACTAGTGTGTATTTCGAGCCCAAACTTTTATTAATAAAAAAATCATGGTGAATTCAATCCAGTTAGACTTAACAACTCAGGGGACTACGAAATTTTGACTGTCGAAATAAAATTTTTTATTAATCTTCTAGTAATTCTGTTAACTGTTTTTGACAATCTCAATTGTTTTTTCTTTCTTTGAGACGACGTAGTTCCAGATTCGTCCTATTTTAAAGTGACACGCCTTAGCAAAGTAAATACATGTTATTTTAGTTAGTGTTCTAAATGAAATTTATAAGGGACAATTAGTGCATATAAAGTGCATCTAGAACACTAATTTAAGAAATTTAAAAATTCCCATAAAAGTAAATACATGTTATTTTTCATATCCAACTTTGCAAACACATTAATTTCCAATTACAATACTAAATAATGATTATAATAATGGGCAGGGCCACGCCCGTGCAAAGTGAACACTGATATTCAGCAAATTTTACTAAACCGATACTTCTGAAACTTTGCACTCCCTTCTACTTATCGTGACAATACAATAACAGTACGGCAAAAAAAATAGGAAGCCCCACGGGCAAACGAAGTAAATATTAGCCCAATCCACAATCTTGTACAAATGGTCTTGCGTCGTAGCATTTGCAAAATGGTGTACCATATTTTTACTCTACACTAACAATATACAAAGGTATGCACTTGCTACTGTTGTATAAATAAGCAACACCAAAAGGTAGTATAGTATATATTTGCACTCTACGTATGTAACACTTAATTGCAAACTAGAATACCGAAATGTTCTCTTGCCGCTTATTCATGCATGTGCATGCGTAAATGTAAATAAAAAAATCTTTTTTTTTTTCGTGTTTTGAAAAAAAAATATTCCAAAATAAATCAACAGCTTTCCCGATTGCTGGAAAGTGTTTACAAGATTGTGAACTTCTACTAAAACGATTCTTATGAAAATTTGTTGCATACACATTAAGTTGCAGTTATAAAAGTGAACGGTGCCACGCCCATTCAAAGTAAATATTAATTTTCAATTACTTCTACTAAGCGGAGGTTTTTGTTACATTGCACATACATTTGTCATTCGTTTTTCTTTTATTGTTTAAGGCACATTTTCTTTCGACTACCTGGTATGAATTTGACTCGAAAACAATTTCAATTTCCTAATGTATTTATTAAAAAAATAAAATTAACAACACACTTCAAAACCTTTTATTTTGACAACGTCGGATTTTTATAGTATTTTTACGTAAGAGTGCAAATATCTTTGATGTAAAAGAAAACTTTGCGTACTTTGTGAACAGCACTTTAGAAGATTTTCTTCAAACATCTTTACTATTTCAACTAACATTTAATGAAGTAAGAATATGCGACATACAAAAATCACATACTACTATTTTTTTATCAAACGTTTTTAATTGGTTTGACTTTCACGTTTTTCGAATTAATCGAAAATATAAATTATACGAATTCGGTAAATTGTTTAAGAACAAAATCGTTGAAACAGGATTCGATTTCGGTTTTTTGTACTCTAATGATCACATGAATTACTAAGTTGTGTTTTTAAAAATTAAAGTAAACGAATCGTTACAAGGTCTCGGAGTTGTTGTTTTTTAGAATAAATTTATGTAGAACAGGGCCCATTATTTGAATTGTTATTTTTCAATTAGTTAAAAAAAGTTATATAATTTAAATTCAAATAAAAAATAATAAAACTGTTGTGTTGATGAATATCGTTAGCTAAAATTCAAAACCACGTAACCTAAATTTTTATTATTTTTCAGTAGAAACAAAATATGTTATATTTTGGTAATCAAATGTTGCAGATTTACTACATATAGACCGATTTATTAATTTCTGGAATAAAAATTAGAATTTGTTGATGTTTCAAACAGTAACGTTAGTTACGTGCTTTTGAACTCATATTTTTTTCAACAAAAACACGTAACTACAATGAAAATTGTTTAAGATCCAAAGTTATTTAATTAGTTTGGCTTAAGTTTGTTTTTAATTTAATCTATGGAGATTTAAGATTTAATATGGCATTTACACCAAACCGAAATCTAGTTGATTTCAATTGAAATCTCTGTCAAAATCTTTACCGTATACACCGGGTTATTCCTGAAATTTTTTAAGATTTCCATGACAAAAACAGTTGATTGGAATTTTCATTTTCAAATGTCAAACTCCATACAAAAAATTATCATTCAAATGCGAAACAGCTGGCGAGCACACCCTTAAAAATCATGTTATTAAACAGCGTAGTATTTTTCAGTACAATTTACGAAAAACCACAGTTGCATCACTAAGTTCTACGAGATTTTGAGTAGATTTTGACAAAATCTAGTGACGAAGTAGATTTTGTTTTGTATGGGAAATCTAGTCAAAAACAACAAGATTTTGCTCGAAATCTCATAAATACTAGATTTTGGCCCGGTATAAATGCCATATAAATAGAAATTGTTTTGCATTCGTAAAATGTAAAATAATTAAGAAAGTTTTTCTGTGTTAATTCAGTATATTACTTTTATTTTTTTTTTTGCAAAATTGTAAAAATAAAAGATTCTATAACTACTTCTCAAATGGAATTTCATTGTATAAAGAATGACAATCCTGTGCAAGAAATGTTTTAAAATCCTGAAGATGTTGTCATTTCTTGCTTGAAATTTTTATTCTTTTTAAATGTAACTTCAAGGGTTCAAAAGCTTTTAATTTTATACCGATTCTTTGCGGAAGCTCCTTATACTAATCTGTAACATTTACTTTAAAATAAATTATTCTAGAGGGATCATACGCTAATACACGCAACATATTGGCAGTGGGATTCCCAACTTTTTTACCTATAGAAGAAATCAATTTTTTATGTCTTTATTAGGAACACCAAAAATATAATTCACCTGGTCGTATCGATGAATAAAGTTTAGGAACTGATTCGTAGTCGAGAAACTATTCATGATTAATAGATGGAAACTGAGATATTGCATTTCTTAAAAGATTTATAATACAAGTTGTAAATGTTGATGCTGCAAGATTTCCCTCTGCTTCATCCCAAATATAATTATCAGACTCATGCGAAGTAACATTATAAATCGTAAAATTGTGGACTTATAATTTCATTTTATAGTGTTAGTGACTATTTCCAAGAAACAGGTATGAAGTTTCGTGCTTTTGGTTCATATAATAATTGCACTTGTAGTTACGTAATTTCGGTTTTCGAATTTTTATTATATGAGAGTAAAACTTTGTGGGGGCATGGATGTTGATGATATGCATTATAATCAATAAAAAACCCGATTTCTCATTTTTTGTTAGTTAAGTGGTTTTGGATTTTAGCTAACGATATGTACAGAGTTGTGCAAAATAAAAGCAACAGAATCAATATTTGTCTTTGTACTTCAACATTATCAACAATATACTTTTCAACAAAGAAAAATAAGATAAATAAAAATGTTGTCTGATTTTCCAATTTTCATAAAAAAAAAAGGCAAAAGAAAAAGGACATTCTCCAAAAGTACGTGTGCAAAACGAAACGACAATCTTTAAATTAATTTTTAAAAACTGTTTTTTTGTGTAAATTATGGTACATATCCAAAAGTAAATGGATTTCTAAGTGTATGGGTATATTAAATAGCAAATTTGGGTATATTAAGTGCAAATGCAAAATTTCTTTGTTTTTTTTCAATTTCCAACTGGATTTTTGTGTATTTTGTTGTGGGATTTCGTAAAAAGTTACGGTATTCTTGAATTAGACTTTTACAAGACTATTTGCATCAGACTCTGAACACTGCTATTGTATTATGTACAAGAAAAAGCTGCGATGAATTATGTAATTATATAATTTCTATGAGAACTAAAACTTTATTAGATTGCATGCCTGCAAAACAATAAAGAAACTTTTTCAAATACATATGTATAACAATTTAAATATATTTTCATTTTATATTGAAAATTAACAAATTATATGTACCCGTATGTAGTTACGAAAATTGATGATTAAATGATTTTAGTTTTTGAAGTCAGTCAATAACCACATTGTTTTACCCTTTCAACTTGTATTTTGTAATAGAAAACATAAAAATTTTAGTTTTCTTATACGAGAGTTTCTCTCAAACTTATCACTAATAGTAAATAAAATAAATAAATAAAAAAACCCATAAATGTGAACATTGATAAAGAAAAGGTTGTCAGATTTATAAAAAAAACTAATGTTACTCATCAGCATGGCTAATAATCCCTGCGTAGCAATTATGTATATTTTGAGCTCTTATGTTGTTCTGACAATGAAATCATCTCCATTTATTTATCTGCGTGTCTCACTCTCTAGTTAGGCAACTCATTTAATCGAGTTTCTATCTTAATCGGTTGATTGGGTTGGACGTTTTTTTAATCTGTTAACTTTATTTTATCCGATTATAGCAATTCAATACAAAAATCGTTCTTTATGAATTGATGGGATTTATTTTTAACTTTCTTTCCACTTGAAGAAAACTGCAAAAAATAATAATTCGAAGGTACACAATCTCTCCTCAATTGTTAAATTGTGTTCACAATTGAAAAATAAAAGATTGTATGTGCGGTGAGTAAGTTTTCAATAAGTGAAGAAATAATATAAAATGAAAGGGAAAAAATTATTGAAATGATGTAATTGGCGTTTGAATTGGCATAGCAAAAACAAAATGCCTGTTGTTTTTGTTGTTGTAGCAACTAGCGTACTTGTTCAAATATGATTCCAGCAAATATTAATTTATTAACATTTAATAGATTCATTTGATTTTATTTGAATAAAATTATTAAGCTATATTATTTTTTTTATATGGAAAATGTTTAATCAGAAACGTGTGGCTGCGACATTTCTCACGTATAATGGGAATTTCTTTAAACTTTGTACTGAAGTACGAGTATCCAAGTGAATGAAAAATGACGTTAGCAATGTTAATTAAGGAGGCTCGAATCGACTCAATCAAACTAACTAAATACTGGTATGTTAAATACTCATATACTCATACAAGTTATGTGCAAATAAATTGGCATGGAATTTTTTACATGAAATTTTTGAAAAAGTAAATGAAATGCCGTTTGGGAGCTGTGGTACCACAGGCAGACGGACATTATACATATTATATAATTGCTTTTATAATATATTATCGGTCTCGAATAATTTATAATTTCGAATAATTCATCCGGTTTTCTATGCAGAACATTTTGAATTGCTTTAAGAAAACATATGGGGTGTTCACACTGTGGTCATATCAGTCATATTGTCATAATGTCTTATTATTTTACAATGGTTTAAAAAAGTTGTTGTTGTGCTTCAAGCAAAAAAGTCATAAAATAATAAGACTTTTTAAGGTATGTTTTTGGTTTGTCATAAAATAACAGTAGAAATCTTAGTCGAGCAGCTGTAACTCCTTATTCGAGCCGGCAATAATATTAACAAGCCGCCGCTACAAATAACACAAAATGAAAACAAGGCAAATTCATTACCAGGAGGCGAATTAATTATAAGGTGGTTGCAGTGGCGAATTCACGTGAATTTATACATTAACTGTCCTGTCAAATTTGTTACATATTTTCCATGGTGTAATAATATAAGGTGCTCTTATCAAACAACAATAAAAAACAACATGCATTTTGTTTGTGTAAAATTATCACAATATTGTCAAAAAAGCTGTATACAAAACATAACAAAATGTGGTTTGTATGTATTTAGTGGTTATGCAAAAACAAAAAGCATAACGTAAACAAAAATATTCATAATGGCGGCCAAAAATGTAAACAACTTTTGACAAGACCGTGAAACTTACCATTTTTTTGCAGATTATTTAACAGTCAAAACACAACCCTACAAAAAACCATATTCCTTGTTGCGCACACCTGATATTATTACACCATGATATTTTCCGGCGCCATTTTAATGTAATTTTCGTGCAAAAGGCAAATTTATTACGACTACAATAAATCAACAACAAAGCGAACAACAGGCATTTTGTTTGTGTAAACGGTGAATTCATTATATACGCTGTCAAAATTCTCCATGCATAAAAAATTACATTAAAATGGCGCCGGAAAATATTTAACAAATTTGAAAGGGCAGGTAATGTATAAATTCACGTGAATTCGCCACTGCAACCACCTTATAATTAATTCGCCTTGAATGAAAATTATGCGTTTGTGTAAGCTATCTGCCTGGCAGCTTATGGATGTTTTTCTACTTGCCGCCGTAAGAAAAAATATTTCGGCTCATTAGTTTGTTCTTCCTCCTCTTCATCACCTAGAAAAGGGTGCATTTAAATTTGAATACATACATACATGAATTTTTTTTTTTCATATTTACTTGAGGTAGCCATTATCACGTTTAACATGTAATTTTCCCACAAACCAGCTATTATTTTACTTTTTTCACTTGATTTCGGCATTTTGATATGAAATTGTATTTTTAAATGTTTTTTTGTATCAGCTGGCACAATTATGACATAGCACACTAAATTATGACGGGGTTGTTCACACTTGTCATATTTTGGTGTGCTACTATTTTATGACATATGACTTATGACTACAGTGTGAATACCCCAATAGTGTTTTGCTATATCCACTGTTTCCCCCTTTTTTATATTTTTACTTTGCCATGTTTTAATCAAGGCAACATCATAATAGGTATGGACTTATCGTCGATCAGAGGAGTCTTTGAGCCATAAAGCTGGCCAAAATTATAAAACGTTTTTTTTAATTGAAAAATGTAGCTTTTTGATAGTTTTAGGTGTAATTTGATATAAAAAATCTAATGGCAGATTTTTTACAACAACCCCCTCTAAAATTAGAGATTCTAAATTTTATTGTGGTATAAAACATAATTTATACATTTGCTGCCTTCGCTTTTATTTTTTGAACGAATTGTTTCAACATTAGTATTCAACATAATTTCTCTTTTAATTACCAAAAATAGCTTTTGAACAATTCCTTCAGTGAAAAAAAAATATCATATAATCTTGAAACGGAAAAAAATCATTAAAAACGCATGCAATTTTCTTCACTTTCCTGACTTCAGCAGTGTCTCAGATCTACAAATCGCAACATAAAATCTTTAAAATTTACAATATGATGTAAAATGTTGTTGTGTATCGATCTGCGTACTTTGTTTTGAAGATTTCTTTAGATTCATTTTTACCTTTTTGGGCAGCTTTTTGGCACAAACACTCCTCTATGCGTCGTCCCGAAGTTATCTTCATGTATATCACAAACCCAAAAGGAAAATGAGATACGACCGCTTCTCCTAATAACTCAAGACTTGATGGGTCATATTTGACGTGTGTGACCGCGGTCTAAGATCCTGAACTTATGCTGCGGAAGTAGTGTAAATTCGGAACATCTAACGACGTTATGTAAATGTACTTTAATACACACATAAATACGTATGGGCAATTCCATTCGGCAATTCCATGGGATATTGTAACTTTCTTGATTTTAAATTTAACTAAATATTTATCTAACTGCTAAATTATCCGTATTTCATATTATCATATCATTTAGATAAATGTTTATTTTAACTTTTGCCATTGAAGGAATCAATAAAGTATAATTTTTATGATTATAATTTTTTATATTAAATGGAAACGGGTGAGACATCAAATGCAAGCACAATTAATTGATTTATATGTACATATGTATGTAAAAGTGGAAAAGCAAGACAACCTTTGCAGCTTTTCTTCAAAAACTTTTTTATATATTGTGTATTAATGAAATGAATTAACGAATTAATTATTTAAAACAGTTACATAAAAGAATACTAAAATCTTAATAAAAACTCGGCTTGACATCTCTTTTGAACTTGTTTATATGTATGTATGTATGTACAATATGCAGTGCAAGTTGTTTTATGGCATTAATTTATTTTCAAATCCTTTTTACGAGCCTGCTACTCTTATCGAAAATAATTTAAGGTGTTGCACAGAGGGGTATTCAATGCCAAAAATGGGAATTAATATAAAAAAATCTGATAACATTTTTGAACCAAAAATATCAAATATCTACCCCACTGTGCGGCGTTCGGTACACTAATGATAGTTTTAGTGTGTACATATGTAAATATGTATGTGAAATTTGTTGATCAAAAATATAAAATTTCATTAAAAAACGTTTTCGAAAATGATGATTATAATCTTGCATGGAAATTTTAGTAATGAAAAAGATATCGAGTTTATTAAAAGCTTATTTTTATTAAAAAACTAGTTTTTGGATGCATATTTGGAATCTATAACACCCTCGTTTTTGGTCGCGGGCTAAAATGGCGAATAATACAACTGTAGACGAAGGGAAATTGTTTTTACCCCCACCCTCCAAAACTAACCAAACATATGTATGTATGTATGTATGTATGTATGTTATTATGATTAAATTGGTTTAAAAATCAATTTTGAGGGCGCTATTATATACTTATTCATATGTATGTATATATGAACATACATACCAATTCGAACAGAGCTATTTTCGAATCGAAAATCAATTGTTTTGTACCTTGCTCTCTGAAGTTTTTCGACAAAGGTAATTTTTTATAACATTTTTTTTCATAATATACATATAAACATGCTTTTTTAAATACGGACATAAATACATATGTACATGTATGCATGTGTGTAAATGCATATCTACAAACATATAAATGTACTAGAGATGGGATCGTGAGTGACATTTCGCTCACGCTCATGCACGAACTTTTAATTTTGGCCCACGTTCATGAACTCTGATTAAAGTGGAAACAACTTTACTCACAATCACGAAAACTCACGCAATATTCACGAAAAAAAACTTTAAAATAATTAAAAACTTATTATTATTATATCACTTCTGCTAGTCTGATGAATGAATTATTTCAATAATACTTTCTTAATAAAAATAATTTGAATTGATAATAAAAAATGCTTAAATTAAAAACGAAATGGGTAAAGTTTGATTTGAATAGGAGCCAAACATTTCTTTTCAACATAAATCAAAAACAGTTTAACTAATGACGTACAAACATTAATTATTAAAAATGATGATACTCCCAGTTTACGTTGTCACATTTGGTTGAATTACTAAGAAATTCAACTACAAACGCCAATAACCAAGTAAACATACATACATAAATGGAAAACAGCTTGATCTCAACAGCCAATGGTGCTGAAAAAGCGAGAGAATATTTAATATACGGAATAATTGATCATCAGAGACTGATTTAATTTGTAGAAATGGATAGAAGCAATTTTCGTATTGTAATTTGTTAAATAATACGATTAAATAGTTGATATTCCTAATCAGTAGTATCCACCGTCAAAAGTGGTTAATTCGAACAAATAACGCTGATGAGATGGTGCATCGACCTCGAAATCAGTACCGATTTCTTCTGCTAATCTGATGGATAATTGTTCCATCATAACTTTTTAATAAAAATAATTTTAATTTATCAAAAAAATTTCTTAAACTAATAAGGAAATGGATAAGGTCAGATTTGTACATGAACTATCAACATAAACCTAAAACAATTCAAGTGATTACGTACAAACTCTGAAAATTACGAGAAAGCAAAAAAATTTACTCATGCACGCTCACTCACGCTTAATTCTTTTGTATTGAAACAAAAAGCTAATCATTCACGTTAGTCACGTGAGTTATGCCCATCTCTAAAATGTACATAACATTAACATTAATAATGTTTTGTAGAACAATGCTCAGTGATCTTTTGGCTCATTTTAGTAATGAATCATTTCAGTGCAAAAAGGTACATACGCAATTAAATGTACGTACATGTATGTATGCATGTACGAGTATGTACTTAGTCGTATATTTCCATAAATAATATTAAAATCTTACGCACATCTTCAACCATAAATCTGTCAAAACTTTTGAAGATAGTACAAAAATGAGGAAAACAGAAAAAAATTAAGAGCATTCAAAAAGTTGAAGAGTAAAAGAGCAGCGCTACTATTAACATGATCCAATATGAATTTAGTTTTGGTTTGTGTGTATAGTAAAAGAAAACAATAGAGACAGAATAAAAACGTAAAACGATGACCTCAGGAATTGTTGAGGTGACCTCAGCCATTGCAAGTCGAAATTAAACATCAGCAGTTTCAAAGACTTGTTTCTTTTTACGAGATAATAAAAAATCAATGATTAATATTTAATGTTACATACACATGCACGTACAAAAGTATGTAAATCTTGTAAATAACTCCAAGCTAAAATTATTAATGTATCGCTTGTCGTTTTCATTGTATTTAGACCCTTTGGCATTAAAAGAACATTTAAAATGAGAAATTTTACGTTTAAACATTAGCACTTTGTTGAACATCAAGTCAGTACGACTTTACAATCTATTAAGTCAATATCTTAAGTGTTGTGTGGGTACGGAACGAGCGCGATTTCCGAAAACGTTTACTTTACTTTGTGTTTATGAATGATTTTGAGTGTGGGTAAACTAAATAGTACAAGATTAATTAATTGTAAAGTGCTATTAAAATAGAAGATACAAAAAACAATCCCAAAGTTATATTCAACGCTGTCTGAATGAATAATTAATTTAATTTTTTATTTATTTACGGTGTGTTGTCTGTCGTGCAAGTGCAGTTAACATTGTTACTTTGAAGTTCAGAAATATTGAATTACAAAAATTTATTTAAAAGAAAAAAATCTAAATAAATATTAAATAATCTGATAATTCAATACATATTGTCGTTGGAATTTGTAAATTAAAAAAAATAATTAATTACAATTTTTTTGTTTATTTATCTTGCAGAAATGTGAAACGTGCTTTTTAAAAATAATATTTTTTTTCATATTTCCATAAACATTTAACACTGGTTTTGAAGGTAAGCCACAAGAAGCTATTAAAAAGTTAACTTACATAAAGTATGCATTAAAAATTGTTTAATTTATACGTATTTTATAGGTATTTACAAGTATTTTGCAATATTTTCTATGTTGATTTCAATGTATGTGTTTACGTTTATTAAATGTTTGGATTGTAAATTTAAAATTTGTGTAGTGACCTTTTTTAAATACTTTGTGCTCAATAATAAATAATTTTTGTAAAGATATGGTGTGGAAATTCACAATAATGCATATTTTTATTGAACCAGTCTAGTAAAATTATTATTGTTTTCTTTATCACTTATTTATTCCATTGAACACCGTTTAAAAATTAAATATAGATGAACAATTGAATTAGTTAATTTTTTCCTTGAAGCGTTATAAAATTGATTTTGATTGATAACTTCTGACTTTGATCGTGTGTTGAAATTTATTAATGTGCCTAGACCCTGGGCTAGGACATTTTAAAAGTATTCTTAAATGTTGCTCTTTTGTCATAAATATTGACGAATAATTAGCTTCCCGCGTACTACTTTCCTTTCATCAAAATTCACACTAAGTAGGATTTATTGCTGCAAGTCTAATTATATTTTTATTAAGGAAATGAATATGAATGATATATACCTATATTTCATAAATTTCTCACAAAATCGGAACTGTGGCTTAGTCTGGATTTAGTCTTCTTTGCTAAAAAAAAAGTTATATACTCGTATGTTGTACCTTACAATTTTTGATCTGAAAATTAAATAGTATAAATTTTATATTACATATCCGATGATATACATATGTATGCCTGCATTAATGCGAATGGTAGCGCGCCAGGCTTAGTTCAGGCCTAGACGCACAATGTGTATTTTATACGTAACTATACGCTCTACTTTTAGCCCCCTTCACTTAACCGTCAAATTATGAAACTTGTAGGTGAAGCTTCAAAGCTCTTGCTTTGTAAAAAGTGCATATTAACTTGCTGACTCGCCAATATCATGAGGCACTTCCACTTGAGCTAAAGAGGTTAAATTTTGTATACAGGTAGATCTTGGTGAGTAAATAATCTATTAAACTTAAACTCTAAGCTGTCTAAGGGCAAGTTTTTTTAGATTTTGATTATAACTTCCCTTGAATATTTTTCGTACATTTTGCCAAATATTGGACTGATAACGTAATAGAAATCCGAACCGCATCGTTCCTAAAATTGCTAATATTAAAAATATTCAATTAACATAGTTAAAAGCAGTTTTAGAAAGAAAAAAGAAAAAAAGGAATCAGATCCACTCAAAAACATAAATATGAAAATAATGTCAAGGTTCTTTCCCAAAATTTCGACCGTTATAAATATTGAGATCAAAATCAGAACCAAATTCATTTCTAGGCAACCTGCTTGGCAATATTTTTCAACTCTGTAATATAAGAGAGAATTAGCAGTAGCAGTTGATGTCAGCAATGCGAAGAGTTGAGAGTTTTCCCTTTTTGTAGGGAATTTATTGGAAAATTTCAAGGGAAGGGAAAAAGGACAGATTTCTCATTTTAAGGAAAATGTAGGGAATTTTTTTGCGTAGAACGCCCCACAAAAGTTATAATACTTATAAAAATCTAAATTTAAAATTCTGTTACAGTATTACGCGAGATATTTCATACAGACAGAAAACATCTTCTGGTAACAAAAAAATATAGAGACAACGAAAGGCAAAGAAATCTTTGATTTTCTTGGGAATAGAATTTGTAAGAAAAATAAAAACATATTTGAAAATTTTCGAATTTTCAAAACCTAAATAAAATGTTATTTTTTCCTAAACTATATCAATTTTTAGAGTAGGGAAAAATGTAGGGAACGTTTTTTGCGTGTAGCGAAAAAAAAGGGGGAATTTTTTTGAGACATGTCGTGATTTCGTTAAAATTGTGCTGGCATCACTGGTTGATGTTCCAAAACAGTAAATTTATGTTGTTTTCTTTTCTATTCTAAGGAATAATTTGGTGTCCTTCTGCATGAAAATATTGATTTTTTTCGTAGAAAAGAAAACATCATTCGTTTGTTAAAAATTGTTTGCTTTGTAAAAGGGTGGTATGTTTTATTAAAAAAGAAAAAATCACACTCACTAATGGTGGAAGGCATTGCATTTTATGCCCTGTATATATCGAAAGACTTGATTGTGCCCTGAAAAATAGTTGTTTTTTGTTTATAGATAGTGTTAGCAGATGAAGTTGGAAAAAAATCGTCTCGAATTGTGAGGTTCAAGTTACATTTTTAAAGTTAATTTCTCTACTGTTTTACAGAATAACTGTTAGAAAATATTAAATTGTTAATGTTAGTAGAATGTAAGTGATACAGAATCTTACTAATTTCGATGTTACAAAATTACTTTTAAAAAATCTTCTGCAAATCAAAACTCGCTAAAACTTCAGGTTGATAAATCGGCAATCTGGCAGCTGTAATTTCCTGTTTACAAGGATCTTCAAGAGCCCATAGCTTGGGCGCAGGTGATGCACATGTATGTACGTATGTCTTCATGTTTGCTATTGCTGTGTTTTTGCCTTTAGCTCCATTTTCATCTTTAGCGTTCTTCTTTTGCAGCCGTATTTTAAGTATCATATTATTTATATTTAGCTGCTTTCGAGCAAATTTGAGATTCGTCAATCATTTTTTATTTCTATTTATACACTTTCAATCTTTTTTTTTCAAATAATTACTGTTTTATTTTATAATAATTATTGCTTATAATATTGTTATTTGACAATTTGAAATTCCTTTCATATATTTTATAAAAAAAAACTTAGCTGTCAGCTGTTAAAAGTATGGTGTTCCACTCTTTCATCAATTGTGTTTTGTTTTAGTGAAACAAAAATTGCATTATTACAGGGCAGGCAAGATATTTTACACATGTACCTTTCAGAAAGGTTACATCTTTTTTGTGTAGAAAAGGAAACACCATTAGTAAAAAATGGTGAAACGAAAAATTTTTTAATGTGCGTGGCCCCAACCTTAGATATGCTATCTATTTTGAATTTGTTAAGCATTTTTTTTAACTCCACTTGGCTATGAATGCCGAACAATATCATAAAGATAGTGGTTAGGCTTTTTTGGTCAAATATTAGCCAGGTCTGACCACAATTTTACATTAAAATATTCTTATGTTTTTATTTATTTGTAGAAAAAATTACTAATTTGTCAAATTCGAAGAACTCTTCAATTTATAAAACTATTATTCATAAGAAAATTCAAAAGAAATGAATTAGAATTTGAAATTAAATAACTTTGTCTTTTAGAATGTCGTTGTACTTTCTCTTTAATTTCTGCTATTTTTTTTTGAAGAAATCGACAAATTCATCAACAAACGAATTTAAAGACACAAGTTCTTGACCTTTAATTTTTTATTTTATTTTGTTTTGTCTAATATATTTCTGTTCATACCAATTAAATTTTTCTCAATTTATACGTCTTGTTTAATTAAAAGAAAACAATTTTTTGTATCTGTTGTGTTTTAAGTTAAAACAAAATCTTTTATTTTTTATATTTTATTCTCTAAAGACATGTTAAATTTATTGCATAAATTTATACATACTAACATAATATTTTTTATTTTAGTTGTCCATATGTTCCCGACAGTGGGACAATGCGTAGAAAATTTTTAAACTTGCTATTCATTTGTATCTGCCTCCAATGCGTTAATTTTTGTATGAAATGATAAGCTATAGCGCATAAAATAAAACTAAAGTTTGATGAAATTAATTCGCTAAGTTATATGGCAACTTTCTAAATATAAAATACTAACTCTGAAGAGAATGAGATTTATCACGGTTGAATCAAGATTTTTCTCATTCTATAGTCTGTGTTTAGACGCGTCATGTCTTATTGACATGATTCTCACTGTTTCTTTTTTGAACTTTCATTGTTGTTCACACAAGTCATGTCATGTTGACGACATTTACCTGCAAATACTCGTACCTTCAGGCTTAAAATTACGAATGAGAAAACAAAACGTAATGATGTACATGCATCTGAGTACTCGTTCTTTTTCCCTCGTCTCTCTCGCCTATAAAGTAGCAATGATGTCAAGAAGACATGACGTGTGTAAACGCAGATATAGCAACCATAGACGTTGCGACCGTTGGTATAAGATGATGAGGTTATGGGCGAGATTGTACCATTTGTGGGTTGGTTGTATTAAGTTGTGTCTTGGTTATATGGAAGATCAAAAAGTTATGATTTTTTGGCAAGATGTACAACACTGTCGCAAAGTTTGTGTATCTGTCGCACGCTGTTTTATGTAGTTTATGTGTTTATTATTGCTGCGGCCATCTTGCAGTAAACATTGAATATTATAATTATTTGCACGCGACAATTATGTTGTGTATGATATCGTTTGTGCGACAAGCATACAACTTGATTACCAACCGAGTTGTACCAACGGTCGCAACATCTGTGGGTTGCTTATAACTGGCGAAAAAAACCTATCGGCCCTTATCACATTGTCTGATTATTATGTTTCTAACAGAAAATTAACGTACAGCCGGTTTCGTTAACAGGTTCCTTTTAACCAACGATTGCCGATTTATGTTTCACTATCCGTGGGTTACCTAAAAAAGGAAAACAGTAGAAAGCTGGCAATGCTGTCTATATTTGCTATAAAAAATCGTGTAATGAAATATTAAAATTTAATATACAATTAAAATTAAGAAAGAAGAAATGTTGCTGAATAAAAACTGAAAGCTGCAAAAGAGCATTAACAAAAATTCGTATAAGTTAATATTTATCTGGGAAAAACATACATAAATGTGAAAACATGATAAAAAATAAGGACCAAGCTCTTGATATTATGTTATTAAACTTAAAATTATAGTTCTGTCAAATAATCAATAATTTTGTATTTTTATTGGAGTTTACTATATTAATTATATTTTTTAACTGTCTGTAAGGATATTAATATCTATATACAAAATAAATAAATAAGTAAATAAATAATCCTTTTGCATATCAGAAAGATAAAATATATTGCCAAGCAGGTTGCCTAGAAATAAACATGGTATATTCACATTAATGTTTCTGAGCGGATCTGATTCATTTAACTTAAAGTTTACAGACGTTTGGATTATTTTGCCAAATTTTATATTTTAACATTTGGCAAAACGTATTTTTTCTTAAAGAACATTTCCAAGGAAATTTTCAATTAAAACCTAAAAAGATTGGCCAATACAAATAAGGAGCACCGTAGGGCTTAGAGTTTTCAAAATATGCGCTTTCTACACCTTTGTAGCTCGGGAAGCTTTTATGACAAGGATCAAGCTTCATCTATAAGGTTACCTATGTGGAGTATACTTACATATATTTAAAGTTTCATAATTTTTCGATTAAGTGAAGCAAAGTTACGATGGGGCTAAAAACAGGGAAGCAATTCGGTCTAATTTCACGTGAACTTTAAGTCGGACTGTGTTGTGTGAAATTAACTGTTATTGAATATTTGTTTACATTTTCACTGTATTTGTATTGTTTTCTTTTTATAGTTGTTGGTATTAATTGTACCCTTTTTCTTTCTTTATAAAATGAATTTAGCACATGTCTGGCATTGTGTACGAAAAAGTATTCCAACATAAAAAAAAGTAAATTAACAAAGTCAGCGCAAAAAAAAGTTCGTCATCATTTTTAGGTGCTAGTTCAGTCGAATAAAGACAAATAATATCGTATGACTACATACATATGTATCCGATCATTTCCCTATTGGCCAAATCGTCGAACATGATATTATCTTCGATTTTTCTTGTACGGCTTAACGTCCCTCGATTTGGTTTTCTAATCGATGTGGGAAAGGAAATTGTCGTTTACCACAGTCTGATAGACATTGCCTTTCGTTTTGTCTTATATACGATATCTTAAGTTAAATATAAAATGTTTAAGCCATTCACGGTAGCTTGAATCAGAATATCTGCGTACAGATAAGTCGGCTTCGAATTTACTTTATATTGTTCTGACGAAAAATAGATCCATAAAACAATGTGACTTCGAAAACGGCATTTTATGGCATCGTAGCATGAAAAGGATTTTTTTGCGAAATTATTGAAAAAATGGCAAATCCATTAGAAAATGACATATGTTATAAAAAACTTGCCCTGATAAACTGAAAACCCGCAAACCATGAACAGCTTAAATGCCTCATTAGTTTTTCTTTTCGTTGCCGTTCCGTGTCGTTCTTTTCTTTGGAAAATATTTCTTACTTACTTGTTCTGTGTCTGAATTTTCGGATGTGGACGATGTAATTTTAGGAATGAATTTTGTAAATGTTTGCAAAATGTTTTTTATTTTTGACTTTTAACAAAAATTTTTAATATTTCAAACAACAAAAAACCAAAAAATACAAACTCTTGGCTCTCACTTAATTCTAATTTCTATAGAATAGTCCGCCACAGAACAGAACGAAAAAGTAACATCAAACCATTCATACAGTTTTTCAATTAAACAGAAAAGAGACAGCTGATCCGTAACAGAACAGAACGTACAAACTGATTCTGCTTTAACTGGGATTGACATGTGCGTGCTACAATGGTAAATTGATTTTCAATTTTTCGTGGTTAAAATAGGCGACATTATCCTACATGTAATTGTTGACGACGGCTGCGCGAAATTGCTGCTCATTTGGTGTTGTACGACATTTCGTTTAAGATTATATTGATGCATATTCTGTATATCTTCCACGACTTAATTAATCAGACATGTGATTGGAAATCGGTCGTTTTTAAATCACCGGATTTCAAAACTCTAGTTCTACTAAAAAAATTAATTGATGTCATTTTATTATTTACGATATTTAGAATATTTTATTAGAACTTAAAGTCCATTTTACTATTTGCAGCATACGTATTTGCCAAATATTCGTTGTGTTATACCCGTCGTTTAAGATGTCTGAAAGTCATGGCCAACTGGGCTACTTTGTATTTTCTTTTATTTGTGTTTATGTGTAGGTATAGATTTGCACAGATTTCTTTATATTCATATGTACATATATCAAGAGACAACATAATGAATCTGTACCTTAATTGTCTCTCTTTATTTCTCTGCTTTTGTTTTATTTTTTTGCTTAACGTTTGAATTTTCTATAGTATAATATTATTTAACATTTAATAAGTATTTTATTAACCCATCTAAAGGGAACTTAAAGATCTGTGACGTCAGTAAATTAAACAAAGATAACATATCTTTATAGATAACTTTGGGGTAACTAACTGTCTGTTTTTTTTGAAAATAAAATTAAATTTTTCGTTTATATTGCAAAAAATCAAAATGTGTTCGTTTTTTTATGGTCGTTTCAGTATAAATTCGCAAACGAAAACTTTTATTTTATTTTCAGAAACAAGCAGTGAGACATAGAAATTTAAAAACTATTAATAGCCCATGCAAGTGATATCCCGGTTTAACGAATACTCAGTTAAATGAATTCACGGTTTAACGCACGGTAAATTTTTTTTCCATTGAGTACTTTATATTACGAACAAATCCAAAATATGTACGATTATATTCGATATAAAGAATTTCTTCAAAAATTTAGCAAATTTAAATGAAAATATTCAAAGGTGAACTAATTTTCCGACTTGCCTTCTAACGTACATTCCCAGCAGGGAATAGCTTCCAGAACTCACTATTTTTAATTAAAAGCAGATGTCCTAGGATAATAATGTATTATTTTTAGGTAACCGGGGAACGAATTGTTCATAGAAAATATGTAGACGACAAAAATCCGGCAACATAAATAACAGAACTTGGTTTTTACAAAAACTTCTGTGGAACACAAACAAGCAAAAACAATGAATGTATTGTGTGCAACTGTTGCCAAGTAAAAGCACATTAGCGATTCCAAAGGAATGTATTAATGTTTCTACAAAAATTTATAATAAAAATAAGTTGTTCCATGTTTGTCATTTTATAATTCGAGAAGCACTCAACCGATTTACAAACCCATACATGCATTTCAAAGGTCTACTGCCACTGATAGTTAAAAAAACATTCAAATAATATCACCGCATAGTCCTTATACGCACACTTTTGTGATGGTATGGCTTTCCCACATAAAATTTATGTGAATTCATTTACATTTATATATATTTGATCGGTATACAATACTCTCTCTGCTCTGCTTATGCTTGTCATTTGAATGTCTATTCTTTCTAGAAGATTTAATTTTTAATACAAGGACGTAAACGCATACTATCGTATTGCCAACAACGCGAGCAGTAAGTATCACTCTAGTATATTGTCTATCTATGTATATTCTCTACGAGTACAATTAGTATGCCAACATGTTTTTTAGATCACTTTGACGCTCATATTATACAGCCCATTTTAACAAAACTTATATTATTTGAAGATATTTATTCATAATTGTGCGTAATCTATATTTTATTAAAATCGGTTCAGTATTTTGGGAGCTATAAGCGTTTAAAGTTACTACTAAAAAATGCTCACTCATTGTATTTGTAAGTATCAACAGCAAGCTGAAAAATAAACAAAGCGTGCATGTGTGTTTGACCAATTTGCTTTTGCAAAGAAATGATACAGAGAATTTTCTTTACATACTTTGTAAACAAAAGAGAGTTAATAAGTTTTAAGTTACTTTAGATTCTAAAGTTTAGAATGTTTTTTGTTTTTGTATTTTATCGTATATATTTATGTAAATGCTTATGGCTTCATTCACAAAAGATTAATTAAGTTATAGTAGGTTTAATGTTGGATTTTTATATGAGAAACCCGGTTTTAATGCGCACATTAACTTTATAAATCGTTTGTGAATAAGACGATTAATATTTAATTGCTAGATTAAGGTCGATTGCATCGGCCATAGTAAATGCTGGTATATTTACGGGATGAATGAATGAATTTTCTGTTGACGGGTCATTAATCGATTAAAATTAGCATAAAAAACAAGAGGAGTGTAGTTAGTGGTAACAATGCAGCAATAATCAGAACGATTAATATCCAATGGAATTATTTCAAAGTAAGTCAGTTGCATGGCTTGCAAATCGAAATTAAGATAAATTAAAAGAATATTATTCTTTTGCCAGTAGTTGATGAAAAATCAACAAACAAGTGTTTTTACATTGAACTACGACTCCGGATAAGAAATCGATGTCCTACAACAGCCACAAAAGAATAAAAAAACTCTCTTTGTTGGATAAACCATTGAACGTTTTGTGAAAACAAGAAGCCGGTGGTTATTATAAGTTCCTTGAAGCCGATATAAGAAATGTTGAAAAGAGTTGACGAAGTTAATCTTCTTAAAAGCTGCTAAAAGTTATTACAAAATAGCTGATTTGGAATATTTCAAAGCACCAGGAATAGACGGCACGAAAAACTGAAGCAAAAAAAAATGTTAGCAATTTAAGCATAAATTATTTGATTTCATATAGTAGATAAAGAAAATGTTTTTTTTTGGCAGATAACTAAACAGATATATTGTTTTCAAGACAATTGTATACCCAAGTTTATGGATAAAATATTTTGTTTTTAGCTAATTCCGACCTTTTTCGATTTATAGCTTCTTTTTTACATTAAAATTTTAAATTTCGATGAAAATTTTTTTTAAGGATATTCAAGTTTAAAGCTGTTTAAAGAAAGCATTGCTTTATGGGTTTTGATGTTAAATACAATTGATAAAATCTAATATGACAAATTAAATTTTCCTATTTTTAAATTTTTAAACACAAAGTTTTACATTTCTATTCAAATAAGTTAGGGGTTACTGTTCAAGTTATGTCTACCAAGTTTCAATACGCTCACAATTTTTGCTAATACATTCATACTTTCAAAATTTGATACGAACTGGCTTTTGAAATTCTCTTTCGATCGAGTGCTTCAATTTACAGTCAAGAAAACATTTTTTGGTGTGTTTTTTTACAAATATTATGCGGCAATTTAAAACTACTAATAAAATCAAATATGTTTGTGAATAAAAGTAATAATTCTAATAATGTTGTGCATTGTATAGAGCAACCATTTGAAGTTTTTTTTCTTGGCCAGGACATTTAGAAAAATAAAATTACTTTACAATTGTGTGTAGCCAGCTTCAGAGCTATTGATTTAAATGAGCTTTGATAAGCAGTATGTGTGAAAAACTTGAACGTGTGGCGTTATTTTTTAATTGAAAAATCAAATAAAAAGTGTACCGGATTTAACGAATTGAATTATATCATTCGTTAAACTGCGATATCACTGTTATTACAAAATTATTCAAAAAGTCGCTTTGTGATTTGTGTGTAGAAAATAAAATTCGATAAAATTTTTGAATTTTAAAAATAGGAGAACCGGGGCAAATTACAGCATTCGATATCGAATGAAATCCCATAAACAATTTTTTGAATTTGTATGGTAATTTCGTTAGATATCGAATGTCGTAATTTGCCCCCAGTATGGACAAAGAAGTCGTCGTCCTTGTTTGCTTAAATATTTTGAGTAAATTTTATCGCATATTAAACTTTAAATATTTTGTTTCCTAAAATATTTTTAATAGAAATGAAAAAATATTTTTTGTAGTTTTTGAACTCGTAAAAATGATTTAAATAAAAATTATAATATTATTTGATTTAATTTCTACGTTCTTTAAAAATGATCATTGATCAGATTTCCAAAAAACCTTTTCGTCCCTAATAGAAGTCTCAAAAATTATCTTGAACGTGACTGAATATCGTATACATAATCGAAAATTCGTTGACTTTGGTTTCAGTTATTTGCAGCTTTATATCAACCACCGAATGAAACAGATTTGTTAGTTTCGAGTTTGTTGTTTTTATAATGTTTAGGTCCTCCAACTCTTTTATTTAGAGTTAATTTTTTTATATTGTTATGCAGATATATATTAAAATCTCCTGTTTGTGAAAGTCCTTTTGTCACGTTTTTGCCAATGACATTTTATCACGACAGTCGATAAGTCATGTGTTAATTCATCGTTTGCTAATGAATGAATTCTTATCTTCAATAGAATTTTGCCAATTAAATATTCCGTCATCTTATGATGTATCGATTTTCGTGTTAAAATGTCATTGACAAAAAAGTGACAAAAGGCATCTCATAAATAACCGATTCATATGTATTTATATTTACCGAATGAAATCATTTTTTTCATCGACATTTATGTATAATTCTTATAAAAGTTTCTCTTCTAATTCTTTAAATCCACTTTTTTTTATACAATCATACATATAAACATCTGTATTGTTTATTCTCTTTTATTAAGAATATAAAGTATAAATTTTTATATTTATAACGTTCATTTCTTGTTTCTTTTGAATCGAGTTTTATTGTTATAATTTTTTTAAACATTAATAAAATAAGATAAATGTTTTTATTATTTCTTTTCCAAGCTCTTTGATTATTTGTGTGATTTTAACATTAATTAATGTTGATTCTAATGAATATTAATAATATTAATTTTTTAAAGCTTCTGTTGTAACACATGCTGAAGATTTATGGGAGAAAAATTCAAAAATTATAGTTTTGTAATTTACAATATACACATAAATTAGTTTTATTGAAGTTAGTGCAAACTAGGCAAATAGTTAACGAAATAAGAGTAACTTGTATTTTTTACAACTCTTTAGTCAAACTTACGTGGAGTTAAATAATGTACTATTATAATATATCAATTTATACATAATAAGATAATATAACAAGTCCAAGTGATTTTAATATTGTAAATAAAAAAGGCCACAAACCATAGAAGTGGAATCACGTGGGGTCTGCAAGGTCGATTAGAGGATCTCGACACGCACATTTACTGATATGCAAGCGAAGTTAATACAAGTTTATGAATCCGCACTTTCCGTTGGTCTGAAGATAAACCTTTATCATACAAACCCACCAACTTGATGATGCAGAGTCCTTTTGTTACTTAGGTAACATACTCGACAAAAGTGGTGGCTCTGACGAAGATATCTTCAGCCAAATAAATAAAGCGCGTCAAGTTTTTGGCCAATTAAATCCTGTGTGGAACTCGTCATATTTGTCACGACGTACAAAGCTAAGCCTGTTCAATTCTAATGTAAAACCCATTTCAATGTGTGGATACGAGACTTGGAACGCGGCAATACGATACATATAAGCCATACAAGTTTTTATTAACAAATCTCTACGTAAGATTCTGCGGGATAGGATAGGTCACATCCTGCGAAAACCACCAGATGATATAGCAAAACAAGCTATAGAGTGGAACCCACAGGGCAGCCGCCGTACAGGACGACCATCGCATAACTGGTAACGCTAACAGCAATTGAGACGTCCAAGTTAAACTTAAACTGGAATGAAATTAAACATCGTGCAGAATATCGAGAATATTGGACGGATCTTATTTTGGGCCTATGATCCTTATAGGAATTCAAAGGAACAAATATACAAATATATATAAGTAATGTTCATAAAAAAATAATAAAAACGAATTGTATTACAACGCTAAAGATAATAATGATGATGACAATGTGTCTAAGATTTGCGTGGATGCCTACAAACATGGTCCTACTCCACAGTGCTCTTAACACCGGGTGAAGACAATGCGTCTACCATCGCCCACATGTGCAACAGGCTGCTACAGATGAGTATCAATTCGAAGACACGTACTTGGACATGTCTTCCCCCTTGGTTAGGAGCGGAACCTATCTAAAACTCCTACCGATCTTTGGGTCTCGGCATCTGGTTGCAATGCAACTCCACAGAGAGCTTGCGCTCTACCCGCGATTCGGGTTTAAACCACAGCCACCAAGATGCTCCCCGAGGGGCCGCAACTATTGTCAGACAAGGACCGAAGGCTCGTGACACCCGTGATACCAATAAATATTTCTTGCAATGAGTTCCAGAAATTCAAAAGTCCTTATCCGTAAGCGGGAGTGGAAAGCACTTGCTTCCAATGGCAACGCCTTGCTAAAGTAATTACTTTTAATGTCGAAGCAGAAGTAGTGAAGAGTATGTTCGTTGCGTTTTAACTCATTACTTTGTCATCAAAGTTTTTTGCTGTGTTTATTTGTATGTATATAAATTCCGCAAATGTGTGTGTAAATTATTTTCTATTCGTATTAAAGGTAAACTCGTTTTCGCTTTGTTGAATCAAATTTCACACTTAATTTAAATTTTTTCAACAAAAAAATACACGAAGTTTGCTGGAGTCATGCATTTACTTGATAAAAATATGCTTTGACAATGCAGCAAGCAGAAACACCACTAACTTGTATTATTTGTTTACTTATACAGTCGAACTTCCATAACTCGAACTTCTATAAGTCGAATTTTCTCTAACTCGATCCGAATCCAATTCTTCTGGCACTAGCGTTAAGTGAGAGAAAATAACTAACAATTCCCATTCCATAACTCGAACTTCCATAACCCGAAGTTCTTCATAACTCGAACGAAATTATTTGTATATGAATTATATAACTCGAAGTGTTGGTCTATTGCACACACACTATTGAAAATCATTGTTTTGAATTCTGTATTTTTTTATTCGGCGGGTCCCAGCTTCAGCATAGCGGTCAGTTCAGTGAAAGCAACTTTTCAGTAGCTCTCCAGAAATGATGTAGAAAATTCTTATCGTACATTGAATTTATATTTGCAAACTACAACTGATGAGCACTATAAGTCTTTGAACAATTTAGAATAATTTTTTATTGAAAATAAAAAAGGAAATTTTCAGTCACTTATTTCAGAATATTTTACTCAATACAGGTGACTTATTATATCTTGTTTTCAGTAAGTCTCTATTTTAAATAAAAACACATTCTTCATACGGATATAATTGCACTTTTTTTTATTTCAACAAATTAATTCTGTAACTCTCCGTAAATCGAATATTTTTTTTTGGGATAATTGTGATTCGAGTTATGGAAGTTCGACGGTAGTATGAAAACATTTACGGCACCTTAAAAAAAACTTAGTTTTTGGCTATAATAACAGAGTTTTAATTTAAAGTTAACACTAAAACACACCGACTTTTATGTTTAGCTATGATTAAGGCTCATTATTGTTACTTGTTGTCAACGCTTATTTTGTGAAATATTTTCATGCCGTGCATCAAGCGTTACAAAGTCTTTATACACAAATTTAAAGCTTAAGGTGATCCAGAGGAAAGGACTAAATCTGACCAATAAACGTAATATTATGCTGCAAAAAAAAATTATCCCAAGTTCTAGTTTCTCCAATTTTTACAATAACTTTTAAAGCAATACTTTCTGAAGTACATAATGTTACAAATAGGAAAGCATAGTGAAATAAAATTTGGAGATTTCCTAAGGTTATTTGAAAGTATTAAATTTTCAATGGACAAAAAAATTAAACTTCAAAGCATAATACGAGGGGAAGCCAATAAGTTCATGCTAAATCATGTTAGAAGAACGAAGAACTAAAAACAAAATTAAACAAATTCAGTTTTATATAGAGTGGGTTTTTATTTCCTGCAGAATATATTTTTCATTTGAATGATTTTAAAATACAATAAGACTTTTTGTCGGTTTTATTGTGCAAATATTTTAAATGTCATTGCAAAGCCAAAATTGTACTTGTTTTCTTTTTTGACCGGAATACATTCATTAAACAGAGAATTTATAATTAATGTTATTGTTGTTAATAATAAATAATACAAAGTTATCTGAGTATAAAAAATATTAAATATCGCCGCTGCATCTACAAAAATACATATGTATGTAACTGTTTTTATTTAAAAGCTGTAGTGAGAAAACTTTTAGTTGTGTTCAACTCAGGTATCAAAAAAATTTGTATATCCGAATTTTCAAAACAAAAGTCAGAGGGAAACTATTAATCTCTTCAATATTTGAATATAGCAATGTAAAGATTATTAAAAGAATTTCTATTTTATCACTTTTTATAATACTTTTTTTTAACGATATTTCATCGGTAAAAAATAATAACTGCTAAATTTCTAATTCTTATTTTCCGATCAAAATTCAATATTAAAATTTTATTCTCATTTTTCAGTTAAAAAAAATAATTTGTACCTCGTATTTTTTACCGAAAAGAGATTGGTTACAAAATAACTGTTATTTGTTATAACAATTACGGTCTCCTCATTACCAACCGCATTAAAAATATTGATGTTGATGTTCGTATACACGTGTGTATCTTTTTTGAATTAAAAATTAATTTTTCATACTTTTTGACAGTGTTGTCATGTTAAATTATAAAAACTGTCATTTACTTTGACGCTCATCATATAAATTAGTTTTTTTGCTGCTACGGTAATAAACTTCAGAGCCAAGGCAACTACAGGCAACCGTAAGAAATGCAGATGTATCTGTTTATCCAAAGTGTACATTGAACAAATGAAAAATATAAATTAAAAATAAAAAAGTTATCGTAAAACTATAAATTATAATATCATTTATTAAAATTTGCCGTCATTAATTATTGGAAGGAATAAAGCTGAACAGTTTTATGTGCTATGAGAAGAGCTTTTTACTTTTTAGTGATAAAGTAAAACAAAATCTAAAAAATGTTACTACATTCGATAGAGTTCACTTGGAGTTATACTGAAACATATTTAAATATTCATATGGGTAAGTCCCAGCAAGAGTCCACCAACAAAAATACTTTGCAATTTATTCGACTTATTTTTTATTTGTTTTATGGAATAGTAGATTAACACCCATTAGCACAAAGTTCAATTATGTCTATTTAATTTGAAAGTTTACTAACTTTCAATTGCTCTAAACTTAATTTTTAAATGGAAGTTAAAAATAAAGTTTTTGTTAACTTATAGTTGTCAACTATTACGAAACAAACCAGGAATTTATTTTTCGGAAATCTGAGCACGATTTCTGCTTTTTTCAGATGATAAAGCTTAAATAAAATTGTTTTTAAGAATTTATGAAAATAATTTTTAAAATAAACAAAAAATAATAAATTTTTGAATATATTATTTTTTTCAAGTTAAAAATTTAAACTCAGAAAATATTTCAGTTAATTTTAATTAAAAGTCAAAACTTAACAGAGCTTCGTTTTAATGAATTTCCACTAAAAAAAGGCAAAGTTTTAGTGTTAATTGCAAGTTAATTTTTTTATTCTTAACGGCTCTAAATATATAATTTTATAAATAAATTAAATGTATTGTGATGATCATTAATGCACAAATTATTATCAAATCCTACGCTACCTCAGATCTTCTAATTTCATACAAGAAATTAACATCTTTTAGGTATTCGAAAGTCATATTTTGGTACATGCACTTCAATTTCAGTAAAAAAATGTTATGTTTACTACTTTGAACACATTGAAATTGGGTACTAAATTTCAGCTCCATGCATTGTAGCGTGCGTCACAAAAGGGTTCATGTTTTTTTTATAAAAAAACGACAAAATTTTTTGTTTTCAAATAAATAGAGAACACTTTTTATATTCATCTTTTGAGGTTTTGGTAGATTTTAAGGAAAATGTTTGTAGGAAAAAACGTTTCCTTATGGCATTTCTGGTTGCAATATTCACGAGTAGTAAATGTAGTAAATAGCCGAAAAAGCTACCTGTTATGAAAGTTGTGAAAGAGTAAAAAATGAAAATAATTTGGAAAATGTGGTAAAAAAAAGCTATAGTGTGAAAAATACTGAAATCTTAGTTCAGAAAACTTTTTTACTATAGCTTGGAATTTTCTGACAACGTGCATGTTCCCTAGTTTTCCACGACGAGGGAATGTGAAAGCTTAGTACTTCTATAGAAATGTGGAAAGCCCTAGTCAGCAAGCTTCAATATTTTTCGGATTTTAAAAATTAACGATAAGGAAAGCGGTTCTAAAAGTGTTAAAACTAAGTTGGTGATTTGTATTGTTGCTTGCTCTATTTTTTTCCGCTAGAGAGAAAGCTCTTGTGATTTTCTAAATTTCAATAAAGCTCTAATTACAATAAATTTTCTATTCGCGTAAAAGATAATTTAAAGTTGATTGGGATTATCATTTTCAAATGTCAAGCTCCATACAAAAATCATCATTCAAATGCAAAACAGCTGGCGAGCGGACCCTTCATAGAATTGTTTTTGAACAGTATGTGAATTTGTATGTGAAATCTAATGAAAATCAACAAAATTTGCTCGAAATCTCGCAGGTAGTAGATTTCGGTATGGTGTAAATGCCATATTAACGATATAGAATCTCTGCTATAAAGAACACAAAAGCTTTATTGATTGATGCTAAAGACATTTATATGGAATTCACACCACATCATAATCTTGTACTTACGAGATTTCGATCAAAATCTTGTTGATCCTGATTAGATTTCCCATATAAAACAAAATCTACTTCGCCGCTAGATTTTGACAAAATCTACCCAACATCTCGTAGTACTTAGTGATGCAACTGAGTTTTTTGCGAATTTATACTGAAAAATACTACACTGCTCCATAATGATTCTCTGAAAGGTGTGCTCGCCACCTGTTTTGGATTTGTACGGAGTTTGACAATTAAAAATGAAACTGCCAATCAAATATTTTTGATACGGATACGGAATCTTGAAAAATGTCACGAATAACCCGGTGTAAACGGTATAGATTTTGATAGAGATTTTAATTAAAATCTACTAGATTTTGTGCGGGTATAAATGCACTATTACACTAACACCGCCAGCTTCATTAGCCTACTAAAGGGGCTTCAAAGCCGAATAAATTTATAGTCATTGTTGCTAGTGCTTTTAGCTTTTGGTTTATTATATTTTTAGTTATAATAAATTTTTTAAATAAATAAATAAAAAAATAATTAAAAAATAATATGCAATTAAAATTAACGTGATATTTTTTGCAGCACCCAATAATTATTTATTTCTCACTTGCTGATGTCACTTAGAGCAATTGTTTATAGCAATAAATAAAAACGAAAATCATTCAAAAGGTGACAAAAAAATTAAATTTACAATTGAATGTATTCCGAGTCATATGAGTTCAAACATTATTAAACGAAATTGTAATAAATAACAATAAAAGAATTGTTGAAACAATTACTGGTGACGAGTTCACATGACAGTAAATTATTAAAAACTGGGGAGAACATGAGGTGTGAGCACCCACCCACTCACATGTGTAATAAAAGTTAACAACTTGTTCAGAAATTGAAATTGTTATTTTCAAATAAATGTTTCACTTGTGTAAATTTTAATTTACAGAAAAGGTGACAAACTCTATGATATGAAAAACAAAGTTGTTAAATAAAGTTCGTTTTTTTTGTACCAATTTAAATAAATAATTTATACAAAAAAATGACTAAAAACTAAAGATCTCAATCGTTGTGTGCTAAATGCTTTAATGTCGACGTTTCAGGTTTCATTTGGGTGACTTGTTTCTTTTTTAACAATGAATGTGACATAAAGTTTATTATTATATTTGTTTAATTATTAAAATAACTAAAAATGATTTTTATAAGTATAAAAATATAAAAAAAACTTTTTGTGTCGTGAACACCACACCCACTGTAAAACAAAAATCAAGTTTAATTATTTAATTACAAATTCTATTGTTTTCAATTCATTGGATGCTTGTTTATGAAAATTTATTTCTTATTCTTAGACTTTAGGATGAACAAACTTTTACTTACAGATTTTATTCGGCATTATGGAACAAGGTTTACAAAAAAGTCAATGACTGACTCATGCATGATCATTTGTACATATTTTGCCGATGTACTTATATTACTAAAGTTTATTTTTTAGGGTTGGGCTCAAAGAATGTGTAACCTTTTGTAAACTACTCGTGTGTGAGTTGTACATCATAAATCATAAAATATACATATATTTTTTTTAATATCCAGCTTTCGTTCAATGGGGAATAAGTCATGGCAAAATGTTTTTCCGTTACTTGAAATTTTGCTAAAAGATTGTCACATAAATGGAATAAAAAGAAGGTATTGATAAATGTACGTGATTTAAAAAGATTATCTAAAGTGTTTGGTGAGATTTTATTAATTTTCTATTGCGTACATCTCAATTGTCAATTACGATACACAAATATTAATTTTTTTATAATTTGAAGGTTGACCTGCGTCGTTGAATCTGATATTTTGAGTTACTGAACCAAACCTTCCACATGACAAATATTTTAATATTTGTCGCTTTTTGAAACTTTTTTAAAGAATAGATTTTCTATGAAAATAATATTATATTCATTGTTACATACAGGCCTTGAGCAACGCGACACATCGAACCTTTTGTGCGGCTTTGATATTCAGCGAGACAGAAAGAAACTTCATACTGGTGCCTCATCATCATTTGTTCTGGTGTTAGCAAACCCTCTTTTTGTGGTTCCGTAGAGATTCGCAGAAGTAAAATTTTTTAATTTTAATTTTTTTTAGCGGGAATGGTCGGTACCGGAAGCATTCTGAATAATCGGATTGGGTCAAAACTTTTTATTACTTTTCACATATACCAATGTGCATACAATAAAAATATATTTTTTGTAACTACTATGAATAAAATTATTTTATGAATAAAATTATTTTTATTTGAAATTTATTTTAAGGCAAATATTTCATAAAAATTTTATTCCAAATCAAAATTGTTTCTTAATTCTGCCAGCACTTACAAAAACAATTATGATGTATTTAATAGTTGAGGTAATCACGGTTAATTAATGGGATCTTTCATATGATCCAATAGTTCTCCCGAAAAATGTAGTAATCTAATTGCATTTGATCAGCCCGCTCCCTTATCATATGGGCTTATGAAGAGTGTGAATATGCCGTGGGGGAAGTTTTAAGTACTCATAGCGCCAGTGATCGAAACACAAATTGGGCGATAAATTATATCGACTAGTAAAAAATCTGTTACCTGAGCAGTTTCTGGCCACCTCAATAGGGCAGCATATGTCAATATTGGCCGTAGAATGTTATTGAAAACTCAGTAGATCATTTTATATATAGTCCCCCTTTTTGACATTCTAGTTTTGTTGGCAGTATACGAAATATTTCGCTTCCAAGTGAATGACTTAAAATGAATCACACTGATATATTTGTCTTAATCAGATTCTCGTTACCCGCGCCGACTTTTTGATTCTAAGGCTTCCTCGTCTGGTAAAAGACGCAATAATTGTGTCGGCGTAAGCAGCCTGTAGACATCCTGTAGTTGCCCTTGTGATCTGCAAAGTACCAAGTACGAGTACATAGACTCAACTTATCAAACTTAGATTTCGGCGTGCAGTTTCTAATAATTTTCGAAGCCCCTTTCCGAAAGAGGGCGCTTTCGATCGTATTAAAGGACCATTGACCTATCTGCTATCTGGTTGGACTCCATTAGTGCCTTGTTGTATTCGTTTCGTTGGTATCTTTTTCCCCAATGTAGTCAATATTCTCGAAACATGGCCGATTTCCTAAACGAATATTTGCAAATATTTTTCTGTGATGAAAAACCAGCAGATTTATTTGCAAAGATTCATATTGCAATAGTAATGAAACAAAACATCTTGTTCAATTTTTAACAATACAATAAAAAAAATGAAAATAAAAAATATAATAAAAATTTTTGTATGCAGCATTATCAATCAGCATTAATCGTATACACAACTTCTGTATTTAAAAAGATCCAACAAAAAATAAAATTTTCCTAAAGAAAACCAAACGTTTGCCAGTTCCAGCTGGCAATACAAGAAAACTTTAAAAAATTATTTTTTTTCTACAAGTATGATGCGATCAAATATGCTGCAAGCATAATAATGACTAATACTTTGCTAAAATTAGAAAAAAACAGCAACCACCAACTACGAGTACTTGTAGAAATAATGTGTGATGTGTTGAATATAAATAAATACTCGTATAATTTCTTTAAAAAATATATGGGTGTAATTAAGTTTATATAGTTTATTTGTATGTACAAATACTTTGTTTATGTTAATGAAGGTCATGTTTGTTTTCATTAACTTTATTATTTGGTTTCTTATTAAACATACACACATAGAAACCAATTATATATAAAAACAATGAAGAATGTTAAAGTGAGCTAAGACGAGCATGATCAATAATTGCTGACTTCTTCTTTGGGCCAGACAGTTGGTTTTTGAGTCAGTTTAATTATATTTATTATTGTGCATACATATTTATATGCACAGTAGTTGGTACCTTGCTAACGTATCTATCTACCTTTGAAATAACTATGCTTAATTACACATTTTCAATTGTTGTCTCTAATTTTCATGTTCGAAATGCTAAATGAAATTAAAAAAAATATATTCTTTGTTTAATTTATTGCAAAAACAAAAGAAATATTTTGTTTAATTGGCTGAAAACATAATTAGTTTCAATGATTTATTATATTTTTTTAGCACAAGTATTCTTCTCAACACTGATTTTAATTTGTGATTAAAATTGTTTGCATCATGAAATTTACGTAAATCATAGTTCAAATACTTTAAGTTTTATAAAGATCACGGTCCTAATTAGTAAAAGAGTTTGGCGAAATAAATAATATTGAACATGGAACATTAATTACAAGTATCGTTGAAATAAATTCAAGGACTTTGAACAAATTAAGCTTAAAAACTGAAAATTTTTGCATATAAAAAAATAACTGTAGCAATTGTTTGTAATCATTTGGGAAAAATAAGTTGGAATGCTCCTCCCCATTCCAACTTATTTTATTTTTATTTATTTTATCTTTCCTGAGCAAAAAAACTTTTCTTGTAAATAATTTTTTTCATACAGTTAAGTATGCTGAACCCTATTCTGGCATCATTTGCACTTGGTTGGGACAACAATATAATGATTTCGTCAATTAGCTTATGGCTGTAGCAAATAATCTATTGCTACTTTTTACATTTTAAACATAAACAAGTTCTTGTTTGCGTTTTATCATTTAATAATTATCATCCCTAAAAGCTGCAACAATGTTGGATTACAACCAAGTTTTTATTGTAATAAAAATATTTTTATTTATATGTTTGTTATCAAATTATGAAAAGAAAAACAATTATAAGTAAAAAAGCAACTTTGTTCCATGCGATTTTCATTTTAATCGTATATTCTTTTCTGCCTTTCTCACTTAAATGCAACAAAATTACGTATTGCAAATATGGAATAACCATTCACCATACGTGCACACTCATACGAGTATATGCATCACACGAATGGCATGTAGTGCTACATATCGCTCCTTTATTGCAACATAGTCATATCTCAAAAAACACTATTTTTGAGTTAAGAATGCAAACTTATTTATCTTATCGTTCTTCATTTTGTGTATAAAATTTGTAAAAATATCAGGTTTATACACCTTTCTAGAAGACAATATTATTATTTTTTGCCATTGAGGTGTGAGTAAATTAACAACGTTAAACTTGTTTTCTGCAGAACGAGATTTTTTTGAGATATGATTACGTTTCAATAAAGGAGCGATATGTTTTCTATAGGAATGTGTTATTTAATTCTCATCGATTCGCATCGATTTCAGCCAAGCTGAAACTCTATAAAATGTGTCCTTCGAAATTTTTCAATATGTTAACATTTTGAACCATATTATTATCACTCATTACCATATTTTCTTATATTTAATAATAAAATATTTTTTATATGGAAAACCATTATTATTAACTCAAACAACAATACGAATCAGACCACTGCATATCAAACGGTAGTAACAAGATTTATCCATAAAACTAAATCATATGATACTATTTCAATCATTAAATTCAGTCATATATTGCTATTAATTATCATTGCTTCAACAGCGTTTTTTCTTTGTGTGTACTTTCTAAGATATTGGTGATTTTTCTTTTAGATAAATTAAATTATTTATTTTTTTACTTAATTTTTAGTTGCTGGATCTAAAAATCATTAAAAAAATTATAAAACTGCACAAAAATTGCTGTTGTTCAATTGCAATCATGTCGGTGAGAGTTTTAAGGTGTCCTTGCATATCTTTTTCAAGTTTAATGTTTAGCTTAGAAACATTTTTAAGAATTTTCAATTTTAATAGAAATTTAAAAAAATAGTGTTAATATGAAGAAATCTTATACGAGTATCATCGAAAAATTTGTTAAGGATTATAGTAAAATTATAATTTTGAAATACATGAACACATAAACACTGATGGGAGGTGTGGCAAAAACATCATGCTGCGCCGTTTTGCTTGGGTTTTTGGAATAATTACCTATTCCTTCGTTCATTTGTTCCTTAAGATCTATCACATGTTGCGAAAATCATATTTTTAATAAAATAATATATTTATCAAAAACTAAATTGACAAACTAAAGCATAATTTAAACTAAATTTAGATTAAAAAAATTAATATATTGAAAAGCATTGTTTGGCTTTAATCAGAGTTTACCTGTTTCTTTTTTTTTAATTGAAGAAACTTTTGATAAATTCGTTATTTTATTAAGAAAGTAATCTTTGAACAATTTATCCATCAGACTAACAGAACTGGTAGTTCGAAATATACTCACGTAAATAATACTTTTATTAGAATGCAATTTTAATAATAAATTAGAGATTGTGTCCTATTAAAATAATAATTACATATTATTTTTCACTGTTTTGACATTTTGACGATTGAAATTATCAAGTAGTGAAGTGCATATTTATTCACACATATTTTTAATAATACTTCAATCGTTGTTTATCATTTGCGAGTAATTCTAAAAACAAAATCTATTAAATAAAAAAAAATACTTAAGTGCATTAATTTCCACATACATTTCATTAATTGCCACAAATTTTTGTTTTTGCACTTCAAGGATTTGTTGAAATATGTTTTTATTCAAGTGGATTATTTATTTATGCGGTCATTGCGCTTGGAACTCATTTCACTACGATTCATTGAAATATTAAATACAAATATTTGTAAAAAAAAGTATTTATTTTATTAACAAAGAGAGAAAATTTGCAATTGTTTTTTTTTGTTTTTTTGTTAACAATAACAATTTTTAACTGAATATTTAAATTGCGTAAATGCCCTGAAATATCTATCGTACTCGCATTTGGGATACACTTTATTTATGATGTCAGCAAAAGTGGCACTTAAAAAAAAACAAGCAGAATCTTAAAGAGAAAGTGACATAAAATTAAATAAATTTTAATGTTTTTTTTGTTAAAAACAGACACAATAAAATTAAAAAGATAAAAATAAACTAAATATTATTAAGTAATAATTTTTGCAACGAAATTGCTAAAGGCGCGTTAGAGTTAAAACACACGGCGCTTGGGAACGAGAAAATACTGTCCCATTTGCGTTGAAACTTTTGCGTCAACGCAGCACTTTTGCGTCATAACATTTGATCATTGTTATTTTGCTTGATCATATAAATTTATTCGAAAAATTATTGGAAAAACTATTGAAACAAATTAGTTTAGTAAAATTATTCGAATAAAATAATATCATCAAAATTATTTGAACCAAAAATTTTCGAATCATAAAAATTTTCTAATCATTATTTGAATGAAAATTGTCTTAATAGATTAATTAAAATAGAAATAATGTATTTGGGTTATATTTATTCGGATAAAATTTAACTAATACAAATTTTTCCATATAAATTATTCTAATAAAATTTGTTTTTGTTTTTTTTTATTACTCAATAATATAAATAAAAATAAATATATTAAATAATTTATTCAAGCTTTAGGTCCAGAAAATAAACATAAATGATTTATTTTATTCGATATTTCGCTTTCTCAATGGAAAGTTTCTTCAGGAATTAAAATTATTAATAACAGTTATTGTTTTCACAAACCAATAAAAACTTATTCTAAATTTGTTTGAAAAAATAATAAAAAGTTTTTAAAAAAAATTTATAATTAAATTACACAAAAAGAAACTTTCGATTAAGAAAGCGAAATATCGGATAAAATAGATCATTCATATTTATTTTCTGGACTTAAAGCTTCAATAAATTATTTAATAAAATTTAATAAAAAGGTCGAATAAATCTGAATAAATTTTAAAAATAAATAATTAATTTATAAAAAATATTCTTACATTGATTTCTTATTTGAATACAAATTATTATCTACTACGAGTAATTTTAAATCAAATAATTTTCAATTAGGATCAAGGTCGTTATTTTTTTAAAGATAAATAAAACTCAATCAGTGAATATCTTACAACCATTTAATTCTTTTTTTGTACAAAATTTATTAGTTTTCTTTATATAATTGTTTTTATTAAATTAAATATTTTTTATGAAAATAGAAATTTATCAAGACACATGCAATAAACTCAATTGCAGTTTAGTTTAATAAAAAATGAATATAATTTAAATGTAACAAAGTCACAAAACCTAATTGTAATAAAATATTTGATAAGAGACAGTTGTAAGTTCACTTTTTGTGCACCCAAATATCACGCTTTTTAAAGAAGAAATCGGGAAGAGATATTACAGATTTCGATTAAAAGCTAATGAAACTTACTTGAATATTATAATTATTTTAGATTGCCACAAATTTTATTAACCATTTGTACCAATTAATTTTTCTTTTTGGAATTTTACATACGAAAACAAAAATTGTATGCGTAGTGCAATTATTTTTGATAGAAAACTATTGTAAAATCCATTGACATACAACTCCAGCAATAGCTTGTGAACTGAAAAATAATTTTTTTATCAAACAACATAAAAGGTCTTTCGGTTATGACCAGATTTTTTGAGTTATAACGACCTTGCAGCTAAGGAGCCATATTCTAAAGCAAATATTTAAATTAAATGTTCATGGAGAAAATAGTGCATCAACGAATTCTCTCCATCGATTTCTATCTCTGGCAGTTAGTTTAGTCTCGTTCCATGTAAGACGAGCAGCTTCATGTTCTTTTCTGATGGACCGGATCCAGGAATTACTTGGTCGAACAAGTTGACGTTGACCTTGAGGGTCCCAGTCTAAGGCAGCTCTTGCAATATCAGTTAATCGTCGTCTGAGAATATGGCCGATCCATGTTCATTTGCGTCTTCGTTAATCATTTTCAATAGGTCAACAATTTGACGGATTCCAAAGGGCTTCATTGGATATCAAATTAGGCCAGTAAATCCGTAATATCTGTCTCAGACACCGGTTAACGAACGTTTGTATTTTCTTCGTGCTTAATTTTATAAGTCTCCATGTAGTGCAACCATACAGCAGCACAGATTTTACGCTGCAGTTGAATATGCGTAATTTGGTCTTCCGGGATAAGTTGTTAGCACGCCAAACTTGAGAAACGTAACACGTGCCTTGTTAATCCGGTCATCATTATCGGCTGCAGAGCCACAACCTTTTGTAATTTTGCACCCGAGATAATTGTAAAATTCTATATCTTCAAATATTATATTATCAACAACGAGTGGTGTTGTTATATTAGATCCACTACACATCAGTTTTGTCTTCTTGATGTTGATTCTCAATCCTAATTTTTTGGCTGTTCCGGAGAGTCTTTTTAAGTTTGCCTGAATATCCTTAAAGCGGTGTGCCATTAAACATATGTCATCTGTATAGTCAATATCATTGAGGTATCCCATCATATTCCATCGAATGCCGGCAATAGCCTCCCTGTTGGCTTCTTCCATTACACAATCCAAAAGGAGAATGAATAACGTGGGCGACATGATACAACCCTGCCTTACGGCCTCAGTAGTTGTGAAAGGTTGGCTTTCTTTTCCGTTGAAATGGATCCTACACTCGATATTTTTGTACAACTCTCGTATTGGGGTGACAATTTTTTCAGGTATGCCTTTTCCAATTAGTGCAGACCTCATTGAGTTTCGGGATATTGTGTCGAAAGCTCTCCCGAAAACTACGAAAAGCAGGTATAGGGGTGTGTTGTACTCTGCCGATTGTTCAATAATAATATGTAGAGTATTGACGTGATCGACACATGATCGTCCAGGCCTAAAACCAGCCTATTCGTTTCGTACAATTTGTTTAACTATTGGTGAGATTCGTTGCAGTATCAATGACGCCATTATTTTCCCGTTTAGCGTTAAGCACCGTAATACCACGCTAGATTTTACTTTGCGTTAGGTCACATTTTTTAGAGATTGTAACTACTGCACCTTCTTTCCAATCTACAGGAATTTTATTGTTCAGCCATGCACTTCTGATCAATGGGGCTAGAAATCCTACTAATGTGTCAGCACCATATTATACATGGCCGTTACGACAAGTAAATAACTAATTAATAAAAATACAATAAAGCTAAATCCATCTGTCTGCATATCTGCCCCTCTATTACACCAAAATGAATTTAGATTTCAGATGGGAATCCCATACAGGCAATGATTTTTGATAATTTTTTGTTCGATCTTGAAAATGGAAATATTTATATACAAACGTCCAACTACTAGTAGTTACTAAACCAATTTTAGAAACATATGTGTTGTTAAATATTAAAATGGGTTACGGAACCGTAAACGAGTTGGCTGATTTTACTCTAAGGCTCTTAATTTATTTTGTATCCCTTTTATTGAATACGTATGACATTATTCACAAACGTTTAATAAAATTAATGTGTGCATTAAAGCCGGGTTTCTCATACAAAAATCTAACGTTAAACCTACTATAACTTTATTAATCGTTTGCGAATAAGGCCAATAATATATAGCAAGAGGAACTTTATATCAACTGAATGTGCCATGGACACCTCAAGTTTTCTTCAAATTTTACATTTGTTCACATCTTTGTTATTCATTATCATCCAACAGATGACGAACTTGTTCAACAAAGAATTTTTTTGTAGTTTTTTTTAATGCTTCGCTTACATATTTAAATACAGAAAGTAACTGGCTAAATAAATACAAATTACTAAAAACGATGAACAATGAATGGCCTGTGCGTAATAATGCTGTATGTACGAGTATGTACGTGCATTTACTAAATTTAAAAAGTTAAAATAAAAAAAAGTATTTTGTAAATGAAATACATGAAAAGCACGGCCAAATTGAATATTTAAGTTATTTGTACCAGCCGTTGGCAAGATAAAATTTCTATAGGCAGAGAAAGGCCAATTTGGGAATGGCATTTTCACTTTTGGAACAGCTTCTCTTTTAGTACCTTGTTATTTTAACGCTTAAACAAAATTTTGAGCTTAGAAAAACTCAAGTAGCTTTGCCAATGACAACATCCTTGCTGCTGTCAATGTAATTCATTTTTTTCTGTTTATTGTCTTAATAACAATAATTTGAATTAATGACCTTAAGCCTAGTTGATTCATTTATAATTCCTCTGCTTATTAGCATTTTACTTAAAGGTATTTGTCATATTATGAAATTTATATTAATCGAGATTGCCTCGATATCTTTTTTCAAAGATTTAAAAACTTTTGTTTAGACTAGCTAAAAACCCTCAACAAACAAAAGTTTTTAGGTATTTGTCATACATATTTATAAATGGTTGAGATAAGAGTTACATATTAATTTTTTTATTTCAATTAAACATTTTGTAAAAAAAGATTCTTTGGTTAGAAAACCCGTTCTTTTTAATTATTTTTTTTTTGTTTTGGGTATCATTTGGTTATTAAAACATATTTTGTTTTTGTAATAATATCAGTGAAGAGTACATAGAGTTTTCACTGCAGTTCGCATATGGTTTTTTGGTTGATTCAGGATTTATAGGATGAAATACCAAGCGTTCAAAATTGATTTTAAATACTTTTGCCGAAATTGACATCTACCGAGAAGGCACAGTTAACGTCGATGCCAACCACTTGGAGTTTTGGGAGGAAAAAAATAATTTTTTTCATTTTTAAAACAGTAAGCAAATATTGTACACGCTGCTCCTGCAACTGAAGTTATTGTCGAACGTGCATTCTCAGCATTAAGATTAGTACTAAGTGATCTTCGATGCAACCTTTCAGAAGATTCTTTAAGATCGCTTATGTTTGTTAATTTAAAAAAAGTTTAAATACATGATCTCCCAGACTTCTAATTCTTATGTATATTTTTTCATTCAATTCTGTGGCGGTAGTAACCAAACCTAAGCACAGCTAAAGGCGGCGTATGTTTTTTTATATTTTAAAACCATTACACAAACCGAATAAAGGTTGCATACAGTCAATTGCAATTTTAATAATGAGTTTAATGCCTTGTTTCCACGGTACGTGCTTCGCTCTCTATTAATGCTTCAATCATGAGCGAAGCAACTTGCTTCACCATACAAAATTTTGAGAGCGAAGCAAGTAGATTCATATTGAAAAATTCTTGTCTTCTCTAATTTTTATCGCAAGTTTATCTGAACTAGCTGTCAAAACCAAATATTATCAAAACAAAATTATCAATTAAAAAAATGAATTAAAAAAGTTAATTTTTTAACATAAATAAGCTAAAAAAAAAGCAATGGATACAAAGAAGAATTTAGTGAAGCGGTCGTATCCAGAATACTTTACAATGTGAACGGAGCACAGAAATAATCCAGAAAATGGATGCAGGTATGTGAGTCGTATGCATGATTCATAAACTTGATTGAGAAAGCGAAGCAGGTGAATCAACTCGTAGTGGACTTAATGGACTTAGAAATCCTAATTCAACATTTTAAATGGGAGAAATACATACACCCACCAAAACTTTAGAATTAATTTTTTTTATCAATTTCATCCCTGATAATAAAACAACGTTTTTTTAGTAATGGATATTTATAACCAAAAAAATCTCACTAAATAAAATTGGTTGCGATGATCAAAAAAATTATGTAGGTCTACAAAAATTGTTAATTATAGCCATTTTATAAATTCATCAATATAAATGGTTAAAAATGAATTTTTTGTCATTTAAATTACAATTGTTGCGTCCCTGATTTTTATTAAATAAATAAATAAATAAATAAAAAAAATTAAATTGAAAAATTTTCCTAAGTTCGGGTTCGGTTACTGATTGTTTTGCACAGGTCTTATTGAAAAGTTATAAAAAACTGAAATACCACGTTTATACTACGTACATTTTCTTAGTATGCAAACTAGCTTTGTTCGATGTTTTAATTGTAATTAAGGTTGACATGCAAGTGGTATGACACGACAGGTGCACGGTGCACAGTATCAAAATATATGTTCCAGGAAAATTTTACATTTGAAAATTTTACCAATTCCTTAGTAAGAAATAAGATTAAACTAAAAAAATGTTTAACAATTTTGGTTAATTATTCATATTAGAGAGTCCTTTGCTTCTCCTCTAAAATACTTTCAACTGATCTTAGGGCCTTTACGAATTCATTTGACGATATGTTTACACATTCTATTTCTGTTAGGGGTTTTAGCGGCAAATTATCTAAGCGGCAATAAATTTTAAATAAAATGCCCAAAGTGAGTTATTAAAAATCAATTATTACTCCATTATTAGCTTTGTCGTCAGTAATGCTACGACCACAAAACAGATTGTTTCAATATTCACAACTCGTGTGACGCAAGTTTTTAGAAAAGTACTCAAAAATTGATATATCACGATGATCACATGTAGACAACGTGTTGCAATTTTTTATTACTTTCCAGATATAGAAACTACATAACAATTTCTTTTAATAAATACTGTTGGCTAATTTCGGTTTTATTTTCGTTTTTCATTAAGAATGTATTTTTAGCGATATATTTACGTATCAAAAACAATTTAAAAGCATTTACGTTTCGTCAGCATATGACCATCGATATACAAGTAGTAAAACAAGTTTATTTTTATTTGGCTTAATAAATTATTGAAAATTGTTCAAACCCGCATAAATATTCATTGTTCCTATTCAAGCTGAATACGAAATGAGAATAAACATTTAAGAACTGGTATATTTGACATTTAAAATAAAGTGACGTTTGTGTGTTCAAAAATGTTCGAAAAATGGTTTTGTTTTTCACTACATTTATTATTGTTCTTCTTTTTATTTATAAAAATAAATTATGTAATGTAATAAATTGTTAAACAGCAGAAGGAAAGTTAATTTTCTCTTTTCAAACCCGAAAATAAATTATCATAACACACACACACGCACATTCGCGCCTACAAACAGAGAAAGGTCTTTAAACTTGAGAGAAAAAGCTGAAATATGCAAAATATGTACTTAAAACCCAAAAACGAAAAAGAAACAAAGAAACAAACAAAAACACAATACGAGTACAACAAGCTCAACCAACGAACAGTTGTTTGCATTTAATAAAACAACGAAAACTCTACTCTAAATGTTAAAATAAAATAAAAATGCAAAATTCAACAAATACTCACACAAGTAAAAAAACCCACAATTTTATTAAAAAAAAGAAACACCAAATATGCTGGTTTAAGCTTAAAGCCAAATTAATACATGTTCTGCTAACAATTTCCGATACTAGAATGACCTTGAAAGCAACGCCGTTATTTTATATACATTTTTTTCTTTATTCTGTCAGTGCGTATGTGCGTCGTTGTGCCATTTTTTATTTGTTTAAATTTGGTTTTATGATTTTTTTATTAGCAATTTATTTTTTGTTTTCTTTTTTATATGTAGATATTTATGTTCTTCATTATTAAGGGCCATCACAGTGTTGTAAAATAAATCGTTTAAAAATAGAAAAAAAAATGGAAAATAAGTGTGCCTTTTTATTATACCAAATTTGGCAGCTTCAATATTTTTTTCTTAGAACTTAGTGTTGTCATCTCTATTCTACACTTTGCAGTTAGCCTATTGCCCAATGCGTTCTCAGGACAAGAGATCCTTTTCGCTGAAACTTAAGAATTGTTCATTTTTATAAGAAACTCCTTTCAAACAAACACACAAACAATCAAACAAATTTCAAAAAACTCCCGTAAATAGATGTTTAATAATGACAGTTTGATTAAATCAAAGTTAAATGAAATAATTCAAGTTGACGAACTCTGGCCTAATTTAATAAAAGTTTCATTAAACGAATATGCTTCAAAGAACTACGTGATTTTCTGAAAAAGGTAGCCCCGTCAGCAGGATAAAAAAGTATATTTTAAAGTAAAATAGTTTCAAGTTTTTGTGAACAAAAAAATTATATATATTTCAATTAAAAATAACCGAATTTTAATAATTAATTAAATACCTTAGACTCAAATAAAACTAATCATAAACCGATGTTAAAACTAAAAAACAATTCATAGGGGCATTTCAATATTAGTCATATTATCAAAAAAAAGGAATTAATTTTACAAAAACTTTTGATAATGTTTATCACTATTTTAGAAATGCATATTCTATATTATGTAATTAATCCTTCACTTGAGGTCCATTCTTCCAGCTTCGATTCGACCAAAAAGAGGGAGGAAAGCATAGACTCACAAGTTTATATTTTAAGTTTGATTGTAAGTTTATTTTTAATAAGTGATAGTTTTGAAAATATTCGTTCAGCGGAAGCAAAGTAAATTAGCCCATTTATGAATAAAAAGTTCCCCGGGAGATTTCTCCCTTTTCCCTAAAAGGGCTGTTCACATATGCGAACAATTAATATGTGACCAAATATGTGAACAGCCCCTTTGTGGGAAAAGGGAGAAATTTCCCGGGGAACTTTTTATTCATAATTGGGCTGATAATATATGTAACGAATTCATATAAATTAGAAGATGTATTTTCATCGAATCTATTTTTTAAATTTCCTATCTCGAACCAAAACCTTTCTGCGTTAGTTATTTTACGCATATCTTTATGCGTTTTGCTGTTTATTAATATTGGAATATTGAAACTTTTACTCATTTCAAAAAGGGTCAAAAAGTGGCATAAATTTTACTAAAATGGGATAAATTTAAAAAAAGATCATAAAAAGTGTAATTGGCTCTGCGTCACTGGACTAAAGACTTATAAAACAATTTTCTCATTTTATCATCTGTCCTCTCTCACTAGCCCTTTCCAAAGAAAGTAACACATCTACTGGTTGGTCGACATTAACTTCCTGAGTTGTTATTTGTCTTTAAAAAATGATTTTAAACGACCAGTATCGTTAAAGGATTAAAATACGCCTCATAAATGCTGGTCGTGGTCTTTTACATAATATTTCTGAACACATCCTATACCTTAAGCATCAGGGTTACAAGATTTCTTATGCCGATTCACTAAACCATCAAAATGAGTCCTGGATGTAAACTTCCAGAACGCCGATACACGTATATTTTCTTTGTGCCCTCTACCAGAATCAGTCGTTTGAACCTTATTCTTTCTTTGTGTTGTACAGTGTAATTATTCGAGTAAGACGGAAGTTTTAAAAATTTTAGTAATTTCACCCACTGTATGAACGAAATATGTGAAATTTCTTGCAACAAATGACAAAGTGTCTCCTTAAAACACATCATTTACCACATTTGGACTTTTCAACTATTTAAACAAACGAACGCTAACAACATCACGTAAAATTTGTTATATCATTAACGATATTTGATAAATTGATATCAAATACAATAGAGAAATAATATTATTCTAAAATTGTGTAATTCAATCAATATTGTTTGGAATTGTCATTGTGGTTTCCTCGCCACGTCATTAATTGTAAGTGATATATTTCTAATTTATTTCCAAAATAAAATAACTTATCACGCTTGACAAATGTCGTTAGAAATTGACAAGTTAAACGCTAATTGAATTTTTAAAGAATTTTCTTTGTTTCAATAAATTTACAGCCATACTTGGAAATACAAATGTGCTTAAAGCCCACTGAACATTTCAGCAAAATTACAAGCTGCAAATAAGCAGAGGCAGGTTTTCGGTTCCCTTTTCATTTTTGTTTGCCAACTGATTTTCTTCATTATTTTACCAAATGGTAGATATTCTTGAGCTTTAGTGACCCCACTTTATATTATTTAAATCGGTTCAGTATTAAAGGCATAAAAGGTTCCTAAAGTTGACACCACTACATATGCTAAAAATACACACCAGTGTTGCCAAGTTTATTTTAATAAATATCCCCAAAACAAAAAAAGTACCACCTAAATTTGCACTAATTTATAAAAAAAAAATAAATGCAAAATATTTTGTATAATTTAATACAATTCAATGCAGTCGAATTTCTCGCAGAGATTCAGAATGTTCTCCTAACTACTTAACCAATTCCCCAAGGTGTCAACACAGTTAACAGTACAGCATAGTAGTGCTGACAAAGTATTGAGTAGTGGGTACCGAGTATCGAGTATTTCTTTTATTTTTTTTGGTTACTCAATACTTAAAGGTAGTTGCTCGACACTTTCAGAGTTGTATTTTTAAGCAAGTTGAGTGGCTAAAGTAGTGGATAAAAATACATCACTGTGTATAAAGACAACTACTCGTAGGTGTAAGATTCTTTAATCAAATGAAAACTAAATAATTTTTTTTTGAGAACAATTAAATTATTTCTTAAGTTGTTAACGTTAAATTAAAAATTAGCTTTACATTTATTTAATAATAAAATACATACAAAACCAATAATAGTTGATGATCTATATTTAATTTTCGAAGAAACTACTTCAATTTGCAGATACAAACTATGCGATACAAATTCAAAAAATCCGTTAAAAGTATCGAGTAGTATTGAGTAACCAAATGAAAAGTATTGAATTTTATTGAGTTATGAAAAGTAGTAGAATTTGCGAGCACTACAGCATAGAGTAACATTTATAGAGCATTGAGATTCTCTTCAAATGAGTAAAGTTGAAAAAGAAAAAGAGATCGGAATTGAAAGAGATGAAAATTAAGTATGGATGTACAGTTTTTTTTATTCGGGAAGAAATTGGCTTAATATTTAATTAATTACAGCTGGAATATGGTCCATTACGTCGGCCATAGGAAATACTAGTTTAATTAAATAAATGTATTGGTCACACAAAGGTGCAAGGGAAATTTCGTTTCATTCGATATCGAATGTCGTAATTTGCCCCAGATAAGGCAAAAAAGTCAGCCGTATTCATAAACTCTTGTTAAGGTTACAGTAGGCTTACAGTAAGAACTTTGTGTTTAAATCTGTGCTTTAGTGTACACATATACTCGTAAATACACTTGTGTTTGCATGTTTTTTTTGTTGCCTGGATATTCGTATTGTCTTATTTGCTGGGATACTTTAAAATTTTGTGTTTCTATAGTATTGTATTCCTCATTTGTATTTGAAAAATATTTTATGCATGCCGCTTTGACATTAACTTTATTCAAACCAACAATATGCAAAAAGAAAAAAAAACGCATCTCATTATTTTGCGTACTTTTTCTCCTTATCACACTTATTATCTATTATACATGATACACGCCGACAAATTACATTCTAAACAAAACGCAGTGAAAATGAAATGAATGAAAAAATAACATTATCGATAGCAATCATACATACATAAATACATAAGAAGCATGGGAAAACCAAACAATAAATAAATCACCCAGACATTTAGAGGATGCAAGTACGAAATATCGATTGTGTTTGTATATTTCCTTATAAGTGCCGGGTGATTCAGATACCTTACCTCTTTAAGTTACTTTAACAATGATCAAAATTGGTGGCTTTACGCTTTTTACTTTTTTTTGTGTTATTAGCGACATTGGCGATGTCGATTCGCCTCCTCGTAGCTGCGATTTGACCGATTTAGAAATTTTCTCCTGAATGCCGTTAAAAATGCTATTCGAGTAATTTATTCGTGAGATAGAACCGAAAAATCTCAACAGTCACATGAAAGAAATGTCGTTCCACAAATAATGGGAGTATTTGTTATTTCTAATAAAATCATAATATAACAAAAGAAATTAAGTTTTAAGTAATTGATATTTAATTTCAAAAATAAGAACTGTACTTGGATCATCCGATACATGCGACTTCACATATACATGTCTTTATTTATTTATTTTTATTTATATATAATATTAACCAACCGAGCCCTTAGGGCCGTATATAGTTGGTGGACTACAAAAATAAATTAATTTACATATGTATGTAGGCAACAAGCTAATAGACTAACAAATGTTCATAGCATAATTAATATGTATATATGTATGTAATAACAATAATAAAATTTCAAAAATTAACTATAAATATGTATTATAAGAATTACAAGATGTAATACGCATAAATAAAATTGTGCAATTACAATCTAGGTCAATTCAACCGAAAGAAAATGTTCAGCAAGCTTATTCTTAAATGAATTACGTGAAAAGTGGAATGCTCTTAAAGAGCGTGGTAATGAGTTCCAACACTTGGCTACTCTAACTGTAAAAGATCTATCATAAATAACACGATTTCTAACAGGGAATAGAAGCTGTGGGTTTCTATCGCTCTGCAAAAATATGAAATGTCTACGGACATAATCTGGACAATCTGTAAGCATAACCTTGTAAAACAAAAGTAGTGATCTAATCTGAATGAAGCTTTTAAAACTACAACCCAAAAAATCATTAACATACATTGAAACATGGTCATGAATTTTTAATCGATACACAAAACGTATTATTCTGTTAAAAAGTAGGACACACCTGTTTAAATCTTCACCACTACATCCAGAATAGACCTCTATACAGTACAATAAATTAGACATAAATAAAGAATGAGCTATACTCTTTCTAATATGTAGGGGCAAATATAGATTCATTGCATATAATCTTCTTAAAGTAAAATTAATCTTAGAAATTAAACCACTAATATGGTTCCCAAATCCAAGATTATTGTCCAGTAGAACACCAAGACATTTCATCCGATCAACAAAATCAATAACTTGGCCATCAATCATGATAGACAGATTAAATACAGCAGCTGGAGGTTTAAAAATCATCGCCTTGGTCTTAGAAGGATTTATACTAAGTTTACAGTTTCTCATCCAACGTGAAACACCGCACATTAAAGTGTTAATATCATATTCGAAAACATCCATGAGCTGTGTGTGACCCGTGAATAACAGTTGTATGTCATCTGCAAAGACAAAGGACTCGCATTCAATTCCGTTTAGTAGTGTAAAGAAGTCATTCATGTAGAGCATGAATAGTAAGGGGCCAATAACAGAGCCCTGTGGTACACCACTGGTTACTGGTAAACACCTCGAATTAAGGCTACCACATTGAACATATTGCGTGCGACATGACAAATAGGAGAAAACTAATTTACATGCTGATAAAGAGAAAAAGAGATTCTGATTCAGAAACTCCAAGATTTGGTCTTTTATAACATGTTCAAAGATTTTGGATAAGACAGGAACAAGTGTTATTGGCCTAAACTCACTTTCTGAATTTTTTTTCCTAAGGGGAATAACTTTCGAGATTTTCCAATCAGCAGGGAATATAGAATTAGTAAGTATATTGTTAAACAAAAACAAGATTTCACGATTTATAAGTGGGAAAATTAGCCTAACAAATTTGAGTGGAAGGTCATCGTGACCTGCGTGTCTTCTTTGAGAAGACAAAAAAATTTTTTGTTTTTTTTTACAAAATTTTGTAAAGCCCTTTAACTGTCTCCGGAATATGTCCTTAATCCATTAGTCGAAAATCCTTGCGTTCTTTAGGAAATATTTTTAAAAAGCGCTTGAAATGAAGCAATTTTACACTGATGTCATGTTTTTGAAGACCTCTAAGCAATGGATGACCCCTACATATGCAACGCATTGTGCTGGAACTAGGAAACTAGGTTATGGGAAGGAGGATACAGGGAGTAGTGCTAGTGAACATTCGATTTCAATCTTCCCACGTTGAAATTGACGGGAAAGACCTCTGCGGTCATACGAACTGTGCGGCCAGAAAATGAATGTTCTCTGTAATGCAATGTACGATTCACTGGCCAATCAAGCACAAGTGGATGGGCTCGTAGTAAAAAACGTATGCAAAAAAAATACGTGTATCGGGAACAAGCTCCCTGATTTCACTAGAGCACATTCCATTGTAATAACGATAAAACAGCGAAACCAAATTGCTAAGGTGTTCCAGTGTTAATTTTCAAAAACCATTACAGTCCGACCAAACGCACTTTCTGTAGTTTTTCAGACCGAGCCCGAACATTAAACTGATTCTTTTTCAACAAAAGCAACAGCAGCTAATATTTCCAAAAAATGATATTTACATAACAGATTTTAGAAAATGCAAATCAAACTAAGTGAAGTGAGGGAACGAGGGCTTAAAAACGATAAATCCGGAAAAGAATATAAATTAGCTTGTTGGTATAATGAAACTGTAATCAAAATATTTAAGAGTTCTGCCAACATGACTGTGGGCACAATCGATAACTACCCGAGTCGACTTACATAATTATTTAATTTCGAGAATATAAGTCGATACTGAAACAGGTACTCTTTTCTAGTTCTTTCAAAATCATTGTTCTATAAAATATGATGTGTAAATTTATTAATTAATTCAATTAAATTTCTTTAATGAAACACCTTCTATAACAGAATTAGCAAAATCAAGAATAAAAATATAAAATAAAATTAATACTTTTTTTATAACTTGAAGCAAATAAAATAATAATAAGCATCTGAACTAATTTCAGGCAAACAAGTATTTGAAAACATATCGACCCTTGTGCGCTAAATTATCGTATGTTACACTTTTTTCGAAGTCGCCTTTTTTATGCATATTGGTTCTAAATCCATTAATTCTTCTCTTGACAAAATATTATAGTGATAAATATAATAGTAATGGAGGTAACACAATGCACATTTAATCGTATGCAACAGTTTTATAGTAGATATATAATAGTATGAAAAATAGTAATTGTTTAAAAATGGTAGATTTACCACTTTTAAATAAGATTTGCCAAATTGAACAACTAAGAAAGTACGTTCTTGGCATAGACTTCAGTCACGGGGATGGGAGGGAACTCGTGTAATTGTTGTTAGGAAATTTTAATTGATTAGTACAGTTAATACTTGCGGTTTATATTTTTATGTATTTTAATAATAAAAAAATCGCTTCTTTCCAAATCAACTTAACATTTTATTTCAACTTTTAAATTGGCTTATAAAAAGAGATCCTCTTTCGTGGCATGTTTAAAAGTTAGTCATTAAAATTCAAGTGGTACCAAAAAAGGAAATTTTTAGCACGGGAATAATTATATACATATACATATACATATATAAAGTTCGAAAGTTTCGTTAGGCTAAAGTTCGTTAAGTGACGAGCCAAAATAATTAATGAATTCACAGTAGAGTAGATCAGGTATGGTACTAATTAATTAAACAATATAAATGTCTATGACGAAATTATATAGTGTTTGTTCGTTTTTAAATAGTAATAAAAACACTCTCCTGTGAACATTAGTTTTTGTAACATACGATAATATCGTCCACAGGGGTCGATATATTTTTGTTTGTTTTTGATTCGACGCGTTCAGCTCACAGAGTTTGCTGCAGAACTGTTGCTCAACAAAATTAAAGCTTAACATTTTTCCCTCAACCAGTCGATTATCTGCTAAAAGTTTTAAATTCTATTTATTTAATTTGTTGTATTTAGTACTCGCATGTTCTAATTGCATTTGCTTTTCATAATTTATTTATTTTGTTAGCTGTTGAAAGTTTATGAATATATATAACTCTTTATTTCCACAATAAACGCCTTATGTCACACAGTGAGGCAGTATCAAAGTTTTTTTTTGGAATTAAATCAGACATTTCTCAGCAAAAGGTTCGATTAAAATAAAATTTCACCCAGACCCAGAAAAACTGTTTCGTTTAAATCACTTAAAAATTTTGTTTTTAACCAACAAAATAAAAATCTCGAAAATCGGTTAATATTTGAATCCGATATTTGGAAAATAATAGACCAGGATTTTAAATTTTCAAATGAAAATAACTTTTAAGCTATAAAAAATAACACAACTAACTACATTTTTTTATAGACCTTTGCAAGAACTATTAGTTTATAAAAAAATGTTGGAAGACGGATGAAAAACTAACAAATAATGGAATATCTTAGACTTCATACACCTGAAAAGCTATAGCTTTTAAAACACATCTCTTCTGTATGTGAAAAATTTTATTGCAATCGAAACTTCCGTCTAAAAATAGCTGATTTATTTTTAGATTATTTTGGTTCTGCCCCGCTTTACATAATATCGAAAAGGGCTCGATTATCCATCATCAGCTTGAATTTCATATATTATCTAAGTTGCACAATAATAATAGCCCATTGTGCAAAGTACTTTAGTTTTGTTTCAGCTTCAGCTTAATCATTCTGCGTTCTGCTTCAAATTGTTTATTCAACCGCAAATATTGTAGACACTTTAATTATTGAAACTGCCAGCCAATCGGGCTGCTGCCATCATTGAAATAAACAAATTCGATTACAACAGAAACAACAAGTTGGGCAATTTTATTGAGTATTAAAACATATTCTTTGTTTGATCTGACAGAAAATTACAATGTTGAACAAATGTGCGAAAATTTATGTTGTAGAACATGTGTACGATTATAATGTACTTAATGTATGAGTTTTTATTTAATCGAGGATGCATTAAACAAACATGCAAATTTAAATAAGCACACAGAAAACAGCAATTTAAAAAATTGTAAATTAAGTAAAATTTAATAATTTTTTGATTTAAAAATATAGAAGTGTTGGCGCATAATATATATTATATTAAATCGAATGTTTTTAAGATCTTATATTCTCAGAAAGATTTCTAATTGAATGCTTCAAACCGAAAATTGGTTAATAATATACGAGTACAATTTGAGCAAAATAAGAGAATAACTCCATGTACGTTTATAGGAAAAAAATATAAACACACGCTTCATTTCGAAATTTCGCATTCGAGTTCGGTCTGAAAAATTTACGGAAATTCGTATTCTGTCTAAAAAAGAGCTTTCGGCCGAACACTAAAAACAATGCAAGGAGTGAAAAAAGTTTGCTACAACCTTCCAAAAAATAATTCAATTTTTGGTTTTAACCAGAAATACATTTGCTTTATTTCATTCTCTTATGTTATTCAGTTAAAAACAACAAATTTTCTAAACCACAAAATTGTCCAAATATTTTCTCCGTATTTTATTTATTTATTCAAATTTCATTGAAATGCCTCGCAAAATTCAGTAATGAAATTAATTGTTTCTAATACACCAGGATATGTTATATATGAGTGTACAATTCGTATGCAATGATAATGATGTGTTGTTAATATTTATGATAATGTGAAGCAACATTAAACAAATTTAGGATACAACCTCTTGGTAACGTTAATTCAACCAACGCATTTATTCACTCATTCATTCATTCAAATATTCAGTTTTGCTAATGTTGTTACATAAACTTCAATTACCTGCAACAGCTATTGAAATTAGTGTATTTTTAAGGGAAGTATATTTGCACATCCATACATGCGAGTATGCTTCTGCATGTATTCTATTATCACATAAAAAAAAGTTTAATATGATCAATTATTTGAGCAGGAAGTTCAAACTTTAATAACGATTTTTATGTATCATAGTTTAATGTTAAACTAAATTATTACGGAATTGCTGAAATTCTGTTTTCGACTTCGACTAGATTAAAGAATAATATTGTGTGCTTTTTTAATTTACAACTTATCTATCGAAATCGCAGGCGAAAACTCTGCAAACGTAATGAGGTCCAGTGCAATAAATCTAGATGTTAACCGGTTTTTTCGCCACATCGTTTCAAATATATATGCAACATTCTAAGCACTTCCCTAAAGTTGTGTTTTCAAACCGTTTGCGTTTTCTAATTAAAGAATAAAGTATATCATTTATTTAGAAAATCATCACGTTTCTTTCAATAACTTAAGTGTTTTGTTTAAATTTTATTTTTAATGATGAGAAACCGATCAATATAGAAAATGGTTTATCTGCCGGCCTCTATTTCAAGATTGAATGATTGGTCTTTAATGTGGGAACTATAAAAATATGCTATTTATACGCATGATCATAACCGATAAGCAACATAATGTTACGAAATTAAAATGAAGATTCAAACTTTTTCATAATGCTTTATCAGAGGTGGGCTGAGATCAACTGAACCTTGCGGGAATGCCAATATTTAACTTCGTTAAAGGATAACTTTGAAATTCAAAATAATAGAAACAGAACCTTCTGGAAACTTCAGGAAGCAGTAACGAATTCTTTCCGGACTGATCGCGATTGCTTAGTAACGAGTGCCAAAGGCTAAAGGTGCTGTGTTCAATTGAGTACAAAGTTATTGTGTTGGATAAAAATTGCCGTCAGTTAACTAACTGATGAGTTTTGCGTAAACTTCACACGGGTTAATGTCGCCTACAGAATCAATGTTTGTCTTTAGTGAAGACAATTAATTAAATCGAATAAATAGACTGCGGTGGAAATGAATATCTACGTGGAATTTAATTTATATTTCAGCAATTGAAAATAACAAACGCATACATGTAAGAAAAATACGCAGAACACATTTATCACGGCACACATTTCATTAAATGAACAAATTAACTAATCTTCATTATTTTATTTATTAAATTAATTTTTTTTTCATTTTTTAGCTTCTCTTCTTTTCTATAAAGTGACCTTTAAAATGCTTTAATTTTATTTTGTTTATTTTCCTTTAACCTCAATTGATAATCTTTAATATTATTGCTACGAGGGCGGATCAACAAGTCCGTGACTTTTCGAAATGCAACACTGTTCCCATCAAGTACCACCTGTTAATAGACTACTGTCAAATTTTGAGCAAGTGTCGTCATTTACTTTGCGTTTAACAGCTTTTCAAAACATAAAACCTTGTGTATTTTTCTAAAAATGGAAAAAAGTGAATTTCGAGTGCTCATTAAACATTATTTTTTGCAAAAAAAAACCCGTCAATCAAACGAAGGAAAAGCTATGGAGACTCTACACCATCGATTTCAATCGACTTTCGTTGTGGTCGCACAAGTACAAATGACGCTCTGGACGGCCAATTTCGAAATCGAAAAAATCCACGATATGGTGTTGGCCGATCGAAGAGTAAAAGTGCGTGAAATTGTTGATGCCATAGGCATTTCATATGGCAGTGTAGTTTCGACTTTAAGTGATCAGTGATCAGGGTTTAAGAAAGTTGTCTGCAAGATGGGTGCCCCGTTTGCTCTCAATTGACCATATACGAGTACGTAAACGTGTGACAACTTCCAAATATTGTTTGGAATTGGTACCTCAATGCCATATTCTCCGGATTAAGCCCCTAATGACTACTTCATATTTCCAAACCTAAAGAAATGTCTCGGTGCAAAGAGATTTAGCTTCAAAGATGAAATTATTGACTAAACAAATGCCTATTTCAAGGACCTCGAAAAATCCTATTTTTTGGAAGGGATACAAAAACTGGAGAAACGTTGGACTAAGTATGTTGAGTTAAAAGGAGATTATGTTGAAAAATAAATTTTTGTTTTGCAAAAAATGTGTTTCACACAGTTTCACACGGACTTATTGATCCGCCCTCATACCTCTTTTCTATTAAAATTTGATGGGTAAAAAAGCTAATTTAAGCCAAAACATAACCTCTGCTGGTCTACCCTGTGGTTGTAAGCTAATATAATAAATGCTAAATAAAATTTCGGGACATTGTATTTATTTAAATATGTATACTAGGGTTTATTATAGTGTAAACTTACTGTAAAGCACCCCATACACGTTTCAATCCAATTGACAGCTGAGTCCGTTGTGGTCCAAATCAAGGCGTGTATGGCTCTGTCAATTGATTTGTTTGGCAGTTGTCGAGTTGGCTAGTAAGTCTTTCGATTTGATTGTGCTGTGTGTGTTCGAGTCTCTTGATCAGCTGTTTAAATTTTTGTTTGTAGTTTTCTTTTGCATAGAAAAAGTTAAGTGTTTCTTTAATATCATTGAATTTTAAATAAAAAACTATAAAAATGACATTGGTGGCAAACATGGATGCTTGGAGAGAAATTTTCCAATTGCTCGAAAAAAATCAAGCACTTTGGAAATAAAAAAATTCTTCGTCGCTTTTCTTTTTTTTCATCATCAATGCATTCTGTAAAATATTATTGCAATTATTTTTCTTTATTCAGCACTTGCAATAGAAGTTTATAACTTTTAAATTTGTAATTGTAAAACACATGTAAATTTGACAATTGAATGAAAATCTTTCAATTCATTGCATGAAGTGTGTGGTCAAGAATCAATTCAATTGAAAGACTAAATTAACAATTGAATTGAAACGTGTATTATGGGGAGCTTAAGATGTAAACATTTAAATAAACTTAAAAAAATTTTATTTATGTGTTGTGAAAACATTCGAATTGCATAGCACACCTATTTCCACCATTTTTGGGACGTGTACGTTCAAGACAAACAACAAAAATTTCCTGTCGGGTCATTACATTGTCATCAAAGCATTTTGTATTTATTTTGCCCACATCTTTAGAGTAGAACGTCCCTTCGCAGTACGAAAGCTAAACTAAATCATCTTAGCTGGATTATAAAAACGGATTAACATTGTGAAGGAGCGTAGTTACCAAAAACCTTTGTTTCCGCAAAATTAAGCTTTTGAAATATATTTTTGATTGAATATAATCTTTAAGTATAAATGATTTTTTCTTATCGTAATAAAAGGATATAAAAAAACAATTTTCATATTATAGGCAAGCGATTATTTTTATCATTAAATTTATGTAAGTGTGTACGTATGTATGTACATATGTGTGCATATAACAAAAATAAAAAATTAATAAAATTCTGGTGTTTATTCTTTTCGAAACTGGGTGGCATTTGTGTGGTTTAAAAGATACTCATTTCAATTTAAAATGTGCATTAGTATTTAACTTGATTTTACAATTGATTGAGTTTCACTTTGAACCATTATTATTCGTAATGAAAAAACTTTATGTTGAAATTATATATACATACATACAAACAATGTTATAGCTTAACTTTTATACCCGTATGAAGTTATGGTTAAAACATAAAAGCAAAAAATTGTTGAAATAAGGGGTATTTAAATGAATATTACAAAACTAAAATTATTGTACAAAAATACTGATAAAAATTATTGAGGTTTCACTCAACTGAATAACAAAATCAGTCTCCTGGCAGAAGTAAAAATGTTTTATGAAATGGTAAAAATAAAAAACAAAATATTTAAAAATAAAAAGAAATTGTAAAAATGTGAGAAAAAAGTAGACACAGCTGCCCGTTATCTACAAGATATCTTAGATATGTATATTAATATAGCATCCTTTCAAATGCTGAAATTTTTATAAAATTATAGTGAATTTTATAATAAAACAGACTATTTATTTAGTTATTTTAGTTTTTGAATTTCTAACTCAACAAACTCCAAGGGAAACTTGTGCAATTTTATGATGTTTTTATCGTAACATGTAAAAAGAACAGAATTTGCAAATTTTATGTAAGATTCTTCAAACAGAAAAAAAAACAAATGGAAACTAAAGGCAAAACTATAAATTTTTAAAAATAATTGATTTTATGACAGATCTTAAATAAACGAAATGCTAATTTTTATTTTATAAAAATTTTTACAGATTTTCAAATCACATTTTTAAAATAACAATTTTGTTTCAAAAATTGATATAAATTTACTTTTCAATTATTCTTAAATAATTCCCAAACGCTCGAAAAAAAATATTTTCCAAAATTTCTAAAAGTTTTTTAAAATTATCTTTTTTTGTTTTCCGAACCCAATTATATTCTTCTTTTTAAATAAACTTTTTCCCTTAATGAAATCATAAAAAAAGAAATTCTAACAAAATACTTAATGAGCTCTATCAACCATACTAATTAAAATATTTGTTATTATTCAATTAAAATGTGTGGCAAATATTTATGCTTCTTTACACAAAAAACAAATAAATTTTATTAAAGTTCAATTAAAGTTTAATTAACTGTAGAAAAAGAATAAATAACGTATTTGACTGCTGCTGCTGCTGCTGCTTTGCTGCTTCTTAAATGTTGTTTTATTATTAATGAGGATGAAATTAGAAGAAAAGAAAAACACGACTTGACATTAATTGCGAGTTGTTGCAGCTGTTCTTGTTGCTTTCCTTATAGAATGTATAAGTATTTCTTAGTGAACTAACAAGAAGAAAGTATTCAAAGCATTCCAATTATTGTTATTATAGATATAAACTCATTAATTTCTTCTGTTGATTTCCCTTTCTCTTTTTATGTTCTTACGTTGTTCTTAAATATAAAGAAAAGTCCAAAGGCATTCGTACAACGCACTATGGTCCTAACTGCAAATCTAGCTGGGCAAGAATATACGAGAGACATTTCTATGTGGATTGAGAGCTACTTAAGAATGCATATTAAAAAAATTGGTATTACGCTAAAGTTTTTAGCTACAAAAACTTTAATAACACAGTGATAAAAGCGCTTCCAAAGTTGTCAATAATATGTTGAACTTGTGCAGTGATACGAGTACAAATCCCAGTGAAAACATAATTAATTTTTAGCCACTTTGTGTAGGTAAATTTGCTATTGAGACCACAGTGCAATGTTTAACAAATAAATTAATTTATATATTTGCTTCTAGTTATTAACTTTGTGATTGTTTTCTTTGCAGGTAGTTTTACTAAGGAGGCCAACATTTGGATTTTTTGTTTTTCTCACAATACCATGTAAGTATTTCATTGTTCTTTTATTAATTCTGAGATAACACCGTGCAACATATTTTTTCCGATACGAGTATGTCCATTAATCTCCATAAGTTTTTCAGTTCCTCATATTTTTTAAGGATGTCCAATTTGAAATAGATTTTTTAAATGTACAAAATTTTATAGCGAGACGGTGGTTTAAAATAAAACGTAACCTTCTCCGAAATCTACAAATTAGAGTTCTAGAGTGTCTAAACAAAATATTAACATTTTTTTTTTGTAAAATTATCCTTCCATATCCTTGAAAGCTTAATTTAAATATTTTATAAAAATATATATTATTCATTACGTACAACCAAATCATAAAAGCGATGAAATAGCAAAAGTCATCGTTACTTATTTCGTTAAGTGTTGGTTGTAAACACCACTGCTACCACAGTGTTTGTTGCCACCATGGGAACGGTCTGACGATATAATTTCTTCCAAGAAGGCGGGTACTTCCTGCCTTGTTTCAATAAGCAGCTCCATCAGATCACAGCATATATTTCGATATCTGTCATTAATAAATGATGTGACCACACCCAAGTTACCCCAATACGATGTACATATCCCTCTACATCTGAAGGCAAGCCAAAGTTGATGACATGCTCAATATAAGGAATATCTACTCCAAGAGCGGCCACGGCAGTGGCAACTAAAATTGGATATTTTCCACAATGCTTCCTCGTGTTCACCAGCATTTATGGTGACCGGATGATGGCATTGGAATAGGAATTCTTCGAGTGTATCTGCTCCTTTTTTTTTGTTTCAACGAAAATCAAGCGTAAATCTTTGGAGTACTTCAAACTGTTGCGTATGGTTTGTAACAGATCCAACAGATATGAACGCTTATCATGTTCATACACACACAAAAGGGTTTGTGTAATATTCTCCTCTTCTCTGAATCACAAAAGTAAAAAAATTACATGATTTTTCACAAAGTCAATTGTGACTAAAATATTGCTGATTTTTTTTTCTACCGAAAATTATTTTTTTTGAAAAATATTTTGTTCCGCCTGTGTAATGATTGGTTTCGTCTGAATCTTCTTCTATTAAAAATAATTTAAAAATTATTAAAAACAATAATTTAAAAAATTAAAATTTATTGTTTTAAACGTCAAACCAGAGATTTTAACTTGAGTCAAACTAGTTAAATTTCACTTTAACCAATATATTTTAAATATATACGTACAACTATTTAAATTTTACAATTTTTATATAAAAACTGAAAAAAAAAAATTTCTTATATTTTGAATACATAAATAAAATCATATTTGGTCGCGTTCATAAGACGTAACTGTTGCGCAACCGTTGAGCGCTTGTCTTAGAAACGCAGAGTTGAGTAGTTCCGCTCCACACAACAGTTGAGTAGTTCCGCTCCACACAACAGTTGAGTATTTGCTGCCATTTTTTCCAGCATAAATTTTTTTCGCTACATTCAGTCAACATGTTGTGTTTAGCTCCGCAGGTGATCAAGAGAGCTATGCGCTTTTGTATTCTAATGCAACGGCGCGCCGTTTTGATAGGTGGCGACTGCAAATTAATTTGTTAGATTTTGCGGGACAAATGCAATAAAGTAACGAAAATAATGAAATAAAATTAAAAAATAAATTTCATTAAATATTCGGTTATTATGGTGTCTATTTATATTAATTATATAATTAGTTCAATGTAAGGTTTAAAGATTTTTTGAACACAGTTGCAGCTTAGCGTTTAAAATTTTATTGGTGTATTTCGCTGTGCATTTTTATGTTGTGAATATTAAATTTGTGGAACAGATTATAAAATAAAAATGGAAAATTCCTGTCAAGAAAAACTTCATTGTAAATTCTGTGTTATCCATACTTTTTAGTTTTAACCAAACTAATTAATTTAGCAAATTTAAATTATTTCTTTTGCAGAACTTTTATTTCTTTTCAATTGTTTACATTACATGAACAGCTGATTTCATTATTATCAATTATTCATCAAGCCGTTTCTAAGACGTAACTGCTGGGCTTAACAGTTGAGGGCAGCAGCTACGTCTTATGAATGCTCCCATTGTATATGAAATAATTCTTAATTTAATTATCAAAACTTTATGAAATCGTTTCATACTGTGAATTAAAAAAAAATAAAATTATAAAATTAATATACATACGCGCATGAATTCGTAATGAAAGTTGTGCAGTGCATGTCTATTGTTCTCTTTATAATCCTTCTTTTGCTCTATGAAAAAACAATGGATATGTGGTTTATAATTATAAAAAAAACTTATACCATTTAACAAAGTTTTATTTAATGAATAAACAAAGCGCCAACTGGTCACAATTGATTTTTCATTTATATTTTGATAGCATTGCAAAACTTTTGTTTTTAGAAATAGTTCTGTTCCAAATTTCCTTCGGCCGGATTCATAATGAAATTTTGTACGATGAATAGCTATTGAATTATTCATAATTCCACTTTTAATCTATCAATAGACAATGGCAGTGTATCTTCTATATTATGTATAGACAAACACGGTTTTAAGGCCCTTTTTACCACCGATTTCGGTAAGATTTATATGTTTTTAAGCGGGTCTTTGCATAGAGACCCACAATATTAATTTTATTTAAATCGGTTGGATATTTAGAGAGCTATAAGCGTTTAAAGTTGATACTAACACATGCACACTTATTACAGATGCATGTATCATCTTCAACTTGAATAAACAAAGTGTGCAACGTGCGTTTGCCCAATTTGCTTTTGCATAGAAATTAGTTTTGTGTTGTTTATTTAGAATGTTTTTTATTTTTGTATTTCATCGTATGTATTTTTATGTAAATATTTAATATTCATTTCCAGAATGCGGTCGATTGAGTCGACCGCTGGATGCACTAGTAACTATAAAAACATCGTGTGTCACTTGAAAAATTTTTATTTAATAAAAAATATAAACGCCAGAAAAACTAGCAGACCACAATAAATAAACTTTACCTTTTCATCTTGATGTAATTTTAAAGTTTCCTTTGTAGAAATATTTCGTTTCTTATTTTTTGTAAATATATTATGAAAAATATTTAAAAAGAATTTATTTATGTCAAAAACATAATTGATTTTCATTAAAACCGTCATTTTACACCTATTTTTAGGCAGTGGATATAATCATTCTGAATGTATCCGAGTATACATTTTAGTTATGCACTGGATAAGTTCTGCACATAAACACAGTGTATAGCTTTTTATTATAAATACGGTTAAATGTTTTTTAGCGATTCTCAGACCAGATTTGTATAGAATACTTGAATAAAAACTTTTGAGGATATCGAAGGATTAATTTTGTACAGAAACTTTTTTAATCTTTTGCTCAGACGAACGGAATAATATTTTTTTCTTTATTTATAGAGATCATTTCTTTTCATTTGTTACTAGCAATGTTTTCAAATATATATTAAATATTTATAGTATTTAATAAATTTATTATTCGAGATATTCTCCCAATTTAACAAATTTTGTTTGTTCGGGGTTGAGCTAAGCTTAAGCCACTCAAATTGGGATATATCGTTGTCGAAAAATTAAAAAAAAACCTTTTGTGCAAGATTCTTTACACATAATTTACTCTGCATGCTCAACTTGTATTTGTACGAAGCAACGCTTAGTTGAACTACAAATTAATACATTTACTCGTATATGTCTTTGGAATATACAAATTAATTTGTTGATGTATTTTTTATATTAAAATTTCAATTAACTTTCTGAATATATGTATATTAACAAAAATATACGAAGAAGTAGTTCTTGTTTTATGAAACTTCTCAAAAATCAGTTATAATAAATTTGCTTCATGTTGCAAAGTGGCACTCACGCATCATATCAGAAATTGATAATTTATATTCCAGACTTGCAAATATGTAATGAAGAGGAATTTCCGCTGTTATGATTGCATTAGTATTTTCGTGTATAAATTGTAGTCTCTTTGACAACACATTAAAAACAAATTATGCTGCAAAGAATAGAAAATTCAAATACTTCTTCAATATAGAATATAGATTAACTATTTTGTGACATTGATATGAAAAGAAAAATATATTTTCCTAATTACCACAACTGCTGGTGAAGTAATATTGCAATTTTGAGTGTATATTGGAATACGGATAGAAGCGTATGAGTATCGATAAATTTTCGCATTGTCCATCACTCATACGCGGAAAAACCACAAAAAACATACAGAGCCAGGAAAATGTTTTGACATAGTGAGTTTTTTTCCAATATCCGATTAATTTTGCTCACTTTGGTGTGATGAAGTAAATTAGAATCAAAATAAAAAATAAAAAAATAACAGAAAAATAAATGACGTTTAGCCAATTCATTTATTTGTTTTGATTTCTCCATGAACCTCCGTAATAGACATATTTTTTATCATTGTTATTTCCATGCGTATTATCATTTGTCTGTCATGTGCTTCTGGGACATAAAAAGTTTGAAAGATTTATGTGTCAATACATCATGTAATAATAAATCGTTGATTGGGGAAAGCAATTGTTTCAGCACCACAATCCCTCAGTAAACAACTGCATATAAAAGTATAAAAAAAATAAAAGAAAACTAAACTTTGAGTGACATTTTGACACATTTAAACATGTTTCACTAGCATAAAGCCAATTAGGAAAATAATAACATTGTTCGGCTGTGTTAAGGGTGTTATGATAAATTCTGTTTTTTTTTTTAGTTGAAAATGAATAATATAAAATATTTGAACACAGAAAAAATTATTCTTGAAAAATGTTCAATAAAAGATTTTTATAAAAAATTAAAGGTGATTTTAATTATTTTCATAATTGAATCAATAATTGAAATGTCAAAAGATAAATAAAAAAAATTTTAAATTGTGAAGTTGAAAAGAAGCATTTTCGTTATGGAATATACAGTTTGCGTTAAGGCCGAGTCATACATAATCCGTCGTGCGTTATACGTTGCTTTTTTCAACTGCCATTAAAGTATCGGCGGAGGAGGTTGATATAATGCGTACTTTGTTGACGGACATTAAATCAGCTTCATTTAATAAAAGTACACAATGGACTTCGAGGATATTCTGGAGTTTCTTTTAACTGTAATTTTTGATTTACATAATTATATTTAATTTAGTTTTGTCACCACACAATACAAAAAACTATGTTTGTTACACAATAACGTTTTTCCTTTTAAATGTTACCAATTTTTTTTCTAAGTTTCTCGGCTTTAAAAGGAAAAAAATGCAGTAAATAAGCTGGGAGTAAAAACAAAGCAAAAACCGATATCGGTTAAAGTGCTCAATGTACGTAAAAAGTTAAATGTTGCCCAACTTTAGTACTTTGCGTTGACGGAGACGCACGTAATGTGACAAAGCTAATAAAAAACCTGCATTTCAACTTAATTGTCAGTTGAAAAAAGCAACGTATAACGTACGACGGATTCTATGTGCTTCGGCCTTAAGTGCCTCGGTCTTTGCAGGTTGAACTTTAACAACACAATTAAAATTATATTTTATTGAAATTGTATTTTATTTTGTTCTGTGCAATGAATTCTTTTTTCATAAATATTATATCTTACAGTTGTTGAGACAACTATTTGTTAAGAATTCTTTGCGATTATGTATTTTTGGCGAAATATTGACATTCTTTACAATTTAACATCGATTTACGGCTTGCGAACTTTTATTATAGGAATGATTTCTTTGAGCTCATGGGCGTTTTATTGTCTTAGCGATGGTTAATTCTTTTTTGTCGAATGTTACTGAATTTTTTTTTAATTTCCGTCAGTTCGCGATTTATTTTGATTTTAAGTATTTCTTACGATTTCATTTTCAATTGATTGATTCCATCGTTTTATCGATTTTTTTTATCAATTTTAGATTTTGCCATTTTTCCGATGCTAACAAGTTTTCTGGGGGTCTTTCGGTTTTCGAAATTTTTTTCGAAGTTTTTGCTATTTTTTACAATATTGATTTTTAACGTTATTAAGGCTTTTCGTTTGTTCACTTTAAAATTGTTGTTTTCCAACAATTCTTGCCCTTTTGAAAGTATTACTTAAAACTTTTCTTTTCATTTGTAAATCACTTTGCTTAATCAAATTTACTATTAACGTTTAAAGATTAATTTTATTAATCATTGTTAAGATTAATCTGATTCGGAATATTAACCAAACTAACCTTGTCTAGTAAAAATTCTTTTACATTTATTATTTGTATAAATTTTTTCCGGAAACCAAAAAAGATCGCAATTTCCCAAAAACTATTTAAAAAATCAGCTTAAACTTCCCTTTCTTGAAAAATATTTAACAACTTTTAAAAACAGTCATTTTTTCATAAAACAAAAAAGATACGATAAAACAAATTTATTTGAGACTTCAAGAAACATTTATTATTTTTTTAATGCAAACTAATATTCTTTTAATAAAAACAAAAAAACTGTGTTTTAAAATGAAATCTTCGACAACTGTGCTGCAATTTTATTTCCCTGATGAAAGTGAAATAACAAATATATTTTTACCTCTTTGCATGTTATTATTCTTTTATCTAACGTTTGTCGTTTCAAAAAAAATTCTTAGTTTTTTTTATTAATAATCGATTTGAACACTTTTTGTGGTTTTTAGTTGCTGGAGTTTTTCGTATTTTACTTTATTTTTATTAAATATTTTTATTCACGTTGCAGATTACATTTTTACTACACATTTTATTGTAATATTTTTGAAAATTAATTAAAAAGTTTTCAATTTGTTGTTAAGCATGGATGATGGCATTTATCTGCCACATTTTTTGTCATAAATTTTTAAAACAATTTAAATTCAATAAAATAACAAAAAATTTCAAACACTCGTATGATGGCATAACGGACAAACACAATTTTCAGAAGTGCAACAAAAATATAAAAGACTTTTTAATAGCCATTTTCAATCGTTAAAATAAAGATAATAATGATGATGTTGTTGTTGCTTGGTTACTTTTTAGGTACTGTTGACACTTTAGAGTTTCTCTGCTTTTATTGATGAAAGGACAGATAGATACAATAAAAAAAGACTGCAAGTAAAATTTGCAAAAACAAAATTATTAACAAGTTGTAGCTAAACAATATTATAAAGAGGGGCTTATACAATCTATACATTTCCAATTATGGCACTGAAGTCCTTCTCTTTGGAGACGCTTTTTTTTGTCAATGAAATAGGACAACATCACAGTTACATTTTATTCAGTTGCAAATTTTTACAACGAAGCTGTGGCATCTTAAAATATCTCCTCCTGACAATCATCAAATTATTAGATTTTTCTCTTATGAAACTTCATACACCAGACCTGACATATCAGTCATGAACCCGACAAGAAAATCAATAATTTACAGTACTTGGGGAAGAGTAGTAACAACTGACAATTGCAATTACTAGAACAAGTTCAATAAATAAAAGATGTTATTCTCTTTAGTTTCACATGTAAAATTCATTTTTTTTTCTTTCAAATAAAATTTCTTGCCTTAATGCCTGTTGCTGGGTTGAATTATATAGATAACAGTGACTAGAAAAAATGTCAAAAATATGCCGTTGAACGGAGCAACCACATTATATAATTCATTACGAATTACTTATGATATGTAATGGGTAACGGAGTAAAGTGCAATTTCAATTACATGTAATTGCAATTCCGGCATGAAAAGTTGCAATGCAATTAAATGTAACGGTTAGTTGATATACTTGCAATTTCTAATTACTGTATTTGTAATTGAATCTTATCTAATACAATTGCATGTGATTGAGCAAGAGGCCATAGTAAGTTAATCAGGGTTGTCACAGAATCCAATGTAGTTGGAATTGGATTTGAAAAGGCGACAAGAAATTCCTTTGAGTGATGAATTTCAATATTATCGGTTTTATGTTCAATATAGAATTACTATCTGTTTTGACCGATAACGTTGAAATTCATTACACAAAAGTATTTTTTGTCGTCTTTTCAAATCCAATTCCGACTACATTGGATTATGTGACAACCCTGAATAATTAATTTAAAAAAAAAAAACAAAATTACACAAAAATTGATTTTAATACAAATAAAATTCAATTTATCGAAATAAATAAAAGTTAAAATTACATAAATTTCATAAAAATAGTTAAACTTATTTAAATACACATCCAGAGAAAACTTGATAATGACAAGCTCTATATTACTTTACTTACTAGTAAATAAACAAGTAAATTATTCTCAGAGCGGGTGTGTGAACTCCTGCCAAAGGCATGTGTTCCTTGCAGGAAATGCCGAAAGTGAAACTATACCGATTTACTATTGACACAGTCAACAGTACTTGAAACTTATAATACCGCAAACAATGGCTATTTACTATAGACATTTAACATATGGGTTTCACTAAAACCCCTCTACTGACATTTGCACTATTCACTAGTTAGGTCTTCTGAAACAATATGTAGACATTGGAACCAGTGATTCACTAGTACATTTAAATAATTCTAATCTACACTTTTGGTGCTTTTTTTAAGTAGATGTCGATAATTAAAACGCATATTTCGTTAAATTTAGAAGTTTTATTAAGAAAGAATTAAACGATTTGAAGGCACTAATTCATAAAAAATAAAGAAGAAGAGGGAGAAGAAGAAGCCTACTTTTGCTACGGACCTCCAATTTTTGTGGCTAAAGCTTGTCTGAGAGTAGCAAGACCTTTTTTTAATTGATCCTCCGCCGATCTTATTTTTTTAATACGTTTAACAATTACTAAAACGTTAAATGGGGGTTTTTTATGTACTTTCGAAAATTAAAAGTATAAATATTGTGAATAGTTTTTATAGAACATTTGAAAAAATAATCGATTGTGCCGGCGCCACAAATTTTTTTCTCATCAAACACAAATATAAATATGTAGACGTTTTGTTGACTATGTCTCCAAATAGTCACCAAAATAGTAGACAAAAGTGGTGACTTAGAGACATTTCTGCCCAGGTTTCCTGCAGGGCTTGCTTTTCATTGTGCGAATGTTTGTAAAAACAGAATTTAAGCACAAACACAAACACAATTCCTTCTAAAACTTGAGTTCAATACTGACAGCAGCCATTTGATTCTAATATTGCTTTGTATATTCAATGACTTCTAAGTGTTGACATTTTGAAATCGTTATTCGTAGTCCGAGGTGCATCAAATAACATCGCCTTAATAAAGTAACGAGTTAAATTGTTAAAGTAGAAGTATTGAAAAATACGAGCTTCATATCGAGCCCTATTTGCCGAAATTCTATTTTTTTTGTTCCAAAGAGGTTGTAAATAGTCCTTTACAACGTTCTCCAAATTCACAAAGTTTGAATTAGTATCGTTAGCGGAGTGCATTTTATCGTTTGCTTTGTTTTCTGCTTAACCCCTCGTCTTGACTGGCAATAAATATGTTCGCAATAAAGCAATAACGCCGGCAGAATAACAGAACAATATTACTTATTGCTTCGCTATGGGTAATCGTATTTATGTTAACACACAATTTACAAAATTTCAAGCAGAAAGGTTCGATAATAAAGAAGAAGAAACTGAAAGACTTTTTAAATTTTCATCTGAAAAACTCATGCTGATATAAAAAATTTTGCATTTTTATGTATTTTATAAAATATTTTCTTTTTAACTCACCTTTTCTTCTTTTTGTTTATTTTTGTGTTTGTCTTTTTTTCTTTTATTTGGAAATGTCAAACGGCTTATGACGTTTTATGTTCGAAATAATTGTGAACGAAAAACTGTTGACAATTATTGCCAAGTATGAAAAAGATGCATCTTCACTGGACATAACATAATTTGGACATTTGCTGTAATATATGTCAACGAATTTATTGCCAGTCAAGACGGGGGAATTAAAAGAATAATAAAAGACCTCTCCTGAAAAATTTTGTTTTTGTCGTTTACGATATAATCGTAAATAGGGCTTGATATGTTTACAAGCATTTTGCTTAAACTATTATTAAAATTTTTTTTAATTAACAAAAACGAACAGTTCATATAATCATTTTGTGTTTAATCCAAAAAAGGTCTGACAGCGACAGTTGCGAATCACAACTGTTAATTTAATTTTGTGGGTAACTTTATGCCAGTATAAAATTTCTAAGCAGTTAATTTAAAAAATTGACTCCTTCGTAAGTTAGTAATTGTATACATTAGATATCGTTAGTAAATGTAAGTGTTTATGTACAATCATGTCTATTTTTCATTCTAAAACCACGACTACGAGTACATCAATATGCCTGTGACATCCATCACATGAGATGCTGTGTTATGTTTGTTGCATATCTCTGACCCGCTCTTCAAAACGTACACAGCCAATGCACTCAAACATTGATTGTTTAGCAAATATTCTAAGATTGATTGCTTATCTTTTTTTTTACTGCAGAATAACTTTGGCATCTTGGTTCATACTGCAATATGAGAGTGACTGCATGCATGACTAAAAACTAACGTGACCAATCACTTTTATATTTACGGAAGTACTTTAGAGAAAAGAAGGAATTATAATAACTATTTAAATATTGCTCCTAAGTATTTAAATTTTAAATTTTTTATTCATAATCATTTTTAGATTGTTTATAAAAGGATTATGAAACACATTTACTTACAAAATCAATTTTATAAAAAAGTTTATAAATAAAGCCAATTGTGTATTAATTGTAAATAAAGAAATTGTACTTCAATGAAAATGTAATGAACACAATTCTTGCACCAAAACCTATTCCAAAACAGATGAATGGATGTATATAAAATCCAAAATAAAAGAATTTCAAGCAAAGGAAAAACTTTCAAATCGGTTTCTGAGGAAACAAACATCTTTATTTTGAGGTCTGTTAAAAACTGCTTTCAAATAACTTTGTTGAAAAAATGTGTATTTTACTCCGAAATGAAAAGATTCTATTGATACTATCAGACTATCCCAGCAAAAGTTGGAGCAGCTTGAGCAGCTTCATACCGTCTATTTCACAGTAGTTATAACCACTCACTAGTAAATAAACAAGTTAGTTATTCTCTGAGTGGCACAGTAGTAGAGTATGTTTTTATCTAAAGAAGCTCGGGAGTTCAACTCCTGGCGAAAGAGTCTTTTTAAATTGTGAGTGTGTTTGTGAAACAAGTTTTTAGCGTGTAATGAAATTATTGTACTTAACATTAAACACAGCAGCGCCTTCATTAGCACGAGCTCAATACCGACAATAAATATTTAATTTTGATATCCCTTATTCCGAACTATTGCCGTCCCATCAAATCATTACCAAAAACGTAGCTCTTTCCTACTGACTGTCAGCAGTGTCTCACTATTCTCTAAGGCCTAGAAAATTATAAGAAATATTAATAGCAGTCAACTGTTGCCGGCAGCGAGTGGGCAGCAGCTTCTCTTTTGCTGTGCCATCAACAAATAGTAATAACTGTCAATATAGTAAAAAGCAGCGTTCTCAACTTTTCAGTTTGAAAAAGCGCTGAAACCAAGGAAAAAACAAAGCACTCGATTAAAAAAAAAGAAAAATGGCATTTTAATTTATTATTTTCTTCGATCATAAGTTTTTAAATCACATTAGCTTTCTAATTAGGCTCTAGGTCTGCTCCAGGACCGACAGAAAGGAGTTGTAATAATATATAAATAATTCATTTTAATTTAGATAAACTATACATACATATATTTGTTAAAAGCGAAAAAGAGTATCCAAGCTAAAAGAGTTATACATGGACCATATATATTTTGGGATACGAAAATTGAGGATATATGAGGCCATAAATATTTTATATGTATATTTCATATACAATCAGTATTTGTTCATATACAATTGCATATACGATAATATATGTATGCATACATGTATGACATATACATACATGAAACATATTTGGAGAATATATCCCAAAAACTTTTTCATGCAAAAGTAAAGAGTCCAATTATGAACTTCCGCAGGGAAACTATTTTGCTTGCGAATGCACTAAAAAATGATGAAAAGAAAAAAAGACAGCCTGAGGGTTGATAGGAAAGGGATGCTCAATGTTGCTAATCCGTTGTATTTGCCATGAATATCTGCATGGAATGTTTCCTTGTGGATTGATTTGTTTTCGAGCAAGAAATTCTCCTTTGTCAGACCGGTTGGCTTCTTACGCATTTAACTTTGAAAGTGCTTAAATCATTGTTTTATAAAAATTTGTATACTAAAATTGTACATTTGTGCATTTGCTACCTTCAAAGGGGTTGGCGAAAAAATTCGCAAGAAATGCTAACATTCAGCAATACTCGGGACATTTTCATTCTTAACAGATGGAATGGGAAAAGGGAAAATAACCCGTGGAACTTTTTTTATAATTGGTATGATATGTTTCATATATAACTTTTTTAGTGGTTACACTTTTTCCCTCAAATTTGTGTGACGTATGCTCATGGCTTTATATACACAAACTACAAATGTAAAATTGTGTTCTTATGGTTCTTATGGCTACACAAAGTCCAAAGTAATCTACAAGGTCTATTCGTGCAAGTTCTTTAGTTGTTTGCCATTTTAGATAGACAAAAAGTGACCAGTTCTTGTACATCAATAATTTTCATTGCACTCTGGCCGTCGTGCTGTAAATTATTTTGTTTCCATTAAAAGAGTCATGAACACAATGTTTTTTATTATTATTTTTTTATTTATTTGAACTTTAAATCAGTTTTCGTTGAAAAAAAAAATATTATTTTTGTTTTACAAATTCTAAACATTAACTAATATAAGAAGAGAATTTCTTTGTGCAGATGCTGTAAATGAACAATATCAAGTTAATTTATAGTGAAAATGTTCGAAGTAATTTCTTTAAAAACAACTTCATGTACGTATGTATGTTTTGTATACTCTGTGATTTCAGTGTCACAGACATTACTAACTTTAAAGTGCGATTTGTAGGATAAGCTAGACTTGGAAAACATTGCGATATAAAGCACAAAGTACTAAAAAAATATATCGATAATTGGACCTCCCGAACTGACTACGTTGAATATAAAGTTTGCAGGAAGTTGTCTTTCAAATAAATCTAATTTCATTACAATTTATTCACATGAATTTAAATTTGCAAATGTCTTAAGAAAAACCTTTAATATGTTGTCTTTTTTTTATTACTCAACAACTTAACACAAAATTGTGTGCTTTTTAACAAACTTAGAAGAAGATTTTTTACTGGTTTTGCATTCATTGCAAAGAATTTGCTAAACATAATCAAGTTAAAGGAAGCTTCAACAAGATGTTTTCAAATTTAAATTTTTAGAAAACCATATTTTTCGAAGAAGAATAACTCAATACGAGAACAGACTTTTTCTTGCAACGTGTGGCAGTCAGACAGACTGCTCTTTCATCGATATGCTTTATGCAGCGATTTTGAAATTTTTTAAAATCTGCGCAAAGATTTCTGTTGCAGTGCATTTTCATTCTATTCGAATTTTTATCCCCTGAGCTGTTTACTTAAACTTGGAAACAGGGTAAATAACCACTGGAATATTTGGAAGCTAGGAAAATAAGGTCGATGCAGCAACAATTTAAACCTCAACTCAATTAGTTTTGGTACTGAAAGTGCATACGATTATGTATGCTCACGAGTGGGGCTTATTTGGAGCGTTTTGCTTGATTTGCTTATTTGGGCTGGGGGCAAATTACGGCATTCGATATCGAACGAAATTCGCATACAGAATCAAAAAATTTTGTGTGTGATTTTGTTCGATATCGCATGCCGTAATTTACCCCCTGATATTATTATTATTATTATTGTTTTCACTTCCTTTAACTAGTCAATGAAGGCAACTCTGTATTTGTCACAAAAACCGTGACCATAATCTTATCAACCGATATCACTGTATATATTTGGTTTTTATGCCCCACAACACAAAATATGTAGAAAGGGCTTGTCATTCCATTTGTAATTTCAGCAATGTTCATTATCGACCTATAAAGTACATATTGTCACCTAAAATGCAAAACAACGTATTATCAAAATATTAAAATTTGAGTTTTTCATTGATTACGATTTACTGCATCATATTACATATGAGTGCAAAATTTCAAGCTTCTGTTAACAAAAACAAAAAATTATCATCAAGTGAATGATTTTATTAAACAAAAAAAAAACGTGTCATCATCAGTGTTGTCAACTATTTACATCAAAAATACGGTGTGCTTTTGCTCAAAATTCGCTAGAAAGCGCTAAAGACAGTGAAAATATGATTTCAATATCTCAAACAATTTCCAGTTTAACAGTTTTTTGTTTCCCCTGTAATCTTATGAAAAGTGATGTTACGTTATTTTGAATTTTATATGACGATATATACCTTATAGGGATTTCGATTTAACGATGCCCGTCTGTCCTGCTCTGAAGGCTACAAATAGCGTACAGTCCTAAATGATGGATAGATCTGTTGGATTTGTCCGAAGTTTCTTACGAATGCAAAGTGGCGAAATTAGTCCACGAATCGCAATGATGTATCCAAACAAACAGAAAGAAGTATTTTTATTCAAACGACTGTTTTCACTTCAATACAAAAAATATAAATACGTTTCTTACTCCATACTCTCCGTACAAATGAATATACCACTTTTACTTGCTTAGAGGCGGATTTACTAGTGAAATCAATTGCTTTGAATATTGAAGAGCTACACAGCCTAAACTTTCAAAGGCTTACAAACATATGGGGAACATGCTTTTAATCACTTTTTTATTTTTATCTTTTTAAGTCATTACTTTAACATTGCTGTCATTGGAAGCACTTCAGATTTACAAATAACAACTTAAAAATGCCACTACTTAGAAATTATTGAATACACAAAACACAATAAAAATTAAATGTCTGCTGCTGATATTGAACTCGTGTCTTTGAAGTAATTGTTGTGTTGGATGTCAAGTGTGTTCCATTGCTGCATTGTACAACTATTTTATTATGTGGTAAAAGCTTGTGTTTGCGAGCACACATACAAAATATAATAAATCCACTTTGCTTCACCAGGCGTTGAACTGATGATCGTATGTGTGATAAGTTCACGCTCTGCTACTAAATATCTACATTTTTATTTATTTGAAAGCAGTTAAATGACTACTGGAAAGTGGAACAGACGGTATGTAGTTTTTTTTTTGTTTTCTTTTTTTTTTTGCAAAGTATGTTTTTAATGGGAAGCTTGAAATCAAGATTTTTCTGGGCACGGAATTAGTCTCACGATTGCGTTTGTTTTCGATCAAAAGCAAATGAGGGTGGCACTAATATTGCTGATGGCATTAACAATTGGTCGTGCAAAAATTATATCACTGAAACATATTACTTGTTTCGGCACATTGAGATCATTCACTTTGTAACTCGTCGAGTTCTGAGAATTTTGTATTGAACTTTTTAGTGATTACCGGAGTGAGCACTTTAACTGTACATCATCACTTCAGTTCGTTTAGGTAACCAATTGTTAAATAGTGCCATGGAGTGCCTCTGATTAATTATCGATTTCCGTAGATATTTTACTTTTCATCTAGAAATATTTGATTATACACGAAATTTATTATTTCTATTTTTCAAAGGCAACAAAAACTATCTCAAAGAATCGATTGTTAATAAAGACCACTAGATTTCCTTTGGACTATTGTCCAAAGTCAACCCTATTTGGTAGTTAGCCCAGAATTAACTAGTTCTAAATTGTGACAGTCAAATATTACCACAATCCCAAATTGCGCAAGTAAATCTTTGTTTGCTCTTATTAAAACACCCTGTTATACACAGAGTTCATTGTTTTATGTACAACTTTTTCAGTTACGATTTCTCTTGTGAATATATTTCTTTGAGACCTGACTTGTTGCAAAAACTCAATTGAAAACGTGCAGACATTGATTTGGAAAATGATGTTGACATCTTAAACATACAAAAGTTTTTTTTTCTTATTTTTATTTATTTTTTGTTTGTTTTTGTTTTAAAAACTAAGCAGAACAAATGCGAGTGCTAAATTGAATATAAAATGTTTGGCATTTACATTTTATAGAATTTCAATATTATAAAGTTATTAAGCAAGGCACTTCAATAGGGTACAGACATTAGGGTGAGCCGTTTTGTATGTACGCAAAAAACATATCGAAACAATTGATGGGAGCGAAATGATTCTACAAACAATTGTAAGCAACTTTGCCCGGGAAATTATAAGTCTAGTGACCAGTTTATGACTTCATATTTAAATACGCATTTAGTTAATTGTCATTTAAATTTAAGTTGCATTTAAATACAGTTTCAGTTTTTCAGTGTTAAATTATTGTTTGTATTTAATTACGATAAAAATGTGGTGGCAGCATCACGAAATTCTCTCAATTTTTTTGGAGAAACAGCTGTTGAACAAAATTAAAGAAAAATTTCTAATGTGAATTCTTTTTCAGGCTGAAAATAACAACATTAACAGATTGCTGCAATATTTTAAAAGTGTAAAACAATTAAGAAAGAAGATATAATAGAATAATATAAATAAAAGAAGTCCAAATTGCACCCCATGTTGATTTTTCAATGGCCGCAAATTTTTTGCTTACTTCGTTGCTCGAAACAACAACAAGGTAGCAAAACCATATGTTTGTGTAGGCATGTGTGCACAACTTAAATAGAACTTAAATCAGCAAGGTTGGTCATTTAAATATTATTTAAGTTTCATTTAAGTTTGTACTGCAAAACTTAATTTCGTATTTAAATAGAACTTAAATATAAATACCATTTAAATACGAAGTCATAAACTGGCCCTAGGACGGACTTCGAGTTTGTAGAAAGTTGTTAGAAAAGAGTGTTTCACTGCACTATTTGAGTAAAATTTGCGTTAACAAATGAATTTTTTATCCCCTACGACCAAGTTCAGTTGTGCTAAACGATATAAAATTCTCAATTATAAAAAAAATTATGAAAAATGTCTTACTGCCAATGTCTACTAATCAATAGTTGTAAAGGGGGATTTTTAAGCAACTTTCTTTTTGGCTGCTCAGCTGTTTTCGTGAAACATGTAATGCTGGTTTTACACACTATTGGCCTTATTCACAAACGATTAATAAAGTTATAGTAAGTTTAATGTTGGATTTATATATGGGAAACCCGATTTTAATGCACACATTAACTTTGTTAAGCTTTTGTGAATAATGCCATATGTATTTTACAGTGTGTTTGTTAAATTTCCCACTGCAAAATGCACACATTATGTATAAAATCAAAAAAAAAAATACTACTGTAAACGTCAGCCTGCTTTTAAAGTGTAAAAATTTTCAATTAGAGAGTGTCAATTGTATATAATGCCAACAACATAGTGTTTGTGATTCGGCAAATTATTAAAAATAAATATATTAAAAAAGTATTTACACATATATACTGTTGTTATATATTATTGGTAATGTCAGATGAAACCAAAAACTCAAGTGTGAAAGAAAAAATTATAAACCGTCAGTAAATGTACAATTTTGACAGACATGCGCAATTACAAACTGACAAACAAACTGTAAAATACATAGTGTGTAAAGGCAGCATTACTGTTTGTTCAGTTTGGTCTATAATTTAACCATGAATCGACTAACAAACGAACAACGCTTGCAGATTATTGAATTTTATTATCAAAATTCATGATCGGCTAAGAAAGTGCATCGTGCACTTCTTTGATTTTATGGGCGACCTCCTGAGGAGGCTATTACGAATCTTGTGACTAAATTTCGCACCAAATTTATATTATTGGACATTAAACTACCAACATGTGTACGTAGAGCGCAGACAGAGGAAAATGTTGCAGGTGTATCCGTCAGTTCTGTTGATGACCGAGAATTATCGATTTAACGCCGACGATGCAATGATTACAAATTTGTTTCCTCAAAATGGAAGAGCTGGAGTTGGCTGATATGTAGTTTTGACAAGACGGTGCAACATGCCACATAGCACGTGAAACAATGGCCCAATTGAGAGGCGAGTTCGGTGAAAAGTTTATTTCATGTTTAGGGCCGGTCAATTGGCCGTCTAGATCGTGCAATTTAACGCCTTTACACTTCTTTGAGGGGCTAAACTAAGGCTCATTTCTATATCGAGAAGCCGGCAACGATTGACGCTCTGGAAGCCAAATGGAGGAATTTTTTCGTCAGATACCGGCCGATATGTTGGAGGGAGTGTACCCAAATCGGACCCATCATATGAACCATTTGAGGCGTAGCCGCGTCTTTAAACATTGAATTATACAGATCGTTCTATCGACTCAAATAAAGATTTCATATATTTCTCTAAATTGAATGTTTTTTTTTTCAAATCCTCGAGCTCTTAAAAACTCAGCCCTTATAATAAAAAATTCAATAAGAACGGTTTTGGGTTTCTGTTGCATCCAATATTAAATACACAATTTTTTATTAAAATCAATTATCATGCTGCACACTTTTAACTTAAATTTGTTAATTTCAGTCATTCCAACACTTATTTTTTAAACCAAGATATTAACAATAATAACAACATTTAAAGCTTTTCAATAATTCAATTGTTTGCTGGATTTTCTTTATTAATTTTTATGCCATTTTTTAAAATATTATTTATATATTTTCATGAAATAGCAAAAATTGCAGCACTAACCTTGTGACTTCAGAATGCAAGATTTTAATCAGTTTATATTTGTATGTTCTACTCAATATATTTATTTGTAATTAAAAATAAAAATCAATAAAATTTTATTCAAACTAGTTACGTACTACTTACAACATATTTTGGAATTTCCTCATGCTCGAAAACCATTTCACACCAGCGATTTCTATGGTAAATTTGCTTTGAATTCCTTATAGAATCATTTCTCTGCCTGTGATTTTTTTCCAAATAAATTTACACGCCCTAATATATTTGCATACGGACATACTACTCTGTAAGCATTACAATAAAGCAACTTTTTAGGAAAACTTAATGTAAGAAACAAGAACAGGAGAAAACCCCGAATCGAAATATAACATGCAAGTAAATTAGAATAAATAACTCAGTTGGGCTGACGTCTTCAAGGCTTTCTCTAGACGAATGACTATTCTGAACCAGTTGCTCGACACTGGGGTTGACATTGTCATGCACACTGCAATAAAAAGCTTCGCACGCTGTAAACCAGAGTTTTTGGTGAGAATCGAGCCCATAACCCTCAAACACCCGAATTCAGTTTAAATTCTCTTAAATAAATGAAAACTAATTAATTGTTGCTCATATATGTACATATGTCCTTAAAGAATATTTATTTCCAAACAAATTTTGCAAAGACTGATTATTAACAATAATATTAAAGACATTCACCCCTATTGCAGTTTTCAACATTGACGTCACGTCAATACAATAGCAAAAAATTCCGGCTTGTCTACTCGCTCTCGAGAACAATTTTGTGCTGCTGCCAGTCTATTTCTGTTCTCTAAGATTTAGCAAACAACATGAGCCTGTCAATAGTAATCACTTCTTTTCGTCAATGGGTAGACAAGCCCCATTTTTTTTTTGGTATTGTATTAACGTGAGGTCGATGTTCACAATTGGAATAAGGGTTATTTTCTCTATGTTATAGACAATGAAGCTCAAAACACAAGAATTTGCACTATTTTCATATCATATTTGTCCTCAACTTTATTGTTTTTAAGCGACAAATTCTAAATGACAAATGTCATCTGCCTGGCCTACTCGAATAGTTTGATATAGAATTTCCTGAAACTTCCCCATTAGCTGCGCGTTTACATATGTATGTATAACTTATTAATAATGCCCATAATATTGTTACAATTATAGATTTTTGGGAATAAACATTAAATGAATAAATAACCCGCCATCTTGCTGTTGGAGGACCGCTCTAACTGGATAAGCAATAACTTTAAGGCTTGAAATGCTGTTATTTTTATCATCAATCAAGATCTTGCTTTCTCAGAAATGTTAATTTTTTGAATACCAAAATTCAAAATTGCTCGCAAATATATATTTATTAATCCAACTAATAAAATACTAATCAAATAAAATCAACTGCTTTCTTGTTAAATAATGTATATTTTTTCTTAGTTGTCAATAAAACACAAAATTTTAATTTTAATTGTTATTAATTTACGGAAACTATGCAATTAATTATTCCATATTTATGTTTAATAAAAAGAATATTGTGTACGTACATTTTATTCACAAATTATCGTATTATTATTATTATTACTTTAATAAATGCATTTTATTTATCTCTTTAATATTGCTTTTCGTTAATTTGTTTTATTGTGTAAAAAATCAACAACATCTTTCATATCCATGAACGTTTGTTTAATCATTTGCTTGCTTGCACACACCCATTCATTCATTCTGTGATGACGTCATCACAAAATTTTGTGAAGATTTTTCCAATCGCATAAACTAAAAGCTTATTACCAGGCGCACAGAGTTTCCAGGAAGCTTCACATAGTTTAATTTTTATTAATAAAATACTTGAGTCGCCCTGTGTGAAAATTTAGTTTTACATGCAATTACAGCATACTCTGGGGCGTAATTTAAATTATATTTTATCTTAACCCCTAAGGTATGCTGTACTTTAGCGGCATGTTTAATATGCTGGTCTACTAAATGAGTGAAATATAAAATAATTTACAAAAGTTCACTTGCTGTAAATTCTGAGAATCTGGTATTAAGATTTCGGTTTTTCAGTTTGACAAATTGCACTTAATTTTTTTTGATGACGTATGAGGTCTGACAAGGAGTGTGGGTGTGTGTGTGTGTGTGTCTTTATGAATCAATGATGATTAATGTTTATTTATTTAGTTGTTACACAATTGAATGAAAAATTATGGTTATCAATTATAATTAATAAACTGTTTCATCAAAAGTTTATAATTTAAATAAAACTCAATTAAATAGATAATTAAATAAAAACATTCGTTAAAAATATTTGTTTTTATTAATTTACTTAACACTTTTGGCTGTTTTACACGAATAATAAATATCATATAAACTCATGTTTTTATTATTTTATTTATACGTACGTCGTACATACATATACGTACATATATTTGGTATAATTATATATTTAAAAACATTGTAATTAATCATAAATATTAAATTTTTAATACACAGGCCCAGCGGTTCGGTTCTTCTCGTTCTTTGTTGAAGCACGATTAAAATTCATTAAAATATTTGTAATCCTCAGCCATTAAAGTTCTGGGAACGCAAAATTTAAAATCAAAAACTAAAAAAAATAAAAATAAAAATAAAATTATTGTTGTAGGGAACAAAATTTGATATTAAAAAATAAAAACATTTAGAAGGAATGGGCCAATAAGTCTTTAAAAAAACACAAATTATTGTTGGGTTGATTTTTCCTGAGTTTAAAAAATTGGATAGTAAGATTCTGACTCGAACTTTTTCTGCCGAACTTTTATTTTATTTATTTTTTTAAATAATGGGCATCCGTGCTTCATCATGGATTTTGTGCCAAAAAAAACTTATATAACACTATTCACAATCTTGCGCAATTGGGATTGGACATTAATGCAATGGAAATAATTATTCTTCAATTAATTGTAAATGCTTTGCACTAGTTGTTGCAAAACACGGAACTCGCAGGTGAAAAATCAGAATTATTTTACACGGAAGTTTCTTGGAGATAAAATTTGTGTATTATGTTCTCAGAGGTCCATTTTTTTAAATATATTTCTTTTTATATGCTCTTTGACTTTCCATTATTATGTGTTTGTCTTTTTTGATGAGGCGCGAGAATTCTATGTTGATTAATTTTAATTTCTTTTGTAAAAAGGAGCGAAACGGGTGGTGGAAATTGGTAGTGAAATTGGTTCACAAATTTTAAGTCCTGTCGTGAACAAAATAAATTTTTTCAATGCGGTAGCGCACTGGCGCCTTTGACCTGTTCGGCAGGTAAGTGCTGCATACGCAGAGCGAAAAAAGAGCAGCCAGTACACCTCAGATATTTTGTTAGTATAAAGTAAAATTTTACCAAAAACATTTTGCGAATGCTATGCTGCAAGACCATTTGCAAAAGATTGTGAGTGGGGCTACTACACCCTGATTATGTATGTCGAAGTCGAATTTTCGACAGTGATGATCTGTGACAGTCGCAAATTTGACTTCGATTAGTGAATCAGGGTGATAGTCTTTTATTTAGGGTCTCATTTTGTAAAATGAAACGTTTAAAATTTTTATGAAAAATAATCTGACATTTTAAATTACTTCAGAAAGTTTTGGTTATCTCCATACAATTTTAAAAGAAACATAAATAAATACAAAATTAAATCGTAATTCAATAATAAAAAAAAGTATATATATTTTATAACAATAAAATAAGAATTTGATTTAATAAAAATATAAATAAATCTAAAACTTGAATAGAAAAAAGCTAAATTTTATTTAAAAAAAATTAAAAGAGAAATATGAATTACCACAGAGCAAAAATATAGGATGTTTAAAAACAAACCTAATGGCGTTTTCTTTTCTATAAAAAATAAAAATTGGTACATGAGATAAAAACAACGTGTGATGATAAAATTTGAATATTGATAGTGGTAAAGCAGTGTTTACTGTAAAAACAACTAATAATACAAATAACTCTCGTATGCTTTTTCTAGACATTATTTGTATAAATACAAATTTGAAATCACATTGAACCGAGCCACCTAAACAGTGGCGGATACATGGAAACACACATGAACACTGATAATGGGAGTGTAGCGGCTCCCGAAAAACAACGTTGTTTCTGTTCTGCCGTGTAAGTTGAAATTAATTGGTGTTACAATTTTCCCTTGTTGCTTTGGAATATTGCATCATGTCCAATTCTTTCTGACTAAAAATGTTACGAACTTTAGCCAAAAATAATAATCATTTTAGATTAAAAAACCACTAACAGCAAAAGTGTTCGAAAATTAATCAAATCAAATAAAAAGTACAAAATTGTTTGCCTTTTTTATTGAAAATTTGCAATATAAGAACTTTTTGAAATAGTGAGTAGTCAGTTTATTAGAAATTATTGTATCATCACTTACGAGGAGTAATTTTTGTCTTAAGAAAACTTTGAATGGCAATTTTTTTGATAAAAAGTCAAAAATGTTGAAGTTTTTTGGAAAGAAAACGGCATATTTGTCCAGATTTTTTAAGAAATCAATTCAATTTCCTAGAAATTTTTTTTTCGTAATAATTTTAATTTTACTAGCGAAAATTCTGCAGTAAAAATTTGTAAATACTCAGCCATAAACTATCGCTTTACGCTCTCAATTTGTGTTCTCATTTATTGTATTTTGTGTAAACGAATGCAATTTAGTAAAATGCGGTAAAGTTCAAAAAATTTTTAAAAACTTTTGGCTACTCGAACGCACTTAATATTTTTTGCTTGATTTCTTTTTATTTATCTAATGTCAGTTATTAGTCTTGCACAGCGTAGTATTTTTTAGCATAATTTTGAAAAAAAAACATAGTTGCCTCACTAAGTACTACTAGATTTCGGGTAGATTTGGTCAAAACCAAGTAAAAAAGTAGATTTGGTCAAAACCAAGTAAAAAAGTAGATTTGGTTTTGTATGAGAAATCTAGTAAAAAAAAACAACTAAATTTTGCTGGAAATCTCGTAAGTACTAGATTTCGATGCACTACAAATGAACTATTACGTCAAACCCAACAACACTCTCTCTTTTATTAATACACTCATACTTTTTAAAACTTGATACGAACTTCCTTTTGGAATTCTCTTTCCATCGAGTGTTTGAATTTACAGTCAAGAATTTACAGCCGCAATTTAAAACTACTAATTAAAATCAAGTAATATAATATAATCAGGTCAAGTTTAAATATTCACAAAAATTATTAAAATATGCATGCAAATATTCTCAAAAAACTTTAAAATATGCACAAAAATATGCAACCGAAAAAACACAGTCTTATAACTTTTAATCAGTTTTCTTTAAACAAATGTATATTACAAAGTATAATCATACTTTTTTTCAAGTTTTCCAGATGCAAGGACATTCATTCGATTGTCGCACAAAACGATCGAATATATTTAAAATATACGTTCAACATCAGTCGATGTTACTTTATCTGTTGTTTTTAATCTTGGTCAACATTTGAAGGCCAACATTTCGATTAAATACTTTGTTAAGTTTTTCAATAAACATTTTATTCTTAATATTTTAAAGTTTTTCTTTTGCGTGTTGTAGGAGGGATAAACTTTCATGTAAAGGGATTCTTTTGGTTTCCGATTTGATTAACTGTGGCAAATACATTCAAAATTATCTTTAATGTATGCTAAATCTGTTTCTACCAATGAATTCTTAAATGAAGCCTTTACATTACATATCAACTCTTTCTCATCATCAGAAAGCTCATTTAAAACGCTGCTTATTTATATAAATTTGTTGCAATAATATATAGCAGCTTTTATTCAAGATCCCCATCAAGTGGAACAGGGCTTATAAAATGCATTAAATTGATACGAGAGTGCGCCTGGAAATTAATTAAAACAATAAGATTATTTGGAAAAATAGTACATAATATTATGCATACAATTCTTCCTTAAGAAAAACGACTTTGCAATTTGCAACATTGCAAAATGTAGGCGAACAAAATCTGCAATTCTATGCAAACCATGAGACAGACATGATACAACATTTTTGGGTAAAGAAAATTTTTAATGATCGCATTGCGGAGACCATATATGGAGCTGCGTCAGTTATCACAAGCAGTTTTTGTTAAATGGAGTTGGTAATTTCCGTAATGTGGAAATTTATGCAAGTTATATCGAGAATGCTTTTGTTTTTGGGAAAAATGTTAAAAATATGCAAACGGATATTTTTCATCAAAAAACATGAAAAGCTTGCTCTAAATATAATTGTGAATAAAAGTAATGAGCGTAATTATGTTGTGCAATTTAAAGAGCAATCATTTGATGCTGTTTTCTTGACGATAACACTTTGAAAAATAAAATTGCTTTAAAATTACGTGCAGCCTGCTTCACAGCTATCAATTTAAATAAATATTAATCAGCAGTGTGCAGTGTGAAAAACTTGAAAGAAAAAAAAAGAACGTGTGACTGCAGAGTATATTTTATAATCGTGCATATTTAAAAACTAAATAATATAATTTTGTATGATTAAAAAATGTCTAGTCTTATAAAAAAATATTCGAAAATGTGTAATTGAGTGCGCATTTTCACAATATTTTGTCTGCACACTAATTGGTACTTCGAATTATTCTCCCTCATACCGCTACTACTTGTCGACGCGACATGAATTCAATACCAAAAAAAAAAGCTCTTGTTTGCTAGCAGTCGACAACGACTTACTACTATTTCCAGCCCTTAACTATTCTCTAAAGCCCAGAAAATGCAAAGTTAAAAGCCGTCAATTAATGTTCAGCGAGTAGAAAAGTTATTTCTTTATATTGACTTAATGTGACATCGAAAAATAGTTGCGGGTTGAAAGGGATTATGTGCAAATATATTTTAGTTTAATTGAAATCAGATATTTGCGATAACCTAAATTTGGGCCCGCCAAACCATTTACCCACCCTTGATCTATACTATTCTCAAAGAATTTTGTTGAAATTTCCAGAAGATATTGAAGGATATGTTTTTGAAAATTATTAACTATCTGCATCCTTTATTGGTTAGATTAATCTAAAAATATTTATATAAAGTAGCCATGATATTGATAACTTCTGTATCTTCATAAATATAGTTTTTAGCAATTTTCTGTATCACAAAATGAAAAACTGAAAACGCAGTTGTACTTACTACTCGTACAAATAGTAGCTTGCTTCCGTTTTATATCATCCTGTTCATGTACAATGTAAACGACCGGACGCTGTAATCAAACTTTTCGCACAGAAATTTCTTTTAAAAAGTATAGTACATGAACTTGTGTTTGTGTGTTTTTAACATTCAAAATATCGAAAATCCCATCATTTCATTACTGTCATAAAAAAAGGTGTCAAGTCACTATTTTAAAAAAATTATCGTTATGATACGTACAGCAAACATAGTAAGAGCGCTGTTAAAAAGCTTTAATGAAATATTGATTCATTCAAAAAAGGTGTAACCAAATTAAAATTCAATTGATTCTATTTAAATGACGTCACGACAAAAAAGGGGAAACAAACTAATCTTATCAGAAATAGATTGGCGTTTGACGTTATTTTTAGTTAATAGTAAATATTACTTAAAGAATTGTTATTCTTTCTTTTAAGCAATGTCCACAAGATATTAAAATAAATATGATTCACTTGTGCAACATGTCTTGGAATTTCCAGATAAATAAGTTTATTTTTTCTCAAACAAATTGTCTTGAAAAATATTGACACAATTTTGTCAAATATAAATTATTATATTAATAATGGTGAAGATAACAAATGATGACTTATATTCTACTTATTTTGAAATGATAGCAACTGATAATTTTTTATCTTTACAAAGACCAACCGTGGTGCGGATCGAATAAAATGGGAAATTCTAATTTTATTCTTTTGTTTAGATTAGTTTCTAATTGACGCCTTTTCAAATCCAATTCTGACAACATTGGATTCTGTGACAACCCTGATTATATATTTTTGTTGTTCTATTTTTTTCTTCAAACTCTTAACTGTAGAATACTGTTTGGTGTATTGTTATATTTTTAATACAAAAATATTATAATTTTTATGCAAAATTAATTCAATAAATATTTTAAATAAAAGAAAAATTCTAAAATTCGTGCGTTTTAATGGCGCGTTTTTCGCTCCACTTTGGTGCGTTTTAAAATTTTAAAATTGACAACGCAGACCAAAATCATACCTGTTTACACCAGGCTACGATGAGGTGCGGCCAAGTGCGCAACGGCAACCGTGTTTTTTCAGAGTCTTTAGGTATATTTTCATAAAGTGGGCGATATTTTATTTTAAAAAACAAGTAAATGAAATGTTTTCCGAAAAATCAATCAACAATAATTTAATTTAAAATACTGGCGAGCACATTTTGTTAAGCAATCAGGGGGAAAATCACGGCATTCGATATCGAGCGAAATTTCCATACAAATTCAAAAAATTTTGTATGGGATTTTACTCGATATCGAATACTGTGATTTGGCCCCATGGGTAAAAAGTTGGTTTGCAGCAAACACTCGATGAGTACACTAATTCTGCAGCCGGGTCCTAGACTATAATGGCGAAAGGCATGGCACTTTACGCCCCGTGTAAATCGACAGTGTTGATAGAGCTCAGTTGATTTTTGTTTGTATATAGTGTTCGGTTCGAATTAGAAAGTTAAAGTTAGATTGTGAGTGATAAAGAGTCTTATTGGAATCGTTGTTCTAAATGGCTCTCACAAAAAAATCTTCAAATGAAAAATCACTAAAACTTCGGGTTGATAAATCAGCAATCTGTCAGCTGTATTTTCCTGTTTAAATAGTTTATGGATATAATCTAAAAAAGTTGTTAATCTTTTTAAACCATTTTAAAGAAAAAGAGTTAAAAATATGGATATTGCCGCATTTATTATATGTGCGGAAATGACAATTGGTAAATTATTGAATTAATCCTCTTCATTTGATGAGGATGATGAAATGCCTTTTTTATATTTTATAGAAAAAACTTTGCTGTCAGCTGTCAAAAACAGAGCGTTTCACTTTTTCATAAATCATGTTTTGTTCTAGTGAAATACCAAAGTGCATTATTACAGGGCTGGCAGGATATTTTCAAAAAAGTAAAATTTTTTATGTATAAAAGAAAACACCATTATTCATTTAATTTTACCAGCTTGAATTTCTTGAAAAATTCAACACAAAGCGCAGTTCATTAAGAAAACGAATTGGCCGCCCAACTTTTCCTGAAAAATTCATGTATATTTGCTAACAATGTTTTTCAAAACTACAGTGCAATTAGATTGTTTATCTTAAGTACGATAAGAAAAAACTTCTTAATAATAAATATTAAAATTTATGTACACAAGTGTTTTATTAATTTAAAAAATTTTTATTTATTACTTCTTAGGATTTTTTCTTAAAATTTTTAGAACATTTCCCCCCATTTCGTGTTTAGTTTCACGGCAGTTCAGTATGTTATCTAACGGATGAAAAGTACACTGTTAAACAAATAACTTATAAAAGAGTGATATGTTCTATTTAGGTTTTATTTACCCAAATGTTATTTTCTGTTTTTTTATATATATTTTTTTTCTTTTAACCCATATAAATAAAAAAATAATAAATAGTGCTTGTTTAAATGAATTGTGAAGATTTCTTTTCCTTTATTGTTTTCGTAAAGAAAATACGTCAGTTCTTTGAAATGAGTGTTCGTTCTATTGTTGTATGCACATTTGAATTTGTTTGTGCTGTTGTCGATTGTATCCTACAACAAGAAAATTTTTTATTGCAAATAAAAAATTTAAGTGGAAAAAGAAGCGAAAAACAATGCTTTAAACAATTGAAATTTTTTGCTTAAATAGCAATTCAATAAAAATTAACACATCAATTGTAGCTTAAAATTCAAACAGTAAACAGTGGAGAGTTAACAAAAATAAATAAAGTAAATAGTTAAGATTTTATTTTGACTTGAAACATTTTTATACAATTTTAATTAATTTTTTTAATCTATCTGTGAAAGTGATTTTGAAAAAAATTATTTTGTTTCGATGGCTAAATTATGCACTGAAAATTGGCTTTTATTAGTTTTTTATAAGTGTGATTAATTAAAAATAAAATAACTCGCGTAAACTGTTAATTTTTCTTCACGAGTTTCAGTAAACTCTGCTAAAAAAAACTATAAACATTTTATATATAAAAAACAAAAAAGTTTTTACACCTACAAATGAATTAAAATTTTGAAAAATATATTCATTGTGATCACGATAGTTTTTCTTGTTGGTTTTCATTGAAACATTTGAAATTAATTTCGTTTTTGGTGCTCAAAAAATAAAACGTGAATTTTTAATCTCTCTTTACTGAGCATTAATATTAAATATTGAACTAAATAAAAGCGACGTAATATTTATATGAATTTAAAAAAGATATATTCAGCTTTTCGAAATTTTGAAAACTTGGCAGAAAAAAGTTTAATAAATAATAAACAGGAAATCCCAAAATCTTGAAGTCCGGAATTTTTGGGGTTCTTTTAATCCCATTCTTTTCTAAACTGCATCAAACATTTTACAAATCAGAAAAATTAAAAAATAAATAGCTTTATCCTTGCAAATTAGACCGTTTCACTTCTTTTGAAGATAAAAAGTTGTTTGTTTTAAGATGATTCACAAAACACTTTGGGGGTCTAGCGATAGTTATACGCGACCGTGGTGAAAGAAACTTTTTCCAGTTTTTATTTGCATCTCGGAAAACAAGTTTTATGAACAATTGCCCGCGGCTTCAAAAGATCTTTCTAATGATGTGCTAAGCTTTAAATGTTGCCTTGCGTGAAAAGATAAAAAACTGGAAGCTAATTTTTTTAGAAACGGTTCAACGAACCCAAAGGCGTTCATCGCCAGATTCCGACAATAGTTTGGCAACTGTCATCCATTAATTTGAGGGTGTAAGGAAACATTTTTTTGCCGAGTCGGTCTAATGTATATAAATAAATTAACAACTTGAATTAAACTTTTTATAAGCCCCCGGCACAGGTGATTCTGCAGTATTAGTTCATGGTTACTAAATTATTTTCTCTTCATGCCACTGAAGTAGCAGAATGCCTATTTTCGATACGTTCAGAAATTATTTCCTTCACTGATCAACTAGAAAATAGTTTCTAACTTCCAAACGACTGAATCCTTTTTCTTCAATCACAGCTAAGAACACTCGATCACGTCAAATACCAAAAAAAAACGAAACCAAATCGGTGCAGGAATTTGGGAGCTCGTAGCTGGCACACAGATACACAGTTCAAACTTATAGCAGTCCCCTTTTTGGTCCGGGGCTCAAAAATTATCTTTAAGATCATAAAAGAAAAAACAAATAAAAGTTCGGTCTGGGGAATATTTTTTGTGAAGTTCTACCGTATGCCGTATATAAACAGCACCACAAAATTTAGTTTTATTAGTTAAAATTCAAACTTCTAAAAATTAATACTTTAATTTTTACAAAACTACTAGTTTATTTGAAATTGAAATACACATTTATATTATTTTAGCAATGCAAAGGAGATGAAAAATATTTCATTAAGTTTGGGCGGAAATATCCTTATTGCCCTCACCTGGATCTGTGTCTATCAAATAAAAATTAATTAAAATAAAATCATGACATAAAGACTAGTGCTGTAAAAAGAGGCTACTTTTGACTACTCAATACTACTCAATAATTTTTAATTAAGTACTCGATACTACTCAATACTTTTAACGTTTTTTCTTATTTAAAAACAAAAATATTTAATAGTTTAAAATTCGATATTGTTATTAAACGTACTCTATAATAATAATCCATTAAATTTCAGAAATTTTAAGTTGTTGAGAATTTTTAGATAGTCTATATACTCGTATATGCATTTCTGTATAAAATAAAAGAATATGGTTTATGGTCTATTGATGTTTTGGCATAAACACCAATGAATGCATATATGTATATAGACTTGCTAAAAACCTTCAACAAACAAAAGTTTTTGAAATTCTTTGATATAAGATATCGAGACCTATCTCAAATAATAATTTAATAAATACATAATCCATAAAAAATCTAACTAAACAGCCAGGCTGAAAATGATTTAAAGGCTCTTAACTTTTTAAGTAAAATTTTCGTATTTACATATCGAAATGCATCTGTGAAAGTATTGAGTAGTTAGTTTTGGGTATTGAGTACCGGGATATATACACGGTATTGAGTACTCGGTACTAAAATACTCAATACTTTTACAACACTAATAAAGACATACCTTTTCATTACTGCTAGTATTTTCTATACCCGTTCAATCGACCATATTCTATTAATTAATTATTAAGCATTCATATTTAATTATCATTTCTTTCAACTCTGATTTTTTTTAACTTCACTCATGTGAAGAGAAAAAATCTTATTGCTCATATAGATGTAAATATTATGCTTACGTTTAAATTAACTTTATTATCCTTTTATTATTTTAGTACTAAACCGATTTAAAAAATATATAGTCGGGTCACTAAAGCTCAACAATGTCTACCATTTGGTAAAATAATAAAAAAATCGGTTGGCAAACAAGGGAGAAAAAGATATTTAAAAATTTGGCTTTCCCTGTTTATATAATAGATATGGATATTTTTTTAACCTTTTAAGTTCCGAAAACTGGATCTTAACGGTATTTTTATAGTAATTTTTTAATTCAGTAGATAACAATATGTACACAAGGAATAGTTATTTTTGAACAATAAATATTTCCAGGCTAGCCGGCATCGTTTATACCTAAGAATAGAAAAATCATTCTGCCCGGTATAGGGTCGGCTATACAGAATGTATTAGTAAACAAATTTTTTTTTAATTTTTTTCTTTAATTGTAATTGTACGAAAGAAAGAATTCTTTTGACATCGTGGGACATTTGAAGACAAATATTTTTGTGGTACATTTTAACCCTCTATATCTTCAATGTATGGATCTTTTTAGACCAAAAAGTCCAATAAGCGAGATGAAATATTTCACTATAAATCTTTGAATGCACAAAAGCTCCAAGTGTAACTTGAACGCCAGAAATATGTAAAAAATTACAATATGTTTAAGGCTTATATTCGTACTTATTCAGAATTTTTAAGTTTTAAGTCCTCTATATAGCTTTTCGAATCAAATTCTTGCCGAGTTTTTAAGAAATTGGCAAAAGACCCATCTAGCAAAGATTTAAAGGCTTAAAATATATTACAAAAATATTCCTCGTTTAACATTAAACATAAAATGTAAGGACTATAAGATTTCCTATTCCGAAGGGGTAACTTTAACTCCCTCTAAAATGAATCTTAGTTGTTAACGATACACGTATATTTTTTTTTTGGTACCCTCTACCAGAATCAGTGGTTAGAATCTCGCTGTATTATTTCTGAACTGTTATTAATCATCATTTATGTATAGGGAGAAATACAACAGCAAGATTCTTAAAATATGGAGTGTGTTACTTTGGAAACAACCGGCGTATGCTACATAAAACACTGTAGGGATATAATCAATAGTTGTTAATTAAAAATATACTTATGTATTTGTATACATTCACTTATAAATGTTTATTTAATAATTTTATGACAATGGAGGTAGCGAAGCACACCAGTTTTATCTGGTACTGTTTAAGATATTCTAAACATTAAAAGCACAAGCTGTTCGCAACAATCGATAATTTATGTAAAACTCATTATAATTATGTTCATTTAACTACAAATACAATTATTTAAATTCGATTAAACGACCACTTTTCATATAATTAAAATATTTTGATATTTATTAAGACATCAGCACGTATGAGTAATGAAATGAAGTGTAAATAATTATTAATCATACGCTTGTTGGACAACATTATCTATATTATTAATAGGCAAACTCCTTTTTTGAAATCCCTTTCACAGCCGCAATACTGAACCGATTTCCGAAAGATTTATATATTTTTAATGGGGATTTTACATATATGTGTACAATTACAATTTTATTTAAGTCGGTTTAGTATTTTGGAAGCTATAAGCGTTTGAAGTTGCTTACAAACATGCAGACATTACACATGTATGTATCAGCTTCAAGTTGTAATATAAACAAAGTGTGTATGTGTGTTTACCCGAACTGCTTTTTGAAGCAATGAGGCAGAGTTTTTTCTATATGTATTTTGTAATACGAGAGAGAGAGAGATGAGTAAGAGAATTTTAAGTTGTTTATTTAGAATGTTTTTTGTTTTTTTACTTTATCGTATACAATTATGTAAATGCTTAATATTTAATTACTAGAATGCGGGTGATTCATCGCCGACCGCTGGATATTACTCGTACATACAAAACGACAAACATATGATTTCAAATAAGCCTTAATTAAGTTACAAAAAATTCAAAATCGACTTCTTAATTGATTACGATACAACATATCGCATAATCCATGTTTCTGTAAAATTTTACGTATTAAAATCGTACTGATTCCTTAATAATAAATAATCCTAAACTGTTAATTTGAAAGGTTAACTTTTCTTGCTTGTCCAGTAAATTTTTTTCAATGCCACTTAGAGTTTTATGAATTCATAAGAAAGAAATGTACATTAAGCGCTTGATCAACAAAAAAAATATTAACTCGAAATTTCACTTTTCTCCAAAAATAGCAATCTAATATTAATATTTACCTGCTGTAAAAATGTCGTATTATTTTATCTACGTTTTGCCAATGAAATGCATGATTTAAAATCGATTTTTCACATATTTTTTATGTAAAATCAAAAAGTATTTGGTTTCTGTTGAAAATGTTAAAATTTCGAGTTGTATTTTTTATTGCTTAACATAATTATAATAATTAAAGTTTATCATATCGTTTATGAATCATCTAAATATTAAAATCTTGATATTCTGGGCTCTAAGAAATTCATAGCTTCACAGAAATATTCAATCGCAGAAAGATATATTTTGAAGTCGTTTAATACTGACTCTGTTTAGTTTTTTCAGTTCTATGACAACTCTCTAAGTTGTTTGATGTGTAGGCTAAATTGAATTCGGCGTGGCTGAACATACGAGTAACTCTCTTGCTTATATTTTCTTTTCAATACATATGTGTAAGTTTTGATAAACATTTAGGAGGGCATCAAATATTTAAACGTAGAAGCATGTAAATGCATTTTCTTAGAATTATGTTAAATATTATTATAATTATGGTAAATGTAACAGACTGCATTTCATAACTTAAGTTCATTATAAATTGGGATGTTAACCAAATATGAAAAAAATAATTAGGGTTCGAGTGTATGAGTTTATTTTAGTGATGGGAGCTATCGCTATAGTAAAGGGCAGACAAATTTAAATAAGAACCCACCAAACCAAATGTTCCGATTTCGTAAAGAATTCGTAACGCCTGGTCGACGAAATCTTCCGATTTTGGTACAGAAATATCACCAATATCGTAACGATTTTTATATGAAAGGATTGCCATGACTTCGCAACGATATGTAGGTTTGAAATAGCAACGATTTGTAGGTACGAAATCGCAATCATAAGTTGGTTCGAAATAGCAACGATATCTAGGTTCGATTTCATTAAGCGAAAAACATTATATTCTATAATTTTATTTATTAATTTAATTTAATATAATATATAAAACCAATCACTATTTTTGAATAGACAAATTCGAGTAGTCAGTGGTTTTCCTTTTTAATGACTTTTGCTGTCGGTCCTTTGCGGTATTAAAATATTTTTTATCTTTTCATTTATTTTTTCGAAGTTTTTTTTGGCTATAATTGTTGATGCACAAGTCTGCAGAAATGTGGAAAATTTTGTATTTGTTATTCATTTTGATTGTGTGATTACAACATACCTTTAAAAATCTTAATAAATTTAAAATTCTTCACGGCAAATATTTCTGTTGACGCTTGTCCATGGCAATTTAGATGCAAAACTTTCATTGCCGAATATTGCTTTTAAATTTTCGAAAATAAATTTCTTTATGTCGTCCTTTGATTGCTCATTAAACTTTGTTAACTATTCATAACAAATAAGAAAGTAAAATTAATATAAGATTAATATCGTTGTCGTCCACTAAATTTTTTTCAAAGGCAAACAAATCATCTACATTTTGAATTGGTAGATTGGGCAGTTTCGTAAATATATTATTTTGATCCTCTAAAGCTGCCTTCAATTGTCCATTTTAGTGTAATAAACTCTTCTATAAAATGTTGACGTATTTTGAGGTTGTCTTCGCGAAGTAATTGGTTCTCTTGTATTAATATTTTCGTTTGATTATTGTTTTGCTTGTTCTGTTCTATTAATATTTTCACAAACTCACATTAAATAAATATATTCGAAAGAAATTTGTTCCGAAAAACTACCGAAATGTTTTAACAAATTCGTGACGACAAGCTTGACTTCAGAAAAAGTCGAAATCTTAGGTTTGGTGGATTCTCTTAAATTTAAAAAATATATACTTTTGAGTTAAAGAGTGTAAAACAATACATTTAAAAAAGTTTTGTTTAAATTAAACTAAACAACCTTTATTTAAAATCATATACATTTGTATTCCTTTTTGCTTGTCTTTACCATAGACTAGTTATCTAATGGACTATTAGCCTGGTGACCGCAGGTTTGTATCCCGCCAAGATCTGCTTGTTTCGCAGACAAACCAAAAAGGCATTAGCAGTTTGCGTTTGTTTACAGAAAAATAATGTTCAAATAAAATTAACTGCAAACTAATGTTCTTAAACGAACATTAACTTAGAGAGAAGAGTTAAAAACGTCTCTTGAGATTTTTACTATCTTTTCAAACACCCTTTTACATTGTCTTTTATGTAAACTTAAAATTTAATTTATTGCTATTTGACCAAACAATGGCTGATGATGTTTTTTTATATTTTTCCTATTTAATTTCAGTTCTTAAGTACTCATCTCTCTAAATAGTTTTTCTAACGTGTTATCGAAAAGTTACGATAAAAAAGAAAACTATCTGCAGAAAAATAACATTTTAAAAAGTTTTTGAAGTTACAAAAATAAAGAGTGCATAATAAAGAAACCAAAGAAAAAAGTAGAAACGAAACCACAATTTGCTAAAAGTTAATACGTTTTTTGCACGCACTCAAATAGCATCAAACAAAATTCCTTGAAAGAGTACAAAAACCAAGTTAAGAGGAGGAAAACTAGAATCAGAAAGTTAAACAAAGAACTTTTTTTTACACAGATTCAGCCACTCAAGCAGCTAACAATAAAAACTATTCTCTATAGCAGCACGAACACGTTCTTAAATACTTCAATACACACAAATATAAATATATATATGATGTATATTCAACGCAATTGCAAAACAGTTGTTGGGTTTTTCCGGACAAACCGGAAATGTTTTTCATTTACCGGAAGTTCACTTTTTCTACTCATACTCATTGCGGGAATTGCACAACAATCAGCTGCACGGCCCAACCAAGATGAAGATCTACCACCCCATTTTGATGCCACCAATGATTTTAGGGATGTCGATAATTTAGAGGTAAGATAATTTTCAATAATAGATTTAAAGTAAACAAACCAACTTGCAACTGCTTTCAGAGAAAATCGTAGCAGACATTAACAAATAACAAAATAATAAAAACATAATAAAATCTTTTGTTTTTTTCTCATTCGTTTTTGCTTTGATTATTTTTTACGCACAGATACATCGTGTCAAGTTGGTTGATGGGGTGCCGCAAGAAGATCATCCGATTATAATTTATAAAGAGGACTTTGTCACTGAAGATTATGGTGAGTTACAAAATAAATGAAATAATAAAAAGTAAAATGCTTAAGTTAGCAATTTGGGAAACTTTTCCAAAAGCTGAATGAAAAACTATTAAAACAAAATTTCCAATATTTAAATATGTAAAAAACTATTATATAAAAAAATTTTATTTTGTTTTGCAATCGAAACAGTCCCTCCTAAAAATGAAAGCAAGTCGGAAAAACATAAACGCCGCTATAAGGACATTGGTCATCGACGACGTCACAACAAGCACAACTTCACTGATATTGTTATGGAAGAAAAATCCGAAAAAACCCTATTTGATATTATACCCGAAAAACCGCTTATTGCACCCGAGGATATGGAAATGCACGGAAAGTCTCACATCAAACTGGTGCCACTCATTAAAGATTTTAGTAGCTTGAGTGCAACAGATAATGAAGCGAGTTCATTTAAAGAAGAACTACAAAAGAGACCAAAGAAATTTCATCGTCGCACTAGGCGTAGTGTAATCGGTGACCATGTTGTGCAAAAACGTAATCCATATTTTAGACATGTACCCAAAATTGTGGCTGAAGTGCCCACACAAATTCAATATATTTATGTGAAGTAAATTAATGTTTTATCAATAATTTTAAATAGGAAATTACTAAGTTCGTTATTTTAGACATTCAGTTGCTGGTAAAAAACACAATGCTTTGGATATTCCTGTTCCCGGCTCGAGACCTGCACCCACAAGCGATCCTAATGAGGATATGCAAATTTCGTTTGGTGATCGTATTGCTGCTGATGAAAATGATCGTGTTATTTTTTCAGGCGGCAAAAAAAGTATTTTTATTTTAATTTTTTTTTATTAAGAAGTTTATAATATATATTTATTTAATTTAGCTACCCCTCGTACTACCGAATCGCCTGAGTCAATTTTCCGTGATCCCAGACCAGAAAAGTTCGATTTCAGTTTCATGAGTAAGATTGATAATGAATATATTTATGTATATGTTAATGTAAACGCTTCATAATGCTCAATGGGACAACTGTCCCATTGTAAACTTACAAAAGCTTATATAAGACAATGGTAACAAGACTGTGGTATCTGTACACGAATTTTTTCGGGAAATAGTGGTGGTGTAGTTCGTAATCGATTTAGTCCCGAATTCACAGTCTTTAGTTAACTAATGGCGGTGGTTTAACCAGTGACATTTATATGAAAAGTTATTAGTTCAACCACCATCAGTAGTTAACTAAACACTGCAAATATGGGTCTTAGAACGCAAAACAACAATTTTAGAAATTTGTGTCTTCCTGTCTTCAATTTTCTGAACGCGCATCATGCAAAAACTACTGAATAGGTTTTGATAAAACTTGTTTTGGAGATACGAGAACTTTGTTCACATTTAGGATGCCTTTACTACAAGAAAATGCAAACGTACGCAGTTTTGGAGATTTTAATTGTACTGGAAAGTTCTTAAAAATTGGTTAACAGTGTTTTTTAAAGATAACTTTAGCAAGAGTAGATAAAGGATTTTATAACTTGAAAATGTTGTGCAGATCACATAATTTTATCATAATAATTTTATCAAGATGATATTGTTTTCATAAAGATTCAATCTGAAACATTCATATTTGAGGTTAAGATTTGTCTGTGAAAATTTTAATAAATTAATTTTGTCAGGCTTAAGATCGTTTTCTAAGGCCATTTTCTTTTCTAAATTATGTAACATATCTTTTACTTTTTATCAAAAAATTGATATTCAAAGTTTTCTAAAGACAAAAATTTTGCCTCGTAAGTGATGATACAATAATTTCTAAGAAAGTCACTATTTCAAAAAATCAGTTTATTGAAAATTTTCATTAAAAAATGACAAAAATGCTACACTTTTTTTTAAAAAAGAAAACGCCATAATCCGCTATTTAGAACAAATAACTTTCGAATTATATACAATGTAATATATAATTAATTAAAGAAGCCACAAAAATTTAAATAGACCAGCAAGCTAATTGAGCAAATAGATTTTATACAAATTCAGCGATAAATATGAATTTCGATTAAGATCATACGATCCAAAATTTTATAATATTTTAAGGTTTTTTAAAATGTTTTCGATTTCTCATTTTTTTATTTAAAATATTTTCAATTAACTTTTAACTGCCATATATTTAGAAATCAAGTTTTGTCGTTTTTTTATGGCAGTTGATTACTTTTCATGCTGAAGTAAATATACAAAGGATTAGCGAAATATCGGAAAATAAAATTTATAATATTGATCATGGTGAAGTTGTTTTTGCTTTAAAAACAACGAATAATACCTTCCACAATACAAATAACTCTCGTATCCTTTTTCGAGTCATAATTTGTATAAATACAAATTTGAAATCACATTCAAGTGAGTGTAGCGGCTCCCGAAAAGCAACATTGTTTCTGTTCTGCCGTGTAATTAATTGATGTTAAATTTTCCTTTGTTACTTTCGAATATTGTCTTATGTGAAGTTTTTCTGACTAAAAATGTTACGAACTTTAGCCAAAATAAAAATCACTTTGGATTAAAAACCACTAAAATTTATAACTTTTTTTGGTATAAAATAATAGGCAACAAGCCAAAAGTCCTTATTTAAGAAAAAAATTTATAAATATTTATAACTGAAAAAAAGCATCCACAATAACTTCTCATAATTTATTTTTCAGATCCACAACGACCCGCCGCCACCACTGCAAGTGCACCGATCATCACTCGTCGCCCTGTAACACCCAGACAAGAAGAAGAATCAATATTTCGCAATCCTAAACCAGAAAATTTCGATTTCAGTTTTATGAGTGAGTTAAAGTTTTTTCTTTAATTTCCATTTTAATAAACTGCTTTTAATATCCTTGCAGAAAATTAATCGATTCTTTAAATTTTTTAACTTAGATCCACAAGGCCAACAAAGTTCTTTCGCTCCTTCTAGAGTTCCTGCCCCTGCTTCTGTACTTGCACCTGCCCCCGTCCCTGCTAGCACTATTAGGCCACAACCTTCAACGCAGGCCGCCATTTCACAATGTGTATGGGCCATAGTGAATTGTTGTTCAAATAACGATAACAAAATACGTTATGCCTGTTTTGAACAAAATGGTTGCTATGGCGCCTTCTGGGATTTGAACCCTTGTGCTGATGGACCCAGAGTTAATTTTGTAAATTATGTAGCCGATTTCTACCAATAAAGAGGAAGAGTTAAAGTCGAAACCAAAAAAAAAAATATATAATAATAATAAAAAAACAAAAAACAAAATTGCACATTGGAAGAAATGTGTTCATTACAAATTTGTATAATTTACATTTATTGTTTGTTTAAGAAGCTGGTTATTTTCGGTCTTTATTTATTAATAGTTTTGTAAGTGTAATTAAATACACAGAAATAAAGAAAACAACACAATTTAATTTAACTCATAATAGTCGTATACAGTTCTTTTTACAAGTTTTACCTCAGAGTCATACCGGGCAAATATTAGACGAAATATATTCTAAAATCTTTTTTTCGCAAATTTTATTTTAATCAGAAACTTTTCTAATTTAAAGAAAACTTGTTTTAATTTAAATATTTTATATAGATATTTCTTATAATTTAACTGTCTGTCGACATCATATCAAGGCAACACCAAAAAGAAAGCTCATGTCGTGTAGCTGTCGACAACAGTTGACTACTTCTAACGTTCTCTTGCCACTTTCTGGGCCTTAGATCGAGTACTCAAGAGCTTATTTTGGATTTCGACTTGACGTGACATCGGCAAAGAGTTACAGCATGAAGTGTAAATAGTTTAGACCGTCTGGCCATATCATTAGAAACCCCAGCAAAGTCATTTCAAAATTTTTTCCCTTTTTTTTAATAATCTATGTACACATACTTTGTTATGTCTTGTTTTTTCCGTTTATATTTTTTCTTTCATTTTATTGTTTATTGTATTTTTAGCACACAAAAATCTTGTATCTCGAAACTTTGTATTTTTTTTATAATTATTTAGTTGTGATTTTTCAGTGCATTTAAGGTTTTTTTATGAAATAAAAATCCCAATTTAAGTCACAATTTTGTATTCGAAATTATATGTATGATAAAACTGCAATAAATTTCTAAAGAACAATTTGTTCGATAACACAATTTTGAATGGAAAATTATTTCAACAGATTTTTAACTTAACTTTTAATAGTAAGTACCCAGAGAAAAAATAATAAAAATATAAAAATTATTTTAATACCAAATAGAATAGTTGTATTGATTTTTTATCTAATCAAAAGAATATCATAGACAAAGAAAATAATCAAGTTGCAGGTATTATTAATTTTTCAACAATATTTTTGTCAGTCTAACTAAAACTTACGTTGAATGAAAGAGATTTATTACTCAAAAAAAAATTTAAACGATTGATTATTATGTTCGTTCCTGGCAAAAACTTGGTAATGTTTGCCTAAGCAACATTAACCATCAAAGGGTTAACATAATAGTGTGAATGTTTTTTGAAAGGAATTAACTTAATGGAATCGATAAATCCTTGCATTGTTTTTGGTGATCATATGCGACATTTGGACAATTGAAGAAATTATTTTTAGCAGTAAATTAATGTTTTAGAAATTGATGCAATATTTCTACATTTGTTTGTTATATAGAATAAAATTCTGGGCAATGCAATATATTAAAATATTTATTTTTTGTGAGACTTTAAATGAAAGGGATTATATGTAATGATTGATTTTAACATGCTCTGGCTTAACATATTTATTCACACACAAATCCCCTCTTTTGAGGCAGATCTGAATTTACAGATTTCTTACAAAGTTTATAAGGTTTATTGTTAATAATATGTTTGATATTTTCTGGTACAACGGGATAGTAGATGGTAGGCTGCAAGGGAAACAAAAGGACATTTAAACGCAATTTGGACATTCAGTAGTATAAATTGTTTACATTTAGAAATTAACATCCTGATTTTTCTACTAGAAAATGACATGAAGTAAATACTGGCACATTATTTGTGAAGTGTTGTTTGCTTTTGTCCAAACATATTTTTTTTCATAGTTGTAATCCGAAATGATTATAATTTTGGCTAAAGTTCGTTTTGTAGAAAGAATTGGATATGAGGCACAAGGGAAAAATTAACATCAATTATTTTCAACGCACACGGCAGAACAGAAACAGAATTTTTTTCATTTAAAAAAGCAAATAAATTTGGAGAGAAAAAAATGTTACGCAGTGTTCATCATTTCGTGCGAACTGCTGTCAAAAGTCCATATAAAAAATTTATGAGAAATACACAGTTGTGAAATAATACTGCTGAAGTTGTACTCTGTTCATTCTACGAAAACGTACAAAATGTTTCTGGCAGCATTTTTTTCAACTTGAAAATATGTTTCTTGCAACATATTTTCTAATTGCAAAATAATATAAACATCAGATTTTACTTGTCATTGTGGTTTTAAGTTCAAGTTTGTTGCGTACAAATAAATATATTTTTTTTTTGAAGCTAAAGGATTTTTGCAGAACGTGCGTAGCAGTTGCAATTTGCATTAATTGATACGTTGCAGCACAAATTCCTAATATTATTTTTTGTCCAATTTTGTTTACATTAAAAAAACAATAAAACCAATAAATTTTTTTCTAAATCGGGGTATTGTCGCCACTGGCTAATTGTAAAAATTTTTAAAAGAAATAATCAATGTTGCTCAACATTTTTAGCAAACTTGAACAGAGTATCAACTTTAGAAGTAAAAGTTCCTATTAAAATGAAAATTAAAAAAAATCGTTTAAATTATTAATTTTATAATATGCCTATCAAAATAGAGTTTCGTGTGTAGATAATCAATTTCAAGTTTCATAATGAGCCCACAAGTCATTCGAGAGGTAGAACGGATAAATTGGAATATCAGTTAGGTGCGCTTCCAGTCTTATTAAGTTGGTTTGGTATAGTTTTTCAGTTTTGACCGACTTCTGCATCGGCATGAAAAAATCACTAAATTGGCGGAAGATGCTCACCACCTAAAGCAAATACGACTGACCCATTAACACCCGCTGTACTATAAATATTGCACAACTGCAAGTTTAAATAAAAATAATCCAATGTAGTTTTTCACTCCGGCGACTCTTTTTACCTGCCAAAAAGAGTACATGCAATAACCATGTAGTTATAATAACTTAAAGTTATAAAATAAGAATAAGAGATTTATTTCGTGTTAGCTGTGAGTGCTCATTTAGTTTATTTTAAATGATTTGTTTTTGATAAGCACCAAAAACCCCTATATTTATTGGATAACATCTCATTCTCGGTTCTTCGTATGGTAATATATAAAGTGCTGCTCTACTATGTTTAGTACACATGTGAAGACATTAAATTTTATATTTCTACTGTGCTTTCGAGTTGAAGTTTTTACCCGACATCCACTGATAAGATGCTTAAAATACGTTCATCTTTTGATGATTTGCAATAAAAGATTTGTCAATTTGGAATGTTATATCAAAATTTATTCATTGACGAATTAATGGTTATGTACTTTCAGCTAAACAATTCATAGTGCGCAAACTTCTGCGATACGGATGTCGTAATTGGGCTCGTTGACCAGCTTCGATGGTCATTGTTTAACATTTGTCATATATTATGGAAAAACTTCCGAGGCTACAACTGATCATCGATTTACTTTTATAATTCTTTAAAAATTATACCTTTCTTACAGATCTGAAGAGGCTGGGATACAGAACTATTGGAACCTTCAGCGAAAACAGTAGTAAACGCTGTCCATTGATTTCATCAAAGCAAATGCGTAAAAAGCCGGGGTCTAAATAAATGGTTTTTCAACACGAACTTTGTTTTTCAATTGTGGCAACACAACATTTAGTTTTTTGACGTGTTCGTATTAGATGCATTGGCAATTGTTTTAATGAATTAAATTTTGCTCGAAAGTTGCATTAATATAATTAAAATCTACTGAGAAAATGATGGTTCTGTTAAAGTCACATTTCGTAAAATTCGTGATATTTTCGGACAGCATGATCGTCCTTCTGAGAGTGCTATTGAGAATTTGGTCGTTAGATTTGATTCGACAGGCTTGAGATCTACCAAACAAGTAAGTTTTTATGTATAGTAGCTTAAGACGGTTTTGCTTTATTATGGAAACCCGAAGTTAACTAGCGTTTGGAAATTAATTGGAGAGTCCTAAATAATTAGTGTTACAATTCAATTTTTATCCTTTTCTATTCTAGCGATTATTCTATTTTTCAGATTTGTTTCTTATTATTTTATATATATAATTCAATTTTGTTCGGTAAGTAAAGAATTTCAAATTTTAAACACAAAAAAATAATAATTATTATGATTTAAAGTTTAGTAAAGATTTGTTCAAATTTCGTTTAGACAACCTTTAAAAACATAACTTTGAATAATTTTGTTCTATTTTTTCTTTTATAGTATTTTAAGAAAACCATTTTAATTCAGATATTAAAAATTAAATTATGAAAATTGTTCGTGGTTCTTATCTTTTAATACCTCACAAACATTCGCTTTCTGACAAACTAATTTTAATTTACTTTTTATCACTTTGCTAAAAGAAATATATTTCCGACACAAAGTACCAATTCGCAACCATTTTCCTAACATACTGTACATATTTTCAATTATTGCTCAAATTTAATACATTTCCATCATTATATAGAGAGATGGTTGGTGCCTTTGGAAAAATAAATAGACGTTATTTTAATTAATCTCGTCATCCCAAACAAACAAGTTAAACACTATTTACACCTTTGAGCAAACGAATCCAATCAATCAAAATTACAGCTTTTCTTCTGCTGGACAGTTAAAATAATTGTGTGGATGTGTGCTTTTAAAGGACGTGATATGCAATAATAATGCTGTCACTTGAAAAACTCATTAAGAGTTCTTAGAATTACGAAATGTATTACTCGCCTTTTGGTTTGTGTTTTACTTAAATAATTATGTGGATGCCAAAATGTACGAAGAAGATTAAAACAATTGCTTAAATTACATACCCAACTAAAAAACATATACTCACTCGTACATACAAATATATGGTTTATATATAGACAATATATTTAAATATATGTATCTGCATGAAACATGAACAATTTTTCGTGTATGAATATTATATGGACCGATATATGAAAAGTTCTAAAATATTTATAAATATGGACTTATATAGTATATTATACCTCAATTACAATGCCAGCCATGACGACATATCATATATGAAACCAATTTTCAATATGTGGAAACCATACATTGCAAATGTTCATATAGAATGTATGTATGTATATGTATACATTATTTCAGCGGTGTATCAGGTTAGTTTTCAATATGAACATCCATTCCCGATACGAAATCTCATTTCATGACAGCTTAAGGCCGTGATTAAATCACCCTTACTCCAGTTGGCGGCATCGACGTCACGACAACACAATACCAAAAATTGGCGCTTGTCTACTAGCTCTCGAAAACAATTATGTGCTACTGGCAGTATATTTCTGTTCTCTAGGATCCAGAAAATAACATGAGCCTGTCAATTGTAGTAAGTTGTTTTCGAAAACGGGTAGACAAGCCCCAATTTTTTGGTATTTTGTTGACCTGACGTCAAGTCGCCAAGTCCAATCAACATCACCATTTCTTGCAATAACTTGTTGTGGAAAGAGGTCTCGCAGTAATTCCATTGTAATCATGGCTGTATGCGATGTAGGCACCGTCTTGATGATACCTCATATTAATGAAGCCCAAAGCATGCAGTTGTGGCGTTAAAAAGTTTTCAATCATATCACGATATCGCTCCCCATTCACAGTTACCGTAACGCCGTTTTCATTTTCAAAGAAGTAAAGTCCAATAATATCTGCTGACCAAATTACACACCAGACTGTCTCTTTTAATGGATGCAAAGGTGACTGATGAATAATTTGAGGGTTTTCTATTGCCCAGAACCGACTATTCTGTTTATTCACAAGTCCTTTCAAATGAAATTGTGACTCGTCACTCATTATGATTATTTCATGAAAATCGGGATTGTCATGGGCGAGCTGTAACATCCTATTGGCAGACATACGGCGGCGTAAATGGTCTTGTGGAAGAAGCTCTTGTGTCAACTGAATCTTAAATGGAAACAAATGCAAATCGTTGTGAAAAATTGTGCCCAAAGCTGTTCTTTGAAGACCAAGCTCCTGAGCACGGCGCCGAATTCAGGTTGATGGATTGTTTTGAACACTTTCTTGAGCAACAGTAATGTTTTCAGCCGATCTTGCAGTACGTTGTGGTCCATGCTTGGTCCTATCACCTACAGACCCTCTTTCTTCAAAATCAATCGCTACACGATAAATAGTGCGTTTTGTTGGCACGCTGTTTCTCCCAAAAATTCCACATCGTTAAAGTAATCGATGATTGATTTTGATAAAATTTTTTAACGATTAAAACACGTTGGTTTATGGAATATTTTGCCATAATGAATTTTCTACTTCGCGACTGCCAAATATGAACTGTCAAAACTGATGTTTACCAAAATGTCGGCAAAACAAAGTAGTATACCTTCCCGAGGGACACCTTGTATATAATCGCACGATCTGCTAAATATGGCATGTGTGCTAAAAAAGTTTGGCAATGTGGACTAAAAATGCAAATGTGTGACAGGGTTTTTTTGGCAAGTTGTGCGATTTGGTAAAGTTTATGAAAGTTGTATATATGTATATTGAAACATTAATTATTTATGAAAATTTTCATAAAACGATAGCTTTTATGCGATCAGAGTACTATTAATTTTTAGCCAGCTGAGAATATTAATATTTTAACTTTATTCTATATTCGTTAACATTTTGTATTCACTTTTTTTTTAAACAACGAAAGCAATGTATTTTTTTATAATAATATATTGCATGTGTATAAACAGGTGCACACAAAAAAATGGAAAGCAGTGTGTTACGCATGGTACTCTGTTCATCATTTCGTGCGAACTGGTGTCAAAAGTCCATATAAAAAATTTATGCGAAATAGTTTCTAGCAGCATTTTTTCCAACTTCAAAATGTTGCAGGCAACATATTTTAAAATTGTGAATTAATATAAGCATCACTTATTTTGTACTGAATTTTAAACAACAGCTGATCAGATTCTACTTGGTTTTGCATCATTTTTGTTTAATAGTGTTATACCTAAAACGCCATTTCGAAGCGATTTTTTTTTTAAGTCGGTCAGACTTATGTAAAATTTTCATGTGGACGAATCCTACGATCATGTAGGATAGTGAATCAGGGCCCTTAAAAGTATTCTGTCTTATCTACTATCAAAGTCGTTTCATGTATTTGGTGATATTGTGCTGTCAATATTTATTTTTTTTCTTTTGCAGAATGGCAAGCGCGTTGAGTCTGCGCAATCGCCTCAGTGAAAAATATAATTTAAATAGAAAAGTTTATGTATATAATTTTCTAATTAATGAATGATCAATCATTATTTCGCTACTCCTTTACACATGAAAACAAATCGTGTAACAATTAAAAGAACAATTAATTAAAAAATAGTGCAAATAAATGAACAATTTCCTTTTTCGTTTTTTTTTCATATTAAAATTAAATGTCAATTAAAAATTTTTTAAAATTTGAAAAATGAGATAATGAATTAATTCTGAAAAATTTAAAACATCAACAATGTATTATTTTTTTATATTTACTTCTTTAGCCTTGTATATTGATGGTACATCAATTATCTGTAACATCTCTAACATAAAATTTTTCAATTGAAATTTAATTTTAATACAAAAAAACGGAATAGGAAATTATTCATTTACACTATTTTTGAATTAATTGTTGTTTTGCATATTAAAGGATTTATTTTCATCCAGAGGAAGCTACAAAAAGGAGTAGCAAAATATTGATCATAAATTTTAGATGTATTTTTATGTAAAAGTGACTTCAAGCTTGTTAATTAATTAGAAAATTATATAAATATATCAAGAAAAAGTTAGAAAATATGTTCTTAATTAAATAGGTTAATAAGTTAATAAGTTAAAGTAATAAAATTATGAAGTAAACTATTTCAACATAAGGAGAAAGGGCAGCCATTGATGGAATGTGTATGTCCACAATAAACTATTTATTTTTCAAAGTATGTCCAAATTTTCCCTAAATTTTTGAATCCAAGTAATATATGAAATTCCATATGTAGTACACATATAAATTTTTTAAGCAGGTTTCTTATACAATCATGAATATTTCGTCGCGTTTCTTCTTAAAACACGTAAGTGCCAGTTTTTCGAAATTGACTCTTTTTGGTTTTTATAGTGGCAAATGTTGTTTTCTACTTAAAAACCAAAAAAGGAAATTTCAAAAAATGGCGCTTACGTGTTTTAAAAAGAAACGCGATGATTTGTTTGTTTCTAAAAATATCGAACGTGTTCAGAGAAATAATGAAAAATTAAATAATTTTTGGACGAAACTTGATAAAAAAGGAGTGCAAAAAAAATAATATGTATTAATACACCGAAGCACCAATGTGCGCCGTTTCACATTGCGTTGCTTTTTCGATTCTATTGGAACTGATTTGCGTCGATACTTGAGATGCTAAGGGGGAAAAATTTAATAAAAAAATATCTTTATAATATACTTTTATGTAAAAGTTCAGTTTTATTGAATAGTGAATAGTGAATTGTATATAAATAAATACAGGTATGGATAAAGATCGGGTAAAAATAATAGTTCACACTTTGTTTGATTCTGGAAGAGGTGGACGCCACAAAAAATATACGTTTATCGGGACCACTTTTAGGGGAAGTTAAAGTTTGCCCATTTTGCATATTCTTAAGGTACGGTCACACTATGCAAACATTTGTCCAAAAAACGTAACCACTACTTTTGCTTAGCGTTAGTGTGATTTAACTTGATTTTTATATAGCAAAATGAAATTAATTATGCCGCAAAATGCAATTTTTATATTATTTTTAATAAATGCGAACCCATATTTAAAAAAATATTGGAATTAAAGAAAATGCAAATTTAGCTTTTCTGTTGGTCAAGTTTTTTTTGGCAAATATTTGGCAAGTAAATCGACATGAAGATTTTCCTCACAGTATTTACTTTAAATGCTGAACACATATTTTACCTTAAGCATAAATATTAAAGTAAACACTGTGAGGAAAATTTTCATGAACCATTTTGACCCTGTAATTCTTCGCTGTATGGGTCTTTCTTCCTGCTTTTTTGAAAAACAGCCAAAAACTCTATTTAAACAGAAAAGTAGCAGGCTGAAGTGTAGCACAAAAATATTTTTTATTAATTTCTATTATAAATCATTAAATACACCACATCTCCAAACACAACTTGAACGTTAGAAATAAGTTAAAATAAAAACTTTAATAAGTGTGAAACCGAGCCCTAAACTCATTTTAAGGTTTGACTTATTTCACGAAAAATATTCTTGTAGAGTATTTGAAGCCGCTATATCGCGGCTTCAGGAGAGTTTCGCCCCCTTTTTGAAGAAAGATGCTAAAAAAGATCCATACAGCGAAGAGCTCGGCGGTTGATATTCTACACAAGAAAATTTGTGCTAAAATTATAAAATTAATTGATCCTTATCACAAGATTTCCTATGTCGATTCGCGATCAAAAGGTGGGGAACTTTAACTGCCCATTATATGTGCAATTTGACTGCAAACATACAAAATACCGATATACTTTTTTTGTTGTTGTAGCCTTTAACAGAGCCAGTCGTTAGAATGTTGTTTTTTTTGTGTTGCACAGTGTAATTTTTAACACCCAAAAAACAGTTTTATAGTTTTGAAGTGTGTACATGTATATCTTTCTGTACCTTTTTTTATCTGGCTTGATCGAGAGTGTTCTTAGTCAATAGATCTGTTTGAAGAAAAGCGGTGCAGCCGTTTGGAAATTATGAGCCGCTTTCTCGTTGTGCAATAGCTGATATCATTTTTGAACGAGTCAAAACTAGCCATTCTATTACTTCAGTGACATTAGAACAGCATAGTAATCTGAGACTGATGATGCAAAATTTGCTGTTTGGGGGTTCATAAAATGTTTAATGAAATTGATGTATGAATATACCAACTGTTTTTGTTAGACCATAAAATTATAGATGGGCTTGTTTTATGACCATTTTAAAATCCTTTCGGGGTCCAGCGACTATTTATGACTTAGTACATCATACGAAAGCTCTTTTGAACCCAATAGTTCACAAAACCTGTAATAGTTTTTACTATTACAATTTATTATGTGATGTCTTGGGATAAAATACAAGAAGATGCAAATAAAAACTCCAAAAAAGACAAAATGGATAACGAATGTCCAACACTAGATCCCTAAAACTTTTTGGGAATCATTACAAAACACACAACTATTAATTTAAAGACGAGATGAGTCAATCTATAAAACGGGTGGTCAAAATTTTTCTGTCCGATATATTAACTATCAGTCAATATCATTCCACAGCTGAGCAAAATGAGTCAATATATTTGGATATATTGAAAACTTGTTATCGAACATAAAATTTATCAAAATATGAGCAAAATTTGAGTTATTAGCTGTGTTGGCAATGCCAATTAGCCGCTTGGGAAAATCCAGAAACTATCCAATAAAGTCTAGAAAAATTGGAGTGGTAGGATAAGCTACCGCGAAGCCAGCCTTTGTAGACACGTGAATAAAATCGTATTCCATAAATAATGGGAATATATTTTTATTTCTAATAATCCTATCATGTACCACAAGAATCTAAATTTAGTTTATTTTATTTAAATTTCAAAAAGTTAATTGTACTTGGACACTCGACCTATAGGAGAAAATGATTGAGTTTGTGCCGTCACGGTTTGGATCGCATTTCTCCGCATTTCCCAGTACCGACGTAAATTGAGGTCATAGTGTTTATAAATCTTAACGTAAACAAAAGATTTATATGACTCATAGTCAATTAATACTTATGAGGATACGCAAAGGATTTTAGATTTCAGTAGGGTTTCTTTATATTTTGTCTACATTTTTTTTTGTTGGTTTTTTTGCAATTCAAGTATAACGAGACTATTTTATGTACGACTACGCAGTACACATATACATGTTTATCGATTCGTGGAGAGGGAAAGGTAATTGCGAAGTCAAAATAATATCAACAAGAGAAATATAATTTTTAGCAAAATACAAATAAAAGTTTGTGTAAACTGATATAAATGGATAATGGAAAACTATCAATCACACATTTTAAGCAGCTACAAATCTTTGCGACAGATTTAAGGTTTTAGGAAATATTGTACCAGGTACTTACCGCTGCCACTGTCGTAGGACTTGGTGGTTGAACCACTTGTGTTTGAACGTTTAATCTCTCTTCGGCCCATGGCAATTGTATGGGAAGTTGTTTGTGGATGATGTAGAGTGGGTGGTGCTGACGGTAGTTGTAATGCTGCTGCTGGTGGCGATTGTAAGGGAGATGGTGTACAATGCAATTGATGTTGAAGCTCTTGCCGGTGATGATGTTGATGTTGATGGTAGTGATGGTGCTGTTGCTGTTGCTGTAGCGAATGTATTGGTGAGTGAGTGTGATAATGGTGTTGATAATGATAAATGCTTTTCGGTGAATTGTTTGCAGATACACAGCCTGTTGCACTGGCGACAAATGAAGTGTTTGCACAGGGACCGGAACTTGGATTTGATGCTGTAGCAGCTGCTAAAGCAACGGCTGTTGTTGAAGCCAGTGATGGTGTGGATAACGATGTTAGGGAGGATTGTACTAGCAATGATGTTTTTGGTGGAAATTCAAAGTAATTTATTTGCTGTTGATTAATGTGGGAATTCGTTAATGATAAACCTGATGTCGATATTGCATTCGTAATGTCTGTACTTGTTGTAGCTGCCGCCGCTAATGTTGCTGTAGTTGTGGCGGTGTTAGTATTGCAAACACAGTGTGGTGTAGGTGGTGGTGCTGGGCAAACGTTGGTGTTACTGCTATTGTTTGTGTTCGAAAATGACGGCTTACGTAGTGATGAATGTCTCAACCCTTTGACAGGGTGTAATGGGTACTATCGGCCGGCAATACGAACCCAATCACGATTTTCACTGTTATACCAAATGCCTGTAAAAAAAAGTAGAAAAATGTAAAACAAAATATATGGATAAATAAATGCTATCAACGGCGGACGAAAATTAATTGGTTTTCTAGGTAATAACGTTTTATCAACATAAAATAAAAATTTAAAACTAAAGTTAAAACTATTTGTAGATAAATCTGGATATTTGCTATTAAGTTGAAAAAATATTGTAGTATGTTTATATTGCAGGTAATTTCATGAGTTATTTGGTTGTTATTAGTTACCCAGGCTTATATGAGTCTAGATTGCGAATACTTTCAAATGAAATTGATGGAGGGGGTTGCTAAATAACAATTGTGTTACGAGTATATCAGAAAACATTGTGAATATGAAAAAAGTTTGTAAATAGATTATAAATACTTTTCTGTTGTTTTGAATATCAGCAAATTAACTTCAATCTTTAACATTGCACAGTACTTTATTTAGCTAAAATTGTAATATAAAATCAAAGCTTCAAGTAGGAAAAAAGTGTGTGATGATTTTTGAACTCTTTTTTAATCCAAAGGCTTAAGCTCTTTAATTTAATATTTTTATTCAATGAAAATATTTTTATGAACTATTCAAAAACATGAAAACAATAAAACAAAAAACATCTTAATACAATTTAATTGCAAGATCTCTAAATAGCAATGGGCATATGTATGTATCTCCGCTTGAGTCCACTTTATTAATACGATAAGATGTATTCTTTTCTATTCCATTTGCGCTAAATATCAGCTGCAAAAAACAAAAAATATCTGTTTAAGAATCCCAAAAAGTTTTGTTTAGTTCTTACTATCATTTGGATTCAAAATAAAAAAATAGTTTCTTTATATTAAATAAAAAGATTTTGATTTGAAAGATTTTGCTTCACTCGATTTTAAATATGACTTTATCGATTTCTTTTTTACGAAGAAGTTTTTCATCATTTCCAATTACTTAAAAAAGCCATCAAAAAGTTAGCATCACACTAGCAGAACGTGGATAGAATGACTAGCAATATCAACTATTTAATTGTATTATTTAAGAAACAAAAATACGAAAATTAATTCAAGTAATTTTTACAAGTCAATCCAATTTCGGTTAGAAGGAAATACCAATAATAATTTCATATATTATTACGCTCTTGCTTTTTCCAGTAGTAGCGCCATTTGTATTTGTCTTTTGAAGTTGAATTTCTTAGAATGGAATTGAAATTTTTTTTTTAAATTTAATACATTTTTGCAAAACTTCATCGTTTCTCGTTAAAAGAAAATAATGAATACGTTGAAACAAAACACGACAGTAACATGTGCGGAAAATCAATTTTCGTGATTTATTTAGAGGTACAAAATATCCAGTATCCGAACAATTCGAACAAGCGTAATTTTTGAAACCCGGGTCTGGATTTTTTATTTAAAACCGGTTCCAGAAACCGGTTTTTAGTCTTTTGTGTTAATTTCAGAATTAAGATGTAAATAACTTACAAGATATATATATTTATTAATTTATAATTAGTCTCACCATTTCTCAAAATTAATATTGTAACATATTTAGTAAAATTTTAAATGATTTATTAATCAAAAGCACATTGACCTGCATTAGCAACATGAAATGCGCAGAGGAACAAGCTGTACCCCTCAATAGTCAGTTTCTATGCATTTTTAATGAAAGAATTAATATTTTACTGAATATAAAAAATATTAATTTTTGGAAAAAGTTTGGTAATAAATTTAAAAAACTAAATTTTGGCAGTTCCTATAAAAACCACAAATTTTTTTATTAAAACAAATAACAAATGTAAAAAGGTACACTTCAGTCTTTTAAACATTAATTATTTTCAAAACTAGCGAAAAGCCGGGATTTATGAATAGAGTTCCGAAATCTCGGACCGGATTTTTGAGACTTGTAACTCCCGAAGAATATAGATTTTTAATAAATGAAGTAAATTAAGTTTCATTTAATAGCAAAATGGTATATTTTTCATAAATTTAAATTAAAAAAAAAATTATATTAATGTACATCGATCGCACTTGTTTAACCATATTGTATTAAATCGAAATATCAAAATTTTCAGTGGAAGCAAATAACTTTTTAATTTTACACTGAAAGCATATAGAAATATTGTTTAAATCATCCGTTACATTACTAAAAAATAGACGAACGATTTGAAATCGATCGATTTTCATCACATACATAAATATATCGAAAACCGGTTCTACAATTCTAGATTTATTTAACTAATAAAAGCAATAGTCCAATTCACAACCTATTGCATCACACCACAAGTTAATCAAGCGCAAAGCATGCAGTCGTGGGGTTAAAAAGTTTTCAATTATATCACGATATCGCTCCCCATTCACAGTTACCGTTACGCCGTTTTCATTTTCAAAGAAGTAAAGTCCAATGATTCCTCGTGACCAAATTGCACACCAGACTGTCTCTTTTAATGGATGCAAAGGTGCTGATGAATAATTTGAGGGGTTTCTATTGCCCAGAACTGACTATTCTGTTTATTCACATATCCATTCAAATAAAAATGTGCCTCGTCACTCATTATGATTTTTTCATGAAAATCGGGGCTGTCACGGACGAGCTGTAACATCCTATTGGCATATGTACGGCGGCGTAAATGGTCTTGTGGAAGAACCTCTTGTGTCAACTGAATCTTAAATGGAAACAAATGCAAATTCTTGTCCAAAATTTTGGCCGAAGTTGTTCTTTGAAGATTGTTCAGAACACTTTCTTGAGCAGCAGTAATGTTTTCAGTCGATCTTGCACTACGTTGTGGTCCATGCTTGGGCCTATCCCCTACAGACCCTCTTTCTTCGAAATCATTCACTACGCGATAAATAGTGCGTTTTGTTGGCACGTTGTTTCTCCCAAAAATTTCACGTAACTTTCTCGTCGTCACGGTAATTGATGATTAATTTTGATAAAATGTTTTAACGATTAAAACACGTTGGTTTATGGAATATTTTGCCATAATGAATTTTCTACTTCGCGACTGCCAAATATGAACTGTCAAAACTGATGTTTACCAAAATGGCGGCAAAACAAAGTAGTATACCTTTCCAGCGGACACCCTGTATTTAACAGTATTCGATTTTTGATTAACTTTGATGTTGTACAAAGTTCGGTGTTCGGCGAAAATTTTACCGCATGCCGAACAAAGCTTTTTGGCAAACTGATAGTTGTATGCGAAACATGGTTCATTGCTCATGAGTACTTTGCACAAATTCTTACAGAAATACGAGTTGTTGCCTTTCATTGTGCTATTAAAAAATAAACTTAAGCAACAAAGCAAAAAAAAATAAATGCAGAAGTTAATTTTGGAAATAGTCAACGTTGCCTGAATAATACAAATTTTCTTTAAAATACATTTGAAACCCAATTTAGTTTTTTACGAATACGGCTGTATCACTTTTATGTGCACTTCCCCAAGTTGTTCCAAGATAATTTATAATTCATAAACGTTATGCTCCTACTTAGCATATGACTGAAAAGATATTATGTTTCATACAAAACAGGAAAAACATAAAAGCATGTAAAGTGCCACGCAGGTTAAAAAGCCTCACATGTCACAGTTAATAAAAAAAATTTCAATTAAATAAAAGATCAACATGTATTGAGTTTTCTTTGCTTTGAACGAGACAAGGTAATTGAATTCTGAAAAGATATAAAAAATCTACTGGAAGAACAGTTGTTCAATAGCAATCGTTTTTATTGAGGACACTTAATAGGATTATTCTAAAAGCAACAGTTTTGTATGTTTAATTATGAACAGGACATGAGAAAAACATTCAATTTTATTAGCAATCATTGCAGCATATAAATATGCACTTATTTATGCTGCTAGGTTTTGCATATAATCGAAGAATTTCACAATGGCGATTGCGTATAAAAAAGATAACGATTACGATTAATAGCGCCAATCGCGTAATAGCGACTAGAGAAGGAAGTTTGCCTTTTTATTAAGTTTAAAATAATAAGGGAAACCGAAAATATGCTCTAAAAAGCTTTTTATGCGCAGCAAATATTCAGTACTATATTTTCTTTTGTATTACGTTAAATCTAACGAGAAAGAAGAGTGTTTTCTTTTAGAAATAATGTATGATTTTTATTCGACAACTCAATAAGGTAAAAACTTTATTTTTTACATCTTTTATAAGTTGAAATGTTCTTGCATCGTCTACTCATGTAATAGCATCGTATTTAAAAGATAACACTTCCTTAACATCATATTTTAAAACTGCTTCAGTTTAAACAAATTTATACAAAATTTAGCAGCACAAATCAGAATTTAAAGCAGATTTTTTGCATCCGTTGCGAAAACATTTGCAAGCATATTCAAGAAAAAGCGTCAATAGAGTATTAAGACATGCTCTATAATGGTCGAATATGCTTGATAATTTCGAAAATTTCTACAAATATGCTGTTAAGACAAAAATATGCGAATAGAATTTGTAAAAGGCTAAAATATGTATCAACAAATCAGTGCCAAGATTCGTACAAAATTTCTGAAACAGATAAACATTCGATATGCTGCGCAACAGGTTGCCTTAACAAGAATACTAAGAGAAGTTTCTCTTTATAAGGAAACTTTCCTACAAGAATATACATATAAAATAAAGCTTAGTCTAGACGGTATGTTGAATCAGCATATGTATGCTAACAATCATATGCTTGGAGATAAAAAACAAATGCATCTATCAGTATATTCAATATGTTCGGCTTCTACATGATATGCTGAAAGTAGCAAATGTTTTATGTCAACATATGTCAGCAAATAAAATGTCAACATATGAGCATACGATTTTTGTGTTTATGCGATATATTGAATTTTATGTGGTGATACATATGCTGAGTCGTATAAGCATTTGTTTGTAAAATAAGTAAGTTTGACAATACTTTTTAATTATTATTCAACTTATGCACTTATACGTATAATTTTTGCAATAAAATTTATAATTATAAATAAAAAATTAAAAAAAAAACATAAATGATGCCGTCGGAGGAAATATCACTAGCTATTGCAAAACTCACCACGTACAAAATCGAGATAAATTAAGCTATAGACACATTCACAACAGCAGGCTACACGGCTACATGGCTACAAATGTCGCTGGCTTTTTAGCAACTTTTTGCGGAAGTTCGCGTTTTTTCTATTTTTTATTGTTTCATCGACTTTTAAATGATATTAAATATTTAAATTTTCTCAATGATTGGAAGTTATTGCGAATTTTTTGCCATTTTTGTAGTTTTTTGTGAGTTTTTCACATTCCTTGCATTTGTAGCACTAATAATATGCTGTTTACACGATATGCTAAAATTGGCAACATACGTTTGTTGGTATTGTTAACAAAGTGTTAGCAAATGTTGTTAAACATACATACGTATGTTGAAAAAATTTTGCGTTTACACGATATGAAAGCACTTGTAAAAAATTTTTCCACATAAATATACTGATTCCAACATATCGTCTAAAATTAGCTTAATAAAATTTTTCTCCTCGAAAATAAATGTTTTGCAGTACATATTTATTTTTTATTTGTTTTATTAGTCTGCCATTGTAGTTTTTGTAGTTCGATTGTTTAATTGACGATGGCATAGCACTGGACACTGAACAGTACCGGCAGCAATTGATACTGGTATATGCTATAGCATACATCACAGCGAAGTAAAATAATTAATAATATGGCTACACACATGATGAATCAAACAGGTGCCATTATTAGGTCTACAACTACAACAATACCACAAAAAAAGGAATTTTTGTTTGTGCTAAGTTTAAGCCCTTGTCAAAAATTATTGTAAACAAAAATTAAATAAAATAAGTTAACAGAAACCATTGAATTTTTTAGACGCTACAAATGAGCAAGACAAGGAAGTGTGGATTACTTTGAAAGTATTTGCAGTCCATATAGAAGGTAGTGCCACTCTCAAAACAAACACAAATGTATAAGTACCTATAAGAAATTATTGAAAATTTCAATAAAAAAATAAACACAAATTGAACAAACAAAAGCTTGGATATTTTGTAAATATAAACTGGAGATGGGATCGTGAGTGATTTCTCACTCACGCTCACGATAAAAAGTTTTACTCCTGCACGTCCTCACGCGAGTAGGCAAAAAATTTACTCATAATCACGAAAACTCACACTCACGAAATAATCACGAAAAAAAAAATTTAATAATTAAAAAAATATTATTATTATCACTGATCCATTCTGCTAGTCTGATGAATAGACTGTTCCAATAATACTTTCTTAATAAAAATAATTTTAGTTTATCAAAAAAATTTCTAAAATTAATAAAGAAATAAGTAAAGTAAGATATGAACTTGAGCCAAACAATTCCTTTCAACATAAACTTAAAACAATTTAAGTATACAAAAAAATAACAATATAGCAAAAACATCACGGAGCAATCACGTCAAAAATCTACTTATGCACGCTCAATTTCTTTGCACTCGCTTTCATGCACGCTCACGTAATTGAAATGAAAAATTAATTGCGATGACTCACGCTAATTTAACATAAGATTGGAAAAACAATGCTAGAGCAAAAAATTATCATATGGCGTAGTAATGCCACCTGTTTATTTCACCATGGCTACACAGCTTAAATAAATTTAATGCGCCTACTTGACAGCAAAGGCGCAGCAACACTGATCTAAAAACTAACATAACGCCCAGTATCAGAGTTGTAATACAATTAACCTTTTTCACGATCACCATCTGTCCTCTCCCACTCCATCTTTCACATAGAAGGTAATTGCCTGAGTGTTACTTCTCTTTAAAAAAATGATAATAATAATCAGGCATGCTCTATAAAAGTAGTGAAATTTAAATATGAAATGTAAACTTTTTATTTTTGATGTTCTGGATGAGTATTAAATATTGAAATTCAAATGTAAAAAAAAGAATGTAGAACATAAAAAATTTAAACGGAAGTGATTTCAATTGAATTTCACTTCAAAGTGAAATGTAGAACATATCGGAATGTATGTCTTTTTTTATATAATTTGAAATGGTTCTAAGCTGTGAAAAATATATGCTTATTTTTCAAAACATTTTTTACTTTTTTTAAACAGAACTTAGTCCTGGTCTTATTCTAAGATTTCTAGAGCAAAATGTCAAAATCATTTTGCTGTTGTATCTTTCAAAAATTTTGTGCTTTTTTACGAGTTTTATCGTTATATGAAATAAGAATATATCTAAAGGACAAAAATTCGAAATCGTGTTTTTTGTTGTTCATTTTTAGTTTGTTCTCTCAAAACTTATTGTTCGTACTTTTTAAGCTTCAACCATATCAAAACCAAAGACATTAAAATCAAAAATAAAATCGCTCAACTATTATCACTTGAACAATTTCATAAACATTTCTGCTTTTCCTATAAATTAATAAAAATTTAATTACATGGTTTTATTCTACTTGATTGTCTGGTACAATGCCAACACCTGCCTATTTTACTATTTATTTTTACATCGTACTTGATTTTTTTTTTTGCTTAAGTCTTATATATTTCCCCTTGAGATAATATCTTATATTTGCGTCAGCCGCATTTATATTTGAAATGAGTTTAGGAAAAGTTTAGAGAAAGAATCATTGAAGCAGTCGTTTTACATGAATTTCGGCTTGAAATACAGTAAAATTTTTAATCGTAATTGAGCTATAAATTGTTTTATTACGATTACCATTAAAGACTTGCAAACTTTAGCTTCTACCACGTTCACGGAAAATAACATAAATATCAAAATGTTGTTAAATCTTATTTTTGAGTCAATAAAAAAAATCAAATAAAACTGTCTGAAATCTATAACAAAACATTAAACATAAACGATATATGACTCTTAGTATATGCAAGTTCCTATTCGAAGTTTTTTCACTTCAGCCATAATCAAGTGTTGGTGCCCTTAATGCAGCGACGAATAAAAAACTTTCTTATCATTCATTCAATTTGTTTTGATATCCGTCCCAGCACTAAAAGACTTTATTTTGCACAACTCAATGTTACATTTATGTATTAATATTATGGCCGATAACAACATTCTACATTCAACAATATCAAATACGTGTTTACGTCTGTAAAAAACACTCTTTTATACGATTCATAAATAACGCGGTTTTCAAATAAGAACAGATGAATTTTTTTTGCAAGAATTTTCTGAACTCGCAGGATCTTTTTATTTTACTTTTATGTTAAAGGGTTTTCCAACAAGAACTTTGTTTTTCAATTGTGGCAACACAACATTTAGTTTTTTGACGTGTTCGTATTAGATGCATTGGCAATTGTTACAATGAATTAAATTTCGCTCGAAAATCGCATTAAAATAATTAAAATCCACTATGAAAATGGTGGTTCTGTTAAAGTCACATTTCGTAAAATTCGTGATATTTTCCGCCAACATTATCGTCCTTCTGAGACCGCTATTAAGAATTTGGGCGTTAAATTTGAGTCGATATGCTCGATACAAAACGTGCCAACACCAACGCGTGTTCGACCGGGTCGTTCAAATGAAAACATCGCAGCCCTGAGCCGCAGTGTTAAAGAAAATCTAAATTTATAAATTCCTTGAAGTTCCCAACAATTGGGGTTATCCAAACCCACCACATGACGAATTTTGCGTAAGGATTTAAGGAATTGAATTCGCTCAATACATTCAGGAACAATCCACTGGTTTTTCTAAAAAAAATGATTTTTTCAGACGAAGCCCATTTTCACTTGTCAGGATACGTCAACAAGCAAAATTGGCTCATTCGGGATTCTGAAAATCCTAGAGCCTTTGCATGCTCAACGGGTTACGTGTCACGGTAGGGTGCGCTGTGTGACATGGAGGCGTGATTGTGCCGTTTTTTCGAAGATGAGGCTGGAAATGCGATAACGGTCAATGGATCACTCTGTCGCGAGATGTTAACAACTCAATTTTGGCCTATTATTGATGTCGTGGATATCACTGATATGCGGTTTCAACACGACGGTGCCACATGTCACACAGCCAATGAAACGATCAATTTATTGCAAACCAAATTTCTCGGTCGCATAATTTTACAAAAATCAGCTGTTAAGTGGCCAGCCAGATCGTGTGATTTAACACCACTGGATTATTTTTTGTAGAGCTATGTTAAGAACAGTCTATACGAAGCCAATTGAATCGATTGCAGCCATAAAACGCAAAATCCGTGATGTGATATTAACGAAATAGAGCCGCTATTTTGCCAAAAAGTGATTAAAAGCTTTGATGAAAGAATCGACATTTGTCAGCGTGGTCATGGTGGACATTTGCCAGTTATAATTTTTCATTCTTAATTGCCAAACTTTGCTCTTCGTAATACAATAAAAATTTGAACCATCTTTATCTAAATATTTTGTCTTATTTTGCTTTAGAAAACAAAGTTCTTGTTGTAAACCCCTGTAGAAGTCACCAAGTATTGTAACGAGTACTTTTTTGTTTGTAGCTGGAATGAATAAGTTACAACATGGTCCATAATAAGCTTGAGAAACTAAAAGAATACACCAACAAATAAACGAAAAATCAACTAAGTTCTTCATTTAATTTACTACACATATCTGCTCAGAAAGAAAAACGCCGTACTAATTTCAAGTATTTTCTTCTTACTTTGAGTTTTTAACTACAAAAAACAATAAAATTTACTTTTATCAAGCCAAAAGCGGGATTACTTTAGATAAACAATCCTGAAGTTTCTTAAAATGAGTACAAAATTCTTTAATCACGTGAAAAATCTTGAATCAACAAAAAAAATTCTTAAATTAAATTGAGCATTTAAATCCGTTCGTACTTAAATCAATCTTTCTGTACTTGATATCAGTAAATCTGGGATTTTAACACCGCTTGGGATTAATTTAACGACGGATGGACTGATTTTTCTTTTGAGTTCGACATATCGACTAACATTAAAGTTTTTAGCACCTGTCATTAGAAACCGATCAATATTTATAAAATTGACTTTTAAGCTCTCAAACTTTATTTTATTTTTCTTACGCCAATAATAAACTATTTTTTAATATATATTTTTTAAATAAAACTGTTTGATGATCACTATTTTCAAGCTTTAATCTGTAACTATTTGAAGTTTGTTGAACAAGTTTTTTTTATCGAAATGGAGCGTATCCCTAATTTTTCCATTTATTCTCCCGAATTTAATTTGCACGGTTTTCTTAGAAACGTATCCATCGTGTAAAAAAAAAATTTAAGTGTGTAGATACATACATTCATTAACATGAAGATAATTCTTTGTGCTACAAATGCATACGAATAAAATCTGAAATATTTAAAGCAAAAACAGTTGGATATCACGTTCAAGTAGGAAAAAGAAAATCGCACAGTTTGTTAGTATAGGAAAATTTTTATATTTGTTTTAAATTAATTTTTTTACAATTCAATGCCTCCCAGTGAACACAGCAATTAAAGAAAAAATGCATTGTCCAATTTATTGCCTCTACGAAAAATATTGTCGCGACGATAGTCGACATACAGTGAAGTCGCGAGAACGTGAAATAAATTTTACCAAGGCTGTTCACATTTTCAAATTTGTTCATGTTTGCGATTGTGAAAATTTTAGAACAAAAAAGCACGGTTCAACACCAAATATCAGCTTCTAATAAATAAATCAAACCCAAATATTCAAAATTGTATTTAAAATTGAAAATGTTTCATTCATTAATTTTCGCTTTTAAATTTAATTTAAACGGACTCATAAGATACGGCTGGGCAGAATGCTTTTCTCCGCTAATTTTGTGAAATTCTGTAGCCATCAGTCTTTAGCATTAAGTCCTCGATTGCTTTCATTAATTTATTCATGCTTTAAGCATCAGTCCACTTACTGGCATTTTTTCTTATTCCTCATGTTAGCAAACCATTTATAGAGATATTTCTCCATTCTCTGGAGCTCATATTTTATGGTCTTGCGAATTCAGACTCAAAACTTTTGACTTTTGGAAGACATTTTTTTATTCACTTTCACAATTTATATATGTACTCGTATGTACTTTAGCAAAGTAATATCTACGTAATTCGTGATTTGTAACCGTTGTACGTTTTGTGATCACATGCCATATAAAAACTAAATCACTCTCTATTGCGATGAGAATGCTATTTCAGTTTAAATATAGTTCAATTTTGTGACATTTTTCCTTCGTATCGCAATAAAGATTAACACAGAAGAGGTACACAAATAAGTATGCATGTACAGGGTGTCCGCCGGGAAGGTGAATGGATGAAAGAGAATGGATCTTACATTAATAAATGTTTTATTTAACGACGGCAATTATGTATGGAATACAATATCAAATAAATGTCCGCCTCTGTTAGCCTCACAAACGCGAGCCCTTTCGAGCACATTTTTCATTGCATTCTCACACATTTCACGCGGTATTTCATTAATTTCATCACGAATATTTTGTTTGAGTTGCTCAAGCGTTTCTGGTTTGTTTGCATAAACCATGCTTTTCAGATATCCCCACAAAAAGAAGTCCGGAGCAGTCAAATCAGGCGACCGCCAATCAACATCAGCATTTCTTGAAATAAATTGTTGTGGAAAGAGGTCTCGCAGTAATTCCATTGTAATCCTGGCTGTATGCGATGTGGCACCGTCTTGTTGATACTGCATGCTAATCAAGCCCAAAGCATGCAGTTGTGGCGTCAAAAAGTTTTCAATCATATCATGATATTGCTCACCGTTCACCGTTCGCAGTTACCGTAACGCCGTTTTCATTTTCAGAAAAGGAAAGTCCAATAATATCTGCTGACCAAATTGCACAACAGACTGTCTCTTTTAATGGATGCAAAGGTGACTGATGAATAATTTGAGGGTTTTCCATTGACCAGAACCGACTATTCTGTTTATTCACATGTTCATTGAAATGAAAATGTGCCTCGTCACTCATTTTTTCATGAAAATCGGTGTTGTCATGGGCGAGCTGTAACATCCTATTGGCAGATGTACAGTGGCGTAAATGGTCTTGTTGAAAAAGCTTTTGTGCCAACTGAATCTTAAATGTAAACAAATGCAAATCATTGTGAAAAATTTTGCCCAAAGCTGTTCTTTGAAGACCAAGCTCATGAGCACGGCACCGAATTCAGGTTGATGAATTGTTTTGAACACTTTCTTGAGCAGTAGTAATGTTTTCAGCCGATCATGCAGTACGTTATAGTCCATGCTTGGGCATATTACCTACAGACCCTCTTTCTTCGAAATCAATCGCTACACGATAAATAGTGCGTTTTGTTGGCACGCTGTTTCTCCCGAAAATTCCACTTAACATTCTCATCGTTACAGTAATCGATGATTGATTTTGATAAAATGTTTTAACGATTAAAACACGTTGGTTTATGGAATATTTTGCCATAATGAATTTTCTACTTCGCGACTGCCTAATATGAACTGTCAAAACTGATGTTTACCAAAATGTCGGCAAAACAAAGTAGTATACCTTTCCAGCGGACACCCTGTATTTGTTGAAAGCACTCTAACGTAAATATAAAATATAGTTTTTAATATGCAAGGATTCTTAAAATTAAAAAAGAATGCAACAAGTAAAACTAAAAACTCTGAAAAATTTTGTATACGTTTTCGAGTAGTAAATGAAAAAATAAAAGTGTTCACGTTACCGAGTCGTTAATGTTAACGGGTATTCACGTTTTCGCGAGTTCACTGCATTTGAATAATTTGAAATAAATTAACATAAATTTTACTTGCAAATTTATTTTTAGATTATAGTTTAGGAATATTGTTAAGCTATAACCTTAGGAGATTATTTAAAAATTCTTTGAAATTGTAACGCTCTCATCTGCATGTTATGTAATCTGATGTTACTTTTAAAACGAAACATATTTGTAAGTAAGTAAAACTATAGGTATACCACAATTTCTTTTAGCAATAATTTCATTTCACAAATTAATACCTAAAGTATAAAAGATGTTCAAAATAAAAATATAAATGTAGTGTTTTTTATTTTGAATAATTTAAAACCTTCTTTTGATAATAAAGAAAACTAAGTTCTTATGAGGGTTTAAGTATTTTTTGCTTCGTCTATATTTTTATGTAGCATTTTCGTAACACATGGGACAAGGAACATATTCAAATCGAAAACGATTAAAGGCAAAAACTTTACGTACAAAACTGTCAAAGTTTTAAGTCGCACAAAAATATATCCTTAGATTTTAGAATACATGTATGTAGGTATATTTTTTACTAAAGAAAACAAATACAGGGAGTAAAAACTTTTTATTTATGTAAATACTTTAAAAAATATTCCCTTTTGTACACTCGTTAAAGTAAAAATTATATTATAAAAAGGTATTTTTTCTTGTAATTTTAGCAATTCTTCGTGAGCTTTTAGATAGCCACCATTACTGAAGTTGTTCAGCATAAATGATTGCATTAAAACTTATTTTTCCATATACAATTCGTTCTGTAGGCAATCGTTTATGAATATGGCTTTAAGCATGTAGACTGATATAAATAGACCGGCAATAATGATTATAAACTAAGGAGAAATTCTAAAAAAAAACATTAAAACTTTGAAATCAACTTATTCTTATACAAAATGATAACGCCTCTTTGTGATAATGTCATTGAAAGGTATTCGAAAATGATCATTGGATTGTTTTACACCATAAACTACAAATGGCTTGAAAAAAAATCAAAGGCATTCCTTACTCAATATAAACCGCAAAAACTAAAAGCAATACTACTATTAATCGACTGAAATAATGAATTTTTTAATTGATTCGTCCTTCTCGATTTATAGTACGTCTCCACTACAGACTTATTCCTAATTCACTCTCTCATTTGTAGCTCATACTGCAATTCCATACAAAATTGTGTATCAATGTATTTTTCCATGCAATATTTTGAGAGGCAATTGTGCTTGTTAGTTCAGGTCAAGAATGGCTAGCGGATGATTCCCCATTTGATGTCGTACTAGTTCAATCGCAAAGGCTATCAAGTCTATAAAATATGTGAAATTTATAATCTCTTGTGTTATTTGGCAGGCCTGTAATTAATTTATATATTTTATATATTTATATTAATTCATGATAAAAAATGTATTCTGTGTTATTTTTGGAGATATGCACCGCTCACGTTATTAGTGTGAATCCTGCGTGATCACGCGAGTTACATATAACTACTGCTTATGTACATATATATATATATATACATTTGAATTTACATATATACATATGTACATAAAACATATAAACATATTTTGTACTTCACTGTAATCTGATAGTTTTGTTTTTGTGTACAACCACAATCTCATGACTGCCAGACTGCTGACTCTTAATTTTAATTTTAGCTCTAAGTTAGACTGAATTGAAGAATAGCGACAATTCATATCTTTAAGTTTGAAAATTTTTGAAATAAAGTTTCAGTTTTAAAATAAGCACAAACAACTGAAGTTGTTTAATTCTGTAAATGGCGCAGTCGCGGTGATTTTATCTAAAGATAAAATTAAATCGAACCATAAATATAAAAAGTGTTCCAAAGAACATAAAAACTTATAAGCAAAACTGAATAAACTCTTTTACTTAAAAGTAAAAATTATAATTAAGTGAAAATATATTTCCCAGTTAACAAATAATAATTAAAAGAAAAAAAAAAATTTAAAATGAATCCTGAAGTGATACAACAAAGAATCGAACAATTAGAATGTCTCATCCTAAAACAGGATACCACAATAAAAGAGCAGCAACAACAAAATGCTGCCCTCCAAAACCAAATAGAAACTCACATGCAAATTATGCAACAACAGAAAACAGAGTATGACATGAGAATCCAACAAGCTGAAGCTATTTTACAACAGCATCGACAACAATATCAGTCACAGTCACAGTCACAACACAACACAACATTTGGCTTGGATACCAATCAAATAATAAATCAATTTAACCAAATAAAACCATTTGGTCCAAAAAACAACCTATCATCTTTTATAAAAACCGTCGAAAATCTGATTGCATTATGTGGCAATAACTATGAACTTCAAAGGTTTGGAATAAAAATTATAAAAAACCAAAAATTCTTTGGAAAGGTGGCAGATTCAATTAACCTTCTAGCAGACGACGCCAGCTGGGAAGACATCAAAACTCAACTAATAAAGGATTTAGGACCAAAAACATCTTACTCTTCGGTAATTAATTATTGTAGAAGTATAAAGATAAGTAATTTAAATGAATTATTTAAAGTATTTATAGAATCTAAGTATAAACTTAATGACACTTATCTGTACGACGAATCAAAACCTGAACTATACTCTCCTCAAAATATTGACAGAGACTTAACGGAAATATTAATAGATAAAATAGACGGACAATTTAGATCTTGCATTATAGACGAAAAACCAACACTGGACTCACTTTATAAACGATTTTCTCAATTAAAATTATTATATGATAAAAGGGCTATAGATTTTAAATCAAAAAAAATAACTAATGCACAAAACAACACAAACAGCCATAACGAAAAGAAAGAAACTGGTAGGAACTTTAATAATAAACAACATTTTAATAAGAAATCTTCAAGTAATTTTCAAACCAACAAATATGCCAGTAACCCTCAGTCTCAACAACATAGAAATAGTCCCATACCTATGGATAAAGGAAATATAGAAGACAATGCAGAAAATGAAGTAAATTTTCTTTCAAGCCCACAAAACGACTGCTACCCCTAATAACGGTCACAATAGGTAATAAAAGAGTTATTTGCTTAATTGATACCGGCGCAGAAACTAGTATTATAAAACCAAATCTGTTCCCAAATGAATTTCTTGAAACACAACTAAATAAGCCTTTCATGTTCCGAACATTAAATGGAATCAACTCAACATTAAAAGGCATAATCACTACAATGCCTAAAGAGTTTAATATTCCTGGTACACTTTCGTGGAAAATAATTAACTTTACAGGCAGAAAATATGATGCCATTATTGGCCAAAATTTTCTTATTCCATTGAAAGCCAAAATAGATTTAGAAAAAAAATATATTGACATATTCGGAAAGAAAATTCTATTTGATGAAGAATCTCCATATCATATAAACAGTATCCAAACTATTAACGATACTAAGTTTCAAAATATCAACGAATTAAATTTAAGTAATTTAAATAACGAAGAATACTTAAAAATAACAAAATTAATAAACGAATACAACGACTTATTCTATAAAGATGGCGATGTTTTGACTTGTACAGAAGAGGTACAACATGTAATCCCAACAACTCTTAATACACCTCTTTATTCAAAAATATATAGATACCCCCAAATTCACGAAAAGGAAATCCAAAATCAAATACAGGAGATGCTCTCTCAAAATATCATTCAGGAAAGTAGTTCTCCTTACAACAGTCCTCTATGGATAGTTCCAAAAAAAATCGACAATTCTGGCATCAAAAAGTGGAGACTCGTTGTGGATTATAGAAAACTCAACGAGTTTACAAAAACAGACAAATTCCCTATTCCGCACATGGAAGCTATACTCGATAAATTGGGTAGAGCACAGTATTTTTCAACCCTCGACCTCGCAAAAGGCTTCCACCAAATCTTGGTAAAACCGGAGGATAGGGAGAAAACCGCCTTTTCTACTCCATTCGGTCACTATGAATTCATAAGAATGCCGTTTGGGTTGAAAAATGCACCATCGACCTTTCAAAGGCTGATGAACTCCGTGTTGAAAGACTATATAAATAAAATTTGCGTCGTATATTTAGACGATATACTAATATTTAGCACATCTTTAGATGAGCATTTACATAACTTGAAAAAAATTTTCAATCGGCTCCGAGAAACTAAATTAAAAATCCAAATTGATAAATGTAGTTTTCTACAACGCCAAACTGAGTTTTTAGGTCATATTCTAACCCCTCAAGGTGTAAAACCTAATCCAAAAAAAGTTAAAATCATCCAAAATTTGCAAATTCCAAATACTCAAAAGAAAATTAAGTCTTTCCTAGGGATGACGGGATTTTATCGAAAATTTATAAAGGATTATGCCAAAATTGCATTCCCTATGACAAAATTTTTAAAGAAAAATGAAAAAGTCAACGTTAATGATCCAAATTTCATTGTAGCTTTTCAAAAATTAAAAGACATTCTTATAAACCCTCCCATATTAAGGTACCCAAATTTCAATAAAAAATTTAAATTAATAACCGATGCTAGCAATTATGCACTGGGGGCTGTTTTAACACAAGATGGCCATCCAGTCTGTTATGCATCCAGAACACTGAACGACCACGAAAAAAATTACTCAACCATCGAAAAAGAGCTCTTAGCTATAGTCTGGGGCACTCAGTATTTTAGACCTTATTTATACGGGGTAGAATTTGATCTCAGTACAGATCATCAACCACTTAAGTGGCTACAAGCCAAAAATAATGGCAAAAATATTAACCCCAGATTACAAAGATGGCTTGTCCTTCTTATGGACTATAATGCCAAAATTGAATACATTAAGGGAAAAGAAAATCATATTGCAGATTTTCTTAGTCGTATCGAAGAGAGAGATTCAGCAGAAAATATAAATGTAGGTGAAAATTTAATAGAAAATAGATCCACATCATCTTTAGAAGTGGAAACAATGCATTCTCAAGAGGAAAATGTAAACGACAATTTCAAAATTTTAACCACAGTTATTAATCGCTTTAAATTTCAAATAGTAATAACTGAAAGAAAAACTATGGACTCCATGTGTATATTTGACAAAATCAGAATCTTTCTAGATAACGATGACCTAAATTCCCCGGAAATAGGTAATTATCTCAAACAATTTCCACTTAAGGGACAGGTTGCAGTGTTTTCAAATGTCAATGAAAGAAAATATTATCAATTTCAAAAAGTTATAGAAAATTTATACCAGAATAGAAACGATGTAAAATTCTTTAAATGTTCATATTTTGCTAAAGATATTGAAGATATTGATGAACTGAAAAAACAAATATCGTTGTATCATAAAAATGAAACAGGTCACTCCGGAATCAACCCAACATACGAAGGAATAAGACACAAAATATATAACCCCAAGTTAAAATTAACAATTCATGAAGTAATAAATAACTGCGATTATTGCACATCCGCGAAATATGATAGAAACCCAATAAAACCGAAATTGCACCTTACCGAAAGTCCCTCCACCACTAATGAAATAGTACATGTCGATACATACGTAAACACTAAACAATCGTTCATTATTTTCATAGATAAATTTTCAAAGTTCGCAATTCATTTCCACCTTCCTGACAGAAACAATCAAACCATAATTCAAAAACTACGCGAATTTCTAGCTATTAAAGGCAATGTAAAAAAACTCGTATTCGACAACGAGTTCAACACAGTCAATGTTCGAAAATTCCTAGATGATAACAATATATTATATCATGCAACAAAACCAAATAGCCACACAGGAAATTCGGACATAGAACGACTTAATAATACCATAACCGAAAAAATTAGAGTATTAAACCTAGAAGACAATATACCAATTATATCACAAATGGCAAAAGCAATTAAATTTTATAATAATACTTACCACTCATCAATTAAATGTACTCCCTTTGAAGTGGAACAACATAAAATAGATCACAATATAATAAAAGAAAGAATTGATGCAAACAAAAAAAGAGTATTAGAAAAAGAAAACAAAAAAAGAGAAGAATATATCGAAAACAGAAGAGAGGGCTATATAAAAAACTATAGAAGCTTAAGACATAAGGAAGTACCAAAGTATAGAAAACAAACACTAGATAATATACATCCTACTAATATCAAACGTCCTTTTAAATTTTCAGAAATTCATATGGATAATAATTGCCCTGACAATCATCCCAACGACTAAAGGTACACTTCAAGTGAACACACTTCATCAGAACAAAGGATTTGAGATAATTAGAATTAGACCAGTGGAAATAATTAATCAAACCCTAACTGTACTTCACTTAATAGACACTAATCAATATTATAAAATAATAGAAGATATAGAATTAAAAATAACAAATTTACATATACCCCCAAATGGTCTTATCGAAAGTCAAATACAAAGACTAAAAACTAAAATTAAATCAATTAGCCCCCGAACCTCCACTCACAGGAAAAAGAGAGGATTACTAAATATTATTGGTTCAGCACAGAAATTTTTGTTTGGTACTATGGATGACGAAGATAGAAATGACATTTTAACCCATTTAAATTTGGTATCCGAAAATAATCACTATGCTATAGAAAACCTCAACAAACAAATCATAATAAATGACCACTTTCAGAAAAGTATCAATTTGCTTCAGTCTACTATGCAATCAGATCGCAATACAATCAATACTGCCTTCGAAGATTTAAAAACGAAAAATAATCATATAGCAGTTCAAGTACTATATGCAGACATTATGCTTAAACTAAATTACATTGAAGATAAAGTTAATCAAATACAGAACAGCATTGCTTCAGCTAAGAACCACATACTTCACCCAAATATACTTACATCTGACGAAATCATGACTTACAACATTGACTTTTACAAACTTCAACTTATAAAACTAGACGTTATGTACTACAAAGACGATTTATTAGTGATTGCCCTAAAAATACCTTTAGATTCTTATACAACTGATTTAAAGGCAATATTCCCAATGCCAAATTCAAACTTTTATGAAATAGATGATAATATAGAATATTTTGTAAATGTTGATAACACAACATACAAATTCAGAGAAAATACCCCATTAAAATACATGGACATAAGTTCAAACTGTATACTCATAGGAAACTGCAAGTTAAGGCAAAACAAAAAATTTCAAATAATAAATGTCGATGACGAAACAATAATAATAAAAAATGCCATAAGCAAAAAATTGATTCAAAATTGTGACGATAGGGAATTTATTTTAAATGGAAATTATTTAATATCCTATTATAATTGTGAAATCCAAATTGATAATTATGTATATCTTAACAAAAATGAAATGACATTTGACAAATTTAACTATGAAACTAATATAAATGCCTTTACAGAAGATTTCAATATATCGTTTCAGAATATACCATATGAAAACAATTATCAAAATATAAAAGAAATAAAAGAATTGAAGTTACATAAAAATATAAGCTATGGAATAAGTTTTTCAATGATAATCACAATTATTATTATAATTATTGTACTAATTTATTTTCGAAAGAAAAATCAAGTAAAAATTAATATAAATGAACCCTCTCCTAAAATAAAAGAAATTGAAAAAAAATATGAAATAGAAGAATAAGCAATTAAATTCAGGAGAATTTTTTAACAAAGGGTAGAGGAGTTACATATAACTACTGCTTATGTACATATATATATATATATACATTTGAATTTACATATATACATATGTACATAAAACATATAAACATATTTTGTACTTCACTGTAATCTGATAGTTTTGTTTTTGTGTACAACCACAATCTCATGACTGCCAGACTGCTGACTCTTAATTTTAATTTTAGCTCTAAGTTAGACTGAATTGAAGAATAGCGACAATTCATATCTTTAAGTTTGAAAATTTTTGAAATAAAGTTTCAGTTTTAAAATAAGCACAAACAACTGAAGTTGTTTAATTCTGTAAATCGCGTGCGTCATAGTTTTCAATAATTAATGTGTTTACGTAATTAGTTGAACTGTTTTTGGTTTATATTGCAAGAAATTGTTTGGATTAAGTTCAAATCTGACTTTTTCAATAAAGATTTTTTTTGATAAATTAAAATATTTTTAATAAGAAATTATTATTGGAGCAATTTCTTCATCAGACTAGAAAAACGGATCAGTGATAATAATAATGATTTTTTAATTATTTAAAATTTTTTTTTCGTGGGTATTTCGTAAGCTTGCATTCGCGTGCATGAGTAAAATTTTTTTTATCGTGAGCGTGCATAGACGTGAGTGAAAAGTCACTCACGATCCCATATATATTTTAAATGTTTCCCAATGCATTTATACGCAAGGCAGTTAGAAATGGAGCATCAGTGCCTTCAATTTGGCTAAAAAAGTACTTTTAATGAGGTTTAATGGTAAAAAATAACAAATGATTTCGTAAAAACTTTTTTTGTGGTTATTTTGTGAAGGTTGGTTTTTCGTGATTGTGACTTATTTTATTTTACACTTACTTGACCGTGCATAAACGTGAGTCATAAGACAAGATCGAACGAACATAAGTAACTTTTTGCTGCTACTGTGTCCAGCAAATTATCACAACTTTCGTTAACGATTGATTCCGCTGACGTATACGTTATGATAACCCCATCCCGAATTTAATAAAACTCATACGATTTATAGCAAACAAAAAACTTTAGCTTGCACATTTATTTAATTGCACCAAAATCTGTTCTGCTATCACTTTCACATATTTCCCTTACTTGCAGCGAGCTTACAGCTTAACTTGGAAGAGATTTTAGAATACAGTGACAGAATAGTTGTTGCAAGTAAGTGTCAGACAGTCAACCACAGTTGATCAGATTTTATAGCAACATTCTAATTAAAAGCGAAATAATAATAACAATTAATTTGTAGTTTTTCATTTGAAATGTGCCCATGTTAAGTTCATTTTTATTCAACTATTAGATAAACTTTTACTTTAATGTGTACACTTTCATGCAACTTGCATGATATTCGACTATTTCTAGGACATTTTCGATGTTAATACGTGTATGATCTACTTGCAAGTGATTACTTGCATGTGTTATTGCAGGGTTCATTAAAGAAAAAAAGTGTAACTACTTTATAACAGAGTTTAAATAACTAATATGTTTAGTTTTCTACACTTTTAATAATTTGAAGTGGATGAAAACTAGAGAAATATTTATCTCATAAGAAATATTATTGTTATTTTAATAAAAATATTGTATATCCAGTGTTCGAAAGTTAACCTCATATAATGTACTTTAGTGTTCTGTAAGGTAGAATATTGAATACACAAGCACAGATAGTTTTTCTGTAGCAGATACAAAGAAAGAACTTTTATTATTAGTGGTTGCAAGCCAAAGTGATTATTATTTGGCTAAAGTTCGCAATGTTTTTTAGTCAGAAAGAATTGGATATGAGACAATATACCAAAGGAACAAGGGAAAAATTAACATCAAATAATTTCAATTTACACGGCTGAAGAGAAATAACGTTATTTTTCGGGAGCCGCTACAATCATCTGTCATTCTGTTTGTGATGTTTCCACACAGCAAGAATACTGCATTGAACAAACTCAACATAGAGATCAAAAGATTTAATTGTGTTTTGTTTTTCGTGGACAAACAAGAAACTTCATTGTGTTCGGTTCAGCACATTATCCTTAATTTATAGTTTGTGCATTTACTACAAGTATTCGTATACGTTTGGCTTTCGTGCTATAGAATTGTTTATTATGATAAAAAAACACTAAAGAACGTTAAAGTATAATGTAGTACACAACCACTACAATTGCACTGTTTTAGGACAAAAAACAGAACGCTGCGTTATGTTTGTTACTTGCGTTAAACAATCGTATATATTGCATGCGGGTTTTGTAAAAATCCTCAAACACTAAAAAATAGCCATCAGCGTTTGTGTGCAACACGCAAAATAATGTTTTGTTAATTTTCGAAAACTTATATTTTTTTGTGTGTTACAAATAAAACAGAAATGTCTAAGTAGTTCTTTATTTCGTTGCAAATAAAATTAAAAAACCTTCTCAACATTAGCTTATGCTATCTTCTTGTAATTTCAAATTTTTCTAAAATACAAATATTTTGAATAAAAATCAGATTAATGTATGTCCAACAAAAATAGTCAACAAGAAAAGTACCAGCCATCTAAATTAACATTAACAAGACTGGAAAAATGTGTTAAAATACGATACATTCTTTTTCTGTTCCATTAAAACAGTGTAATCTGATACATCCTCTATTCCATTTCCAATTTGATTAAAATTTGTATGCGTCTGCATTGATTAAGGTCACCATTTTATTTCAATGTAAGTTTTCTATTTTAGTTTGCGTTATGTTGTTTATCTCCTTTTCTAACCGTAACTAATGTCTTGTCACATTACAGCATTCGAATATACACATATGTGACTCCCAGATAATGTGTGTTGTATGATATTTGAATAAAACTGTTTATTTGGAAATACATAGTAGTTTTCATCCTCGTACCTTTTCTTAAAGCAATATATACAAATGAGTTTATCATTTGGGTTCATTTTATTCACTTTATCAGCAAAAGAAAAGTCTTTTATGAAGCAGAAACACAGTAAATAAATTTTCAACACGTAAAATTGATTTGATAAAATATAAAGACCAAAAAGAGCGATTTATATATAGTTTTTTATTTGTATTTCATTTTTTTTTAATATTGTTTGTTTTTACACATGAATAACAAACAGTATTAGTCCATGTACATACAATACATCCGGTGTATGATATTTATAAAATTCCAATTATCCCAGCAAAAACTTGGTAATGACTTTCATTAAGAACAACACACATTTTTCGACACAAACTACATACCGTCAGCATTACTTTACAATGCTAACTATTAAATAAACAGGTAAGCTATTCTCTGAATGGGTTGTCGTTCGAATAAAAATTATTTGAATTATTCGAACAGTTTACTATTACATTCTAAATATTTATTAAATAAACATTGAAAAAAAATTTCATTTTTGTTCGAACGATAAACATTTTTCAATTTAGAATAAAGAGTTATTCGAAAAATTTTTTTCGAATAATCGAACATTCGAATAGTTAATGACCGACGTATAAAATCATTAAATACTTCAATATTATTCCTAAATTCTATGAATTTCCCATCCAATACTAGCTTTTAAAAATATTCCACAAGAAGTTAAAAAAAAGTACGCAAATACTTTGCTTTCACGATTATTTTGTGATAAAAATATTTATTGCGAATGACTTCAACTACAATAAAGAATAAGATGACATTTCTGAGGTAACTGATAACGTTTTATTAACTGACCTAAAAAAGTCTATAAAAGTCTATAAAGTAAGAAATTGTATTAACGCAAAAATCGTTAACAGTATTGCAGATAATCTGTACTGTTAAGAAAAATCACAGAAAAGAATAAACAATCTTGATATGCTCTTTAATGCTGTTTTAACCATAAATTTTTTATTCTTTGTTCGTTCGAATTATTCGAACGAAATTTCAAAATAATTCGTTTATTCGAACAAAAAAATATCATGAAATTTTATTCGAACATATAAAAAGCACGAATAATTAACAACCCTAGTAGTAGAGCACGCACTTATCTTACAGATGATCGACTGTTCAACTCCTGGCGAAGGCATATTTTTTTGTTGATTGAGTGTGTTCCTGAAAACAAGTATTTGTAGCTGTGCAATAATATATTTATGCTACAGACTAGTGAGCAAAACACTTGCCATCAAAAACAAAAATTCCTTTAAAAACACGGGTTCAATACTGACAGAAGACATCTAATATTTATTGCGTTTTAGGATGGACATTTTTAAATTGTTATTTGTAGTCTGAGGTGTCTCCAATGACAACCATGTCAAAGTTATAAGTTAAACCACCAACGTAGGAATAATTAATTTTTTTAAGAACAAACAGCGAAGCCATTTTGGATTGTCTGCAGAAACACCCAGTTTCAATTTGTAGTACGATATCTACTAGTCTACGGAGGCTCCCAATAGTTTTAGGATTGTCCGGTAGTCAAAATGCGACCACTTGACTTGGACGTGAATGCAATTCTTTCTTCAATTTAGTTTTAGTATTATTAAACTAAAGAAAAGAATAACACTAAAGTTGTTAGATGTACATAATCACGTTTTTTTTTTGTTGTTTTTCAAGCAAATTTAAAACGCTTTTTACCACTTTTATGGAAAGAATATTGATAAAAATTTATATTGTGCATATCTAGAGAAAATAACCTTTAACGAACACCCATATTTTCATTTCTACTAAGTAAGTACCTTATATTACTAATGAAAATTTTATTTTGTACTCGGTTTAACGAACAAATGTATAACAAAACGATGCACAAAACGACAATGATGAAGAGCTTGATGAAACTGAAATTCTAGAGGCCAAAATAAAACACGAAGATGTCATGAAGCACTTCGAAATTTGTATTAAACGGGCTCAGCAAAACAATGTCAGCAGCACAAATTAAATTCTTTTGAGAGAGTTTCAAGAAGATGCAACTAAAAAAGATATCCATTTCAATAAGCAGACTGTGTTTATCAAATTTTTTAAATAAATTATTTTTGTATTACGGTGTTTTTATGAATTTTTGCTTTCCTTATACATATTTTTAATGAAATATGTATTTATTTTATATTAATATAATTTTAATAAAATATTAAAAAAATACTGTTTCGAATAAAATAGACGATACTATTTTTAATTCAGTGCTGCAGATAACGAACAATTCATTTTAACGAAAAAGCCTGACAGCTATTAGGTTCGTTAAATCGAAAAACTACTGTATTTTTAAAGAAATGTTTATTTTAAATTATTATAATTTTAATAAAATACAAAAAAAAACACTATTTATAATTATGAATAAAATAGACTACGCTATTAATTTTTAATTTAGTACTGGATATGACGAACAATTCGCTTTAACGAACAGGCCTGACAATAATTAGGTTCGTTAGAAACTACTGTACTTCATTTGTTAGTTAACAGTTTAACTCGTGATTTTGCCATCAAAGTCTTTGCTGAATTTATTTTTAAACATTTTGTTTTCTTTATAATTAAGCAGAATATTGCTAAGCTTTCTAACTCCTTAAGCAGAATCGAGTAACAGTATTAATTGTTAAGATTTTAACAGTTTTTACAACCAGTAAGATAATTTTGATTTATACTTGTACAAATTATAAATTATAAATATGTATAAATAATATTTTTTGAGATACGGTTAAGTTAAGAAATTAAAATATTTAAATTTTTAAAATTTTATTTGCATCTTTTGTATTTATTTGTTTTTATTGGGTGGAAAATACCTTTAAATTATTTAAGATAATGCAGACATTAATAACCTGCAGTCGCTTGCTTAAATTTTAATTATAAAGAAGCTAAGAATTCCAAAGTTTTTGTTATAAAACAATTAATATTTCAGTAGTTTTTTTAATCCAAAGTGATTATTATTTTCGCTAAAGTACGTAAATTTTTTTTTGTAAATTGGATATAAGACAATATTCCAAAGGCACAAGGGATAAATTAACATCAATTATTTTCAACTTACAGGACAGAACACAAGCAACTTTATTTACCGGGAGCCGCTAGACTCCCATCATCAGTGTTGTGTATAATTCAAATTTTTATTTAACAAACAACCAATTTAGTTCGAAAAATAATCACATTAGCCATCGATATGTGCCTATTATTTTCCTAGACATCGTCTGTTTTATTAAGAACCGAAATCAATACAAAAAACCGTTAACGTAAAAAAAATATTAATGTACCAAATTTTGAAAAATCTCGTTGTTTCGTTGATTAAAAATATCGCCAATACCATCATATATCGAAAGTATTGCCGATACATCGAATGCACACCCAATATAAAACTAAAAAGAAAACTATTTATGTATATTAAAATCTCACCTTAATGTACAATCACAGAAACATGCATATGTATGCTAATGTATCTGCATACAGATAAAGATGTCATTAAAGCAAACTAACTTAATACGGTTATAACATTCGTTCATGCAACCTTAAAGAATGCAACCATACAAAACTAATCATATTACGGCGATTGTGTCCGTACAAGTTCGCCTGGATGAATCCAACAACCAAAGGCAAACCAAATGGCTGACTGGATGCTTGGTTGGTTACTTTGTCGGTGATATGTATCAACATTCGTTCATTTATTCATTCTGCGTATGTTGTATGTTCATATGATATGACACGAGAGTGATATATTGTACAAAACGTTAAATGTCAGTGAGATGTGTTATTGTGATTGTGAGGTGGTGAAAAATCGTGCAGGATTATATTGTTTCACATACTTCCAACTGAAATATTTATTGAGAGGCGAAAAAAATATGAAAAGAATAACTAAAAAGGAAATCTGTTCAAGCCATAAATTTGTCACATTTATTATAAACACATACATATGTATGTACAGCACGTGTATGTATGTATTTATAAGAAATTTCACAAAACCGAACATTTTTCGATACACATAAAAGTGATAACGGTATCGAAACCCAAAGTAAAACATAAAAGAAAATACATTAAGCACATGAAGTATATTTTTCATATGGGTGCTTTGGCGTGGTAGTTGATAGAGTCTATCAGTCGGGAGTTCAATTCCAGATAACGAGCTAACGTCTTACTAATCTTGGTGATTTAAAAAATTAAAATATTATCTATTATTAATAATATTTTAACTTATGCATGCATATGTACGTGTGTCTGAAGTTGTATTGTGGGGAAAAAAATTATTATTTATGCAAACAAAACAGAAACGCTTGAGCAACTCAAACAAAATATTCGTGATGAAATTAATGAAATACCGCGTGAAATGTGTGAGAATGTAATGATGTGCTCAAAAGGGCTCGCATTTGTGAGGTTAACAGAGGCGGACATTTATCTGATATTGTATTCCATACATAATTGCCGACGTTAAATAAAACATTTATCAATATAAGATCCATTCTCTTTCATTTAAGCAAAAATTATAAACAAGCAAAGTAGTATACCTTCCCGGCGGACACCCTGTATTTATGCTTTTCAAAAATGTTTTTCATATATTTTTTTATCATTTAATACGTTTACAATATTATTGTTGGTAATTTTCAAAATAAAATTAATAGGCTGACATGCATTTTAAGAAACAATTATAATTTACATTCTATAAGTTTATTTTAGAAATAAAAAAAAAAACAAATTATATTCGATTTTTTTAAAGTATAAAAAATAGAAAAATTCAAACAATCGAAAATAAAAATAGAAAATTAATATGGAAATTATGTCGCCACGTGTTGGATTTTTTATCTTAGACATTTTGCAAACTTATCAAATGTGTTATCGTTCTGACATACACAGTTCACTCTTGATAACGTAAATCAATTAATACCGACATTTGGGAGTTGTTCATCTCTTCGAATTCCCGTATTAGGGAGCAAAAATAATCAACCTAATTATAAATAGAAATTTCTCATGAAATTTTTCCCTTTTTCCTTTTCTACTATTATGAATAAAAATTCCCTCATTGTACTTTATAAGCCGTGTAAAAGGGAGAAAAAGATAAAAAGCTAAAAGGCAGAGTTATTCTAAATATATTTAAGTTTAGGTTTTCCCTAAAAAAACCCCTCACAAAACAGAAGGGAGTTTGAATTTATTAGAAAAATTTTCTTTCGAGAAAAACCTTTCCTTCTGAAACAGATTCCTTGCGAATATTTATAATTGGGCTGAATATGTACAAGTTGTATTTGTAATAAGAATCAACATTTATAAAATTTTCTTTTATAAACATGTTTACTTGCTTATAAAAATTAGAAGAAAAAAAGAAATTACTCGCATCCCAGCTAAAATATATGTATATGAATCAAAAGTTTTCGGGTCCGAAAATTAAGGTTATGGTACCCTATATACGAAATATGATAACTAATTTATAAATGTTCATTAGGGTTGATCGATTTGTAAGGACAACATTTTTTGATATTTTGTCAACGATTTTTCGATAGCATTTGGCATGAGGACAACTACGACATTTCATTTATAAATAATTCTATTTCATCAAAAACAATTCAATAATATTTCGAAATAATAATAATTCAAATATAAATTTCACATTGGAAAGGTAATATTTAAAAAAAATATATATCAGCCGATTTTTTTATTACCTACTAAAAATACCCGAAAAATAGAAGTTGAGAAAAAGTGAAAAAATTTAAATTTGGGCATCTCGCATTGGAACCTTTTTTTCCTCATGCCAAAAGCTATCGAAAAATCGATGACACAATATTGATTGCTAAATCGACCCAACCTAATGTTGATATATATTTCCATATACGATGATACATGCAAATATATACTATGAATTAATGGAGCATATAGCCTCAAAGGTTTATAATTCGTATATGATTTTTTAGAATTGCTTATTCTTTCTATTGCTTTTTCTTTTCTGAAACCTGCACTACAGCTTTCTCTTGTAGTTTTTGAAGAATAAATATTCACGTCATTTTGATCTAAGGATTCACCGCCAGCTCTTCTTCTAATACTTTACTAAATATTTTTGCCACCTCATTTGATTCAATTCAACTGGCAGTGACTTCCATGACAGAATCATCATCAAATTCTACTTCTACTTCAGTTTCATGAATTGCAGTTGCGTCACCTTCGTAACGATCTTGATTCCATTTTTCAACAATTTGATAATGTGCATTCAATCTTATAAATAGTAGAAATAAAAAAATTAACTTAAATTGTGTGTTTACGTCTGAAATCATCTGAAAAGGTATTATCAACAAAAATTGCTATTGCTTCTATTTTTTTTGTAGTACATACTGGTGAGTTCACAACATTTACACACATACATGAGTACACTAAATCTTAAAAGGGGATTTCCTGCAACTAAAAAACATTAAAGCTTAACAATTATTTCTAGCTTAAGCATATTGAATCTTCATTGTTCACATAATCGGGCTTTCAAACTTTGTTCATCTTTTAACTTAATCACATCTTTTCACATTAAGCGGCGTCCACATAATGCGATGTTCGCGTAACCACAAGTGCACTGTATAAAATGTTCAAAGTATGAAGTAATATTAAAACGCACAATGCAGGAAAAGGCAATATGCATACTTACGTTAAATTGTCCAATTAATTTGTAAAATATCACGTTGCAAAAATAAAATTTAAATTAAATCTGTTCGGCGACCGTTTTTAACAGATTGGTCAGCTGGAAAAAATAACTTAATATTTAAATTCACGGTTTAAAGATAAATAACTCTCCTCAAAAATGCGATTCTGGTAGATTTTGCGTTTATTCTTTTGAAGTAGTGACTGTTGGTTTAAATTGCTTAACGAAAATGTTATACAAATAATGTAATGCAAATGGTAGATTTCAAATGTATATTTTTTTGAAATGATTACATAATTGTTTCAACACATTCACATTGAAATCGATTAATATTTGGCTTCTATCATAAATACTGCAAAAAGATTTGAAGTATAAAGACGACTGTCCTTGAAATACAACAGTTTAAACTTAAAAATATCCTGTTAATAACTTTTAGTTTGTTATAAAAAAATAGTAAATAACTGACTGTGTTCTTTAATTCGAACGAGTAATAAAGGGTGATTTTTTAACACTGTTTTTAGCAGCTCAGCTGTTTTCGTGCAGCGTGTTACTGTTAAACATGTTCAGTTTGGTCTATAATTTAATGTGAATTCCATGAACTGACTTAAAAACGAATAACGGTTGCAGATTATTGAATTTTATTATCAAAAGTCATGCTCGGTTTAGAAAGTGCATTGTGCACTTCTTCCATTTTACGGTCAGTTTGGGCGACATTCTGAGGCTGCTATTCGAAATCTTGTGATTAAATTTCGCAACAAATTTTGGACATTTTTGGACCAACACGAATATGCAGTGTGCGGACAGAGCAAAATATCGCAGCTATATCCGTCAGTTTTGTTGATGACCGTGAATTATCGATTCGGCATCGTTCGAGCGCTACGAGAAAAAAAGATTTGACATTTTTTTTAGTTCTGAACGTCATGTTTTGGATTCAATCTTAAAGGCAGAATTAGTTTGTACGAGCTGTTTTGTTTCTGTTCAATTGAAAATCTGACAGTTTTTTGTGGTGTAAAATAATAAAATTTTTTGTTATAAGTCAGAAAATTTTGTTTCAATTCAATTATTCAATTTTATTTTTTAAATAAAAAACAATAGAGATGAGAAGCTAATTATTTTAGTAGCAGAGTCGATAGTGACACAACGTTGGCATTTGATGATACAGTTAGAGTTTTTGACATCTCATGTAACTCCGCTTCCGTAAGCTTTTCTTTAATTAATTTGATTTAATTTATATGTACATACATACATATATGTACATATGTATGTACAAACGTTCATACTTACAAACATGAAATACATTCAAATCTTTTAGCGTGCGTTCTACAGCAAATGTTGTTGAAGAAAATGAATGCACATCCAATGGCAACAGTGTCAAATTAGTTGAGCCCTTGATACCTGAGTCGATAATACAAAACACAAGTTTTTTGGATACAGAAGTAGAACAATTAGAAAGTCAAGAGTCGTTATTGCTGACCACATCAACACATCCAAGCAAATTATACTCAGTTTCTGAAGCAACAAAAGGGCGGAAAAACAAAATGCAATTGATGATACTGACAAATTGTTTGTGGAAGCAGTACAAACTTTTAAAGAATTCTGTAAAGCAACTACATTGCTCATATCCGAAAGTTCAGAGTCAGAATCTAACAAAATACTCATTTTTATTTATTTATTAATTTGTTTCTTTTTGTTTATTAAAAAAAACCTTTACGAAAAATTTTTGTTAACAATTCCAATGTTTTTTTTTTCTTTTTAAAACAGCTGATTTCTTTTACAGAACAAGTAATGCAAAAATATTTCCTACAGAAAAGACCGGCACAGAACGGCAACGAATAGTAAAAACTAATGAGGCCTTAAGTCAAACTTGGGGAATATTTTAGTTTTTATCTCTCCATACAGCTTTCATGCCTTTTAGAAAAAATAAATTAATTTTAATATTTCTTTGTTTTAATGAATGATTTAATTGGCAATTGTGTACACAAAAAAAATTAAAAAAACATGTTTTCTCCGAGGAACAGAATCCGACTCCGCAACAAAATTTATAATATATAAATTTAGAAAAAATATACAGAAATTTATGCAATAGTTTTAACATTTTTAATCAACTAAAAATATAAAAAAAAAATTTCCACAAAAAATAACGATATTTAGTCACTAAAAAACTTCCAAGTTTGATGAATTTATACGAAGGTGGAAAATACATTTCATAAAGATACATTTCAATAATTTTTTTAACAAAAACATTTTTTAAGCCTATTGCTGGCCTTTTATTTAATGTAGTTTTCTTAAGATTATGAAGAGAATTTTATAATACACTTTTCATTTTAAGCACATTTGCGCATATAAATAAAAAGGATCACTAAAACCAAGAAATGTAAACCGCCTTTTTACACTGGCTTCTTGTATATTTCTTCGATTAACAACGCATTTCCGAGGAACGCAACCCCCGTGTTAAGCGAGGTCTATGCAGTAGTATTTTCTGTCGCCGGGATCTTATGCACAAAATTAAATGGTTCTTAATTAAATGCTATATTATCATATCATAAATTTGAATATTTTTAATCTTAAGTCTTTTATATATTACTAAACTTGTATTTTTTAATAAAAGTACTTGAATTGTTTTTAAATAAAAATAGTTTTTAAGGTTCCAGCATATTTATTTATACTTACATACATACAAACATATGTGCATACATATTTTTGAAGCCGAAAGCCGAATCGAAACCGTAGAAAACTCTACAGTAAGCGCTCTTTTCCTGTCACCATTACAATTGGTTTGTAACCAACATGCTGGCTACTTCAGTAAACAACACAATTTAAGTACATGATTGAATCTGTTGTACATTTTCCCTTGCAAAAAATAGTTTGCTACAAACAAAAAAATATACTTATACGAGCAGTACAGCGTTTTTGAAACACATTTTTAATAAATATAAATAAATGCGGTGTTTGATTTAAATTATGTTTTCTTTTAAGTAATAGACTTTGCTAATAGTCTTTTATGACAGCGTTGTATGTACTGCATAAACTTAAGAGTTTTTAGATGAACAAGATTAATAAAAATAAATCATATTTGAGATAATTAATTTTATAGTTAAAAGAATTACAAGATAAAGAAAAATCGATTACCAAATAAGAGCTGCCAAGGAAAATCCGACAGTACAAAAATAAATATAATTCTAAGAACAATATTTCCATTGATACAAAAAAGCCAGCCTTATTTTTTAATTAATCCAAAAATACTACTGATTTTGTTTTTTTCCTACTTTTCAGCAAAAAAGATCAAAATTGCTTTTCGCAAAGAATATCTTTTGTTACAATCAAATATTTTATTATGTTTCTACTTCATTTGAAAAGTTATTTGTGTTTTTACTACACTGACAATTTATTTATTTCTTAAATGCCAAATGACACTTTAAATTTAATTAAATTTTAATTACATACCAAGTTATAAAATCTACCCAAAAAAAAAGACTTAAAATGTATCTTTATTTTTTATGGGGTATTTAGAAGAACTTAACAATTTGTCGCCGAATAATAGAAGCAAATAGAAGCATAATATCCCAGCGAAAACTTGATAATAACTTCTGCCAATATAACCAATATACTTTTCCACACAAATTGCATACCATCTGCCTTACTTTGAAGTAGTTATGTAACTACTTGCTAATAAATGAAAAATTTAATTACTTTCCGCCTGGCGTAGCGGTAGAAAAGATGTTCGCTTGTTCAACTCTTGCTGAAGCCATGAGTTTTTCTTTTAATTGTTGTTTTTTGTGGAAATAAGTTTTTGGCGTTTAATAAAATAGTTGTTAAAAAGACGAGTGAGTAATCCAATGAAATCAAACACAACTAATCCTTCAAAAACACCGTATTCAATGAGCTCTAAGTATTGATAGTTTGATGACGTTATTTTCAATATGAGGTGGTAAGGACTTGCCTCCAATGACATCGTCATGTTGAACTATTGAGTTGAAACACCAACGTAGAATTAAGTACTTCATCTGTTTGTTAACATTTTAACTTATTATCATGCCACCAAAGTTTGTGCTGGGATTTTTAGGTTTTATATGTATATATGTACAAATACATACGAACATCACAAGCCAAGCTACAACTTGGCAACAATAAGTTCCAAAAAAAAACTTTTGTTATTGCTCATTCACACACATCCTTTTATATATTCATTGAATAATTCTGGCTGTTAGTATACATGAACATGAGGTCGGTCCACTGTAACATTTTTATCAATGACATTTAAGTGAACGTGTTTGTGGCCACAAACGTGACGTTGTAGTTGTTTATCTTTCAAATAAAGCCAGTTAATGCTTATGAATCTTTACTTACATCTCATTAACTGTGTCGGTGTAAAGCTACGTGCCTGCAATAAACCAAATATGCTCTAGTGGTGTAACAAACACTCGTAATCGTATTCTCTAATTTTTTTATTTTGGGAATATTTACATTCTAAAAAATACAAAAAGTGCTGCTAAACATCAGGTAAATGAAAGAACAAACAAAATAATTATTTCTTTTAATTTTTTTCACAACTAACATTAAACAAAGACAAATCATTTTTCTTATTATCATGTTAAGTTATAATAAAATCTCAGTAGAGGGTTGTTGAACTTTAAAACTAGCAGTTTATAATCCTTTTCTTCTTTAAATATTTTTCCTAATATTTTTACGGATCGCAAAACGATCTCAAATTAAGAAATTTGCAATTTAATATCTAAGCAATTTGTGAAAAAAAGACTTCCAAGGAAAACAGAACCAATTAAGTTCGTATTTTCTTTGCAGGTGTGACACAAAACTGCTGCGGAATAGATAAAACAAACTCGTGTGTTTGCTTATTAGCTTTTCACCATGTCAGAGATAACAGAGAGTGGCGTCATATGATATCCACTTTCCGCTAAATATTCCACAATAGTTTCTCAAATTAAAACATAAGCAGGATTTAGGAAACTTAGTTGAGAAATGTAATTTTCATCGTTACTTTCATTTGTATTGCTTATTGGACACGGTATCTTCAGCTGCATCTCATCTAGTACGATAAGATTTTTGACCACGAGAACTTGAAAATGTTTGACCGTCTTTAAGAAAATCCACAGTGTGTTGTATGGTCTGCTCTTTGATATGTGTAAACAATATGACTTTATATCTTTCTTAGATCAATGAGGCGTGATAAACCATATTTTATTTTCTAAAACAGAACGTTTGCTAATAAGATACTGTTTTAAAGAGGCTGCACTGCAACCAATTAATTAAACGGATCAATTAAGATCATTAAGAATATTGTGCAAAATTAGGGTTAAGTTAATAAAAATTAAGTTTAACTTAAGAAAAATTAAGTTTAAGTTAAGAAAAATTAGGAAAGTTTACCCAAATTAAAAACGTGAAAAGATCCAGCCTTCCGGACGTTTCGGTCATGAGATAAAATTGAATTATTTGCTTAAAAATTATATTTTAACAATCTCCGAATGGGGCCGTGCGAATAGCGCCAAATTTAATGTTCGTAAGACCCAGTGTTGTGTGCTTACACACAGATGTACGACCAATCATGATGCTACATCTGTAATATTTGGTGGTGTTGTGTGGGTATTGATAGATCAGAGACTCTTGATGTTCTTGGAATATATATTAAATGTGATATTCGATGGACTGATCACATTATTCAAGTTTCAAAAGAAGTATTCAAGTACCTCGGTTTTCTGAGACAGTGTAAGAGATACTTCACACGATCTGATCTCCTTACTGTTTATACCCAGGGCTGCCAGTAATACTTTCAGAAAAATCGAAAAGTTTTGTAAATAAAATCGACAAAATCAACACTATTTACAAAAAAAGTCGTCAATCAAAAATCTTCTGTTTTATTTAAAAATTAACAATTTAACAGATTTATTAAAAACAACAAAAAACTTTAGAGATTTTATTTAATTCAAAGTAAGATTTAAAGTGATTTTTTGTCAAAACAGGTTACTTTCCAAAATAAACGTTAATTTTTCATTGATATGTTTTACATTTTAATTTAAATATAAATTCATATGGCCTTATTCACAAACGCATAATAAAGTTAATGTGTATATTAAAACCGGTTTTCCCATATAAGAATCCAACATTAAGCCTACAATAACTTTATTAATCGTTTGTGAATAAGGCAAATAGAATATAATTATTATATATATTTATTTTATATACTTGCAATTCATGTGTAGAGTCGATTTTTTTATTTATTCGATTTTATACGCGTACAAACATATGTACATATAAAGTACTAAAGAAGGACATATGATATTGATTTATATTGGGTACTCGTAATTACAAAATAAAAATACTATACATACATATCATAGTTATGATTTTTTCTAATATTTTTTTATAATGCAAACATTGTATCATTTAGAGGAATTATTTTTTAAATAATCCTCTCAAGGGTTCCTGTTTCCAATGAATTTCTTATCTTAGTTTTATTAAGATTAATTAAATCTAAATCTTCTTTCAACATTAGCTGAAGAGTTTGGCAAAGTCATTAAGTTATTTACAAATTCACAAAAATTTGGAATAACAGTTTCATTGTTTGGTAGATTAATTGACTATCCTCTTTTCCAAAATATATCCACATTTAATACGCTGTCTCCAAAATCCAAAAATCTTAGTTCTCTTATTTCATGCTCAATATCTTGATATTTTTCTTTAGAGACTAGATTAGGGAAACCTTTTAATAAAGTAAGAATTTCGGAGTTTTTTTTTAAATCACTGATGGTGTAATTAAATTTTAATTTTTTATAATTTTGTCATCGAAATCGAAATTTTTTTATTTGGTAACACAGTTCAAAGTAAAATGATACACAATTATCAATATCAATTGTATTTTATTTTACAATATACCAATACAAACTTCTTCAGTTTTAGAAAATGTTTTAGAGGAGTATTTTTTATACAATCATCTACTAAAAAATTTATTAAAACATTTTAAAAAAGTTTCGTCATTTCAAAGTGCATGTTGTAAATTTGAATGCCTTCAATTTTGTTTAGATTATTCATCAAATTTAGCAGAATTTAAAAAAAACAAAAGTTAAAGCTCGTTAATGTCATTAAAATTTTTAAATATTTATTTAGCAGTATCAATATCATCGATATTGGCCTCAAAAGAAAAATATATTTTTAAAGCTTGACATTTTGCCATACGTAGAGGTTATATTGAGCAAAAAGTAGCGAAGTCAAAAATCTTCAAAGTATAAGGGATACTAAACAAAATTCGTCAATCGTCATTTTGTGAAATTCGCTATGAAAAATCCTCAAAATGACGCATGGGCCGGTGCTTCAAAGCCGTACCATACACCTAAAACAAAACCTTTTTTAATCTGAATTGAATTCAATTGCTTTTAAATATTTGTGGAAATATTCTATACAACAACACTTTGAATTGCTGCTTAAAGACGCAAACAGAAAGTGAGAAACAGAAAATCTAAAAATATGTATGTATGTAAGTCTTACAGAATTAACAAATGTTCTGTAGAGTTGTAATTGATAGTTCCATATTTAGGATCCAAACAACAATCGAACTTTGAAATTCGTATTCGCATTCCTAATCGCGAATATTTAAAAATGCTTGTTCATTACATCACTAGTATACACAAAAAAAAAAAATTTGTTTGTTAAAACGGTTCGAAGGCTGTTGAAGGCTCACATATGGCAATCCGCTTCACAAAACATGATTTTTGAGATGTTTTTAAAAAGGAAAACTCTTTTGCCAAATATATTGGCATTAAAAATGAATTTCCATATTTTTATTGATTTCTTAATAGTGTTTCACGAGCCTCGAATAACAGTTTCCATATACAGCTTTTGGCATACCGTCGCCCCGAAGTTATCTTCCCGTACATATATTACAAAGTCAAAAAAGAAATACATGAGACAGCTTATCCTAAGAACTTAAGACATGACGTTTTAAGCCTGACCTGCGTCAACCGGGTCTAAGATCCTGAACTTGTGCTCCGCAAGTAGTGCAAATTCGGATCATCTAATAATTTGTTTGTATATAATGTTAAATCTTTAGACGTAATTTCCCATAGTAAAAATTTTTAGAGATACGTGAAGATAACTTCGGGACGACAATTTGCATATTTTAAAAGCTCTTATGTTTAAGAAGTATACGATAATGGGCATTTAGCAGGATCAGCGAATACCCCTATTATAAAACAAAGTTTCGTATAATTTTTTATTGTTTTTTATACAAAGCTTGGCATCACATATGCACATACATACATACATTTTTATGATATTTTTTCAGTATACATTTTCAAATACCTTTCACAATAACAACAAGTTTTTCTTAGTTGGCATATCAAAGAGCATTTAACGGTAATGTTACCATTTAATACTTAATTGTATGCAAAAGGTGGTTGAGCAGACAAGAGCGAGCAAAAACTTTCAACGATTTTACACCTTTTAATATTATTTTATTTTATGTATCTTTTTAGTACTTGGAAAATGTTTTCTGCTATCTTAAGCGTATAGTGAGAAATTACCCAACAGAAGCATGGACAATCGTTTGAAAATACAGTCGAACTTCCATAACTCGAATCAGCATTGTTCCAAAAAAATCTTCGACTTACGGAGACTTCGGGTTATATAATTTATGTGTTGAACAAAAACATAATTGCAACTACGTCCGTATATTAAATGGTTTACTCGTACCTATATGTTTTTTTATTTAAAACAGACATTTAGTGAAAACGACATATAGAAAGTAAGCTATAGTGAAGTAAAATATTCTGAAATTAGTGACTAAAACAAAATATTACTTTAAATTGTTTATAGCCTTAAGGCAGAATTAGTTTGTACGTTCTGTTCTGTTACGCTGTTTTGTTTCTGTTCAATTGAAAAAATGTATGTGGTTTGTTGTTACTATTTCTGTTCTGCTGCGGATTATTCTGTAGCAAATAGAATATAACGTTAAGTGACAGCCAAGAGTTTCTATAGCGGTATTCAGTGTTTCATGCAAAGGTCTTGTAAAAGTGCAAATGCAAAATTCCGTTGCTTTTTCGTGTATTTTATTTTTTGGATTTCATAAAAAGCTACGATATTTTGCATTTGCACATATGCAAGAGCATTTGCATTAAACACTGAATACCGCTTATGTTTTTTTTGTTTCTATTAGTTTTTTTGTGGAGTGAAATATTACAAATTTTGATTTTAAAAGTGAGAATATATTATTTTAATTCAAATTATTAAAGATTTATATATTTTTGTCAAGTAAAAAACATTTTGCAAACATTTACAAAATTCATTTCTATAATTATATCGTCCACATCCGAAAGTTCGGACAGAGAACAAATAATTAAAAAATATTTTCTACAGAAACGAACAGCAACGAAGGGTAAAAATTAATGAGGTCTTTATACTATGTTCAGACATACATTTTTAATTGAGTCAACAATATTCAGTTTATTGACAAAATTATTTTAGTGTTCAGACATACAGAATTTATCTAACTCAATAAGCATTTGACATTTGAAAAATAATATTGTTTTTATTTTCATATTGAAAGTTAAAATTTGTTTCGAAATTTACAAAAATTCCTCTTTTAAAAAGAAATTACTCGTAATACTATAAAATAAAAATGCCGAACTGTTGCGGTTAGTACGATTGAGTGTTGGTAGGAGAAAAAAGAATCGCGAATCTACACTTTAGGAATTCAATTGCCATTGCAATGATGACCAGTATTTTTAAAAGCATTTTCGTATGACCTATACCAGTTTTGACATCTTCTGTAGTTAAATAAAGTCGACAGAAAGTGGAAAAAAGCAAGAACACTTCAAAAGCGCGTAGCCATCGCTATATTTACACTCAGTTCATCTGGGAAGTACAGAGGGACTGCTGACCTATTTACTTGAATGTCTCGTGGGCTGCAAGAGTAACTCCGCTGGCTGAGTTCATCGGCTATCTCTGCGTAGATGTGATCGGTTTTTTTGTGTCCACGAAGTCCATCCATTTTGCTTGGCCACAAGAAGGTCTGTGTCACTGGCATCACTTCAGCTCTTCTCTTCTCGTTTTATTTATTTTTATACCTATTTATTTAAAAAGAAATTGGTTAGTTTTTATACTAATAGTTATATAAATTTAATATTAATAAACTTACTTCTAATTTGACTCGCTTTTTTAATGTTTTCTTTGTTCTATTTTCTTCACATTTGCCACTCCCTGTAGATAGTTTTGCCTACTAAACACAATTGTAAACAGTGTTGCATTTCAAGTTATATTCAATATTTAAAACAATTTCATACTTAATGAACAATAACTAAATTAAAATTTTATATGGAATTTTGAGCTTAATAATGGTATTTATTGCGATAATCTCAATAAAGATGCATGTCTGAACAGCGTATTATAGTGCTTATCAGTTGTAATTTGCAAATATTCGATATGAATTTTGTATATCACCAATTCGCCGTTCCGCTTAAGATGGGATTCTCCGAATAAAAGAAAAATTTAATTCAAAACAATGTACTTCAATAATGAGTATGCAACAGACCACCTGATAAGTATGCAAATCACTCCGAGTTATATAATTCATATGCATTCGATTTCGTTCGAGTTATGGAAGTTCGAGTTAGGGAAAAATAATTTTAAGTTGTTTTCTCTCTTAACGCTACTGCCAATTGAATTGGATCGAGTTAGAGAAAATTAGAGTTATAGAAGTTCCAGTTATAGACGTTTGATTGTACTTGTTAGTATATATTCTTAATTTCATTTCTCAAATATTTGTCAAGCCATAAAAGAAATTCATAGTAAACATTTTTCATATGTAAACATCAATGTTGCTAGAGAATTTTCTAAAAAAATACAAAAACAAAAAATCCGCTATTCCTTTGCTACGATGCAAGACGATGTGCACAAAATTGGGAATTGGACTAATATGTTTTAGTAGCAGAAAACTACTTCAGTAGGGATTTTCCCCTATTCTGTCAAAACTGATATGTATGCATACATGTGCTCACTGGGATTTATACCTAAATTGCCATAAAAAGGATTTTTAGTTTGGTATGTGTGTGTGTAACCAACAACTAAATGCATACATAAAAGTGGTTGTTTGTATTTTTAAATAACAGTTCCCCAGCAGACACATGGACTTGGTGTGGATTTGAGATTTATTTATAATCACATTCTTTTCAAAATATCAAAGTTTTGCAAATAATTTTAGTTAATATTCATATGAATGTTCTTTTAAGTGTAGGGGATTATAAGTTACAATAATTGAGTTAACAAATTATTTTATAAAAAGAGATTTTGATAAATTCAAAGTATTTTTATTAAGAAATTAATATTGAAACATTTCATTATTGCTATTTTGCACTTTTGGAATATCTTAATTTGTTTAGACTTACAAAATTGGAACTTTAAATCACTCTAAGGTTTGACAAATATTTCGGAATAATTTTTGATATCAAATTAAGATAGCCAAATTTTTCAAACAAACAAACAAACAAAATGAAGTTCAATTTGTATTCTCTGCAAAAATTTTTAGTATATTCAAAATTGTATTTAAAATAATTTAATAATTTAATTTTTTAAGCTTTCGACCTTGTGTTTGTTGGGTTATTGGTTCACTCCCTACGCCTTTTGTTGTATGGTTTTCATATGTTCTCGTAGATGTACGATACGTTTGCCGGTTCTTTTTCTTATTGCAAATCAAATTAATGTAGTTTGTTTTTATTATTTAACAATTTTTGCATGAGAACACATAAACATGCCAATACGAGTAACTCAACAAACAGAGACCATTATTTTTAAAATATAAATGTTTCATCATCTCATATGAATTTAAAATTTTTTAAGACTTGCATAAAAAATTTTTTTTATTAAATTAATGTTAAATTAAATTAATGTTAAAAATCTCAAATCATTTTCAAACTTAAAATTTACGGCTTCTGTCAAAAAAGTTGTTGTTTGTGTATTTCTTTTCTACGATTCTTATGAAATGTTTTCAATTAGAGCTCGATTTCAACAAATATAATTCTTAAGCCATTTTAACCTAAGAAATTCATTATAAAATTACCAAAATATGAAAGTAATGAAAGCCTGAATACTGGAGGCATGTTATCATACTAGGGTGATCGACTCGGGTTTTCATCAAGTTTTTAAAACCGGATTTTCTGCAATACGGTTGTCAGTTTTTTCAAAATGTTGATGTGTCGAATGTCTAATAGTACAGTTTTTTACAATTAAAAAACCGGCTCAGTCGAATACTTTTCAATTTGTATATTTTACAAATAAACTTACTTTTTACTATATTACAACTGAGACGAATTTTTATTTTTTTTTTCAATGTAAAAGTCGGAGCGAATTAAATTGGCATTGTTGCGTGAGATGGATATCAAACAGCATATTTGAAAATCTGTATTTAGTTTTGTTGACATTTCGCTTCATATTTTATATAGAGTTACCAATCTATTGCAGACCAAAAACGAATAAATGAGCTTCGCCTAAAAGGTTTGAATACTTTAATACTATATCACAGAACTGGAAAATTCACCAAAAGTGTTTTATTAACTACTCTTTCATAAATGAAACAAAGGAATTCGTCGAGTAAGGACGTAACTACACTACACTTTTTTTTATAATATATAGACCTATTTACTTTTTTACAAGAGTGTAAAAATACATGCACTTGTATTTATTCCCATTTGAATTTCTTTAGCAAAGGGTCTCTTTTTGATCATAGGTGTCTAAAATTTTTCGTGAACATGTAGTTTGACGAACCATAATCAATCAAAAACTTTATGATATAAACGATATGAAGCAAATTTTTATGCTTAACTTTTAATTTTTATATTATTGTATAGTATTTACATGAACTGTTAACTCTTTTTTGTAATAAAGCAAGTAAAAATGAAAACTTTTCTTAAGAAAAAAAAACCGGTTGAGCGGTTTTTACTGAATTTTAGAAACCGTAACCTGGTTTTTCAAAATTTCACCAATTCGAACTATTCGAAAACCGGCTTCTGGAAAATCTCGAATAATTGATCACCCTAGTAACTATGTGTATATTGGTGATTAGAATCATTTTGTTCGACACCCACACTCACTTTAATGCAAAAACTGAGAAAAAGTAACAAGAAATAAATAAAGCTCAACGTCGTAAAAAAATAAGCCAGTTATTTAGTGTTTACATTGAGGGAAGAGCTTAAAAAGAATAACATATCTTTGAAGTGAGCAACTTATACTTATACACCTCACTCAGATGATTACCCTCATCATGCCAATAATGAAATGGCTCATAGTGCTGATGGTTTCCAAAACATGCACCACCATGGTCAGTCTTTTTCGTCTAGTCCTTCACCGTCTATTGGAGATGATCAGGGGCATAAACTTGGTTAGACGCCCAAAAACTGCTGAATAGTATGCGGGCCTATTGTTATGATTTCTTTTTAGTGAATAAGGTTTCAGTTTTACGATCAACAGGAAGCATTGGGAAAAAAGACTCAAAGAGAAAAGAAGAATACCAAATGGAAGCACTAAGTTCCCATTCAGACTTTGCTGTACTGGCACACCAAGCAAAATTGCTGAATGCAAAATACGTTGCTATCTCCGATGGGAGGTTTTGCAAAGATTTAAAAGAAAGTCTACTTGGTACAGATATAAAAATAGCAAAATATGTTATTTTAATATTTTTATTTAGTTTATTTAATTTATCTTTATTATTTATATGAAGTATATCTTCAAAAAATCAAAAAATCGGCTAAAATCGCAAAATAGTATAGTGGAAATCGTTTATACTTAATTTGTAGAAAATGTATTAATCGCTTAACCGATCAATAACAAAATTAACCGATTGAAGCGAAACCTCGGTTAATTAATCGAGCGATTAAGCCGATTATATGAATACTAATGACCACTGAATGACGAATTTTAATTCAATTAATAAAAGAAATGCTTCTAACTAAAGGCAATCTCTTGAACCTTATCGTGGTCTCAATTTTACTTTTCCCTGAAACCCTAATCGGTTGACTCCATGCGCTCGATATAGAATAGTTTGGGAATCGCGGGCTTACGAAGTGCTTTCTATATCCGTGATTATTTTGTTTGTGTTTGTGTTTTAGACTTTTATCTGTGTGTATGTGTGCTATGTTTTATAAATGAATGATTGTATTTTTTGAAAAGATATGCATATGAGCATTTTTTCAAAAGTTGAGTGTCATTTGAGTGACAGTAAGTGCTTTCAAAATACAAGTGCATTGCGTTTATTTCGTATTCAATGGAGTTGGCATTTTTATTATAATATCAGTTTAAAAATAAGTATGTACATATTTTATTTTATAACGAGTCCCACTAGTGGATTTCATCACATTTGGGTATGTGTTGAAAGACGTAACTCGAGCTCAATTTATATTTTTTAATTATACTTTCCTGTAGAATTCTGAAGCGGCTGCAAATAGTCGAAATGAAGAGTTAAAAAAGTGACACGTTAACAATAGTTAAATGTCAACATATAAAACTATAAAAGTAGTACTTGGTCTTAATCTACATTATTTAATAGGTTTACTGCTTTATAAACAAAAAATTGTATTTCAAGTCTACTTTAAAACAAACTTTTCGTAAATGATTTTCTTAAAGTAAAGTGATATTCAAATTGAACATTGAATAGTACTTGAGTTCGCCTAGTGGCCGAAATTCGACCATCAGTTTAAAAGTATACCTATTTTAGTTGCATTCATTTAAAGTAAAAAAAAACATAATTACCCATTCCCTTGGAAAAAACAATCAACAAAATAAAATTGCATACAAACAGTTTTTGCATTGAAGGTAATACATCCATACGTAATGAATATGTACATCCATAATTAATTCTCATCTCTTTTAACTCTGATCTCTTTTTTTTCAAATTCATTCATATGCTGAGAAAAAAAATCTTATTACTCATATGAGTATACATATGTATGAAGGTACTCTTAAACACTCTCATTGCTTTGCTAACGCTTTTACTTTAACCAATACTTACATAAGTGAATGCACTTGTGGCTATTTCGTACTAAGCCCGAAAACTATTGTTTCAACCGATAAAATTTAATAAGTTAAAAACCATATTTTAACTTCTCATTGCTGTATGTGTTTGTATAAAAAATACTTTAAGCAAGAAAGTGTTGTACAAATAAAAGTTTTCGAACGTGAAACTATAATTACTGTACAATTACTGCATTTACAAACGTTCCAAAAATTTTTTAATCCTATAAATACGTATAAATATCTTTCAAAAAGCTGTTTTTTTTTTTTGTTCATGAAAAACCAATTCAGTGAATGGAATTGGAGAGATGATTTCAACTAGATTTATACATAAATAAAACTTCTGCGAATACAATACATTAATAGATAAGATTGTTGCAAACAAGAATAAGAAAAAGATTGTTCTCAAATAGCAATTACTTTTAGTAGGTTTTTTTTTTGCCAGATATATGAGAAAAAATTCAGTACTAAATGAATATGAAGATTAATATTTGATTTTCCGTAAATAAAAATTCTATGTAATTTTACTTTAATGATTATATCACTACAGTAGAATAGAGTAAAATAGGCTGAGGTGTGATTTATTCAAACACGTTTGATAAACATCATTATATGTATGTAATCTTTTTTTTCTTTATCTTTTTTGGCATAATAAAATTTTAATTTTATTCAATCGTCATGGAAATCAACATTATTAATGTATTTCTTTTTTTTTGTATAAGGATACTTACTTCGTAGTATTGAAATCCTTGAATTTTCTTAATCCCTGCTGCCAGCAGTTTTTACACGTCTTCTTTTGCACAAATTGCTGAAGAAAATCAATTTTTCAGGACTTGCTCTCAAACTTTTATACAAAAATAGTCACATACTTATACTATTTACTTATGCAGATTATGTATGTATGCGTGTTAGGAAAGTCAAGATTTTCGTAGTCTTTTTATTTTAAGAAAACATATTTACAAGAAACTGCCTGCCGCTTGATTGTGAATGTCTTGAGAGGTGTTTGTGCAGAGACATGTAAGTGTTCCTGTAAATTTATATTTTCATTTTTCTTTTCTTTCTTTTCTTTTTTTTATGTGTTAGTAAAAACATCTACAGTTAGTAACAAATAAGAATCAATGTTAAGAAAAGAACACTTTTACTTTAATTTTGTTTGTAATCTCACCAAAGATATTAAGATGTGTTTGTGATAAGTTTTTTAGTTTAAGTACCAAGTGTTTGGAAAATTTTTTATGTATACAAAAATACAAAATATCGGAGAAGTAGGGAGGTGAGTCAAAGTGAGTAAGAAACGTGTTTATATTGACAATTTAGAAAGAAAAAAAGTCTTATGAATTTTTTTTATTTAATCCTTAGAAACTCTGAAGTTCTTTAAAAGGTGAATCGGAACACAAAACCAAAATCTGTGAGCGCACGCATCTTAATTCTACTTGCGTCACCGCTTCAGACATATGTATTTACACATACAAGAGCCTCCTTAAAGTTTTTTTGACACTGATAGATTTTTTCTATACAAAATATTGACTGTAAGTCAGTATCATACCCCCACGGTAACAAATAAGTGGCTTTATCTTTGAAAAACTTTAATAAATCCACCAACCTTTTTCCAAAGTGAGTGCTGTGTTGCCCAAACAGTGCGTTTGTTAAGAAAATAGTTTTGGTCAAAGCGAAGCACCCACCGCGAAGCGAATACTGTACGCAAGTTTGTGCAAAAAGTTCGTGAGACTGTCTTACTAGTGTACACTAATCATGCTATGCACCGACGAAAATGTCACTGCTGTGGCCGAAATTGTGCAGCTCAATCCACGAACGCCGACTCGTAGTCGATTCCAGCAACACGACATTTCACGCACCAGCATGATGAAAATTTTACGCAAAGTTCTCATAATATTCGCTTGCAAGATGTAATTGACTCTGCAATTCAAAGTAAACGACCATCCACTTTGTTTCAGATTTTCATTTTGAGAACAGTATCCTAAAGGATAACCAAAAATTTGCCGAAAAATTATTTTTTAACGAGGCACATTTTCATATCGGTGCCATTGGGATCGGAAAACTCACACATCAGTGTCGAGAAGCCAATGCATTCACCGCTAAAGTGGCAGTATGGTGTGGTTTTTGGAGTGCCCATGCAATTGGAAATGCAATTTTAGTCAACGGGGATCGCTACAACGATCGCCATATTGTCGATGTCAATTGGCCTCCTCCCAGCTACGATTTCACCCCGTTAGAGTTTTCCATGCGGGATGCCGATAAAGACCGATTATACCCAAATAATCTAGTAACGATCACCAGCCTTAATACTAATATCGTCTGAGACAGAACCAGAAACTGACAACAAAGTCTTGGAAAATTAGACTCTCAAGATGACATGTTACTGCGAGGCCAGCCGCTGCAGTCACATGAATGAAATAAATTATGTTAATATTCGTTATATCTCACATACCGTACCAAAATGAATTAAAATTTAAGTAATTTTATTTAATTTTTAAAAAGATGTTTGTATGTGGAGCACTTGGTAATGTAGTATTGCTACCTCAATGTATATTCAAAGTTTTATAAAAGAAGATAGAATAGAAACAGTAGAGAAGGCTATCGAAAGAATTCATTGCAAGACTAACTTACCAAGCCGAGTTTCAAATTATTCAAAAAACTATTTTATTTAATTTTTCGAATTTTTAAACGGGGTTTTATTAAAGGGGGTTTTTGAGCTATTTGGAAACCCGTTTTTTCTAAATTGGTTGTTAGCGGTTTTTAATATTTTTATTATTTATTTTTTTTTTAGATTTTATGCGATTTCTTTCAATCAATTTAATTCAATTTAATTGTCTTTCAGACAATAAACAACACTGTGTGTTATCATTTCATGTTGAATATCATTAATAAGGCAAATTAAATAAAGCTAATTTGCTGTATCTCTGATTGTCAAACACCATACATAAAAAATTATTGTGTATTTTTTGTATATGGTGTTTGACAATCAGAGAACACGCCAAATTTGAAAAGGTCCAAATTTAGTCTTGTGAACAAAATGGCAAATTCGAGTTTGTTATTGCAATAAAACTTTTTAAACATATTTTTTTAGTAAAACAAAAAACACTTAAAATCGTTTTTTTTCAAAATATTTAGATCAAATCCTGAAAATAAATTGTACTATTTAGAATTTCAGATGCATTTGTTCCAAAATAGTTTTAAATTTTTCTGAAAAAGACAATGAATTTCATGTAGTGCATTATAATCCAAAATTGATAATTTCTTTACATTTGACCACGCCTATACCGCCCACCGTATGTTGAAATAAAGGAAAAAAATATTTTTCCAGATTCCAACAATAAGTACGCACAATTACATTCCATTAAATATTTTTATTCCAGCTAACTTTTCAAAACCCTTTGGCAGTTCTGTTTACTAAATGGCCCACTTTCATTTCCCATTGGAGTTGCTGAGGCTGGTTTTTCTTGTTGCACTGTGTTATTATATTAAAATGAAATCTGTCAGTAAAATTAAAAAAAAAAATACTTTGAACATTTTAATGAATCTAATGAACCAATTTTTTAAATTGTCTTATAAAACGCCAGAATACAATTTTGTGCAATTTAATTGTTATCAAACAAATTAAAACAAATCTTTTGGTCATTACGAAATAATTTGCAACTAAAAATATAAATAATGTTACGTACACTAATTTTAAAAAGTGATTAACACGTGTTTGAGCATGAAGTTGTATTTATTAAGTTTCCTTTTTTATCTCCAGCTCACATTTGTACCTCCTTTATTCCTTTCCTAACTTTCGATTCTCATTTAATTATGTTTTCTTTCAGGAAAAAAACGAAATAAAATTTCAACATCAGTACTCCGAGTAAATAAATAATTCTCAAAATTACCGTCATTTGTATAATTTTTGCCTTGTAACGTAGTCGTCCTGCTTTCCAGCCACCGCAACTCATTTTAAATTCACATCCTTATGTGAGTAAATTTTTATTTCTTCTTTTATTTTAAAATTTTTGCATTTCTCTGTTCTTTGCATATTCTCACACACTCGTACTTAGATGTTTGACGCTAACGCACGTTCAAAATATTGGTCCTATTTCTTGAAGGATTTAATTTTAAAAGCAACAATTTGAAAGGGAAATGTTTCCCTCATTCCTTCATGATAATTTCACAAACGGAAATGCCTTTTTTTATTTATGTTTAGCTGTTTTTTTTTATTTCTTTGTATTTGTAATTTACTTTCTGCTTGTTGTTGAAGTGTGTGCCTGAGAATTCAATAATGTTCACTATGGCAGTGTTAAAACAATGCAAATAAAACGATTTAAGAATATATATTTTTTTTGAGAACGAGCTCATTTCACACTCTGTTATTTGGCTTAAGCGCGTGTGGAGAAAATGACAAATTGTTCCAGAGTTTTAAAAATTTTAGAATATCTATTTGTAATATTATACATATTAAAAACGGGAATAGATTAACAAGTGTTTAGATGGTACAGAACATATAAATTCTAAGCTATTGGTCTGAAGTATTTATTTAAAACGTTCTATTGATAACGGTAAAGGCTTTAATAATATGGTCTGTAATTTGAATTAAAAAGATAGACATCGCGATATCTAATCTTTCGTATCATAAATCATAAAATTATTCCAAGCTTTCGATGACTCCATTAATAAAAGTCACTGCAGAGACTGGAAAAGTCCGACTAATATCGTCGGAATTCATAAGTTCAAAGTGAATGATCCGCCTTCCACTATTACGCAAAACAATACATTCATAGAGAATATACAAGGCTGTTTCATCATCTTTCATGCACAAACAACACAAAGATGAACGCACCAACTTCATTGTCCGTAAAGGATAGTTTAGACTGAAATAATTGGAGAAGAAACCGTTAAACAGTCGCATGTTATCTCTGTTGAATTCATGGATATCACTGGGCATCTTCAATTATTCTCTATAGGTTAAAGTTTATGAGTGAGTGCTCGTTCTCAATACAAACCACAAAATTTCAAACACACATCCTATAAGACCCCTTGGCTGTCAACATATGTGCTATAATATTTATCACGTGCAAGTCTCTCACCTGATGTGGTAAATATTAAGCCACAGTGTCGCTCACTTACAACATCTCTTCTTCACGGCTAATAATACTCTATAAGACAATGTCCTTCCTTATTCATGCTACAAGTTTCAAATTATTCTTCTCCACAATTTCGAAGTTATAATTTTTATTACATTCACGACAGTGCGCACAGTGTGCACAGTGCTTAAGAAAATAATATATTTCTATTTCAGCTAAATACTGCTGAATTTGAAGAAAATCCATAATTATTTCCCCGCAGGAAGCTTCCATGTTACGAGAAAAATTGCAAATATTCTTTACTTTTCATCCCTGATGTAAGTAAGAAAAACGTGTTAAAAAGTGTGAGAAGCTGTCTCTGACACGCAATGGAATCAACAAATATTCCTATAATAAGTATATTGCTAGCGAAATATAAATTGTGAGTGTGTATAAAAAAAACATATGTAGATGTGTAGATGTGAATCTGTGCAAAGTTAACATGCAACAATGTTTCCTGTGTGTGACATTTGTAAACTAAAATTTATTAAAAATTGAAAGAAATGAACAGTTGCAGTAATACAATCTTCTATTTGCAACAGAAGTGGCACAAATATTGTCAGCAATAAAATTTTTATTAAATTATTAATGCTGCTTTTGCTATTGTTATTGTGCGCTTAATGGAAATGAGCATCCAGAATGAGAATTGTGCAAATTAAATGTGACTTGAAAAAATTATTTTATTGTAACTTAGTATTAAAACGTTATATTTTGAACAAATAAGATAATAACGGCCTGTCCCACGACATCAAACGTTATCGTTTGATAAAATTCTAAACGCAGAACAGCTGATTGGCGTCCCATTAATAACCAATTATATAAATAAAATAGTTTGTGAATGAGACGCAAGTTCGCGAAAGTATCTATCTATGTATGTATAATTAATAAGCAAACACGTTTTTTCTATCCCTTTTGCAGTCGTAATACTGAAGATATGCACAATCTAAATTTCATTAAAATTCGGTTTGATATTTAGGGAGCTATAAGCGTTCAAAGTTGCCACTAATACGTGGATAGTTATTACACATGCATGTATCAGCTTCAAGTTGAAAAATAAACAAAGTATGCATGTCCAATTTGCTTTTGCATGGAAATGAGACAGAGTTTGAATTTATTTATTTAGAATGCATATTTTTGAGTCAACCGCTAGATACACTAGTTCAAACAAAAACAAGAAATAATTAAAAATAAGCAAGGTACATTTTTTATTTTCTGACTGTCAAACAAATTCCAAACATAAAAAATTTTGATTAGGTTTTTTTTCATATTGAGTTTGACTTTCAGGAAATATGAAATCAAGGATCAACTGTTTTAAAGGGTTTACCTTGTTAATTGTATCGCGGCAATAGCCCAGCTGTTAGATAAGTGTGCTGCTAAATTTTATTCTATTTCATTTATTATATTCTATGTGAGTTACTGACAGGGAATTCGGGCGACTACTTTTTAAATGATTCTTAAGAAAAGTAAGACTTTTTTATGTTGATGATTTGGACATGGCAGACCCTTTTTCATTCTTCATATATTCGACGTATTTTTTCTGGATTAAAACGGTTGTGAAGCTGCATCATTCGCGTCTTCACAATACTCACTGGAATGGATTACAGTTGAACTTCCATAACTCGAACTTCTACAACTCGAACGAAATTGCATGCAAATGAATTTTATAACTCGAACTGATTTGCTTACTTATCAGCTGGTCTGTTGCATACACTTTATTAAAGTGCATTGCTTTATATTAAATTTTTTTCAGGGGGAACGACGAGTGATGTTGAAGAAACTTCTTAATGGCCTTTCAGAAATAACTTAGAATATTCTTATCGAACACTGAATTTATATTTGCAAACTACAACTGATGAGCACTATAAGACTTTGAACATAATTTTTACTTCACTATAGCTTACTTATTATATGTTGTGTTCAGTAAGTGTCTGTTTTAAATAAAATAAACATATTCATCATTTAATATTCGGACATAATTGCAATTGTGTTATTGTTTTTTTTCAACAAATAAATTCAGTAACTCGAAGTCTCCGTAAGTCAAAGATTTTTTGGGATAATGATGACTCGAGTTATGGAAGTTCGACTGTAATTAAATATAATTTCAGCAGAAATTTTTTCATTATGTTGCCTTGCAACAAAACACATTTATTTTGTGTTTTAATCACCTGTTTTTATAATTTGGTATAAATTTGGCATGGCTGAATACTCCCCTTTTTTGGAAATCCGTTTGATTCGTATGTGAGAACGTAGAGCTGGCGTATTATGTATTATGTATTGTTTCAACGACTGCTTCAGGTAGAGAGCATCAACAAAAAAATACTTCTAGCGGTGTTTTTAATCTTTCCATCTGGGATTCATTTTAGTTGGAGTTGCACATTCTCGTAGTGAATCGGCTTAGGAAATCGAAGCATAATGTAGTCCTTACGAATTGCGTACAAATAATTAGGATAATGTTAAATAATGTAAATATAACACAAAATTAAAAAGATAATATTAAATTTAGCGACACAGAGAAGCGTTCTCTCATATCAGCAGTAAAAAAAATATTTGGAATAAGTCGCATAAACTACATTGTAACCGCAACGATATAAAAGTATCGCCATAAAATTAAACACTATTGTTAGTATAAGAAAAATACTGTTGCTTACTTCAAGGCAATAAAACCGATAATTTATTTCTAAATCGTGGTACTGTGCACCACTGGCTAATTGTCAAAATTTTCAAACGAAGGGAGTGTGTCAATTGGAAGCAAAGTAAATGGTGAAAAAATATTTGCTTGTGGGGAATAATTTCATGTTCTGTCGTGCCAAATGATATCATTTTTGACACCATAAAATTTTGTTTTGCAGCGGTGCAAAACATTTGACTAGAGGTCGTCGGCTACCAACAAATTTTTAAATTAATTTTTATACACATTAAATAAAACTCTCTGCTGTAGTGAACCACATGGTGCACATGGGGGCGCTGGTGGACGCATTGTCTTCTCCCGGTGTTAAGAGCACTGTGGAGTAGGACCATGTTGGTAGGCACCCACACAAATCTTAGACACATTGTAGCGAAAAATTGTATAGTGCGATGTACAATTACAATCGCAAACAAATTATAATGAACAATGCATTTTTCAGTCTAACTACATTTAAAAGCCATAAAAATTCAATGTAGTGGGCGACGGCTCGAATATTCAAAAATAACGGCGGTTTCTTACCTTGTTTTGTGATACCATGCTTCTAATTTGCTGCTTCTAAAAAATTTACAAGCTCTGTCAAAAATTCTGCTAGCCCCCAGTGCTTGTGACATTTTATTCACCTCAGCAGTGTCAAAAATTTACATACCAGTGCACTTTGCTACCGATTGGCACACACCCGAAATAATCAATGTTGCTCAACATTTTTTGCAAATTCGAACAGAGTACCAGGCTTAAGCCTGAAAAAAATTCAATTCATTTTTAAGTAGTTTCAAATGGTAAAGCTAGTAACAAGGCCGACAAATGAGGTATATGCAACAGCCCAGCTGGCAGGTAAGTATGCTGCCAAAATTCTTTCCATTTGCTTTATTCTATTACAATTAGTTTTACGCTTTGATTTTATTTCTTTAAAGCTATTTAACATGTAAGTATAAAAAATTTCATCTAAATACACAACAATAATGGGAAAATATGTAGAATGCTGTCCATGGTTTTAGACATTCGTACGTAATTAAATTTAACCGACATCCACATGCGGCCATTTTATTGGTGGTGTTGTGTTAGTTCACATGTTGTAATTGTGTGTTTATGTATTAACAGGAATTTACACAGAGCAACTACACCATCTCTTTAAACATAAAGTATTCTGTAATTTTTGCTTAGTTGGCCGTGTTTAAATAGTTATGAAATATAAATTCGACAATACCCAGCAAAAACTTTGCAATCAATGAAATAAATTAAAATACAAACAAATATATACACACATAATTTTCACTATTTATATTTTGGTGTTTTAATTCATTGTTATAATTTGGCGAGGAAATGGGACACAAATATTTAACGGCTTGGCTTACAAATAACCACTTCAAAATTTCTATATTTAGAAGCAATTGAATACCTAAAACCAAGTCGAATTAATTTTACAGGTGGTGCTAATATTACAACAAACGCCGAGTTGTTGGCATAAAATGTCAAATATTGAAAAACGAAATTAATTTAAAATTTGTTTCATCAATTTGAATTTGCCCCAAACAAAATTACTTTTTTCTTTAATTCTGTAACCAAAAAAATAATTTAAAAACACCAGATAATAAAAATAAATAACTTTCTGAAAGCTATAGCATCCACGGCGAAACAGACAGCTGTGCTTTCAACACCAACTGTAAAAGAAATTCACAAGACACAATAAATATTGAATGTCTGTCATAGTCATAGCAAATACATACATGTAGTCGCAAGAGAATTCGCCTTGGCAAATATCATTCTTGGATGCCAAAACAAACTGTTCCAGACTCAGAAAAATTTACCAAAAAGCACATTTTGACAATAAAAGACGATAAAACACAATGAGTCAGCTGTTTTATGTCACGTGTTTTACGTATTGGTTTATTGCACAACTATTTCGTTGTGCGATAAGGCCTTGTTCTCAAGAACACGCACACAAATAAACGAAAATCACATTCCTTTTCCCGGGGTTGAACTGCTCGTCATATGTATAAGAAATCGTTGTTCCTATAAAATCTGGTCGCATTATAGCTATAATATTAATTAAATGCAAAAAGCGATTATAGAGTTTTGACCAGCGAAATTATTTAAAAAATATAATAGAACCAACTGAAATTATTTTCTTTAATAAAAATTCGAGTTTTTGCCTTGATAGAGTCTAGTCTATTAACCGTTTCACGGTGTTTCGATCGAACTGCCCGATCGGTAGGTTATTGACAGCCGTGCTCAAGCACAGCTCTCGTGGATCCATCAATTAGTTCCCATTGTGTATCCATGTTGACCCGTCTCCCAAGGGTCCTATATTATCTGGCTGCTGATATTCTCACGCAGCCACCCGGTGGATTCAATAAATGAGTGGATCTTGTTTAAATCAATTTTAGAGAGACAAGTTTTGTCCCTAAGGGTTCCTTGATCAAATAATTTAAGAGGTAACAAGAACAAAAGCGCCACTTATTAAATTTTCATTGACAATAACCAAACATTATTTAATTTGGCGATGCTGGAAACAATTCAGGAATTCATATATTGTTTCATTACGTTGACCTGATTTCATCAATAGTAGAACAATATCCAGGACACCAAATTGTATTAAAGCTTTACTCAAAAATGGTAAATTTTGACAAGATTAAACACATCTTTCTACAGACATTCTCTTATGCAAATATTCTAAGTTATTGTTGGAAACGTTTTTATACAACTGCTCGCCGTGAACTTTCCATCTATTTTGTGTACTTAAAATTTATTTCGGCATCTCCACGTTTTACTGCAACATGAAACTTTGATCATTGTAGATGCTTGAGGTTCCTTTTTACATGTGTTTTATAATTTTGTCTTAAAGACAGTAATATAAGGATATTTTGTTACATCCATGCTTATTTTTCTTTCTATAATTGTATGATATCTTTTGTCGGAGAGACTCCAATTTTGTTTTATATAATGTAGAACCGTCTTTCTAAGCTCTTATTCATTTTAACGTGTTCTGTTAGATTGTGATCTGAACTTGAGGTATGTTGACAGTACCTGTTAAAAGTGCAATAAATTTGTTTATCATTATGTCGGTTTTCCAAAATATTTTTGAAATTTTTTATTTCTATAAAAATTTCCTATTAGTCACAACGCATTCAAATATGCGTTTTAATAGAACCAAAAGTACAGAAGTGATTGAATTTTGTGACTATATAAAGAAACTTCTGCAATACGGCCCAATTTTATGTGAACATCGCTTTAAGTACAAGTTATTCTACTGCGGCACTCATAAAATTATTTGAATGTTTATTTACTAGTTTATAGTTATGTCAATACTGTAAAGTAATGCAGACAGTATGTAGCTTGTGTTCAAAGGTATATTGGTCTTAATGGTAAGTCATTGCCAAGTTTTTGCTGGGTATGTAGTCGATAGATTGTGCGACAATGTATCTGCATTATTAAAAATAGATGGAAAAGTAAAAAAAAATCTTTTTATTTACTTAAATGACAATTAAAATACTTTACTTTAATGAGCGTTTCATAAAATGTCCATTAAATATTTAATTTAGTTTAGCAACAAAAGCAACGTAAATTAAAATAAAATATATCGGTTATTTTAAGTGTCCACAAATACGGCACGACATACACAGAAAGAAAAACTCCGTACTAAATTCTAGTATTTTCTACTTACTTTGAGTACGAGTCGTACTCACAATTTTAAGTATAAATAACAATGAATCTAATTTATCTCTTCTTTCTGAAGAAGCCACACAAAGAAGTGGCGAAATATCGGTTAACTAATAAAATTTTGTAAACGTTTTTTATAAAAAATTTACCTATAGCTCGAGATAAAATAGATTCATTTAAAAAAACAAAAGGTCGAAAAATATATAAGATTAATTTATAAATAACAATAAAATATTCTTTAATCAAGTCGAAAACGAGATTACTTTAGAAAACCAATTCTGGAGTTTCTTAAAATGAGTAAAACTTTCTTTAACCACATGAAAAATCTTGAATTAATTAAAAAATTCTTAAATTAAATTGAGCATTTAAGTCCGTCCGTACTTAAATCAATATATCTGTACTTGATTTAAGTAAACTTGGGATTATCGCACTTTTAACGCCGCTTGATTTCAGTACGGATAAATTGATGTTTCTTTTGAGTGTAATTGTGAAAGTTTTAAGCGAATTATATATGAGAAAAAATTTTTTTAAAAATTTAATTTGTGCATTTCCGCAAAGTGAGCAGTTCATTTAATGATTTATATTAGTAGCCGGGCTTATACTAAATCACAGCAGCAGACTAGAAATACATTCTAAGAACCTCTATAAAGCGAAAAAAGCTCTGAAAATGCCTCTTTTACAATTCTATTTATTACACTTTTCGGTCACGTACTTCTAACTTGTATTCGCAACAAGTAAATAAAAACATTCGCAACAAGTAAACAAAAACAATTGCTAAACGAATAAAAAAGCCAGTGGTCGAGCCGTAAAATACATATGAAAAACAAAAGCCATTTTTCATGATTTATTTCAAGATGTATTAAATTAGCAACTGATCTCTCCCCACACATTTTTATCACAATTGGCAAACAAATTTTATGTGCTGTGAGAAAGTTTTCAATATGTGAGAGAATTAAATAAATGAAAATGTAAAATGCTGAAAGAATATGTTTGGCTCAAGTTTAAGCCTGAGTTTACTCATTGTTGATAAATTCATCATTTCATTAGGAGAGTACTATATGGAACCATTTAGTATCCATCAGACTAGCAGAACGGATTTGTACTGATTTCGAGGTCGCTACATCATCGTATCAGCGAGGAATAACAAGCGAAACTTGAGCCAAACAATTGAGCGTGATGAATAATAAATTGTTCCAAATAGTACTCTCTTAATAAAATAATTTTTTTATCAAAAATTTCTTAAATTAAGCAAGAAATGGGTGAACTCAGATTTGAACTTGACCCAAAAAATTTAATATAAACCAAATATTAGTTCGACTGGTTACTTACAAACATAAATTATTGAAAATGGAAAAAGTTATTGAAAATTATTTGACTGGTGCTTGAATTGACAATTAAAGAAAAGTAGCAAAAATCAAATTCCTGTTGTTTTTGTTTTACCAACAAGCGAGCTTGAATAAATTTACTTTAATTTATTTATCATAATTTTTTTAATTTGAATTTTATGTATGTACATTAGTGTGTACCAAAAAAATAAATATTTTTTTAGCACATTTTTTTGGAAGCTTATGGGGTAAATTATTTTTGTGATTTTTTTTCAGATTTTTCGGAAGAGGTTTAGAGGTCACTGAAATCGAATTTAACCCAAAAATCGGGATTTCTCGACTTTTTTTAATTTTGCTGATTACTCGGCCCATTATCACTATTTTCTGTAATGCTTAATATTTTTTTTTAAAGAAAACTGTTCAAACTTTACTTCTCTGTGCAGATATTATAAGTTTCGATTATTATTTTGCTCATTTATGTACCCTTTATGACATTTTTTTTTTGTAAATTTAGCATAAGTTTTAAAAGTAACGCTTTGTAACTTTTAAAATTTCTATTGAAATTAAAAAAATTAATGATTCAGTTTAAATATTGAGTTTGCTCTTACCGTTCCAAAGTTATACCCTTTTTAAGTTTTGTACCAATTTTGTACATATGCATATTAAAAATAATTGATACACGTACAAAACAGGCGACAGACACGACGAGATGCGGTTTTCACTTTTGATATACTATTGCCAGAAGCTTCCGTAAAGAAGATGGTTAATAACAATATTATCAATAGATTTTCGAGAACGACAGGATTTTCTATTGTGGAAAGTAACTCTGAACTTAGAATGAGCCGTGTACAGATAATTAGTTATTTATTACTTAATAATAGCACAGGGAAGCCGATGGCATTAATTAACTTCCATATAATTTTAGAAAACTTTTTAAGTTTTCAAATAAATATGCATATATAACTTTGTTATTTTGTTTCGATAAAAGGCGCAGTACAATATCTATTTTCTTCAAATGCTTTTTTGTATGACTTGCACTATACTATTCAACATTTCGCGCATTTATTGCAATAATGTCAAAAAGTTTTTTTACTTAAAAAAGCATAATTAATCGTATCCTAATATCATTTTAATACTCTATGGAACCTTGGAAATTTTAAAAACATCTTACATGAGCAAATCGAAAAGTTTGCAAATTAAAATTAAAACCAAGTATGGCAAACCCTGCTCAAAATTGATGATCCGCAATACATATCCTAATTATTGTGTTTTTATTATTCTTGCTTTTTACATTGTAGTTTGTCTGCAATTATAAAAAAATTCCTAATTGTACATATGTACATACTTATTATAAGATCAACTGACATTATATTTGTTATCATGGAAAAGAATTATTATGCAGTTAACTTTAGCAACTAAAGGAAAATACGGCGATCAGTTAAAAGTAAAGAGTTGAGTTGTACGCCTGCAACGACCAGCATGAAGTTGAATTTACTATTTGAAATTTAAATTAATATTATTATAAAATATTATAAAAATAAACTAAATGAATTAAAATTTAAAAATTTAAATTAAATTAACAAAACAACTCCTTTGTCTTATTTCTGCTCCAATCATGAGCGTTGGAAATCGGTAAGGAAATTACAAAAACTTCTTCTACGACCTTCCTTCGCGAAGGAATCTACTAAATTCGAATGATATAAGCAGACTAAATGCAGAACATCAGCTACTTCTTGACATAAATGTATGAAAACTCCAAAGCAATATCGAAGAAAGTCGAGCTTTAGGGAGTAAAAAGATGTCCTGGTTGCGTAATATAAGAAATTGGATTTGAACGCGATCATTTTGAGGCGTAATAGAAAGGGTACCTGAGAGGGAAGAATTTCGCAAGAATCATACAGAATCTAACATAAGTCATGATTCGTTTAAATCCTGAGAAAGTGATTCAGAGAATGGAATGATTCTATCAAGAGATATTTAAAATTAAAGACAAATGGAAGTAGTGAACCATTTGTTATTCCCCCGATTTGAATTCTAATTCCATATTGGAATATTATTAAAATTAAATTTGTACTATTATTTATTTTTTTCAATTTTTATCATTCAAATGGGCTTTTTTGAACATCGATTCCATTAACATTTTCCGATTCTAGTAAAAATTTTTTTATACAAATTTTTTTCACATATATTAGTCATTTTATCGATTAAAAGATTAAAGTCCTTTTTTAGCTTTACCATCAATTATAATTTTATTAACGTATTTTAATGATATTTTCGATTTTTCGAATTTATGTTATAATTTGTAACATAATTTTAAGTTTTTTTTCGGCTTTGGTATATCCACTACTAGCTTTGTTCACATCCAAAAATTTATACCTTCTTCAGATGCTCTTTTTTTAATTTAAAATCACAACTTTTCTATTTTTGGCAACAATTTTTTAAGGCTTAAGTGTCTTTAAGACACGAAGAAAAATTAATATAACATCTAAGTTTCAATATTGTTGATATTAAAAATGAAAATAAAAGCAATATAAAATAAAGAAAACAAATAAAAAATCTAAATATGCTCTTAAGGACAAAATATTCAAAACTATGCTTTAACAAATCGATGCTAAAATTCCTAAACGGATAAATTGCTACCTAATCTGCAAAATGTTATATCATGTTTTTGGTTACCCTGTTTACTTATAGATATCATATTATAAAGAAAATATGTATTGTCTTATAAAACTATTGCAAAAATATACCATAGACCATAAATTTGACCCAATTTCTATTTAATAGCAACATTTACTACAAAAGGCGAAATGTTCTTTTATTTTAATTTCGCTTTAAGAACTAAAACAAATGCAGGAAATACACAACAACAGAAGATTGCTGCATGCTCTCTAAACTGACTTTGGCTAATGAATCAGAAGTTTACAACAAAAATAAATTACGCAATTTAAAGAAACGACTAACATTCTCTTGTTAGTCTTGATAATAGAAAACGAAGACGTCAAAAAATAAATTAAGTTTTAAACAGAAATTTCTTTAAACTTTTTATGGGATTTTTGTTCTTCGAATCTTAAGAGGACAGACAGAATAAGAAGTTATCGAAGCTAATTTGTTCTTTGTTTTTAATTAACTTGAAGAGCGTCTTTTTTCTTTTTCCTTAAAAGGAATTTCATACTATTTCTTAAGTGGAATTTCTAGATTTTAGACAAAATAATTGGAATGAACCAAGTCAATTTTAATTTCATAAATATAATTTTATATTAAAATTTATGATTTTGAGACATTTTAGTCCGTGGCTAATTTTTTTCGTCATTTCCCGTGGGCCAATTTGTTCATTAAGACCGTTTTTTCGGTTAGGTGTAAACAGTCAATATTACGACAATTCCCGTTAGTTTTAAAGTTGATTGACAGAAGTGAAAAATGTAGTCAGTTGTTTAAGTGCTGTTGAAATGTTTAGTGTTTTTTGCGCATGTTCCTGAAATTTTGTCATTCCCGTAGTAAGTATATTTTTCCGTTATTTATATTATAATTTCCAAATTTGTGGTATTGGTTTGTTAATTTTTTAAGTCTTCATTAGATTATATTATATTTTATAACAAATTTTAAAGATTTCCACATTTAATTTCAAGAATACTCACGTTTCCATCATTACCGTGCAGTCATTACCATGGGTATAATCAAAACCACGGTAATGACAAAAGGAACACGGGAATGACCTTTTCAATGTAAATTTGAGATTATTCAATCTATGGTAATTATTAAAGAAATTTGTCATAGGATTTTTAAACATAGCATCAAATACAACATGGCACCATCAAAAATAAAAGCGAATATTTTTTGTTACGTTTTATTTTTCTAAGTTTATAATCCAAAGAATGGATATAACGTATTAGTTTTATTAAATGTGTTTCCATAAATTGCTGTATGTGTTTTATTTTGCTACAATACATGGCAAAACGTCATTAACATGCTGCTCAGTCATTACCGTGCGGCATAAACATCATTTCCATGGGACCATTGTCATTCCCGTGGGGCTCAAAAATCCTTAAAACCCTTAAATATACATGGCCCATTGGTTATTAATACATAAAATGGTTTGATGAAACAGTATCAACCGAAAAATAATTATTTAAACCCATTTTCAATTCGTGATATCGACCCAAATATAGAAAAATGGCTTAAATTGAATGAAAGCAAAACTTAAATAATGGAAATAAATATGAATAGTAATATTGTAACAACAATCAATAATAAAGAAGTATAAAAAGTGAATCAGATTAAATACTTCGGTTTTATTATACTTTATATATAAAAAGATATTAAAATATATTGGATTCTTTAAAAGGAAAAGAAATAAAAATAATATAATAACTGCGATAAATATTTATAATATAATGATTAAGCCACACTACGAATTTGTGAAGGTACGACGAAATATAATCTAAAAACTAACTAGACTTGTTGGATACAAATCGGATCAGAGATGAAGGAACAGTATAAATACTAAAACAAACATTATCGTCACATTGTAATGAGTCAAATCATTGCCCTGATTTAGAAAACACAACAGTTTTGAATACCGAACACAATTACAAGCGATGTTATAAGTTAGAGATGTTACAGATAATACATGGATGAACGAGAGAAATAATTAATTTAAGAGCAGATTTAGATAGTTTTGCTCAGAGTTATAGATACTCGTATTTATTACATAAAAGTGGTAACGGAAATTTAGAATTTTTCAATTAAATGGAAACCTCTTTTCTATTTGTTTAATGCGAAATTTTAAAATCTTCTAATTTTTTCATTATTGACAATTTTTCGTTAGTTAAATTAGATCTGTTCCAGGTGCATAACAAAGAAGTCCGCACTATTGAGAGTAAAAAGAAAATTACTCTCTAAATGTTGTGCAAAATTGCTGGAATGCTAAAAACAACCATTGAACATTTGAAATACTAATGCTGCTTACTTTCTTAAATAAATTTTATTTCAGTGATTTTAGTCGCTTAAAATGCATAATATTTTAAAATCAAAACATTTGCATCAAACACATTTAACATTTATATAGAAGTCTAATTTATTTAACTTCTTGACAAACTGTAAACTAATAAGTCCAACATTTACTTACATAGCCATAGAAATTTCTAACAAACATTGACATACACATATGTGTGTATATTTTTAAATTTATATTTGTATTTATGTGCTCTTTACGAGTGATTATGCGTGTTTACTTATTCATATCGACCCCATGCGTAGCAATTTTGTAGCATCTCTGTGGCTAAAATGACCCTTAAATGCTACAAATAATTAACCAAATTGTTTGTTTTAAAAAAATGTCATGCATTGAAAGCAAAAGGCATTATAGACATCAAAATAAATTACGTTAAACCCTATAAATTATTGGCATAAACTTTTATTGTTATTTGTGGCTGAATGGCAATTTATTTCTACAAAATGGTTTCTTATTGAGCTAAATTCAGACCAGTCAAATACTTCATGAAAAAAGCGCAACCAGTATTTTTGAAAGTTAAAAAAATACTATTGTTGTTATATTGTCTATTATTTTTGGTGGGACATTTTAAATAAATGTACCTGTTTTAATTGACTTTCTTATTATTATTAAAAACAAAACCAAAAATAAAAAATAACCAAATCTTTCCTGCAGGTACTCAGCAGTTCGCTATGTATTGTGGTTATTGCACAAAATTATTATCAGAACTCTTTTGAAGCTTCGACTGTAAAGAGGATTCAGATTCGGAAAAGGTCTTTGAAGAAACAGACGAAGAAGAACCCTGGCACTCATCATCAGCTTAGTGCAAAGTAGAAGTTTTTTTAAATAAACTAATTGCTATTATTTTAAATAAAATTTATTGTTAATATTATAAATAAGTTATGACTATGAATAAAGTAATTATTTTCAGATAAATTAAATACTATAAAGTAATAAATTACAAAAATTTATTTTTATTAATATTTTTGGGTGGTGGGGATTGGTTACGCATTGGGAAGACATAAATATTTTGTGGAAACTAGCAAAAGAATAATTGTTTGACAGGGATGTTTTAGGTGGAGGGCGGTTGGAGGGATACCTACCCCTTCCTATAAAAGCTGAAAAATGTGATTTTCATGGTATTAAGGCGTAAGTAATACCTTTTTGTAATATTTACATTATTTTTGCAAATAATATTTTATTTCACCGCCCACAAAAGGGGGCAGAGAAAAAATGGCATTTTACGATCTCCTAGGTCCATGTTTAGCTTTCGCCGATGTTATCAGTTCCATTTTCTAAACAAAAGTACGGGAAAACTTAACACAATATTTCATTTTCCAGAAATAGGATTAGTTCTTCTAAGGGGAAATTTTTTCCCCTTGGTCTGATTTTACTTATTTTAAATAGTCTATGACCAAAACAAATACTTGTGCCAAGATTCATCAACTTAAGGGCACCCAATAACTTTTAACTTTTTAACTTTTTTCTCTTTTAAACAAAAAAAAGTAATGTCTGGCTAGATTGGCAAAATAATCCTATGTGCAATGGTTGCGCAACAATTACGTCTTATGAACGCGACCAATGCTTTTTTTCAAAATAATTAAAGGTCTACGTAATTAAATCAAAATATTTTGTTTGAAAAAAATATAGAAAGTTTCCGAAAACTCAAAAATGGACCCAGTTTATTTTGCCAATTATACATATAATAAAAAGTCAAAAATGTATAAAAATCAGTGCTTAGAAAAAAATTGGACCACTACGGCCGCATTCCAAATCGGTAAAAAATCCAAATCTTGAAATAAAATAAAATTAAAAAAACATATTTAAATCTATTAAAAACGATTAACTTTAAGAACGTTTTTATAGTATAGTTATATCGTGCTGTTAAAAAATAGCATTTTCTTGGGTTTCACATGAAAAATTATAGCACCGACATCTATCGATGTTCGAGTTTCGGTATCGGAATATACCGATAGCACTATAATGTAAATACCGTTACCATTAACGATATCGCTATAAGTTTCGGTTGCCTACTTATGAAAAAACTGATATTTTATAAGCAACACTTACACTGCTCTATGAGTACTTTAAGGAGTCGACACACCAGAACTGACCATAACTTATTTTATTCCCACCATAATTTATGATTCACCCTAATTTACTAATAAAACCCATTAACTTTAAATTTCATTGCATCTATTTAGGAAATAAAAGTTTCCCTTAGGTTTTATTTTACGCTCTTTTAATTGATTGTTACAGGGGGACTATGAGGCACGTAGAAGTACAATAAATAGAACGACCGTATAAAGATAAAATGTGAGTTTATAATAATAAATAAAAGGTATAATAAATTTTAATTTTGTACTTAGAAAAGGCTTGAAAAATTTATACTAATTTTTTATTGCAGCTTTTATTTATGAATCCGATTAAATCAATTATAATTACCATACAACAATGTCAGTTGTTTGAGTTTAGTTCCTTTTTTCTCCTTGTATGCTGTTCGGATAAATGTCGTTTTTGTTCGCAAAACATAAAATTCTAATTATGTTTTTTTTTTCTGGCTGCCACGTCGTTGATTTCCCTTTACTTTTTATTTTTATTTTTTTCTTCTGTATATTGGCGGTCATACAATTAATTGCACTTCATTGTTCCCTGGGGTACTTACGAAAATGTAAACCTTTTCAGCCATCAAATTCAAATAAAACAATTAAAAGCATTGTATATAGCTTTGGCTAATAAATAAAAACAGGAATACCATACCCTTTAAATAAACAGGCAGAATGTAATATGACATCCTTTTCACAGAATTATTTTCGAAAAAAAAATTAAGTAAAAACAAAGAAAATGAAATAAAATAAAGCTAAAACTATGAATGCTAAGAAAATAACTCTTGGAGCTTTGATAAAATTTTGAATTATCTCAGAATATCCAGAAATGCTATAATAGCATTTTATAGGCATTAAGGACTTCGTTATACAACATTTTATACAAACTTTTGGATAAATCATTAAGAGCACGATCTAAAGGAACATTAATATGTGTAATTAAAAGGTAAAAATTGTATTTCCTAAACAGTCAGTAAAAATTTAAATCACTTTATTGAAATGTTATTGAAATATTAAAGGAATTTGCTTGAGCTCAGTACCTTCACTTTTGTTTAAATGCATGTAACTAACTCACTTTATATACATATTTTATTAGCTGCTCCACATATAGTTTCCTTCGGAAACTTTGACAAAAAAGAAAAACAAACTTCCGTTACAGAAACTTTTACTCACTTTTATATATTCATTTAGAGAAGCTGTTTAAAACAACATTCTTTTGTTAAAAATTAAGTATCATAAACTATTATTTGCATTGAAAAATAAAATACATTCATATGAATATGTGCAACAATAAAACTGTTCGTTTTTTTTGTTCATATTTAAGAAGTAAATATACTGTCTGAATTGCAAAAGTTTTATACATTTATATTGTTAAAAAGTTTTCCACAGCATTGTATTGTTAGTTAACTATACAGAAAAGAGTCTGAGCATAAATAGTGTAGAACGATTTCATAAATCTTTGTTAATAAAAAAATAGCATTTATTTCATACACAGTATTTTCTATTTTCGTTTATCATGAATTCAAAAAATCAAAGTTGCTTAAAGAAAAAAAGGCTCCTTGTTCAAGACTGACGATTTTTAAAAAGTTTATTTTTTTAAAGTTATGCGCAGTTCATATTATTTATTATAAAGTTCTTAACGTCAATGAAAAGTTTTTGGGGGAAAAGGCATATTCGATTCATACTATTTATGAAAAATTCATTGAATTTACGTAATTTTTTCTATACAAAGCAAGAAGTATTAAATGTTTTTTTTATGTTGCAGTTATCGATTTGAGTCTAAAAAAATATAGTGTACACTTACAGCGTGCCAATTAAATTGTCCTTTCAATTTTAATACTGGAAATTCGTAATATCCTGGTGCACTTAAAATTATTTAGCTAATATCGATTGCAATGGCAAATAAATGTAATGACAGTGGTAGTAACTACAATTAGATGCGACCACAGTATTGTTAAAGCCCTTATGGCAATTTCATTTTCATTTTGTAGGCTTAAAAAATTACAGGTGCCAGAAGAAATCAAGCACGAATTTAGAGGTGGAAAAAAATTATAGTTCCACCTCTCAAACGACCAAAATATATATTATTTCTATAGTGTTGCTCTAAATTTTTTTTGTTTTCATATATAATTAAAAAAAAATTAATCCCAAAAATCTTAATTTGGATCGGCACTGACACATCCTTTGATGTTTGCTACATGCGTTAGCATAAGTGTCAGGGTGGGCAGTTCGAAATGTCATTTCTAATTGATAAAATTTGTTGGCAATCTCTGCTTTTTTATCGATAGCATTTCTGTACATTTGATGCTTTGGTATTATTCCTTATATATCTGAACTTTTTATACCTGGTACAAATTTTGACAACTTTATATTAACACTTAAAAGTGTCATTAGCTCTTTATTATTGTAAAATCAATTAGTGAAATTAATGGAAAAATTCCAATTACAATACTGAATTACAGAATTTTTATTTTATGCGAATAAAATTTATTCGAAAAAGTTTTCGAACAACAAATTTATTCAAGAAAAAATTTGGTTCAATAAAAATTCTAATAAAAATTTCTCGCATGAGATTATTCGTCTACAATTTTGTTATCTAATAAAGAGAAGACGGTTTATTCTTTAAATTTGTCTTAAATCTATTTTTATTTCATTGCGTCTGTTAATTACATAACAAACATATACTTTAGAGTTTGGGAAATGGAAATTCCCGGGAAAGAACTCACTCATATCATTAACATTTTTCCGGGAAAACAAGAAATTCAGAGTCACACTATTACATAAAACATTTAAAGACAATAATGTCGAACTTTTGAACACACTGAGGGCTAACAAGCATTTAATAGCGTTAATACCGACGAAAGGTGCCATGATAAAATATTTATAATATGTTGTCATAACAAACTTTGCGTTAACTAAAATATTCAAAAATCTAAATAGACAAAAGTGAATCTATTACAGCCTTTAATCGTAGTAGCAGTGTTTTCTCCAATTTTGTTTCATTGAAATATAAATAAGTTATGCTAATTGACTTTTAACCCCCCGTCTTGACTGGCAATAAATTCATTGACATACATATACTGCAGCAAATGTCAAAATTATATTATGCCCAGTGAAGACGCATCTTTTTCGTACTTGGCAATAATTGTGAACATAAAACGTCATAAACCGTTTTGACATTTCCAAATAAAAGAAAAAAAGACGCGCCATAAAACCAACGTGTAACAATGGGTTAATTGAACGTTAATTAGTGATGGTAAAATTTTAAATATTGATAGTGGTAAAGCAGTCTTTACTGTAAAAACAACTAATAATACGAATAACTCTCGTATGCTTTTTCTAGACATTATTTGTATAAATACAAATTTGAAATCACATTCAACCGATCCACCTAAACAGTGGCGGATACATGGAAACACACATGAATACTGATGATGGGAGAGTAGCGGCTCCCAAAAAACAACGTTATTTCTGTTGTAAGTTGAAATTAATTGGTGTTAAAATTTTCCGTTTTTGCTTTGAAATATTTTCTCATGTCAAATTCTATTTGACTAAAAATGTTACGAACTTTAGCCAAAATAATAATCACTTTGGATTAAAAAAAATCACTAACAACAAAATTGTTCGAAAAATAATCACTTTAAACAAAAAGAAGAATTTTTTTGCAAAAAAAAATTAATAAATCATTAAAAGATATTAAAAAAGTTTTTCAGATTAAAATTTAAAAAGTCTGTCAGTTTCTTATTCTTTATTATCGAATCTTTCTGTTTGAAATTTTGTAAATTGTGTGTTAACATAAGTACGATTACCCATAGCAAAGCAATAATCAAAGCAACAAGTAATATTGTTCCGTTATTCTGCCGGAGTTATTGCTTTATTGCCAACATATTTATTGCCAGTCAAGACGAGGGGTAAGCTGTCGTGTGTCTCTACTAAATAGGGAATATTTGTAAGTAATTGGTCGAACTTATATTTGGTTTTATATTGAAGTTGATTTAACTTGTAAAAATTGGTGTATCGACATCGAAATCAGTACTGATTCCATTCTGATGGTCTGATGAATAATAAATTGTTCCAAAAAGAGTACTCTCTTATCATAAATTTCTTAAATTAAAAAAGAAATGGATAAAACTCAGGTTTGAACTTGAGCCAAACAATTATTTTCAATATGAAATCTACTAAATCTAATACCACAAAATTATTCAGGTAAAATCTTGTGAACACGGTGCGTATACGTAATATTTTTAAACATTATTTTCTCTTTGTGTGAAAAATTTCTATTTTAAAAAATATTTCATTCTTATATGCCAAAATGTACCTATTTATGTACATATGTACGCAGTAACTTCTGTTCAGACCTCCTGCTTTTTATATTGCAACGATTTTTACAATTCGTGTGACAGGTGTCTTTTGACACAAGTTGTCCAAATTGCCAGCAGTGATTTTACCACAATCAGAAAGTTAAAGTTTTCTTTTACATAACATATAATAACATAACAAATAATATTCACCAGATGCATAATATTATATATGTATGTATGTAAAGTGAATCTTAATATTAAGAGTTTTAATCCTATTTAATCAATAAATAAATTATTAAAATGTAGCACTTACTTATCATCTTATGCTGCCTCAAGTGATGTTAATCCTTTTTATTCCCAAAAAAAAAAGGATTTCAATTTTTTTCCAACGAAGATTTCCTTAAAATAATTTTATACTATTTTGTACTTTTTTGTCGCTTGTAATTGGAATCCTGAAGAGCACTTGCAAGTTTGATTTTATATTAGTATGAAAATCTCAGGTGGTTATTTCCTTTTTCTACTTTTTTTCTTTTTTCTAAAGAAATTAAATTCTGAAAGATCTATTTAATACATGAGCATAAATATTTAAAATTTTTTAAATTTTATGTAATAAAAATTCACTTTATTTTTTGCTTGATGCTGTTGATAATTTAATGCGTCCTCCAAGCTTTACTTTTTTTATTTAATCTTTTCCAAATTTCAAATTCCCAAAATCCTTTCAAATACGTTTTAAGTCTTTAAAATTTGTTTACGTGTTTGTTTTCTTCTTTAATATTAAGTTGTTTTCTGTGCAAGATAAATCTTGTCGGTTTGTTTGATGTTGTTGTTTTTACGTTGGGTGACTTTCACAATTGTTGTTGTAGCAGACAATAAATAACACACTATGCAAACGAAATAGCATCAACAACAAAAATAACAAAAACACTATTTATGAATAATTCTCCGTATATAAACATTTACTTGGTGGTTTGCTGCCGTTGCTTTTTTTACCACAGTTCACTTTTGATAGCACCAAATTATTGCAAAAATTTAACAATTTAATTTATTTCGATTACTCCGCGTTACCGTTGCAAACAATCCGCAGCGTTTAAAGAAACTGTGGTGCGTGTTTTGCGAATTGTTCTTATTTGATTGTTTCTGTTTTTTTTTTGGCCGGAATAACTGTTATACCACACATGCTCACGCAGTTTTTAAATGGGAGAGAATGTTCAAATACTAAAATGGTAGGTGCCCAGTGATGCCAATTTTTCAAAGACAAAAAACGTCCAAGCAGGTCAAAGGAGCTGAAACAAAATATATATAGATTTTTTTAATTTTGAAGCTGTATGAACAATGATTTGATATTTTACATGCTTTTATGAAAAATTAATTACAATATACAAATTTAATAATTTAATGCGCAGTTATGCGATGAATGTATTCATACATTCTTTTTGATATATATATATATATATATATATATATATATATATATATATATATATATATATATATATATATATATATATATATATATATATATATATATATATAGTGGGGCCTCCATTATACGTGATTCGATTAACCGAAAACGTCGATTATTCGGGAAAGAACATTTTTAATAATTTCTGTAAATTAAATTTGTTTTGCATCGATTAACCTTGGTTATCTTTATTATCTGGTATTCTAAGCATTTTTTACTCAGAACATCGAAACTAGACTCAACTGTAAAATAAATTGTATGTATGTAAGAAAAATGCCTCAGATGAACCTGAATCCGAAAATGATACGGAAAAAACTAATCAGGATGATTTAACTGTTTCTAAAATAACTTTAAAAGAAGCAATAGATGCATCTATAACATTTCTGGACTTCTTGGAGAGCCATGGCGGTATTATATATCCGATATTATAGATCAAGATAAACTTCAAGTTTACCGCGTTCATGAAAAGGAAAATAACGAAAATATGAAGTAAAAAAACCAAACAACATTACAACATTAATTTTTCAAGAATCTGCGTAAAATTAAATCTTTTTGTATCGTTTAATGTTTTTTTTTCAAAACTGTAATTTTTGTATTATATTATTTAATTATTTGTATAAAATCTCTGACTAAATGAATTACATATACATAAATAAAAAATGTTTAAAAGTACAACTCAAAGCTGTTATTAAACCAGCAAAATCGATTGTCCAGGATGATTCCGGTCGCGATCACTACGGATAATCGAAGTCTCACTGTTATTAGTTTGTTAGTTTTGCAATATAATAAATCTAAAAAATAATGTATTAAATCTCGTAATCCATTTCTATATTCAATTATAATTTCTGAAATTTAAAATATGCTATTTAGTTTTAATCTGTAGCTTTCTAATTATCAAACAAACATTGAATAACTCATAGAAAGAATTAAATATTAAATAGTGCCGCATTTCATCAAGGATGTGTGAACCAGTTACAATGCCAGTTAAAATTGCACAAGTGCTTAAGGGAGATCTTCAAGTGTCAGGATAAAGTTGACCTATGTACCCACATAGCAAAGTAGGGTAAGAGAAATATTGAAGCTAGTTTTAATATCTTGCTTAAAGCTTCAACTTAAGTTGAAATTAGAGTTACGCTTTTGCTTGAGCAGCCCTTTCGAAGCTATATTTAGCTTCTTTTTCGTCTTTTAGGCTCGAAAGTTTTGTTTTTGGTTCGTGGCCCTTTTCGCATTTCTTTTTTCCTTAATTTTTTCTATTTACACACAATTTGTGTATTTTTGACTAATTTTATTGTATGTACTTCAAAATCCAAAAAATTAAAAATATATATTTTCAACATGAAATTATATCGGAGTATGTGTTAGAATTAACTGTTGAAATCGCAGAAATTTTAAGCACAAATCGAATTTATGAGAACAGAGTTCCAATAAGAAAATCTTTAAGACCGATATTATTCCACTTAACACAGAAAAATTTTTCTCTAGATTTAATTTCTTTAATAAGTTTCATGATACAAAATTTAAAAAAATCAAATATTTGTAAATAAGATTTATAGAAAAATTGTAACACGAAGAATGGTTTCACAAAAAGTTCGAAGTTGTAGATCACTGTTGTTAATAAAATCTTGAGTTTTATACTATGGTTCTAATTATCGCTCTCGATAGCGAGCAAATTAGATCACAACTTTTTATTTTGGGATTATGGCATTCGATCGAACAAAAACAAATAAAACTTGAGATGATGACTTTCGGTAGCGAGTCTTCGATCAAGTCTTATCTTTGTAAACATTGTCCGATACCGAAATGTCTATCGTAAACAACACAAATGGGTTTTTATTTTAATTTCAAACAGCAAATTGTGAAACATGTAAGTTTTATTTATTTTTTGAGTTAAAACATTAGTAATAATGGTGTACATATCAAGAAAGTGTGAAAAATATAAATTTAAAGCAGAAAGAAATAGAATAGAAATAGAATTTATGTCCGATCACCCGAATTTTGCAAAAAAAAAAACTATTTCTTTGGTCACTTTTGTCACTATTTTGCTAATCGTGAAGGGAAAGGCTTGTGGCTAACTGCAGCTTTGGTGGCACTGCCGTTGACATGTGAATTCCTCCTTCGACAATCTCAACCGCTGTTTAAATCTAAAAAATATGCAGTCAAAAATTTATTTGAAACAAAATTCAAAACTTTTAACTTACACTTTCGTTGAACGTCGCTCTTATCTCGCATTTTCTTCCTAATACGCAACAAACCATGTTCATTTTTTGACTCCGATGAAGATAAATATCAATATTTGTTGATCCATTTTCTAGAAAAATGCAAACTTTTGTTTAAAATAAAAGAAATTGTATTTCCTACTTACATTTTTTTATGTTGTTTCGTTTAAATTTTATTTCATGTAAAAATGTACGAGTACAAATGACAATAATCTATTACAAATTTAATAAAATCGTTTACAATTACTATGAAAACTCGATTCGATAGCGATCAAATAACAAGTTTCATTTTTGCTCGATAACACATTCGATATCGTCAGCGGTAATTAAACCCCAGAATATTTCTATTTTATTTAGCATTTTTTTCTTTGGCAATTTAAATTTTGGAATGTGCTGTGGAAAAGGTTAAAGATGGTAAAAATTTATAAATACGCATTACAAAAAGTGTCAAATAAGTTTAATATAAGATAACAAAGAGCCAATTGTTACCAAAAGTCACTAAATTGAGCATAAAAAAGCTAAATTGACTTCATTGATGGTACTTTAAGAAGCAAAGAGAGAAATGGAGAAATCAAAGAATTTGTTTGCCAAGAGAGCATCCCTAAAAACACAAAATTTTGTAATAAATTTATAGTTAAAGGGAATGAAATGTAAACTTCAAAGCAACAGTGTTTTATGGAGGCAATAAATTTTTTTGTTTGGCTGTTTGTTTGTTTGTTTGTTTGTTTTACTTTTATCGGCGAAAAAACGTATTTTTGTTTAATAAAAACACTTAAGTTTATAAATCAAAATTACAATTTATTACCAATAAAATGAAGTGGGTACATTTCGGCAACGTTTAGCAGTAACTGCTATTAAATTTTGATTTTCTATGATAAAACCAAAACGAGGTAAGAGGCACGGTAAACCTCTTCAAAATTAAAACAAACAAGATAAAAAATTTAATAGCGGCGTTACCAATATCTAAATAATTGAAAAAAAATATATATATTGTTATCGAAGTTGTTAAATTATTTTGTCTTGAGTTCAATATTTGAGTTTAAAAATAACTTTTTTTTTACTACGAATTTTTTACGACTTTTTTTATTACAAAGAACAGATCAGGAATAATTTTTATGTCGCCCTACTGTATTATCAGAGTTCTATGATATACATATTTTACCACTTGTCAGGGTGCTTCATTTACTTCGGGAGTGTTTCAGGATTTTCTTCTCTATAGTCTGACGAAAAATATGAAAAGTTCTGGGGAGGTGTATAACTCGCGAAATGTGGGTTGTCAAACATTTTAATACTTGATATTTTTTCTTAGAATCAAGTTTTCTATCAAATAGTGCTTGTTATCCGTACCAAACGTTAAATTTTTTTGTTTTTCATGTAGAATCTGTTGTTGATTGATCTTACTCCATATGTGGCAATTTTGTTTATTAACAAACACCTTGTACGAAACATTAGACTCAACGCTGAACACAATAGCCCAATCGGCGAAAGAACGACGCATATAAACAGGTATAGGCAAAGAAGTTTGTCTAAAATTTTACACGTAGTGGGTAGTTTCGTTTACAACGCCTACATTCCCTTCAGTACGCACACAATCTTTCGATATGTTGCTGTTATTGCATGATTTGGAGAGTATGTGGTAGGAAATCTATGCCCTGATCGGTTGATAGCTTGCTCAGATGAACGATTATGTGCGCAAGAAAAATCATGAAATCCTTTACATTCGTGCTGATGAGAGCTTGAGCATATTTTTTAACTTCCTCATAAATTTTTTCTTGATTTCGAAGATTATAATTAAATTTAGCGATTATCCGGCACAGGGATTTCCTTATTGACACTTTGTTTTTAATTCCTTAAAATATTTCAACGCAATTAAGAACATTAAATTAAAAAAAAGATTGTAACGCTCCTATTTTTTTAATCAAAAAGTTTTACAGGAAAATAGTAAAATGACTGAATTGTATTACAAACGTAAGAGTCACGATGTGATCACTTTTTATGGTTTTTTTCTTTTTTACACTTTAACACACTCTTTGAGAAAATTTGGAAGGAAGAAAAATGACCAGGCAACTGGCTGTAAGGAATCTTCATAAAAATACCAAAAGGGATCATTTCGCAATGTAAGAATTATGGTGGAGTCTCACTCTCTCTACTACCAACTAACAAGAATAAATGATACAACAGAAACGAAATTGCGTAAGGAACAAGCAGACTTCCGGTCGAACAGGTCGTGTATGTATTATCGCTGAACAAGTAGAAGATTGGCAAAGTAATCGGTATCCAACTCTTGTAGATTATACTACTGCATTTGACAGCATATTTCGTTAAAAAAGAATGGGATCTCTTAAAAAACACTGATATTCCACATAAACTAATTAATTTCTAAGAGCTCAATATGATAATTTTCAATACAGGGTCTTGCACGGGAACCGGCTGTCGGAACATTTTTCTTCCGAAATTGGATGTTGTACAGGGACCCCTACTACTCTTTCTGCTTGATATAGACAATGTCCGTGAAAATACGGTTGCAACTAATCGACGCCGTGTGGAGGAAAAATAGTATAAAAAAATTAATTCAGAGGCAAAAAGGAAAGTGGCATATGTTGTTAGGTTAAATTTTCAGATTATATAAGATTAATTATTATAGCTTAAGTTTTTTTATATGGAATAATTTATTTAATTTGGAATTTTTATTTTAGTAATAAGGTTCATATATTTTATTTGTAGAGTATGATTAGTTTTAAAAAACATAAAGAAAACAAAAACAATGGTTGATTATTGAGTTGTTGTAACAAGATATTGTTTAAACTTTTCATTTGCTTTAATGAAAGTTTAATATAATAGCTCCAGTTGTTCTAAGAAATATTTGGGTAAAGTTCCCTGATGACCTGCATTAGCAACAGTGAAATGCGCATAGGAACAAGCTATACCCCCCAATAATCAATTTCAATTGTTTTTAATAAAAGTATTAATATTTTACTACATATGTATGTAGGTAAAATATTAATTATGGGAAATAGTGCGATTAAAAATTTAAAATACTAAAACAAATTTGTTAGTTTGCGTTATTTTGTTTTAATTTTCCTTTGATAAGCAGAATGAATTTTTATAACGTGTTAAAGAAAATTCATAATGTGTTGGGATTAATTTAAAAAGGTTTAAAGGCATGAAGGTAAGATAAAGTCGGGAAAGTAAGTCGATGGTTTAGTGGGTTCACACTCGCGCATAAGAATCGATTGTGACATGGTTGGGAGGACAACGTAGGGCGGAAAAGCTGTCTAAAAAAAAAGTGTAAAAAATGGTAGTATTACGGTGGCATAGTTTGTTCGCTAAAGTATTTTTGATTTTTTGTATTTTTCTCAGTTTTTGTTATGACCAGCGTACCCAGTGGGAGGGAAAGGACCTTCTGAGATATGTTTACCGGTAGTAAGAGCAAGGCGGAAACCTCACTGGTCTCTACGGCTGCATCATAAATGGACCTTAACCAGTAATCTCGAGCATTTAGAGTATGCTGACAACATCTGTTTTCTCTCCATTCGGATATGTAATTGAAGCTTGAAGACTTTGTTCTCCACTCCGCAAATGTTGGTCTTAAAATTAGCACGGGGAAAACAAAGGTAAGAAAATAAGAATCGCAAACAAAACCCTTTTGTCATCGGTCAAGAACATGTTGAGTTTGTTGACAAATTCTGCATGGTGCACGGTTTCATCAGAAGATTGCACTAAATCAGACATTTTACGTAGGATTGGTTAAGCAAAAAGTGCGTTCGCCCAACTGCGAAGTATTTGGAGATCAACAATTATATCAGTCAAAACTAAATTAAGCATATTTAAGTCAAACGTTGTATCAGTTTTGCTTTTGCTTTATAGCTGCAAAATGTAGCTGCCAAAAGCAGCACTAAACTATAAATTACAAGGTTTGACGAACCACATTTTGAAAATTTGTTGGCCAAAGGTTATAGCAATGACGAACTATATAGAAAACGCAACATTGAGCCAATCCAAACGATTACTAAATGAAGAAAGTGGAAAAGGATCGGGCATACTCTCAGGAAGGGCCCGGATGAAATATACCGCCAAGCCCTCCAATGGAACCCACAAGGAAATAAAAGAAGAGGTCGGCCAAAGACTTCATGGTAGAGAAGCCTGCTTAAAATGACATCGAAAAAAGCGGAAGAAACTGGAACGAAATAGAAGTACTTCCGAATTATCGAATATTTTGGAGATATTTCGTTCCACAGGGAGTTAAGCGGACGGAAGAAAATGACACTTTGCAGTAATTATCGTTATAATATCAAGTGATATCAAAGTTTCCAAAGTAACAAATTGAACATAGAAGAAGTTAAGGTATCTCTACTCCTATTATTTTGAACACAGCTGTATACATTAATATACGAGTATAACTTTTTGATTAAATATATGTAAAACAATATAGCATTTTACTATCAAATAAAACTTGATTTTTAGTGGCTGTAACACAAAGTGATAATTATTTTGCTAAAGTTTGTAATAAATAGTAATCACTCTAGATTACAACCAATTTAGTTCGAAATATAATCACTTAATTTTTATATAAAAACATTTATTTCATGTATTAATAGGACAGCTTTTTAACTATATTCTTTGGAATTTAAAAGTTCTGGGATTCAAAAACTTCGAAATATCTAAGTTGACTTAGCAAACTTTAGTTCAAAATTTGTTATTCACTTGTGTGAATAATCTTTAGAAGATATTAAATTTGCCTGACAAATATTTTTGATAAATAATTGACAGTTTCATTTTCAGTCAGGCATTTTCTTTTAAGAATAAAATTTATTTATTACAAAATAAAAAAGGTCATTAAAAAACCTCCAGCACTGTGAATCTTAATTGTGAAATTAGCTTGAAATATGACGTTACTGCTCCATGACAAGTTCTTTAATGAATATTTAATGTCCTTTTGACTTTCTATGTTATTTTGAATTAATTTGATTTTATTTCGATTTCTTGTGTTCTATTTTTTTTCTTTTCTTTTGTCTTGTTTCCATTTTTAGTTGATGCGTTTTCTAGCAAAGTGACTTAATTTGCCTTAAAACATTGCGATGTGGTTTTAAAGAAAACGCTGTTTAAGATATGAAAAGTAACGATGCCAGAATTACAAAGACGCTTCGAAGTTGGGCTGGTTATCATAGAAATCCTAAGTTGACTTAAGCTCACGTAGGCTGTTTTCATAAATGTATTTTGCCTTGTAATAATGCACGTTCCTAATGTTATGTAAGCTAGAAAAATTTAACAAGGTATTTTGTTCCCAAAGGCAAAACTTTTACAGTTAATACGCAGGTAAAAGCAAACTACGCTCTTTGTTGCAATGCAATTGCAAGGCATCAAAAATGTTTTATTTAATGTGTCACTCGGTATCGATACTGCTGTAATAAATTGTAAACGTACGTTGAGATAAGTAGCATATATACACAACTATTATGCGGTTTCACTATAATCACATCACTCTTACCTTGACCAATTTTGCTAATAAACAATAAATTTCGTTTTTTGTAGGAATTTGTAATATTTTCTCCCCGAACATTGCTGCACATTTCAAGCCACAGGAAATTACTAAAACTTTTTTATAAATGTATAAGAAACTACAGATAATCCACCATCCAAGATCTTATTTCTGTTTCTAATTCAATTTTGCAATTTGGTTTTTCGTAGGCGTATACTTAACAAACGTTTGAAAACTAACAACATTCATACGCACCCGCCACGAATCTTGAATAAAAGACATTCTTTGTGGTAATAAAAAAACGATATAGGGTCTTCCAATAAGAGGTTTCAAGTGGTTATGTAAAAAAACGAGTGAGCGTTCTTAAGCGATATCATCGGATGTTTATTTAATTGTAAAAAGGAGGATATGCCATTAATAATGGAAAACAATATCAGCTAAATACCCGCCACGGCTACGCTTGCAGCACCATATTGTTTTCATAAAATTTACATCACCAGTTCGCACATTTGCGGCCGTATATCCGCGATATGGCGATTGGCATTAGAGATTGCTGTTCGGTGTTAATCGAAGCCGAAACCGCGGTTTTTAATGCCTAAGAACCGATAACAAGACCGCGTATTTTAGATTTTTTTAAGAGTGGATAAGTGTTGAAAGTGAGAAAGGTTAATTGACTTACAACTCCGATATTGCGCGCTATGTTATTTTGAAGCGTGTATCATCTAGTTATAATTAAGGGCGTAGTTTTTACTTGTGATCTGTCAAGTAGTTTCTGGTTTCCTCATGATAACTGTTAAAATGTCGGCATATTGCTAAAAAATCATCTCATTGAAACACCACGTACACAGATTTATGAAATAGACAGACATAAATACATCCATACATACATACACACATGCATGTGGCAGCTTTGGAAAACTTTTTCGTTTTTTATTATAAAAAAACAAGACTGCGAAAACAAATAAAAATTTAACGATCCATAAGAAAATATGTAAAAAATTTAATGTATTACAAAAACAAAAACACAAGAAGCGAAAAATAAAAAAACTTCTTTGTTGAGAAACTCTGCGTAGTTCAAATGAAAATACCGCTGCGTAGTGGAAGTAAAATCAACAAAAAATAAATGACAAGAACACAGACAGCAATAACCGCATCTTCTCAAGTCCTTAAAAGTTAAATAATTTACTTAACTCTTCTTCATATACGCGTTGATGGTTTTCTTTCTTTTTAAGTTGGTTAAAATTACCACTCATATTTAAAAGTTAAAGCTGGTAAATAATCCAAGAAATTCAAAGCAACAGTAACAGCAACAAATTGTTGCATCTCTCGCAACAGTTTGTGTTATACTCATAGTATTTGTAGTAAATACCAGGCCTGCCACATTTCCCGCCAAACGTGGCGATTGTTAATCTTATTTGGAATTAATTTTTGATTTTTGAGGATTTATAAAGTAGTTGGCGATGCTGTCAGCTATTTCCAAGTAGTTTTTTGTGCCTTTTTGCAAATGTTGACTATTTCTTTTAAAGAATGTGGAAAAGCTCGATGGAACACTTCAAGGAAATGGTCTTGCATATCCAAAGATTCCGTTAATAAATAGGTTGCCAAGACAAGCGTACGTATGTAAAAGTTTGTGAATATATTTCCGTTTTATTCATATATTTCTTTCCGTCAGTTTATTGGCCAAAGGGAAGAGGACCCGACAAAAAACTAAGTCACATGACCGATTTCCAAGTGGCAGCGCCCATGGAACTCTGGCTGGAACATTATATGAACAAACCCGTCATTTTTATGTGGCGTTAATAATTATTTAGAAGCAAAATTCATTGTTACTGTTAAAGATTCTTTAAAGATTTTCATAGCTTTTGGGCAACATTTTGTATGAAGTTAAAAATATTGGGCGGTTGGTATTTCCAAACAGAGTTCCTTGTATTGAAAACAAATTTTCAATAGTTGTTTTTTTTACAAAAGTTCATTTGCGAAATGAAATATAAACATCATGACGCTTTATTAGTGGTTATAAATAATAGCAAATGTTGCAGTTATTTCTTACTTTCTCAAGAACTATTGAATAAATTCAATTCCCAGACAATTTTTTACACAAACAAGCAATAACGAATGTCTTGAAATAGATTGTAACTTGTGATTTCAATGTTTTTAATAGAAATCATTTGTGGTTCGAAATAAAAAAATCACATAAGTCGCGTTCATAAGACGTAAATATTGCGCCACCGTTGAGTATTTGTCTTCGAAACGCAGAGTTAAGTAATTCAATTCCACACATTAGTTGAGTATTTATGTTCTGCCACTTTTTCCATCGTAAATTTTTTTCGCTACTTATAGTCAACATCAACGCAGATATACAAGGTAGAAGCGATTCTACAACAATACAAAATTTTTTGTAAAAATACCTGAGCAACTGTCAAAAATTGTACATAATCGGGCGGCAGTGTTGTTAGCACAGGTGAACCTCTAACAAATGTCAAACAACTTACAAGGCTGTGGTGTTTGGCTGTATGGCATCAGCCATGTTGTTACGAGTATATTATCAACACAAATTTAATTTTACACAATTGATATTTAGTCGAGTAAATCAGCTGTGCTATTGCTACTACCTTTTTGATCTGCTTAGTCAACATCAAAAGATCTATACGATTTTATACTCTTTGTTAGCTGGCGGCTACAAATAAATTTTTTAAAATTTGCGTTACAAATACGATAAAGTAACGAAATAAATAAATAAAATTAAAATACTAATTTCATTAAATATACTTTTTTTTATTATGATGTCTATTTACTTATATTAACTAGTGTATCCAGCGGTCGACGGCAAGTTGACCGCATTCTAGTAATTAAATATGTACATAAATATATATGATAAAATACAAAAACATTCCAAATAAACAACATAAAACTATCTTACTTAGCTCTCTTTTGTTTACAAAGTACATATAGAAAAAACTCTGTCTCATTTCTATGCAAAAGCAAATTGGACAAACACACATACACAATTTGTTTATTTTACAACTTGATGCTGATACATGCATGTGTAATAAAAAGTGTGCAGGCATTAGAAGCAAATTTAAACACTTATAACTCCCAAAACACTGAACCGATTTAAATAAAATTGAGATTGTACACATCTATGTAAAAACTTCATTAAAAACATATAAATCTTTCCAAAATCGATTATTTAGTTCAACATTATGTTTAAAGATTTTTTTGAACACAGTGGCGGCTCAGCGTTGAAATATAAATACTATCGGCGCAGGTTTATAATTTTATTGCAGTGTGTAAGAGAAGTAACACTCAGGCAATTAGTATGCCTAAAAACCCGTGTGAAAGGGATAGTGAGAGAGGACAGATGGTGAAAGTGAGAGAGCTTTATTTTTACAACTCTGATATTGCGCGTTGTGTTAGTCTTTAGATCAGTGTTGCAGCGCCTCTGATGTCAAGTAGCCGCATTAAATGTGTTTTAAGCTGTTGTAGCCATTTTATTAATTATTTTACTTCGCCGGCGATTTTGCTACAATACCGGCGAAGGAGGGGCTGTGACGTCCGCTAGCATACACCAGTATCAATTGCTGCCAATGACGTTCTTAGACATTATTTGCTTTGTAGTGAACACGATTACTACTTCAGACAACAGCAAACATAGAATATTTATTTTGTGGTGCAAATTTTAGAATAAAAATGGAAAATTCCGGGGCTGCTAACTATCGCATTGGGTATCGTATTTATAATATATTTGAGAAAAGCGAAATATACCCAAAATTTAGAACAGTTAATTAAACATTACCTACATAAGTAAATTGTAAATGTTCTCATTCACCAGGTGTTTATTTTGCGCTATATTCATCAAGCCCAATAGCTACGTCTTATGAATGCGTTCATTAACAATTTATAGCAAACATTTTATGTTTTCTTTGTTCAATGATCTTTTTTTGTTTTGTTTTGAATAAAATTAAATTTAAATAAATTTAATTAAATAAATTAAAATTAAATAATATCTGGTGAATTCTATCTTGGTGAATTTGAACAGAAATATTATATTTATCTTTCATTATTTTTAAATAATATTGGCGATTTTGGGAATTTTGACGTTTTTGGCGATTTTTTACATTGGGAAAAAGGGTATTCAAAATCTGACAACCCCGGCGAATACAAAACAAATATACAGTTAACTGTAATACAGTGTGTAAACATTCTCTCAGACTAGCAAACACCTACAAATGCATATACATAATACTTATTACATGTATACTTACGTATATATGTATACATATTTACACTCTTTTAAAATCCGTTATAAAAGTATACAAACAACTCGGTTGAGCAAAGAAAAAAATAAGCGTAACTTTCTTTCAAAGGCAAATGCTGTGCACTATGGCGTGTACAAGGAAAAAAACTTTTTATTCAAATTATTATTAAGCTCCTGTGCAAATAATAATAAAAAGATTTATACTTTTACGACCACAGTAGCATCAGCTGAAGAATTATTTAAGCTTTCTATTTACGTAAGTATGTAGGTATATTTGTGTAGTATATATGTACGTATAATAAGGTGGATATCAGTTTTTGTAAATTCTTTCGAGTTGGAATAAAACTGACTTACACAGTCATGTAAAAAAGTAAAGTAAGAAAAATAAAGAATCATGATTGATGAATGAATTTACTTTTAGTTTTCATATTTTGTATTTCCTCGACGTATTTCTAAGAAAGCATGTAATATTTTATAGCATGAATATCTATTATAAAATATTAATTTGGAAAAAAGGACATAAAAAACGTAATTGCAGTTAAGTGACTTTTTGATAAAAAATATTACAAATTATTCTCAATAAGCCCTAACTTAACATATGTACATAACTTTGGATTCAAGCGAGTATATGTAGTACGAAAAAATTCACAGTAATAAAAAGTACTAGTGTATACAGCGGTCGACTCGCCCGACCGTATTCTAGAAATTCATATTAAACATTTACATTAAATAAAAAACAAAAAAATTCTAAATAAACAACTTAAAATTCATAAAATAGTCCCCATTCCGAAAACAGCTTATGCATCTACTATAGATAAATATCGACCGATCGCTGTCCTTTCAGCTTATATAAAATTTTTTAAAACTCTTGTACGATAGGCTTTTAAATTATTTAGAACAAAATAATCTTTTATTCAAATACCAATTTGGATTTAGAAGAGGCATGAGTACCCAAGACGCTGTCTTGAATGTTGTAAGGTGCAATTATAAAGGTTTGGATGAAGGTTACAGTGGGGTAGCGAGTATGTTTTTTGATCTTTCAAAAGCCTTTGATCTTGTTGATCATGAAATAATGCTTTAAAAAACTTGAATGTTATGGCGTTCAAGGTAGTGAACTGTTGTTGTTCAGAAATTATTTTATTAATAGGAAACAGTATGTTCAAATTGGACGCTGCAAAAGCTTTCTTTGTACCGTTGAATATGGTGTTCCACAAGGAAGTCGATTAGGTCCTTTATTGTTTTCAATTTATTTGAACGACTTGCAAATTCTTAATCTTAAAGGCCAGTTGTATATGTTTGCTGATGATATATGCCTATTCTATCCTTTTAAACACGATATTATTCTTAAAACGAATAATATGCATCTCTTTTATTTGCTCGATTAAATGGGTTGTTACTAAATTCTGATAAAACCAAGTTAATTCGTTTTCGACCGCATTCAGCTAGTTTGAATAATACCTTTTCCGTTTACATTGATGGTACGCCTATTTGAGAAACTCATTTAATTAAATACTTGTGAGTCACTTTACAATGCAACTTATGCTGGGATCTTCACATTAATGAGGTCAAGAACAAAATAACTTCTGCTATTGGAATATTATATAAGTTTTAAAATAAGTGCGAGAGCAATGCTAATGATTTATAATGGATTGATACAACCGCATCTAAATTACTTAGCTTGTGTATTTGCCTACAACAAAAGTAATAATTTTCAAAAATCTTTATAATGTTTTCAGAATAAAGCTTTAAAGACTGTATACAACTTACAAAGAACTCATCCAACTACTTCACTATATAGAGAAGTTTGTAAAAATGTTTTGCCCATTTATGGTTTACACAAGTATCAGATTTTATTTTTTATATTCAGAAAGGTTCATAGAATAGGTGGACAAATAATTCCTTTTTTGCAAAGCCAGTCATATTTCAATACACGAAACACATTAAATATTAGAGTTCCTTGGTGCAGATTGGAAAAAACTAAGCAACGTATTGATTATGCAGGTGGTAGTATGTATAAGGATTTACCTCCTAATTTAAAATCTATTGACAGACTAACGACATTCAAAGTTTTCTCCAAAGATTACATATATGGTTTAGTTGAAACGCTTCTAATGTAACTAATATTTATTTATAAATATTAATTTATATATATTTATGCACATCATATGTATATAACTTGAATTTATTATTTTTATTAATTTTTTCGTTTTTGCGTATATTGTACAATTAAGTGATTAAATAACTGCCAACTTGCCTCAAAATGCTTTTTTGGCGCTGAGGTCTAAATTCAAATTAATGTAAATGTTATGTACAATTATATTCAATAATAAAAAATTCTGTCTCATTTCTATGCAAAAGCAAGTTGGACAAACACACATGCACACTTTGTTTTTCAAGTTGCAACTGATACATGCATGGTTTAGTAGCAACTTTAAACGCTTATAGCTCCCTAAATATCCAACCTTTAAATAAAATTAAGATTGTACAAACCCGTTTCCAAAATTGGCTATAAAAGGGATCTAAAAAATCTTGTTTGCCTATTAATAATATATATTTATATAGATTATGATTTATAATTACCCAGCAAAACTTAACATTCAATTTATAAAAAAAATCATTGATGTGCTGAGTAGGTATACTTCAATGAATTTTATGCGCAACAGTTGTCATAGAACACAGGACATTCAAAGAGCTGAGCAGTATTCGATTGTCTGTATTAAATGTTGCTGACAAACAATAGTTTTAGAATATTACCTTCAGTACTAGTCTTAGTATGCAATGAAAATACTATCGTTGGAGGAACTGCCAATATTTTTGCTGCGTTAATTACCGATATGTTAGGTAAGGTTATTGTGGTCATTGGCATCGCATGGACCAGAAGCTGGTTCTTAGCAATACCAGCTGATGGCAACACCCTTTAAGTAAGGCGGTTTAGCTCGTGGTGGACCTTTCGAATAAATTCTAGCCAGATTTAACAAACCTCAGTATCCTACAGTCCCACTTTCGACACAAGCTCAAGACTCTGGAAAGTGTGAGCTCCAAGACACTTCTATATTGTTTCGCATAGATTCATACACTAGCACTGTAAGTGTTCTTGTGTCTCATTTACCTTGGGTACTCTACATTTCATAAAATTCTTGCTTTATTTTGTCAGCACATAAATCTCTCCAGCAGTGCTGAGTTAATACTCCCACTGGAAGTCTATAATAGCTTTTAGTTAGCGATAAAAGGAATTTAAATCATTTGTGAGTCATAAGAGTTCCATATTATTTTAAAAGTTTTAAAATTTTTCGTATCACACAAAACTTTATCTGCTTAATTCTTGTAATAATTAAAATTTCTGGTAAATACGGTTCAGGTTTCGATTTTTAAGGCAAATAGTTGATCGGATGATTGGCAAGTAACTATTTTAAAAACTAAATTTCTGATCGTATCCGCCATGATTCGATAAAAAAAGTATTTAACAGAATGGAAGTCTACACGTCTAATACAATTTTAAGCACTGCCAAGTTTGCAGCATGGGTAATAATAATTTACAGCAATATAATTCATTTTATAAAGTCAATGTTGAAACTGAGTTTTAACAGTTCTACTAACACGTGCCTACACATAGGATTTTACCAACAGACTTAAGCTCTCTATAGCCGGCTGTCAGTATCAGATCAATTTTACAATATTGGCAATAAAATGGGCTAAAAACTTTCAAAATAGTGTGGACTGGCAATTTTTGTCTGGCAACGTTTTTAAGAAGAAACACTGTCTGGCCATTGTAAGAATGCCAGCTGACAACAATATTATCAGACATCCGACAATCGTGCTGTTCATTATTTGTTATTGTCAGATGTGCTGAGTTTATGCATCTGAGAATGGCATAATTAATTGTCTATTCATTTTGGCAATTAATTAATAGGAAATATTAATGCAAAATTATTGCCTGGAGATTTATAAATATTTATTTAAAGAAGTGTGCAATACCTTTTCTTTTACACGAGTAAGATTAACTGGAAGAAAAATAATTTTTCGTAATAAAATTACTTCACTTTGTATGTATACAAACTTTTCGCCTTTTAGAAGTCCTTATCCGAAGGCGCGGGAGTAATAATCCAATGGAATGGCCATGTTAAAGTTATTCCTTGAAATGCGAAAGTAGAAATACTGAATAATTATTTTGCCATCACAGTTCTTGCTGGATCGCTTGCTGATCACATTCTTTTGTTCTCCACTTTTGCTTACTTTAATTTAAGAAATTATTTTATATTCACAGAGATACAAATAAAATTATAACAGCAGCTTACAAAATTATTCGAATATTTGTCAAAAACTGTTCGACTGATTTTTTATTCTAATTAAAAAAGAATTATTATTTAAATAATTTTTATTCGAATGAAAGTTCCATTTGTTATCTCTAAACAACTATTCTAATTTTTGATTTGGAAAATATTACTTATGCCCAAATAAGCGGTTTTTATGCTTTTAATGAAAATTTCAATTACACCCAATCCTGTTTTTACACGGTACATACGTTCTAGCGACTATCGTGTAAAAAAATCGTGCAAAAAATTTATACTTGATTACTTCAAGCTTGAAGGTGGTCGATGAAACATTAAAATTTTACTTCTTTTTCTTCACACAGTGTTGCTTTATTTTAAATAAAATAAAAAATTCAATATATCTTATTTTGTTATTTAAATTGTTTATTGATTTTTTCCTCCTAAAGAAGTTACCCAAAAGGTGACGAAATGTCGAGATAAAATAAATTTGGATGATTTTTATAAACAAAAAAAAAGTGACCTCAAGCTTAATTTAAAGAATAATATAAATATTTAAAAAAAGGTCGAAAAATTATATATTGAATTTTTTTGTTTTTTATTATCAGTTTTTCAAAATGTACAGAGTTATTTAGTTCCTTAAAAATGTGTTTATTTAAAAAAAATATATCTTAAGATAGCTTATTTTATTTCTATAATTATTTCTTTGCTTTTAAGTCTTAAAATTCATAAAATTAGAATAAAGCAACACAGTATGAAGAAAAAGAAGTAAAATTTTAGTGTTTCATAGAAATATGAAAAGTGACCTAAAGCGTAATTTGAAGAATAATATAAAGACAAAAAAATTCATATATGAGTAAGGAAAATCAAAATGTTGTAATCGGTGTTAGTGTTCTGATAGTAAGCACGGTCTTTTGCGTCGCACTGGTTCAATATCAGCTTCGTCCGAAGATATGCTTAGTTCGTCTGCATTTTCATATTCCAGTGGTTTAATTATTTTAACAGCGAAATTTGGGGATCTCTTTGTGTTATTCTGATTTTTAAATGATTTTTCATCCTTAGAAAACTATCAAAGGAGTAACGAAATATCGAAATTTAGAAGTTCTTTTTTATATAAAAGTGGTTTCAAGCTCGTTAATTAATTATAAAATCAAAATCGAAAAATTTTTTATTAATAACAAACAGAATTATGTTTCACATAATAAGTATTTTAAAGTATGTTTAATCAAGTTATGACAGTTATCAAAAGTATATGGCAGCTCGTTTGCATATGTTTGTCCTACCTAAACTGAAAATTCCCCAAAAATATTTTTACCCGTATAGAAAAAGACGTGTAAAAACAGGAAAAGATTACTTTTGTTAACCGTGTTATTTAAAAATCTTATAAAAAATGATCGTGTAAAAACAGGATTTGGTGTACAAAGAAAAGTAATTTCAGACTTACATACATTTTTATTGGTAAAAAATTAAATGAGTTCAATAAAAAGCCACACAGTGCCAATAAGCAATACTTAAAACTTCATTTTTTAAACTCACGCACATTCATCATCATGACACACTGATAAGCTGGCTGAAAAAAGACTCTTCTGTTGAGTGTCACTTCTTAAAACCAAGATATCCCTTTATGTTGTATTTCAGTATTTATTATTTTGTTAAATTCCACCAGCTTTTAGATTATTTCTTTAAAAATATGAGGAGATGGCAAAAATAAACAACATGATAAAAGAAGGATAAAAGCAACACGAGCTATTCTGAAGCTTCATTGTGTTCATTTTGTTGTGAGTATTTTAAATTGTGGTTCTTAGGAAGGCGTCCAGGATATCTACATTGCAAGTATTCTGCTCAATTTCTGTTCTTATGTTTTAATATAACACAACCATAAACCACAGCAACAGTTTGACGTTTTTTCTAATGTTTTCCCCCTCTTTTTATTATTGTAAATGAAAGTTATTATCACCAGAAAATAAAGAAATACTTGTTTATGTAAAAATATTTTTACGCACATAAAAAGAATTTATTCTTCCAAACAGTCGTTTGCATGAAAATCATGAAATTTTATAGTCTATTTTTGTTTTATTTACATTTAAGTTTATTTAAATTTTCTATTGCGCTAAATTTTCTTTCTTATTAATTTATTATCATTTTCTGTTTATTTATTTTTTTATTAATTGTAGCAATTGATGTTACTAATTAATTCAAGAAATTTTTTAACACAAAAAGATTAGAAGTCCCACAAAAAACGAAGAGCTTTTATTTTAATTTTATTTTAATTCTGTTTGCTTCTAACAATAACTTTGTTTGAATTTTTTCAACAAAATAATTAAATTTTTTCAACGTTTTAATATACATTGGCAAGTTTGATTCGATTCGAAGAGTATTGAGTCCGCTCAGTGGCTGATTTTATGTGGGTAAGGTCATTTGTTAATTTTTATAACAAGAATATGTTTTGTGGAACAAAAATTATTCTCTCATAGGCATGACTTTGAATATCTTAAAATAAAAGCGAATTGTGCTTAAACAATTCCCTGAACAGACTCTCTAGAATTAAAAAGCCATTCAAAAGAGCATATCTTAATTTGAAAAGCACCATAGTGAACATATAAATATATAAATATATACTTACATATGGTATCATGAAGAAATGCCCTAACTGGAGTTTTTTTTTAATTAAGCTTTTTAGTGTTTCCAATATATTTCACACAAAACACTTCGTTAAAAAAATTTAATACGATAGTATCAAAAATAAGGGGTTTGCATGCAATTGCCTAAAAGGCCCTACATATTTATTTCTATCGCTCGCAGTCTTTGAGTCGTACTCAAAATTTTGAGTACAAACAGCAATAAAATGTACTTTAATCAAGCCACAAATGGGATTCCTTTAGATAACCAATCCAAGGAGTTTCTTAAAATGAGTACAAAATTCTTTACGGCACGTCTCCACGCTCAATATTTATTTCCGAACATAAGCAATAACGTCGGCAGCATGACGTCACAAATATGTTCATTTACAAGCTTATGTTTTTAGGTGGAGAACACTTAGTGCACATTGGACATAAAATTAAAAAGTTCGCTGTGAATGAATACATTAGCTTCAGCGTTTTCTGTGCTTGTTTGATTTTTTTGTTGGTCAAAAAGTTTAGCAGATGCTAATAAGTAAATATATACATACATATTTGCACGGTTTTTTATTTAATTCGCGGGAAAAATAAATGACAGAGAATTGATAGCCAAATTTGACAGTTTATTTCCAACATAATTGCTTGAAAATAAGTTTGAACAACTATTTCGCAATACATGTGCAAATAAATGTTTGTGCGGTCCACACGTGAACATATTGTGTTGGCAATAGAATTTGAAAGTTGAAAACATAATTATTTCCAAGTTTATTGCACGTGAGACCCCCTGTTAAGCACGTGAAAAATCTTAAATCAACTAAAAATTCAATTGAAGACTAACCGTACTTAAATCAATCTTTCTGTACTTAATTTTAGTAAATCTGGGGCTACCGAACTTTTAACACCGCTTGGAATAGATTTAAGTACGAATGGATTATTTTTTTTTCAGTGTACGCACAAACATTTTAAGCTATTACTTTTATCGCGGGCTTTGAGCGCGGCGACCGAATCAAGAAATTCCGTAACGAAAAACTAACACTAAGATTGTTTCTTAAGTCTTTTGTTTTTTAAAGTATTTGAATCGCCTAGCGTATGTTAACTCTTAAAGTATTCTATTGATTTCATTAATATACAGTATTGCCAGAACATTTTTATTGCCAGATTTTTATTGCGTACTTACGAGCACCTGTTTTTGACAAAAAATTATATACACAAACAAACAGACAATTCGTAGGTTTTTAAGCGGTATTTTCCAAATATTTAGAGGATATCAAGTCTCAAACTTATGTTTCTTATTTCAGTTACCATAAACCTATAGTTTCAATGATAAAAATTCCTGAATAACCTACATGTGTTGTAAGATAATAAAAATATTTTAAACGATATTAACTTCTCATTTATTCAATAAAAGAAAAAAAAATAGTTTTCTTATCGGTCACCACGCTCAAAAAGTGTAACCTTAATTAATATCAAAGAAAAAACTTCAATTAATAGCAAAGAAAAAAATACTGCATAAATAAAAAATAAATAAATAATTATAATTGCATAAGTTGATAAAAAATGCTATGCAATAGCTTTGTCGCGGCAGTCCCGGAGTGCCACACGTCTTTTTTTATTCTTTACATACTCGTAAAATGCATTTTTTTATTTGATAGACTGCATGGTGGAAAACAACAATTACTAGTTAATAATTGTCGAAAAACAAATATTTTTGACGTACGGTACACATAAAACTACCAGAGCAAAACATAAACGACTGCAGCAACGATGCCACCTAAAGACAAGTTACACCATGATCTGGGGTGCCAAACGTGTCGATTTAACGTCATTTTGACGACTTCTTATAACGCATTTCACAAAATGACGTTTGAAGATTTTTGTTTAGTGTCCCTTATACCTTGACGATTTTTTTACTTCACCACTTTTTGCTCAACATAACCTCTACGTATGGCAAAGTGTCAAGCTCTAAAAATCTAATATCGATGATATTGATACTGCTAAAGAAATATTTAAAAATTTGAATTAACATTAACGAGCTTTACTTTTATTTTTTTAATATTGTGCTCAATTTGATGAATAATCTAAGCAAAATTTAAGGAATTCAAATTCACAACATGCACTTTGATATGACGAAACTTTTTTAAAATGTTTTAATAATTTTTTTAGTAGATGATTGTATAAAAAATACGCCTCTAAATCAAATTTATTTCCATAACCATAAATTTTTTAAAAAAGGAAGAAGTTTATATTGGTGTGTATTTTACATACAGAAATGTCAAGACAATATACAATTGATGTTGAAACTTTCAATCAATTTATTGATAATTGTGTATAATTTTACGTTTTTTTGTGTTACCATAAACAAAATTTGATTTCTATGCCAAAATTGTGATTTTGAAAAAAAAACTCCGAAATTCTTCCTTTATTAAAAGATTTCCCTAATCTAGTCTCTAAAGAAAAAGATCAAGATATTGTGGATATATTTTGAAAAAAAGGAAAGTCAATTAATCTAGCAAACAATAAACCTGTTTTTCCAAATTTATGTGAATTTGTAAATAACTTAATTACTTTGCCAAACTCCTCAGCTAATGTTGAAAGAATAGTTTGCAAAATTAATCTTAATAAAACCAAGATCATTGGAAACAGGAACCCTTGAGGGGATTCTTTTTTCAAAAGATTATTTAAAAAATAATTCCTCTGAATGTTACAATGTTAACATTAATAAAAAAATTATAAAAAATCATAACTATGATATGTACGAGTATGTATATTTTGTAATCACCCAATTTAAATCAATATCATATGTCCTTTTTTTGTACTTTATATGTACATATGTTTGTACGCGCATAAAATCGAATTAATCAAAAAATTAATTCGAACCTACACATGAACTGCAAGTTTATGAAAAACTGTATCATAGTATATTCTACTAAATTCTTTTAAATCAAAATATAAAATATATCATACAAAAAATTAACGTTTATTTTGGAAAGTAACCTGTTTCGATACAAAATCTCTTCAAGTCTTGCTTCGAATTGAATAAAATGTTTCAAGTTTTTGTTGTTTTTAATAAATCTAATGAATTGTTAATTTTTAAATAAAAGATTGTTGTATAAAACAGAAGATTTTTGGGTGTCGATTTTGTGACGACTTTTTTTTAAATACCGATGATTTTGACGATTTTATTTACAAAATTTGACGATTTTTCTGAAAATATCACTGGCAGCCCTGACCATGATAAAGGCCTTTATTATGAGTTGCATTCGAGGTTCGATCTTCACTGGCTATCGAATATCGAGTATCGAATGTCAAATTCGTATTATGAGGTGGTACTGTCAACCATTTCATTTTACAATGAATTTTTAATCGAACACAGTTTTTCTTTCGATGCTGTATGGCAGTTTGTAAAACTTATTCAAAATGTACTTAAGTATTTGTCAATTTATATATATATATATATATATTTTTTCCTTTTTTACAAATATCAGTTGTAAAATATTTTATTTTAGTTTCCTGCAGGTCTTAGGCGACATGTACAAAACAACAATGGGAAAATGAAATGGAACAAAACACTCAGCTGTCAAAAGGAATTTGTACGATAATCACACAGAATCTAAATCATCAAACGCATAATCGAACCACAACTCCATTCCGTGATGGTCATGTTATTTAATAATTGAATACGTTTTTTTCTTTTACAGATTTCTGAACACAATATTTACCAGCTGATAAATTAGGCACTTAAATTTCGCTTTAAAATATAGCATAATGGTGAATAATTGAACAAATATTGTTGTTTTATTGTACTTTTTCGCATAACACATTGAATTGACTATTAAAATATTAGACATACGAGGGCGAATTGATATTGAAGCTACCTAAGTTGGAAAAAACATTTTTTTTCAAAAACCAGTTATTTCTCAACATAGTCTCCTTTTAGCTCAATACACTTAGTCCAACGTTTCTCCATTTTTTGTATCCCTTCCAAAAAATAGGATTTTTCGAGGTCCTTAAAATAGGCACTTGCTTGGTCAATAATTTCATCGTTGTAGCAAATCTCTTTCCACCGAGCCATTTCTTTAGGTTTGGAAATAGGAAGTAGTCAGTAGGGGCATAATCCGGAGAATATGGCGGATGAGGTACCAATTCGTAGCCCAATTCATAGAGCTTTGCCATTGAGACTGCACACGTCACACGTTTCCGTCTATGGTCAATTGAGAGCAAACGCGGCACCCACCTTGCCGATAGCTTTTTCATATGCAAATGTTCATGCAAAATGTTGAACACACGTTCATATGATATGTTTACCATTTCAACAATCTCACGTAACTTGACTCGGCGATCATTCATAACGATATCGAGGATTTTCTTGATATTTTCTTCAGTAACCACCTCTTTTGTCCTTCCTGTTGATGGTATTGTTGCAGTGCTTGTTCGGCCGCGTTTAAATTCAGCAATCCAATATTTTACCATGTAATCTGACAGAGCAGACTCAACGTAATGTTTATCGAGCTTTTCTCTTGTCTCTTTCGCCATTTTCCCTTTCAAATAATAATGTTTAATAACTGCACGAAATTCACTTTTTTCCATTTTTCAAGAAACTCAAAAGATGCTTACTTCAAACGACTACAAGAAATAAACTAATCGATGAATTTAAGTGAAAAAAGTTTTTGTGTTTGTGCTGTCATCTAGCGCTAGGTAGCTTCAATATCAATCCGCCCTCGTATTATTGAAAAAGATAAAGTGAAAGTTAAGTGAAAATGGATAGTGTGGTTGAAAACTATCAATCTGACGAAGAATATTCCCGCATTGAGAGAAAAACAAAAAACAAACAAATCAATTTGTCGACGTATGCATCTTATTAAGGAGGTAAGAAAATATGCATCACGTCTAGAAGCACACCTTTTTCTTAGATTTTGAAAATATTCCGAAGCGATATTTTTCGATACGACCATTTAATTATAAAAATTCGTATACAGTTTGTATACGTGTTTGTATTAAAATTGCATTTCAAGAAGAAAACCTGTAGATGATACCTTAAATATGCTGCGAGCTTTGGGATACGATCCATCAACATTCATATATTTTAAAAGAAATATAAGTGCCGAACATGGTATTCTTCTTCATACAGTTTAGGCTTCCAGTGAACTTATCATTCCGGTACAACTTTATAAAGAAAAATTATCAATTTAATTTTTTATGATACTTTTTTTGTTTCCATACAAAATGTAAACAGCTTTATATTTATGCATTTAATAATTTTTTTCTACAATGACTGGCTTTTTCTTTGCTTATTTAAATAAAGAATTTCGCATTAACACAATGTGTAATTTGAAAGTTATGAAAAAAGGACTAACTTACATTTATGTTCAGAAAATCGACTACAAAAAGCCTTATTTCGCTTTATTATATCAAATATAAAAAAATAAAAATAATAATCCGAACACCAAATTTGTGTCTAAAAAATGTTACGTTTGGCTAATTACCGTTTCTATTATGTTTTTAACTTCTCCAGTAAAGTTGAAATTATTTGAGTTAGGGCATTTCTACATTAGGCCAACGATACAAAAGGTGAATTTAGTACCTACACTTGGTAAACGACAATACCCCTATAAAAAGTAAAAGAAAAGAAAAATAATTTTATGTAGAAAAGAAAAACTAAAAGAAATGAGCAGAAACCCATCCTGGAATTTGTAGGCTTGAACTTAAGGAATAATTTTATCATTGAAACTTTTGTACTTTCATAAAGCTCTACATCAGCATACCCAACAAATATTAGAAGACTTATAAGAATTTTTTTCGTGAAAATATATGTGTGCATGTAAGTTTATGTGTACTTGTAGGTGTAAGTAGAAGTGTAAGTGAATAAAGCAGATATTATAGAGCAACAATACTTACAGACGAAAGGTATTTTCATGGAAAGCTGATCGACTTATGGTCTTTTTTAGTTTTAACGGATAAACTACCGGATTTCTTGTCATTTCCAAAGTAAGAAAATTAAAGCTGAATGAAGAAAATGAATACTCTATTTGCGTTCCTTCCATTAACAAATTTTCCCAGTTCCTGCACAATGCATTGCATGGGCAAATGTCATTCCCTCAGTTGTGGACCCATCAAAAAAACGTTTTTTTTCAAAACCTAATATTTGCTGAAATACATGTTGACTTGAATATAAATGTTGTACATGATTCGAAAAAAATTTTCATCTCTATGCAAAAATAAATACTCTAAGGAATTACTTTTTGCTCTTCTATATTTTTGCTCCACTTTATACTGCAAAGTCAAGCAGTCTTTCGTAAGAGATGTAAATAGTCTTCGACATTCAACAACAGGCATTAGCATAATCAAAAAGGATTGAAGTAGTATTTTTCTTTAACTCCACTTCCACATACAAAAAAAAAATGTGTCCAAATGTGATACTTAAAGAAGAATAGATTGTAAATTGTAGTGAAATATCTATTAAACAATACTTTGATTAGAAAACTGTACTAGTATGTGTATTAACTAGAGTTCGCCTAGTGGTCGAAATTCGACCGCCAGTTTAAAAGTATACCTATTTTTGTTGCATCCATTTAAAGAGAAGAAACTAAATAATTGCTTATTCTCTTCTCCATGGGAAAAAACAAACAAAATAAAATTGCATACAACACGCACATTTATTTTGTTAAGGTTTTGCTTGAAGCTAACATATCCATACGTAATGAACATGTACATCCGTATTTAATTCTCATTTCTTTCAATTCTGATCTCTTTTTCTTTTTTAATTTCACTCATTTGAATGGAAAAAACACCTACTGTGTACTTGAACCAATACTTCCGTAAGTGAATGTACGTATTTATTTTTAGCATTCGTAGCAGTGTCAACTTTAGAATCCTTTTATTCCTTTAATACTGAAGCGATTTAAATAATATATAGTCGGGTCACTAAAGCTCAACAATGTCTACCATTTGGTAAAAGAATGAAGAAAATCTGTTGACAAACAAAGGAGAAAAAGGGATCTAAACATTTGTCTTTGGCTATTTTATTAATTAAATAGATAGATTCTATTTGATATGTTGCTTATTCTTGTACGCAAGTACTGTTTTGATGTCATTTCATTTAATATTTTAATCCGCCAGCCAAAGGTTGTTTTTCTGGGTCTTATTCATTTTAGGTTATTATTTTCCCCAAAAATTTAAGTTATTATCGTGTTGTTTTTATAATTTCACATTTGCGTTATAAAAAAATAATTTTTCATGGAATATTTGAGTAAAATCCCACATGAAATTATTTAACGTATTTGTGAACTTTTTTATAAAATAAAAGGTACAATTTAATCGAAATACACAAAGAAAGAAAAACAACGTACTAAATTCAAGTATTTTCTACTTATTTTGAGTACGAGTCATACTCAAAACTTTGAGTACAAATAGCAATAAAATGTACTTTAATCAAGCCGAAAGCGGGATTACTTTAGATAACCAATCCTGGAGTTTCTTGAAACCAGTGAAAAATCTTGAATCAACTAAAAAATTATTAAATTAAATTGAGCATTTGAATCCGTCCGTACTTAAATCAATCTTTCTGTACATCATTTCAGTAAATCTAGGATTACCGTACTTTTAACACTGCTTGGGATTGATTAAAGTACGGTTAGTTAAGATCTTAGGAGATAAAAAATTCACTTCATCATATTCATATAAAATGAAATAAATGAATGAATACACATTCATTAAAAACTCCTAAGAAATGATCGCATTGTCGATAGCACGCACCACCGAATTTAATGTACTATTGGACGCGGTTTAATTTGAAATTAAAACGCTTTTTGTTTGCGATTTGATCATATTTTCTTATATTGATTTCTCTATCTCATACAGTGAAATTTTACAAGCGCAAAAAATTATTTAAATAAAAAATATTTTTAAATTAATCTGATAATATGAATTTCTAAATTCATATTTTTGAAATCACTTGTGGTTGGAATTCGATTGTGATTCTATATCAGAAATATACAGGTTATATTAAACCAAAACCTCTATCGTCTGGTCCAACCGCAATACAAACAATTAAATTGAAAAGTTCAAAAAATATAATTATCAGAATAGCACTAGTTTACATACATTAATCATTCATTAATTTCAAATTTAAGGGGACAGAGAAAAATATAAAATACGTATGGGTGTACTAATTCAGAATTAGATAAAATAATAAAAAAAAATTAAGCGTCTACGTTTCAAAAATAATAATTATTACTGTAACGATAGCATTTATTAGACAACTATAAAGTCAGTTCGAATCGTGTTCACACTGACAATGTGATCCTCGTCGTCTTCGTAGGTGTTGGTGGAACTAAAATAATCATGATTTCCAGGGAAAAAAGCTTGTTTTTATATTTTAGTTTTATTTTATTTTTATATTTTAGTTTTCTAAAGTGTTGTCTAAAGAAGACTTGCCTATATTGCCTCTAATTTTAAAACCTTGTTGATTGTGACCCTGTTGCGCTTAACAGAAATGAATCTTTCTGCAGACTTAAATATTGATTTATTTTGGGACCAAATTAATTCAATTAAAAACGGACTAAATCAAAAAAGCTTTGGAGATCTTGCTAGCTTTGTATTTAATTTACTTTCACTCCCACATAGTTCACTTTTTTTAATTAAAACAAAATTAAAACAAATTTGAGGAATAAACTTGAAATAAATACAATTAACAGTATAATGCTCTCCAAAGAATTTATGAAAAATAATGCTGCACGCATTGTGTGGTCGGCAAAAACAGATTTTTCTAGACAGTGAAAATTGTATGTAAATATGTGCATACATACAAACATACATACATAAATATATACGTATGTATGTATAAATATAATTTATTAATTAACCAAATAATTATTTATATACATATGTACTCGTATATCAACACAAAAAAATATTTTGAGGAAACGAATGGCGATTAATTTTTACTATTTGTTTTCAAAACATATAAATATTGTGAGTGTGAAACTATATGTTACATATTGGGAATGGTCAATAGTAATTCTAGTTTACGCACATATCTAAATGATTTTTTTATGTTCTTACATCCTTTGTTTTTGTTATTTATTCTATAATTTAAAAACTTTATCGAATAAAAATTATACTTTATATGAAAAATACATACATACATACAGTAAAAATTCGATAATCCGGATAATTGATTGCAGACCTTAATCCGGAGTAGTGAATTATCCGGATTACTACGCATGTATGTATTTATTAAAAATTATAATGATTCATAGCAAAATCACTTTTTTTAATATCTGAAATAGTGGAAGTACCAACCCCATATCTTTCAGCCAACACCCTTCCACTCATACGAGTACCTTTACTAAGTTCTTCAACAATTTTTACTTTATCTAAAATAGATAAAGTCTTGTGTGCTCTCTTCACTGAAGGCATCTTGCATCAATACTAAACTAAAAACGCATGTTCAACGTTCCAAAACATACTCATATCACATTATTCTAACTGTATTTTTCAAAGCGTGCCGTGATTTGAATAAAAATATAAATAAAAAAGGTTGTTATTCAATCTGGACTATAGAGTTGCAATCAATCCGGATTATAGAATACGCAATGAGCTGAAAAATTCTGTCCGGATTACCGAATATTCCGGATTAGTGGAGTCCGGATTATCGAATCTATACTGTATATGTTTTTCAATTTTTCAATATTAAAAAATTGGTCTTTTCGGAAGGATTTTGGTAGGTTTTAGAGCCAAGTTTGGTCAGATAGAAAACCCTGCTTAATGTATAAGTAAAAGAATAAACTCAATCATGTCAAAGTCGTTCCCCTATATGAAGACATTTAGATACAGAAACCATTTTAATACAAACGAGGCCGCTAAGAATGAATTAATTACGTAAGTAAAATATGGCTGGATTCCTGCTGACGCATTTAAGCTACGCGTCCACTGAGTGACGGCAGTTAACTTTTCAATAAACAGGTTATCATAGATTAACAAAAAATCATTTTGGGTAGAATAAGATTAACTTTGGCGTTTTAAATTGTTTTCAGGTTTTAACCTCAAATATATCTATGTGGGTTGTAATAAAGTTTAATTATTTATTTTCATATTTTAAGCAATTTGCTTAATCGGTTTTCTATTCCGCTTCACACTTTACGAGCATTTTCGATGATTTTTCTAGTTGACCTTCTTTAGCGTAGTACAATTTTGAGGAACTCAATTTGCAGTTTGAGTATCCCAGTTTGCAGAAGCTGTCAACAATAAGGTTGCCTCCTCCAAGCCATCAAACAGAATTCTGCTCGAAGGGCCATAAACAATGTTGCATTTGGCAACTGCAACTCTTTTATGTATTTGTCGGCATTAAAGCAGAGTTTCCTGCCTCTAAACACTTCAGCAATAATCGCGGTGAGGTTTTCTAATATCTGCTTAGATCAAGATAAGATAAAATTTTAAGCTCAACACGTCAGTTATTCTTTATTTATTTGTTCAACATAAATTATCATCTTAATTTTTATTCGTTTCACCCTTTCTTTCAACACACACATACACATTCAAAACTCTAACTTCATTAAATATAAACCATAAAGCTTATTTCTTCAATAAAGTTTTATAATACTAAGGCCTTCGTCCATTAATTTAATATAAAATCTTTATGTTACTCTCTATGTTGTCCTAACTAAAGTGAAAAAGTATTCATTAAAAAAACTTGTTACATTTAACTTAAACTTCTAATTAAAAAATAGATTTACTTTAACTTTTATGAAAGATTAAAAAAACTATGCCAATGCCTCTTACGTGAAATTCTTGATCTTAATTTATTAAATTTTGTTTTGTCTTGAGGTAAAAATAACCTTTATGTTGCACATAAATAAACTGGTGTTTGTGTTTAATACTTAAGCATTTATGCTATTATCCTTATTGCCAGTGTTACTGACATTTACAACAATGGCAGCGACAAATACATTGATACACACAGACACACACATATGTATGTAACCATTGTGTTCAAAACTCCTGAAAGTACAACTGGGACGCAAGAATGACCATTTAAAATATTTTCATATACTCATAAGTAAATTAAAATGATAATACAAGTAAAAGTAATACGGAGAATGTGTCCTGTAGGTTGTGGTCAAGTGGTTACAAGAATCGGTAGGTGTTTTAAAATGTAGAGTATGTTTGCTCTTCGTGTACGTACCACATCCGTTTAGAATGTCCAAATGATGATGTGGTGCTATCGCACAGTGTAACAAAACGGAATAAAAAAACCATTCGAGACTAAATGAATTCCAATGCAGTTGACTGCTTTGAATGTCATTTTTCTTTTTCTTTTATAAAGCATCTACTAGCATCAGCTGTCAATTTTCAAGTCTAAAACAATTACAAAAAAGTACAACGTTTTCCATATAACAATACCTGACAAGTTTTTAATAAAAACATTTTGAACTTTAGATATATTTTTTTGTATTCTTTTTTTTTGTTTTTCTTTTTCGAAATCATCGTATCTGTTTGTGTCTTACATGAAAATGATATTATAAAAAATGGCACACAAAGGATCAAATAAAAATTGAGACGTGCATTGCGTGCAAAGGATATTAATTACAAACGAAACACTATACATTTGTAGTATTACAAAAGTCTCACACACACACACACACACCCATCCACATACACATCTCTGTGTGTACGAGTGTGTATGCGGGTAGAAAAGCAAAACGAACTAAAAAAAGAAGTAATACAATAACTAACACAGGAATCTGAGGCCATTTTTCTTTACTTTTACCTTGACAGAGAGAAAAAGTGGCAAACAAAATGCAAAGGATATGTCATGTGTCTACAATGAAGAACTAACAGAGTAGTCCTGCAGGTCTGATTGCAAAGGACAAAAAATGTTGGGCCATTTCATTAGAATACAGGACTATAAAGTTGACTTTCTAAAATGTAACATAATGCTGAAGCATAACTAGAAGCGTAACAAGTCCATCTTAGTTTCATAACGAGCATTTTAAACATCAAAATAAGAATAGTAAACTTCAAAATGGAATAATAACTTTCAATATAAGAATAGTAAATTTCAATATGAGAATTGTTAAAATCAAAATAAGAAAAATAACAATTTGTACGGTTTTCAATAAATTGCTTCAATATTACAACAGAATCACAATTTTGCACATTTGTTTTTATAGTAAATTTAAAAGCCCACAAAATTGTACGGAAAAACTTATAAATTCGAAAAAGAATCAAACATGAATGGAGAGTGGAGAAATCTTGCAAGCACGCTTAATGCTCCATAACAAACAGCATAATCGTTATCAGATATTAGTGGGAGAAAACTCACACAGACGAGGAGGGAAAAGATGACTGAAATTCATTCAGATTATTTCGTTGAAATTGCCGCATTAGATTAGCTGAACTCGTCGCTGCATTTAGCGAAGAATTTAACTTTTCTGTTTCAAAAACAACAATTCCAGAACACCTTGGCTGCAAGGTCACTATATATGTGGACAGCCAGGCGACTCTTAAGACCTTAATGGGCTGTTATGTGAACTTCAAGCTAGTGAAAGGCTTTGAGAGAAATTTTAGAGGAGTATGTTTTGAGACTGCAACATTACCGGCAATGAGATGATTAATGAGTTGGCGAGAATGAGCTCGGAAATGGCTCAGATCCTGGCTGTTTAGAGGCGGTAAGGCTTCCGATTGGCTTCTATTTTGGAAGAATCAACGAATTGGTTCTATGCGGAACTAATCGGGTCTGGAGGAATCGAACGGGCTGCCGGGTATTACGTGCTCTGTAGCCGGTGCTTAGGAAGTCCGATTCGGATTCGCTGCTGGGCAGAAGTACAACCGTCATAGGTATTATCACGGGCCACTGTATGTCCAGACCCGGAGGAGCTAAAGCAGAGTGGAGCACATTCTGTGTCACTGTTCCAGGCTGCAAAACAGCTAGGTAGTAGATTCTTAGGCGAATTAGGGGATGGCTCGGGCTATGGACTCGAGAATATGTCGGGATTCGAATGACCTGGCTGCGCAACATTAGGCGCTGGGAGCATGTATAGCATCTTTAGTAGGGTTGTTGTTTCTCTATTCTTTATTTTTCCTACTCTTTTCACTAACTAAGGCGTCAAAATGGACCATATTGGTCTCTAGGTGAGGGTGTGAAGTTGACTTCGCGCCAGCCTTTCTTATCTAACCTGACCTCTCTGTTACTCGCTGAAACTCCTCTGAGAACAAATAGAAGGAAATGGAGTTTGTTAAATGTCTTTTGGAACTTCAGTCCAAAAATAATTAAGGAACGAATTTTTTTTTGATAATTTGAGATTACTGCATTCCCCTTCGATGACTCGAAGGATAGCAGATTTATTTGGCTGATCCTATAGGATATACCGCCAAAAATATTTGATAAGAAGGTTCCTCCGGGAGCTCTCATCCTCGTGTATGAAGCTGGAATAACAGATTTCAATCCCGTATTGATTGAGTTTTGTTTGGGACTCCACCACTTTAAAATATATTTTTTTTATTTGCTCGCATGTGATTGCTCGAAAACTGTACTCGGTACCGTTAACCGACCCAACCACCAATCGCACACGAGAGAGTGAGACGCGAAGCTCTGGAAGGCTCATAAACGACAGTGGCCTGGTAGCACTTAAAGAATAATTGGCAACGATGCGTGATGTTTACTCCTCCAGAGCAGATCAGTGAAGTTAAAAATATGCACTACTTTAGCTGCTGGTTCGAAATGTACGTGGATGGAACATGCTTTCTCGAGCAAGCTGTGGTTGGACATAGTGAACCAGATGTAATGTTAATTGACAATGAACATTGTCATAATGAAACTGAAGACATATTGTAGGAGCAGAAATTTCATGAAAACAAATTACTCACACTTGGACACTATAGTCCAATGTTTAACCCCATAGAAAATGTCAGGTCTGTGGTAAAGAGAACTTTAAAGAAAATTGACAACCCTACAAGAAATAGATGATCAAAACTAATTCGTACACAATTTTCATACTAATCCATTTATAGGAATTTAACATTTGAACAAACATATTACTTTCATTTGGTGATAGAAAAATCCGTCCACGTTGAGCATTTAAGTTGAATTTTTTACATATTTTAGGATTATGGCAGAACAAGTTTAAAATACTCAAATTTTTTGTAAAAAAAAGTGTCGAAGCTACAATTTTGTGACATATTTAGTTGTATTTCTAGCAAAAAGATAAGTACATACTTAAATAAATAGTGTCTTTTCACACCGCAGCACTTTAAATACCAGTTATTATTAATTTTTCAGTTGAAGATGGCGACATGCTGGAGGATAATATAAGCAATTATCAGCTGGACGGAAGTCAAGATAGCTCTGATTGCAAGGATATCAAAATCAATGCTGATTCAGATGACATTATGGTAAGAAAATTAGAGTGCATCTTCAATATGTGCTGTCGCTACTTACTGCAACTATTACTTCAACTTTTAGAAGCTATAAAGAAAATTATTGTTATCCTAAATTTAACACACTCAATGAGAGTGTGAGGCAAAGCAAACAAGTTGGTGACTAAATGTTTTAGCTTTTAACAAAAAATCATGGCACTAAAATTTTTGAAAATTCATTATTGTAAATATTATTTTCTTATACAAATGTATATGTAATTATAATATAACAACATGGCACTACGTGGAATGCCTTAAGGCATTTTATTTATTTTCACGTTTAAATTTCAATTTTTAAAAACACACTATTGTACATATTATTTTCTTACACATATCTATTTATTTATATTTAATTATAATATATCAACTGAATTGAAAAAATCGCGTTTTATTTCAACAGAAATGTCTATCAACAGTGGTGAATGAATTCATATAGTTTGACAAGTCAGCAGTGGACAATATATCCGTGAAGTTTGACAAATCAGCGGTAACCGATATGTCCATCAAGGTTGCTTAGTCAAATGTGACTAATATTTGTATCAACGGTGATCAGTAAAGAACATAAAAGTGAGCAGTTCAAACATATCTTCTATGTACGATAAAATTTGGTAGTTAGATAGAGATGCAAGATCACACACTCATACACAAAAGAGTCCAACATTTTTTTCATATTGGCCTCAAGAAAATTATAGAAACTTTGTTCTAAATGATGACCGATATTTCTATCAGCAATGCAAGTCATATTACCAGTCAAATGACCGTTAATGTTCTTGTAGGGAAGTTTGTCAATAGCAGAAACGAATTAATCATCAAAGAACAAGGAAAAACTTGTTGAAGAAGGTTTACAGACAATGACACCAACAATATGTGCCAATTGGATTGCCAGCTTTCAAAGAAAGTTCACTGCGGCTCTTAACTTAGAAAATATACAATATTAATTATTTGTTTTTTACATACATACTCGTATGTACATATTTTGTAAATAATAAAATGAATAGTTTTAAATCTAAAAAAAAATTCTCATATTGAAATTTACTATTCTTATATTGAAAATTAGTATTTTTATATTGAAAGTTAATATTCGTATATTGAAGTTTACTATTCTTAATTTGAAACTAAAATAGTAGAGTTCTGAAGCTATTTCTTCTAGCTACTAGTTAAACTTATAAGCGTACTGACATACATTCACTTCTGCCCCGTTTTGCTTCAGTTTTTTTTGGCTCAGTTTTCGATTTTCTTTTTCTTTTGTTGTCAGAAGGAACTGGAAATGAAAATGAAATATATTCTAGGGCAGCAGTAATGCGAAATGTATGATGTATATGATTTGTATACGATTTTATGTATGTATGTACATTAGGGTGTCCCTTATTTTTCGTAGACAATATTTTTTACGCATAATCTCTAAATACTTCCGTAAGGTCCTAAAATACTTCCAAAACAAAATTTAACTCGTTCTATGAATGGCAACCCGTGACGACTTGCGATTTAGTCTAGTCTTAATGATCTGCGTCAGCGAGAAGTATTTTGGTCTTTGACTTAATGATACAGTAAAGCAATATAAACTATTTCTAAATACTTAGATACATGCGTTTTTTGTATATTTTCTGCAGAAATTTAGTCAAATTACTCTTATATGCTTGTGTTAACTATTTTGCATTGAATTCTAGTCAGGATTTGTGTTTTTTGAAGGCGTTGAAAGACTATAATGAAGTAAACAAATCGAATAATGGGATTTACAGCTCTAAGCATAAAATGGATATATTCGTACTTAACAAACAGATCACAGTTCGTTCGTTTCAAAAACAGATTTTCTAAAAGCATAGCCGTACCTTCTGTTGTACCCCAGGGTAGCCATCTTGGGCCGGTACTATTTTAACTTTTTATTAATGCAATAAAATTTTCATCTATCCTGATGTATGCTGATGCCGTAAAAGTTTTCCTAAGTTATAATAAATTTTTGGATCATAAACTTCTTCAAATGGACCTGGACTCACTTTATGAGTGGTGCAACGTAAACTTAATGGAGCTTAGTTTGAATAAATGTAAATTAATGCGATTTGTGAGATCTAATCAAACTACTGCAAACTATTTTCTTGATGATCATAAATTGGATTTGGTCGACAGTTTTCTAGACTTAGGTATTTTACTAGACCCTAAGCTGAATTTTATCCCACATATAACATTGCAGTAAACAAGGCCACAGCCACACTGGGTGATATTAAACGCTGGGCAAAAGAGTTTAATAACCCATTCGTTGGGAAAGCATTAAACATGCCACTGGTACGTCCGATTCTAGAATATGGATCAATAATATGGGATCCTATTTATCAAATTCACTCTGATGCAATTGAATCGGTGCAAAAGCAATTCCTGCTATTTTATCTTCGAGTGTTACGTTTTAACCCAGTTAACTTGCCTTCTTACTCTGCTCGACTTGCCCTTATTAAGCTGCCTACTTTAAAAAGCCGTAGAACTATGCTGAATGTACCGTTTTTCTTCAACATTATTAATGGTGATATCTGTTCTGGATTTTTGATCCATGAAATTTCGTTTAATGTTCCTCAACATACATCCCGAAATTTCATTCCTCTATCAGTAAAAGTTTTTAGAGCTAATTATGCTGATGCCGATCCCCTTAAAAGAATGTGTAACACATTTAACCAGTTATATAGATTTATAGACTTTTCATTAATTGTTGATGTAGTAAAAAATGCTTTTATAAATTTTATAAATTCATAATAACACATTGTTGTATTTTATTTTATTGTATTTTATTTAATGTTGTGTAATGTAAATGAATATTAGTAATTGTCTGTAAGGAATTCAATTCCATAGACAAATAATAATAAATAAATGAATAAATAAAACAATTACAAAAGCTGCTATAAGTAAATTTAGTAACCACTTGTGGTATTTATGTGAAGAGCCAGTCATGTTATTACTTTTTGACAGCGAAGTTGATGACAAAACTAAAACAAATATGATTGTTAACTTAAACAAAGAAAAATTATCAGATTTTAGCAAGCGATATATACCAGTCAAGGTTGAAATTTCAAAAAAACTTATTTGATGAGTTGTTACAATTTTTATAAACGTGTTATCTTCTCATTAGATAAATATTTTTTTAAAAAATAATCTTTTATCTAATACTTGTTGATTTCAGATGAAACACTAGTTATTTTTGTATCAAAGAAAAGCAGATTATTTCTAAATCGGCTACAGCTTGATGACAGCTTTCTTCGCACGAATGTGCCTTCTTGGAAAAGTAATGCTGCTTTTCTTAAAGCCAAAAGAAAAGTAAGTATTCTGAGAGGTGTAAATGATGCTGCTGAAAGGGAGGTCAAATTACTACAGCACTTTCACGGACTTATAAAAGCAGTTCTTGTTGCGATGTGTTCGGGAACATAGAAATTTGTATCCAGACTGTAAGAAACATACATTAAAAATAAGTTACCCTAATTGTAGCAATTTCATATATACAGGGGATTACAACAAGAACTTTGTTTTCTAAAACAAAATAAAAATTATATCTGGCAAATGTCCACCACGACCACGCTGGCAAATCATCAAAGTTTTTAATCACTTTTTGGCAAAATGGCGGCTCTTTTTCGTTAATCACATCACGGATTTTGAGTTTTACGGCTGCAATCAATTCGATTGGCTCCGTATAGACTCTGTCCTTAATATAGCCCCTCAAAAAATAATCTAGTGGTGTTAAATCACACGTTTTGCCTGGCCACTTAACAGCAGAATTTTGTGAAATTATGCAATTGGGATCGTTAGTGACATGTGGCACCATCCTGTTGAAACCACATTTCAGTGATATCCACGTCATCACTAAAAGGCCAAAATTGAGTTGTTAACATCTCGCGATAGCGTGATCCACTGACCGTTACCGCATTTCCAGCCTCATCTTCGAAAAAGAATCGACAGGTTGAGCTTGCAAAGGCTTCTCAAAAAACGCTTTAGGATTTTCAGAAGTCCAAATGCGGCAATTTTTCTTGTCGACGTATCCTGACAAGTAAAAATGGGCTTCGTATGAAAAAACAATTTTTTCAGAAAATCCAGCGGATTGTTCCTGAATGAATTAAGCGAATCTACGGCGATGTGAATGTTCGGTTGGCTTCAATTTCTGCACCAGTTGAACCTTGTAAGTCTTCAAAGCCAATTTCTTTCTCAAAATTCGCCATGTGGTGGTTTTGGATAACCGCAATTGTTGAGAATGTCGAGGAATTGACAAATTTTGATCTTCTTCAACACTGTGGCTCACAGCTGCCATGTTTTCAGTTGAACGATCCGGCCGAACACGCGTTGGTGCTGGCACATTTTGTGTCGAGCCTGTCAACTCAAATTTAACGACCAAATTCTTAAAAGCGGTCTCAGAAGGACGATTATGTTGTCCGAAAATATCACGAATTTTGCGAAATCTAACTTTAACAGAACCACCATTTTCATAGTCGATTTTAATTATTTTAATGCCATTTTTGAGCGAGATGCCAATGCATCTACTACGAATACGTCAAAAAACTAAATGTCAAAACTATCACGTTGTTGGTGTTGACACAATTGAAAAACAAAATTCTTGTTGAAAACCCCTTTATTTAATAAAAAAATTTCTTAAATTTTATTTTAATTTAATTTATGTATTGTATTTTGCAAAACCGGTTGAAATCAGGATAGGAAAAGAAAATTTCATACATGAGTATAGTTTTATATTCTAAATAAATAGAGGGCATGCGTTTAAAAATTGAGTATAAAAAAGTTTTCCTCTTATATGGTTCACCCTAATGTACATATGTATACAGCACATACTCGTATGTATAAACAATGAGTTGAACGTAAAGTTATCGTTTATTTAACGTTAAATAAAACTCATTTATAAAAATTTCGGGTTTTATGTGCCTTCAAATATTTATCGAAAACTAAAGAGAAGATAATTTATTTTGTATTATCGACACTCAACCCAGCAAACGCACGGGATTGATATTCACACAGGCAATAATTATTTTGCTAATTATTTTCATGTACATACTTATTTATCTAGTAACTAAATTAGTAAATATTACTTTCAAGCTACGACTACTTTATAAATCACTCCACAGCTTGAACAAGCGATTAAGGGAGGAAGTTATTATTATTTTGTTTCATATGGAAAACACGGAAGCGATAAAATAACGAATGAGACGGTTATCGAAAAAGCAGTTAAAGCAACCAAAAGTAGTATTATGACAGAATTAAATTAAACAATCAAAAGTAACCACAAATCTAAGAACAAAAAACAAACACCCCTATCGTGAAGACTTTTAACCCTCGAACTATTTCCCTTTTCCCTGATGTTCCAATCGTGAATAATTCCCAATTTTACTTTCACTATAAATTTTGCATTCATTAGTTTCTATTCAATGAAGATGAATAATCAACAATAACGAGACGAATGCCATGAACTCGGTTATAAAACAGGGTAAAATAAAACAGGTTTTCAATAAATCTCGATAATATGGCATTTACACCACTTATAAGATTTCGAGCAAAATCTTTTTGGTTTAGACTAGATTTCCCATACAAAAGAAAATCTACTTCGTCACTAGATTTTGTCAAAATCTACTCAAAATCTCGTAGAACTTCGTGATGCAACTGTGGTTTTTCGTAAATTGTACTGAAAAATACTACGCTGTTTAATAATATAACTTTGAAGGGTGTGCTCGCAAGGTGTTTCGCATTTGAATGATAATTTTTCGTATGGAGTTTGACATTTGAAAATGAAAATTCCAATCAACTGTTTTTGTCATGGACACGAAATCCTAAAAAATGTAAACGGTAGAATTTTTGGTATAGATGAACAACTGAAATCAACTAGATTTCGGTTTGGTGTAAATGCCATATAAATCTCGTGCAAAAACAATGTGCTTTTAAAGATCAATGAGGCCAGTTGCAAAGAAAAGGAAAATACATCTAAGACAGATTTATAAAAATACAACAATAAGGAATCACTGAAAAATTTAAGTTCAACAATTCTAACAAATTTATGTTGTTATTAATAATAATGATCCACAATTTTGAAAATGTTTGACCATTTTTGAAAATTTTATTTCTCATTCAAATAAAATCTATATGATTACACTAAACTGATAACATTGCTATTGCGTATTTAAAATACGGAACCGAAACCCAGTATACTAGTTTTCGCTCCAAAAAATTTATCTATTCCGTATAATTTATAATTTCCAATATTTTCGACAGGGTGGTTTTTTAACCGAAAATAATTTTTGAATTTTTTATAAAAAAAATAGATTTTGTAGCTCCCCAATTTTTAATGAGCTATTGTTCGAGTATTTCGAAAATGAGTTTGTCAAAAAAGTAGTAGTTGTTCGACGAACAACATCATTGTGTTCACGATATGAAACAAAACGTTCTCACTGATGGTATTCAGTATTCTCAATTTTTATTCGAAGTTGGTCTTTAGCGAATGAACACGTTGAATACATTCATGAATGAAATACGTTGACCATTACCTTCATGTAAAAATAGTGTACACAATTTTTCACAATAAAAACATGAAGGGCAAGGCATACACTTGCATTTTGAATTTTGTATTGTATTGTCAAGAAGTATGGTTGCTGCGAAAAAAACACCTGTTCTGTTTGCAATCTTGTTCAAAATATATACGTGCTTGAAGAGTAAAAGCAATACATTTATCAAAATCGCTCGTCAAGCATGCCAAAAATCTATTTTTTTTTTATTTCCATCCAGCATTGTCGTTGTCACACATTCAACAAATTTTCACCAATACCACCATAACGATTGATGTGATTTTGACAATATATAGTGCCTTTATTGAACAGTTCATTTTTAAGTTCCTCAACATATTTTCATATAGAAATACGTAGGCACATATATGTTGGAATTTATACCTGAATTTGATAAAAAAAATTTTAATTCTATAAAAATTTCGATTAATATCATATTCGTTAAACTCGGCATTTTCCAACTGCTTTTTTTAAAGTTTGCCTGAAATACAAATATTGCAAGTATTGAAAAAAATGTTCTCGTCGTGTTTTAAAATTGGAAAAGAAAATGAAAAACCAACTATGTTTAAAATATTTTATAAGCATCATTTACGTTTTAAAAGATTATAAATATTTTAATTAAATATTTCCAGGATTTATTTTGGGTTTTTAATAGTTCCATATTTATGATCTTCAGTATTTGCTAAACAGTGCGAAAGTGGTGGAAAAAGTGAACAATGGGAATAAACACTTGTGAGAATAAATAGTGTATAAAAGAGTACTGTACAAATAGCGTACATAAAATATAAAGTGTACGATAATCTAAAACGGTTGGTCACCGAACAAACACTGTTTATAACGTTTTACTGAGTGTTTGGTTACATATCAACAGTATTGACAGGAGCTGGAGAAAAAAGAGGCTAGATCGGCTTTTTAAAAAGGCTAGAAAAAGCTAAATGGCCGAAAAATAAAAGCTAACAAAAGGCTAAAAAGATTTTATTCATAATTCAAGGTTTTATTTATTATAAATAAAAAAATGCGTAAAACATTTTGAACGTTATTTAAAAAATGCACTTCAAGTACATAATCAAAAAAAAAAAAACGAATAAAAGTCTACATATTTTTAAATTCATATATGTAAAGGTACGGTCACACTTGGCAAACATATGCCCAAAAAAAATGTAACCACTACTTTTGCTTAGAATTAGTGTGCTTTAACTTGGTTTTTATATCACAAAATGAAGTCAATTATGCCGTAAAATGCTATTTTTATATTATTTTTAATAAATGCGAACCCATATTAAAAAAAAATATTGGTATTAAAGAAAATGCAAATTTAGCTTGTCTGTTGGTCACGTTTTTTTCGGCAAATATTTAGCATGTGTGACCGTACCTTAAGTCAATATATAAAATAAATATTAGGTATTTCTTTTGAACTCATTTCAGTATTGGATCAAAAATATAACCGGCATGATTTAATAAATATTGTATCATTATTTAAATATATTCAAGTAGTACTCGTATATCCACCATAAGACAAAAAATATATATATATATATACGTATATATATTTAAAATATTATATACTTTTATGTTCATTTATTATATAATGCATATAACAGGCATCATAATTTCCTCATCGCCAGTAGAATCGGAACTATCATTTGCAAAAATTTCACGAGAGTCTATTAATTTTATTAAATCACCGGAAATGAGTAAATCAAAACAACGTATGTGTAACATTTTTAAAAATCATTGAATGTATAATAAATAATTAAGCATTTTAATTCTAGCACTATTTTAATTTTTTTTTTTAATTATATTCATCGTACTAAAAATTTGTTAACCTCAGTTTTACTACGAATAATCTAATCTAATCCATTTTAACAATTGGCATGACTCAACCTGTAACTACACTAAAATTATTAAAATTTACTAAAAATATGGTGAGAATTTCGCGGTCACAGTTCGCAAAACTATATCATTTTTGCGTCGTCGTGAAGCACATCCTCTTCGGTCAGCAATTGTGAAACTCGTGAAAAAAGTTTAGCAGTTGGGACAAGTCAGTGATGTGAAAAATTAAACTAATGTACGTCGCTGAACTGATAATATTATTGTTGTAGCCCATAGTGTTTGGAAAATCCCAGGTTTGTCCATTTCTCGTCGGTCTCTTGAATTTGGCATTATACAAACGACACGTCAAAAGTTTCCTGACTGTGAGATTACTCGAAGAGGCGATCACAATTGTAAACCGAGATCTTGTGATTTAAACCTTTAGATTTTTTTTATCTGGAGCCCACATTAGATTCAAGACCTCAAAGATGGATTCGTGAAGTTATCTCTGCAAATGTGCAAAATAGTGATGGAAAATTTCATGGGAAGGACATTGCCCTACAGGCCTAGCCGTGGCGGTTATTTGTCTGATATTATTTTCCATTATGAATGGGATAACTTCCTCTTTACAATTAAATAAACATCCGGTGATTTCGCTTAAAAATACTCTTTTTTTACATATCAAAATTAAACTTCTTATTGGAAGACCCTATGGATATCTAAATACTAGATTAACCAAAACAAGAAACTATTTTTTTTGCAGCGCGGTCTTAAATTATCTCACCACCACCCACAACTCAACTGTTGACTCAACATTTTTCCACTTCTAACTTATGTAAAAGCTTTCGCCATTGGATTTCAATCATAGTTTTCAAGATGATTTTATGGGTTCAGTAGAAAATAAAAATTTACCCTTTTTGAGGCTAAATTTTAAACAAAAAAGGCTAAAAAAGCCAAGAAGCTAAAACGTAAATTTTGAGGCTAAAAGACAAGAAAAAAGACTAAATCTATCTTCGAAAAGGCTAAACTAGCATCACTGCACACCAATTTCAACAATGAAGGAAGTCGAAAAGCAACCAAGACCTTTAGTTGTCCGGTTAAAAAATTGTGTCTGAAATTAATCAAAAATTTATTTTCTGATAAATCTAACTTTATATTACACTTTCCATTTCAATTTTCTGTCTCTCTCTCTCTCTCTCGCTTAAAAACAAATGATAAAACAGATATGCGAATACAAATCAAACAATTGATTTTCTGTTTGCTGGGAATTAGATATAAAGTAAAAGAAATCGGAAGATTAAGTAAAAAAATTGCAAAAAAGTTGTTGATCCCCTTCTTTTTTATTAATTTGATAAATCATTGTACAACTTTATTATTGACTTGATTGGTTTTTTTTAGAGTGAAAAAGGAGTTAAGGAAACGTTCAACTGTCAAGTTACTTTCTATTAAAAAAATTGAAAAATTTTATAGAAGTAAATCTATTCTTTAACACATTTTTTCTTTTGAAAACACAAATACTACTCCATACGTAGTTTTAATATTTTATTTTATCAGAAAAAGTTGTTCGATGTCAACTCAACTTGTGACACATTTATATCCTCAGGAGGTGCGTGCACTTGTTGCTCTGCTACGAGTACAAGTACATGTGTATATCTTTTGTTTAACGCATCCTTATTGTTTCCACTTTGCAATGACTTCTTTATGTGGTTTAATGAGCATATAGGGATATGTGCATTTTAAGCTTAAATCTTCACTTCACAATCAACAATTGTACTCAATCCCATAATACGAGTAATATACACTAGTATCCCGCTTTAACGAACATTTGTTTCTGGACTTAATGGACATGTTATTTTTCTATTGACTTCCTTTACATAAAAGGAAGGAAAAATCACATTTGATACGCACTTTAACGAACAAATTTATGCGTATTCATTTGAAAAAATATGAAAAATTTTAAGTTTACTTTGACGAAGACTTTTCAATTTTCTTTTACACTTTGTTTCATCTCTGCACACGCAATGTTTACTTTGACAAATTTTGTATTCTTTTGTTTGATGGACATGCAAACCAAACACACACAAGCTACAGAATACAAGTATGTGTACGCGACAAACGAAGAGGAAAGCCACTTTGCGATTACTCGTACATCAAACTCTGTACCAACACCCATTGTTTTCGCCCTTCTGACTTACAAACTCAAGACTTTGCAAAGTAAGATTTGCCTGTGGAAAAGGGGTATTACGGAAAAAATAGAAAATATACCGGTATGAACGTTTCGGTATAAAAATTCTTACAGTACGACAAGAACTAAGAAAATGTTTCAAATAAAATGACCAAAGAAATTTTCTTTACTAATGAATGTGTGGAGTAGAGATGGTATCGTGCGCAACTTTTCACTCATCCACATGCACACTCACGATACAAATAAACTTTACTCATGCACATTCATGCACGTTCACGCGATTGAAAAAAAAGTTGGTCTTAACCACGAAATGTTAACAAAAATACACTATAAGATTATTTAAAAACTATGTAAATGAAAATAATTACAAAAAACCAAATAAAATTGCTTAATATATTTGGCTATAACTTTTTTAATATTTAAGCTAGACAAATGCTGCATAAAAAGTACTAGTAGCAACTTTAAGCACTTAGAACTCCCAAAATACTGAACCGATTTTGACAAAATATTGATTGTGCACATTTGTGAATAAATATCTTCAAAACGATATCAGCTTTGTCAAAATCGGCTGTATAATATGTGCGTAAAAGGCTTCTAAGAAAACGTGTTTGCTTATTACATATATAGATGATTACAAGATATAATATGCTGATCAGTGTGACCAGATCCAAAAAATTTTTGGGTCTAAATTGGCACCAAAATAATGCTAAAAAGTGCTAAAAATAATTTTGAGTGCTAAAACATAGTGCTAAAATTTAAATGTCTTAATTTTAAGCAAATATTTTCTTCGAGAGTTCATAGTTTTATCATTTATGTTTATGTTGCCTTAGAAATATTAATTTCCATTGAATAAAACAAAATTTCTTAAAACAATCAATTATTATTTAAACATAAAAGTTTTAAAAACACAACAAAAATAATAATTCAATCTTTAAATTAAATATCACATACACATAAATATGCGTATATTATGTACTTAGGCAAATTTATTCTAGGTAGCCGCAGTAGGATTAGAATTTACAACTTTTTAATTCAGAAATATCAAAAAATGCTTAAAGAGGATGAAAATAAATTATTAGGCTTTATAATATAATAACAATTACATACATATATATGTAGTAAGTTTTGACAATTGTAGTAAACTTTACACAAACCAAAAGCATTGATTTTCAGGTGCTATTATCTCCCATCAAAAAGATAGCTTACCAATCATTACTTTTTCACTACAATTAATGAAACCGAAGTAGTGAAAAATTTACTGAAACACTGATGAATTTTACACGTGGTTGACATTAGAGGGAAGTCATCCAAATTGCTGAAAATCAAGCAATGAAAGTATACTCCTTATCATGTTCTTTTTCGTCTGTATAAAAATAAGTCATTTAGATAACATTGTAACTTTTTAATCTAAAATTATGGATGGTTGGAAAGTGCTAAAAAAGTGCTGTGCTAAATTTAAAGTTTTGACGCTAAATCAACAAAAGAAGTGATAAATCTAACACCGAAAGTGCTAAAATGGGCACACTGATGCTGATTCAAAATGAGGTGAACTTTAACTGCCCCCTAAATTATATCCCACATGGAAACATTCAAAACTCCGATGCACGTATATTTTTTATATTTGGTGCCCTTCGCCAGAATCAAACATTAGAATCTTGATTTTTAGCTGTTTTGTAAACTTCTATTAGAATTAAAACGTTTAAAAAGAAAGCAAGTTGTTGAAAAATAATTTTTTACCAACGATTTTTCTACGGAAACGAAACTGATATTTTTTTAACAGACGTTGCATTTCTGATAGAACGATTTATGTGATATGAACAAACATGACATTAAAATATACCCAATATTTTCATTGCAAAGAAGCAGGCAACACTCAATCGTAAAAATATATATCTCTCGCCAGTCACCTAGAACGACAGATATATCAATGAGCTTTCTAAAGGTACAAAACTGTTCTTGCCACGCCCCGAAATAAAAGACTATTTTTTTGTTTTCTACACAGAAAGGAAAATGCCGTACTAAACTTAAGTATTTTCTACTTACTTCGAGTGCGAGTCGTATTAAAAATGTTGAGTACAAATAACAATAAAATGTACTTTAATCAAGCAGAAAACGGGATTCCTTTAGATAACCAATCCAAGGAGTTTCTCAAAATGAGTACAAAATTCTTTAATCATGTGAAAAATCTTGAATTAACTAAAAAATTCTCAAATTAAATTGAGCATTTAAATCCGTCCGTCTTTAAATTAATCTTTCTGTACTTGATTTTAGTAAATTTGATATTATCGTACTTTTAACACCTCTTGGGATTGATTTAAATACGGATGGATTGAATTTTCTTTTGAGTGTATATATTACATGAAATGGAAATTTGGATGGATTAGGCATACATTGAGATCCGATAACGAGATAGCCAAAGCCGTGGACGTCCAAAACTAACTTGGCGCATCACAACCATTGTTTTCGTGGAACGAGGCATTAAGAGCAGCCTACAACAGAGTCCGTTGGAAATCATTAATTAAGACCGTTTGCTCCCCAGCTGGAGAATAGCGGAACATCATACGTTACATGGCAAATTTTAGAACTATCGCAACATTTAATTTAGCATTGTTAGTGGTTTTGACTCTTTGGTCTGACATCAAATTCTAGATGCCAATTCTAATTAAGATGTACTTCTTCTAACTTATCTTTGACTTTCTTAGATGTTTTGCCTTTCAACCAGAAGAGTTTGATACCATCAGGATCTCTATTTTTCAAACAGAATCGGACCTTTTCAGTAAATCACAAGAGTTCAAATAGCATGATTCTAAAATGCGAATTGAGACTTATTGCTGGGTTTTCCTTTTGCTTTTGAAAATCACCTGAATGACTGATTTTCGTAAAACTTGTGATTGTTCTTTCGCAACTAGATATTTCTGAGAAACTTACTTTATTTTATATTCCCAATGTTCTTTATATGACATTGCAAACAAGTGTCGCCTTCCCCTCGTATACATATATGCAACACCTCTATGCATTTACACAATTGTAAAAAAATATGTTTGTTACTTCTTCTCTATTGTTCACTTAACTACCTTTTGCTCTAACTATTTATTTCTGTTATAAAAATCGTACCTAGAAAAACAATGAATTCAACTCACTTGTAGCTGTCTGTGACTTTCGATAACGTACGTTTTAATTCTGTGTACGTTTATAAGTTGTTGACTGCCGGTCCAAACAACTTCATTTGAAATTTCCTTAATGTTAAATTTTTCTTCTCCACAATTATTTTCTGTTTTCTGTCAGTGGTAGGTGGCCTTTAACTTTCAAAACGATTCCTTCAAATATGGACAATAAGTTCAAATGCTTAGTAATTGTATAATACAAAACCATAATCGTTTTATGAGCATTTGTGACTTATAATGTTTGTCTAGAGATTATACATTTTATTGTTACTCTCTTTACGGTTACCGATGGTACTCGTGTTTCTTTATATCATCGTTGTTTATTAAATTCAAAACTAGTAATGATATTTGAAGCATATAATGCTTGGGATTATTGTGTTAAATAAATAAAAATGAGTTCAATAACGCTTAATTGATAGAAGGAACTGTTGCACAATATAGAAACAAACTTTGTTCCTTTTATTTACCTAATAAGCATTTTTTCTCAATTTTTAGTTATTCCGTCTTCAATATACATAAAGTGAAGTAAGAAAACTTTGAACGATTACAGTGTACTCAACAGGGCTGGAGAATCTTATCAGATATCTCAATGCGACGGGTTGGATTTAGTACCAATCACCGTATCTGCGTACTTAGATACGGTTCTACATAGGTTGACGCCGACGAGTGTAGTGGTCCTTTCAAAAAGTAATCATCTAGATTCTACTTGAATGCCTACGTGTTAGGGGCAGCCACGTAAACCAATCAACCAATCAACTCGAATTTCAGACTTTTTTAACAAGCTGAGCAAAGCTACCCAGCAGCAGCTTGGCAATGTGTTGCAGCCAAGGCTGTCAACTGATACCGTAATTAATACCGATGCCGGTTACGTACCGTTTAAATTATACAGCGCTATCAATACCGATACCGCAATTCATTTCGGTTGCAAAATACCGGTATTCAAATACGGTTTCTTTTGACAACGGCATCAACGATTCGGTACAAAAAATCTTATAGTATGGCAAGAACTAAGAAAATGTTTCAAATCAAATACCCAAAGCAATTTTCTTTGAAAATCTATGTGTGGAGTAGAGATGGGATCGTGAACAACTTTTCACATACAGACATGCATGCTCACGATAAAAAAAACTTTACTCATGCACATTCAGGCTCGTTCAAGCGATTGGAAAAAAAGTTGGTCATAAATAAATAAATAATTAAAAAAAATTCAAAACTAAATGAAAAAATTACAACAAAGCAAACAAAATTGCTCGAAATTCTCGTGCTTTAACGGTTATAAAAATAAAAAACTTATCGCAGTTATAGAAGTTGTGTTTTATGAATCCCCGATTCATGATGCTGTAATTAAAAAAAATATATATATTTTTAAATCTTAATATATATATAATTAATTAATCAGTTCAGTATTTTGGGAGCTATAAGCGTTTAAAGTTCCTTATTGCAAATGCATGTATCAGCTTCAAATAGAAAAATAAACAAATTGTACATGTGTGTTTATCCAATTTGCTTTTGCATAGAAAAGAGACAGAGTTTTATGTTGTTTATTTAGAATGTTTTTTGGTTTTGTATTTTATCGCATGTATTTATGTAAATGTTTAACAATAAATTCTTCTTATACAAAATGTCTTCAAGGAACAATAATACCAACTAATATATGCGTATAAAAAATATCCCATCTTTAAATCAATTGGACTTTTTTTCAATATTTCCAATACATTTATATACACAAAAAACATATTATTATATGCTGAAATACCTGAAGTAAGCCATTCCTTTGTAAAGGTTTTACTTTTACAAGTCTTATTAAACTTTTAGCCAATGCGTGCAAAACTAATAATAATTATTGAACTTTTATTACACTTTTATTTACTGTATGTATGTATGCATGTATGTATGTATTTATTTACAATGTAAACCACTAACGTTCAGAAATAAAAATGAGGATGTATTGCTGAGAAAGTTACCCAGCACAAATAATGTCAAACACTTAAAATAAGAAAACAAGAAACAAAGTTAAGATTAATAATTTTTGTCAGATATAACCAACTTATTAAATGAATGTAATTTGAATTTTAAGGAAGAGAAAAATATACATTATACGGCCGCAATGCTATTCAATTTTTAAAAATTTCAATATTTTTTTTACTTCCTTTTTTGTGTTCAATTGTAATTGAAAAGCGTGTGTTTACTATGCTTCAAACTACAACAACGCTAAATAAGTTGCTGAAAAAAATTACGATAGTCCGCCGCTTGCTCAACGACGAATGAATAAAAGTATTAAAAACAGTGATGGCATTTTGGTACTTTTCGGGTATTTTTTGGTGCTTTTAGCCTCTTTATTCGCGCGAAATTTTGTTAAATACCCGTTTTTAAGAAGCGCGTATTCACGGTGTTTTTTTTAGAATTTCTCACAGTGCTTTTCGCGATTTGTGAACAACTGAGAAATATTTTTAGTTACAAAAACTGGCTACTTCTTTTAAGCGGAAATAGAACTTTTTAAGCAACTATGAAATTTTTCCGCTGCGGTTGAAAGAACATTGAGTTTAACGAATTTGTTTAAAACAAAAATCAGAAAACGGTTATCCTTAAATTCACTATTATAATATAATATTAAATACGGTTTAAAATTTTAAAATGCATGTTGGAGCAATTTTCAACTGCCTTTGAATGTTTGTAGCAAAATAAATTCGAACGAATCATACCAAAAATCTCAATATTTTATTACAACTGTCTTGTAGCCTGATTTCGAAGACGGAATAAATATTTTTAATAGCAAAATAAACGAAAATAAAATAACAAGCGATTGAAATGCTATCATGAATTTCATTCGACTTTGAATTCCCTTTCTTTTAATCGACTCATTATTTTATAATTTAGATAAATTTGTATGCTACACATCGCTCCTTTAATGCAACATAATCATATCTTATCCAAACCAAATGTATGGCCAATGCAGGCCCTATACATACCTGCTAACATTTTTAATATTTCACTTTTTATAAATCGTCCTGCCGAAGTTATCTTCACGTATGTATGTATATCATAAAACCAAAAAACTTGAGACAAGACCGCTTCTCCTAAAAACTCAAGACTTAACGGTCAAACCCGACGTCTGTGAACCGAGTCTAAGATCCTAAACATGTACTCTGGAAGTAGTGCGAATTCGGAACATGTAATATTTTTTTTGTATATAGCTGAAACGGGCTAGTTACAACATGATCATATGTAATGCTGTCATGGACTATGTCATTTTGAAACAAGAACTTATTGCTATACGACAACTGTTTGTGCTTTCACGATAGTACTCGTGCCGAACAACATACTTGTTAGAGGTGTATTTTTAATAACTAATAATTTTTCGAAAGACGTGTATGGATATAGAAAACCAATGATTAGTTGATGACTGTAGTTTTTAATGTTTTTTTTAAATATATTATTTTTAATGTAAATTTGCCGAATTAAAAACACTATGATCTTGTCCTCATAAACAATTGACTTGCAAAACAGCTGATGTCAGGTGCTTTGTCCATTGAAAATAGAAAATTTTTATACTGTAAATGCAGGCTGACATTTGTGGAAGCAAATTTTCTTCGCTTTTACACAACATGTATGCATTTGGCAGGGAAAAATTTGACAACCACACTGTAAAGTACACAGAGTGTAAAAGTGCCTTTGGGGTATTTAATAAGACTTAAAACACCTGTAAAAACAATAAAGTAGGCTATTTGCTTAAAACCCACGCAATATTTTTTTTAAGAAATTCATTAAGTTGAATTAATTTTTAAAGGTATTTTTTAAATAAATATTTACTCACCTATTGAAATTACTTTGCTACAATTTGTAAACGTTTCTGTATATTATTTTAATTTATAATTACATATCAAACTATTTCTAAAAATTATTGTTAGCAGCTTTTTTTTCGAAAAAGCCAGCACGGTAACACTTTCGCTTCATTTATTTTTTTCATAAAAACACTTGTTGACAATAACAAATAATTGTATTTCTCTTGATTTTGGCAAAACTTTTGGATCAATTTATTACCTTTATTGTTTGAAATCCATGAAAATTTTGTTATATTTAAATTATTTGACACTGATTTAATATATTTATGCAAAAACATTAATTGAAACTCTTATTTATTAACGTTTAAATGTTGAGAAGATATTCACGCTGCCGACGATGCAAACAAACGGTAAACAACTGGAGTTTTTTGAAAAGTACAAAAACTCTTAGATAATAAAAAGATAAATTGAAGCACTGCCAGATTAAAATATCGATTGTTTTGCTGTTTAACACAGATTGTGACTAAAAATTTTAGTTTTATTATCTGAACGAATTGATAGCCAGGTGGCACTCATACGAGAAGTGTTTATATATTGTTTGGAATTGTAGTGCCTTCGTTCGTAAAATATTGTCCCTGGACATTATTGTCGTTTTTAAGTGTACGTTATTGCATTTTCCTTAGAAAATTAATTGCATGGTAGATTAGTTTAGGTTAAAGTGGCAGTTACTATTAAGTGGTGATATGAGACAAGATTACGGTTGGCGAATAGTGTCATAGCCCCACGCCTGCCAGACTATTTAGATGTTGCAAAGTATTGAAGAGCAGGACATTGTCATTGTAGGTAAAGTATGTGCTTTACAGCTGCTGCAATAGTGGATGTAGATAAGAGCTATTTTCTTAGCATTGGTCCCAATATTCCACTGTCCAGTTAGAATTGATACTCATAGTTTTATCCGACCTTTCTTGTACCTGAGTAGATCACGTGCTCTGCTACACATCGAAGTGGGGCCTCGTTGATCTAGCCAATCGGCAAGTAACTTCGTTTTCCCAATCGGTTTTTTTTTGCCATTTTTAGACCGATTTCCATTACTTTCAGTAGAAAACTTTCCAGAGCTGTGCACAAGAGATCTGCTTCATAAAATAAACCGTAGGACAGATGGCCATAAAAAACAAAAGAATAGCTTTGTAATTTTCTGACAAAAAAACCTTGGGAGAAATTCCAGCAGAATGGGACAAAATTTAAGTCTGTATATTGTGTGAGGGCTTCGTGGCAATTACACCAGAAATTGCAGATGGTCTGACGGATCTCGCTCACTCGGCTTCTCTATCTATAAGGATCTAGGATATATGTACTTTATGAGTTCATAAATGAATAAAGTAGAAAATACATATGGAATGGCAACCAATCCAATTTTTTTTTGTGAAGGATTTTAATATGGAAAAAAAAATTATTAACTAACAATAAAATAAAGTTGCAGTTAACACTGAATTAAAAATTTGAACTTTAGTTAGTAAAAATGTATTAAATTTTTATTAACTGCCCGTCCCACGATCTCGAACAATATCGTTCTTTTGTGAAATTACATTTAAAAAAAAAATTAGAAATGGTTGTTGTTTTAAATGTAAATTATATTTCGAGCCCTATTTACGATTTAATCAAATTTATCGTAATTCTGTTGCTTTGTTGCAAAGGACTAGTTAGTTACAACGTCCTACAAATTCATTCATGAATTAGTATCGTTATCGTTTGCTTTGTTTACTGCCTAAGAAAAAGAGAGTAAAAACTCTCTCCTTAAAAATTTAGATTTGTCGCTTACGACATATTTTTTTAGCTTAAGTTCTTATTGGGGAAAAAATTATGCATTCGTTTTTATTTATTTTAAAAATAATTTGCTTGTGTAAATGCTTTAAAAAATTTGCGATTTTTTTATGCGAAAAGCCTAACTTTCAATTATAATTGGAGTTCAAATTAACTGAACGTCAGTAAACTTTCGAATAAAATATAGTTTTGGGTTAATAGTTTTAAATTAAATATTTAAATTACGCTTATTCCTTCCAGACCAAAAAAAATTACTTGTCTTACTAGCGCTACCTAGCTGTCAGTCGGACAAGACATTAACAATAATAATTTTTGCATTGAGTCTGTACTAAACAGAAAAACGATAGATATTTCTATCTGGCAGTACTGCATCTTATCTTAGATAATATCTAAACAATTTTCCATTTGCAACAAACTTCAGTTTGTTCGCGTTTCTTTTCACGGCCGGTACTGTGGATGTTGTCTCCACATTTAAACATTAATAAATAAGTGTTTTTAATTAATGTTTTTGCATAAATATATTAAATTAGTGTCACATAATTCATATACAATAAAATATTCATGGATATCAAACGGTGAAAGTAAAAAATTGGATGTAAAGTTTTGTCACAAATCAGGTGAAATACAAAAAGAACCCTCCAGAAAATGGGGTTGTTATTGTTGTTATGTTGTGTACCAACAAGTGTTTAGAAAAGTTAAGAAAAAGTGTTGTCGTTGTTGTATTTTCTTTTTATTAATTGAGTGAGTAAATTTATGTAAAAATTGTCAAAATGGTTTTTGGAAGAAGCAACAAAGTGTTTGAATTATTTTGTTTTAAAAACTAATATAATAATAAAAAATGTCTCCAACACATTTTTAACATGCAGCAAAGTGACTGACTGAGGTGAGTTAAATTTATTTAAAATTATCTATGGTTTTTTTCGTAACAAATTTTCAATTACAAAACACCAATTAATCGGTTAACCTACAGAATTTTTTACGAGAAGCATAAGCAGAGAAACAGTTTTAGCCTGTATAGGAAGGAATCCAAACTGTGTCCTTACGACTAATACTCAAACACAAATTAGACAAAGGTTGACTCAAAAATTTATAATGATTAAAATTAGACTGTGTTACAAATAATTAAAACAAAAAAATTAAGTGTATCTATTATTTTTCCCACAATTTGAATTTTTTACATTTTTTGTAATGGTAATTGGTATTAATCAATCAATTTTTTAATGGATAATATAATTTGATTAAGATCCAATCAGACTAACCTTAATCATATATAAAGCAATCTTGAGTATTATGTTAATTGTAATCACGATTAATAAAATTAATCATGAATCTTTAACCGTTGATTTGAATATGCAGATTATTTCACAAGCAATCTTCACTTTACTTTAAAATTTGCAGCCATAGAGATTGAAAAATTTTGAGGAGAGCCATAAAATTAATGGAATTCGCTTCAGCTGTAAATAATGCTAAAAACTCGAGAATCCGCGAAAATTCATATAGAATAGAGAAATAGAGGTGCCACTTTAGATTTCTTGCTGTTTTAAAGTTACGTTTTTTCAAAAATTCAATGAAGCAATAAAATGTCAAAGAATCACTCTCATATCTCGAAAATAGCTAAAAACCGCGAAAGTTGAAATATGTAGAAAAAGGCGTAAAGCTTTCTAAATGGAGGTATAGACTTATGGAACGTGATATACATCCACATTCCTTGCATTTTCAGATCTTTTTAGAAGATTTTACGACTTTTTCAAAACTTTGCAATTCTTTGCGGAATTTCACGTTTTTCAATTTTTTATTGTTTCATCGACTTAAAAAGAATAAGTGTTGCCGATGATTAGAAGTTATTGCGAATTTTCGTAATTTTTGTAGTTTTTTGTGAGGTCTTCAAATTCCCTGCACTTGTGTCCCGTTTTAGAATATTTTACGGCTTTTTCTAAATTTTGGGAAGTTTCGCGCATTTTCGCGATTATCGCGATATGATTGAATCAGTGTCTTTTTTATTGGTTTATTGACTTTTGAAGGTTTTATAAAAAGATTAACACTGAATATTGATCTAATATGCAGGAATTTCATTGCCCTTATTTTTTTTTGTAAAATTTTTTTTTATAAAAAAAATAACTGCAATTTTTGCATTATATTTTACATTAAAAAATATTTCTGAGCATTAATTTTTTGCTTTATATATATATTGTTATATTGTCAACGCTGTTTTTGTTATGTAGCCAACAAAAATATTTTAATTTGACTACACGACAAAGTAGCATGGACAAGAACCTGCAGCCGTGTAGCTCCATAAGTTTTATGAACATTGGAAAATCTTCTGTTTTCTGTATTAAAAAACTCGCTATGAAGTAAAATTTTTGAATCACATTATGCGAATTGATTGTGCGTTTGTGTAAATATACGTTTTATATATATTTAAAAGTCTATTTCATATAAAAGCTTCTCAAAAAGTTAAGTACATATGAAAAGCTTTAGCACAGAAAGACTCCGCTCTTGATGTCTTGTATTAACAGTGTGAAACAATAACTAACAATAACAATAACACATCCAGCAGCTTCTATACATTCCAACGTTTCGTTTGTATTTTCCAACTTCTTCAGGGAATTTCTTTATTTTTATTGGATATATAATTTTTCTTTAGAGTTGTTTACTGAGATCTTAGGTACATTTTTGTAGTTAATTGTTTTCTTGAATTTTTAACGGTTTGCTACCTATGGAGCTGAACAGTGGAAAAAAGGTAAAAAAAATCGAATTTTCTTTTTAATTTTTTGCGATTTTTATCTTGAAGATGAAGATTTTTCGATTTTATATGTTTACAATTTTTTTTCTTAGCCTCAGAGAGTAAATCAAAATTCTGAACATTTTGCAAGATATGAGCCTGAGAAAATGATCAGTATTTTGCAAAAATGACACCGAGGCTCCAATTTTTTGGGGGCCCATAATAAAAGTACATGAGTTTGGGAAAAACTGGGAGATACGCGTCTTTTTTTTGGTCTTTTATCACGTAGTGGTGTCCGTATATGGTTATTTTTCCATGACTTAAAAAATTACACATAGTGTATTTGTATGAATATTAAATAATGCAATTTTTAGTTTTAAGATGTTCTCAGACGACTTTGATACTTTATACGTCAGTTTGAGTTCATCAGTTATATTAGAGTCGTGTCGTTATTTTTTTTCGCGAAATTAATTTTTTAATTGAAAAATATTACAAGCACGTAAATGCTGATTCATATTTTCGGCAAATTTGCTTCGGTTAAATTTAACATAAACTTTTTTGTTAAATTGTGTCGGTTAGGAGTTGATTATACATTGTCTAATACAATTTAGCCAAACTTTCGGTTAAAGTTATGGTTATTTTTTAATCGAAGAATATGAAAACGGGCGTAAATGCTTTATAACTCATTTATTTAAATTTTTTTTACTTCTTTTGTTTAAGATTTGTGCAACGAAGGCTTAGGGAATTCATAAGGGAAAATAGTTCACAATAAAACAACGAACAAAAATCATTGAATTTAGTTTTTGTTGTATTTTTATTTTATTTTTTCTGGCGCATCGTGCTTATCGCCGATGTTTTAATGTGCGGAGTGGATTCTTAGTGTCAACAATAAATCGGCTGGTTGTCACTTTTCGTCAAAACGGTTCGGTAAGGAGTCTTCTCCCTGGTGCCGAAAGATTACGTACGGTGCACACCGTCGTAAATATTGAATGTGTACGTGAGACAGTGGAAGAAAATTCAGGAACATTCTGTACGACTGAAGGCGCGTTTCCATATCAAATTTCTTTTCTGTTGCATTTTAAATTTCCCAAACTTTCTTTCTGCAAATCTTAAACAGAAGAAACAAGAAACTTTAGAGCAAAAATCTATAAAGCATTTACAGCATAACGCTAATTTTGCGCCACCTTGTATTAATACGATACTTCTGGCGTTTTGTTTTCTAGAAAAAAGTGCAAAATTTTTTCCACTTTTTATTGAAAATTTGCAATATAATGATTTTTTGAAATAGTGAGTTTATTAAAAATTATTGTATCATCATTTACAATGCAAAATTTTTGTCTAAAGAAAACTTTGAATATCAATTTTTTGATAAAAAGTAAAAGAAATGTTTCATTTTTTTCAGAAAAGAAAATGACATTAAAAACATCTTATTTACTTTTTACTTATTTGATTAAACCAAATAAAAGGAAAGGCTCTCTTATGCAGTCTCTAATAAAAAAACAAAGTTTCCTTTATAAATATGTACAGCCTTTCACATCCTTATAAGTTTTCTGGAACAAAAATTGTGCCAGGAACACATTTGTGGATCCAGTTTTAAATAAAAAATCCTTATTTATCTGCGCAAACACGGCGAGGCATGAATTTTTTCTGTATGACACTTTTAAGCTACACGTTGTCTTGTGCTGGGCTTTAGTACTCGTATGTATGTGTATGTAAAAGATGCGGCGTTTCTTTCATAGAATAAAAGTAAAAAACAACCACCGCTTCATATTTACACAGTAACCGATTCCCCGCTTATAATAGAAGACCTTTGGATCTCTTCTTTAATAGAATTATAGCTCAAAACGAGTTACAACGGCTAATTTTCCTCGAGTTTTGTAATAATTGGTTCACAAATGCTACAAAGCCGACTGACTACTCGTAGGCTTTTCAGCCGTGCCTGCAATAGTTTCGCAACGCAGAGTTACATTAAGGCCAAGTAGTTCAATAAAGTATTTTTTGCTATAGAAGTAGTATACTCTGAATAAAGTATTTGTGCTTTGTATCAAACAGCAATCATTGTGGATAAACAATATGTTCATTATGTGCAATAATGAGTTAATTTAACGTTAATTTAGTGATATTAAAATTTAATTATTGATTGTGTTGAAGTTGTGTCTGCGTTAAAACAATCAGTAACATGTACTAAAATACAACGAAGTCCCGTATTCTTTTTCTGGAAATACACGTAAACCCTAAAAAACAACGTTGTTTCTGTTCTACAGTGTAAGTTGAAATCAATTAATGTTAAGTTTTCCCATGGTAGAATACTACAGGTAGTCTCGAAATGTTAACGGACCTTTTTTTGGGGGTTCGCATCTGTCAAAATTTGTTTATGTTTTACTAACACACACCCACACTATTAAAAAAAGCAAACTTGAACGTTCGTTTCAAATGCAAATAAGAAAAGGAAAAGAAATAAAATTCTTTATAGAGCAGAAAATGTAACAAAACACATAAGTGAATATAAAATTTTTTGCCAATTTTCTTTTGTGCTTTTTGATAACTTTGAACCTAAAAACAATAAAAAGCAGTGCTGTTGTAGCTTCGACACTACCTGTATTATTCTACCATGAGTTTTCTCTTCTTCCTGTGGAATATTGTCTCATGTCCAATTTTTTGTGACATAAATACTTTACGAACTTTATCATATTTAAGCAATCACTTTGGATTAACAACCAAATTTCGTTCATGAAAAATAACCACATGAAAATAAATATATTAATTGTTTTCGAAACTATCAAATCGTTCATTAAGAGCCATTACCAAGTCAAAAAAGTGTCTTCTGTCAACGCTTGTTCATAAAAAAACTTATGGTATCGTTGAACCGACGTTGAAATTATCGCTGATACCGAAATATCGTCAAATCCGCACTGTCGCCGATATATGGATGTCGTATGCGCCCACATTTCATATTGTATAGCATTTCCTGATCGATATTTTTCTAATCTTCAGAGAACGATGTAAGTACATTTTTCTATGTTCTATGAATAAGAATATATGCAAATACATAGTCATATTTGGTCGCGTTTATAAGACGTAACTGTTGCGCAACCGTTGAGCGTTTGCCTTAGAAACCCAGAGTTTAGTAGTTCCGTTCCATACAACAGTTGAGTATTTGCTGCCATTTTTTTCCATCATAATTTTTTTCGCTATATTCAGTCAACATGTGTTTAGCTCCGCAGCTGATCAAGAGAGTTATGCGCTTTTATATTCTAATGCAACGCCGTTTTGTTAGGTGGAGACTACAAATTAATTCATTAAATTTTGCATTACAAATGCGATAAAGTAACGAAAGTAAAGAAATAATATATAAATTTTATTAAATGTACTCGTACGTCGGCTTATTATAGTGTCTATTTATATTAATTACATAATTAGTTCAATATAAGGTTCAAAGATTTTTTGAACACAGTGCCGGCATAGCGTTGAAATATAAATACCATCGGCATAGGTTTATCATTTTATTGGCGTATTTTGCTGTGCATTTTTGTGTTGCAGAAAAACTTCATTGCAAATTCTGTGTTGTCCATACTTTTTGGTATAAGCCAAACTAATTTAGCAAATTTAAATTATTTCTTTTGCAGCATTTTTATTTCTTTTCAATTGTTTACATTAAACAGCTGTTCATGATTCAATTATGTATTCATCAAGCCGTTTTTACGACGTAACTGTTGGACTCAACAATTGACAACAGTTTCACAATAGTTGAGCTCAACAGCTACGTCTTATGAACGCGGCCAATGATGGTTAAGTACAGTTTAATCAACTGTTAAGCAAGACTGGTGGTTCTAAATTATACAACAACAACATGAAATTCAAAATAAAGGCAATAGAACATTCAAGAAATATCTATAAACAGCAAAGATAATTTTCAAGATTCTTAGAGAAATCTGTATGAAAAGTGTTGATATCATTTGTAAACAAAAGCGCCCGTCCTCTATTGTTCGCTCTTTAAGTTGACAGGAATTGTTTAGTTATTTCATGATCCACATTATGGTGTCATTTATAAAGATGATTCGGCCATCGATATGCCAAACTTAACTACGTAATTACTAGTAATACATGGTAACACAAGTAGATCGAGACTTTTCTACTACGTTCAAGGATCTTAAACGTAACAGAGCAACACGTATAAAAAGCCGATGCTGCATAAGAGATTAATATCAGCATGGTTAAATGCTCAGCATTGTAAATGGGTATAAGCAAAGGCAAATTACTTTGTGTATTTATTCTTAAACTGTGATAAACAAGATAGAGCATAACCTAATCAAACCAACGTTTACGAAAAGGTCGAATTGTAACAATATTTTCCTCAAATCCCTTCTTCGGTTTTGATGTTTATTTGTTATAAAGGTATCATACACTCTTGGCTCCTAAGCCAGACTTGTAATGTATTAGGCCTCAACAATGCTGATCTAGTATATAGCAAGCGTTTCACATTTCATTTTAATTTCGAATGATGTAAAATGTTCTTAATGGTCCACCACTAAATGTTCAGGCGTTGCAAATATTGCATTGTTTTGTAGTAGTTTTTTTTTATAGATGTTTTATAACGAATGAAAAACTAAACTTTGTTCATTTCTTGAGTTTGAGTTTTAATTAAACAAATTAAACATTTTCAGAAGTATTCACAAACGATTATTCAAGTAGCTTTAAAATACGAATTTTGTATGGAAAAAGCAGTTTTAAAAGTATACTTTAACTTTAACAATAGTTTATGAATACGGGTGCTTAAATCTAAATTAGGGACTCACGTGTGCGTTACATAAATTTCCATGTTGAAAATAAAATTAAAACTTTTCTGTTTTTCAATATGTAATTTTATTTTATAGAAAAAAATATTTACATTTAAACTTAAAAATTAATTTGTTGTTTAATTTATACATAGTTTTAGTTTTGTTTTGTTATTTTTTATTTTTCAAATTTTCATCCAATATTTTACACATTCTTTTCAAACATTTTTTCCAATAATTTAAATTTTTTTCTATATGTTGTTATTTTAGATCTTTAACAACTTAAAAAATAATTAATTATTGTAAAAAAATTGTGCTAATTAAATTTTAAATAAATTTATATATCTTATGGTTGGATTTTTTATTATTTTTCTTTTTTTTTGTAAATATAATAGTAATAATATTTCCAATTAAATTTCAATTTCAAACAATGTTTATTAATGAATTAAAATTCTGTTTTTTTTGTTTTAATATTATTTTATTTATTCACATTTAAGTTGCTTACGTAGAGATATTATTAACAATTACAAATTGTTGTACATTTTTATTTATTATTTCACGTTATACGTATAGTGTTTTTGTTGTTTTGTTTAAAAAGATAAAAACTAAATAAAATATAGAATATATATATACAGAAAAATTGAAAATAAAAAATAAAGAAATAAAAATATTCAGAAAGTGTAGCAAACGTTTTCGTACATAATAATGGCATTTTTAATAGCATACTTTAAGGGTTTATTTATTGGTTGCTCCAAGCATTTGTTACACTTCCCTGATTTTACATAAATATTGTTAATTATTTAATAATTTCCAATATTAGTTGTTTGTGTGTGTGTTTAAAATTACATATTTAAATTATTTGTTTGCTTTATTTGTTTAATGACCCTTATTACTGTTTTATCTTTTTGTAATCAAGATTCCTTTTGTGTGTTTGTGTGTTTATATTTATTTTTGTTTATAAATTTTTACTATTTCTTGTTAATATACTTAAAACACTAATAAGTTTCGTATTTATTTGTTGTTTATAATTTCTTGTTTACTTATAATTTCATTTTAATTATTCTATGTATGTATATATTATTAGGCGACCGGATGTAAGCTAAAAGAAAAGAATAAGAAAGAATAAGAATTTAGTGATATGTGAGACTTAAATTTTTGTTTTTTATAATTTTTCTTTTATATATGTAAATATTTAAAAGATTTTCTTAAAATTTATTATTGACATACAAAATCGAATCGGCTTTCGATTATTCTGTTTAATTCAATTTCATTTAATGTGCAAGAAATTGTAATTTAAACTGATGATTAAGCTCAAGAGCTGAGTCCTGTTTTTTGCAATAGGAACCAGCAATTGTCCGCACGGAAAGTTTCGTACCCATTGATGATGTGGTCCCTGCATATAGATCTCTTGGTAATTGTGGTTTAAAATTGAATTTCGCAAAAGAGGATACGACCAGGTGATGTCTTGGTGAGACGGGGATTTTTTATAATTTCCCACTTCTAAGCAAGGGACAATACCAGACACTCTGCTAAAGTTACCACTTGCATGGGGAAAGATATGCAGTGTTTGTTTTTTATTTGTTTGTTTCCTATTTAGCAATACAATGTCTGTTAAGGCCTTTATAACTGAATAAAATCTCTGCAGATTTGTATCTGTACACTATCATCGCTTCTATTCAAATTAATGTTAGATAACAAAATGCAACAATATAATCATGATGAATAAATTCTTTTGAGCTGTGGAATATTTTCGTAAAATAACAAAAATGTGGAGGACGTTTCCTAATTTTGATATTTAGACAGTATACTTTTCGTAGGTCCAATATGGTGACCTGTGAATATATCACACTAAACTGAAGCTAAAATATTCCACTCATGTATAAAGTCCGTACTTCTTTATGGATGTGAGCTATGTAATTATGCTACAGGAAATATTAACGCTTTCCTAGCACTTGTAAATCGATGTCTGCGTTGAATTTTCAAAATATTTTCGCCCAAACAATCTTGAAGGAGAGCACCACAAACTCCAATGAAGTTACAGATTCTAAGAAGGAAATGTCGGAGGATCGGAAATACAGTTTTGTAAAACTTTAGATGTCATTATCGGAAATGCTATAGAATCCAATCCCTAAGGAGGATGAAGAAAGGAAAGACCTGCTCATTCATGGAGAATGAGATTAAATCGTTAACATTGAACAGAAATAAATGGAATGGATGTGTCTGGTTCTTATGATTCTGAAAAGATCTTCAGAAATCTATATGTATGTATCTGTTTGAAAGGGAATTTTTTTAACAAAACTACATCAGAAGTTTCCATTTTTTACAACATTTTTATTCTCGCCAAAATTTTTTTCGTAAAATTTTGGAAAAAAGTTAAATTACACTGTGCTACAAAATTTAAATTTTTGATAATAAGACTGATTCTGATAGATAGAACAAAAAGGAAATATACGTGTATCGGAGTTTTGAAAGTCTTATTTTTGGGATGTTTGAAGTCACGCCCATATCTGCACATTATTATAGTGAATTGGAATAGGAAACCTTATAATCTTTACAGTTTAGTTATAAATTGTGTTCAGCAGATTAGTGTAAATCTTTACGAGGATCATTTTGCTGAAATTTTTTGACAATTAATGTTTGTAAGTAATTAGTCGAACTTATATTTGTATATATTGAAAGGTATTTTCCGGCTCAAGCTCAAAACCGAGTCTACAATTTCTTTTTTAATTTCTAGAAAATTTTTGGATAAATTCATTATTTTTTTATTAAGAGAGCAATATTTGTAACCATTTATTAATCATCAGACTAGCAGAACGGATCCGTACTGATTTCGAGTTTGCTACACCATCTCATCAGCGTTCTTTATTCGATCGAAATCAGTACTGATCCGTTCTGCTAGTCTGATGATTAATAAATTGTTACAAATATTACTAGACTCGGATTTGAGCTTGACCCATACAATTTCTTTCAAGAAAAGTTTTATCTTTACAACTCTTTGCTGTATTTGTCTTCTTTGCCACTTTATTGAGAAATGGGCAAAACCTTCTTGTTTAACAGCAGGCGATAAACGTATACAATTTTGTTGGTGCCCTCTACCACAATTGGTTGTTAGAGCCTTTAATTTTTGTCTGTTTATTGTATTAGATTTGGTTCCATTAGTTTCTGATCTGTTTTTTTTTTTGTTTTTGTTTGTAACGCTTTCAGCTTTCGTAATTTAACATTTCGTTATTTTCTATCTTCTTCCTAAGCTTTTTCAAAATAATCTTTATACATTAAACTAAAAAATTCTCCCATCAACTATACTTAATTATTTTTAATAAGTCCTTGAAGTGTTATATGAATTTTCAAAGTGTGGGAAGTATCGGAAAAAATCCTTGTCAGCTTATAGATACAATTTGATTTAAAGTTTTTTTTAAAGAAAAACAAAAAACTAAGGTAACGAAATGAGTGCCATCAACAATGCTTTTGGATTTTTTACAAAAAAGCCAACTGAAAGTTTATCATCATTTATTTATTTATCAGCTCAATTCAGGCAGAATTTATTAATGATGATAAACTAAAAACAGACACAAGCCAATAAAGGGAACGATAAAAGCCAGCTTGGAAAAAATTTATACAATTTGTATACCCAAAATTAATTAAGTCAAAACTTTCAGCAATCACCTAACTACCAACAAAAGGTGTCAGCTCTATAATTTTTACTTGTAAAAAGACTTAAGAAAAAATAAGTTTGAAACATTTCATTTTTTTTTTCATTTTCTTTTAATATTAAAAAACAGACATTAAACCATGACAACTTTGCCCATCAATTTTTTATTGAATTATTTAGCGCAAGCAGAGCTAAAAGAAAAAAATGTGTTTTGTTCAAACAAAAAAGTAAGAATTTTAATAACAAAAGTACTCTAGAATTTAGACACATACTCAACATATTTGAGGTAGCGAAATGGCGTTAATTTTATGGCAATTTAGGTTTTTTCTGCTACCAAAAGATACTTGTATTCAATACAAGTGTTAAAAAAATTGTCAAAGTATTTGTCACTTGAACTCATGTTCATAAAATATTCTGCTACAAACGAAAAAGTCCTTGGTTTTCAAGTGTTGTGTGAGAAGAGTAAATGAAATGCTGAAAGTAGTTCTGGGGGTGACATCATGTTTATTAAATGATTTCTACCTTTTCTATTTCTGAGGGGAATAAACGTTTACCTAAGCAGCTTTGGTAAACAAAAGTGGAAGAAGAGTCTACGGTGAAAGTTGCTTTAGTTTCAAACGGGGCCTTTTTACTCATTTTTTTGCTGCTGTATTTTTTTATATTTTTTATTAAGACTTTAATAAAGAGTGTCTCGCTAAAACTTAAAAATATGTTTAACAAACATCGTATTTATTAGTAAAATTATGTGCATTATTTTGACTTTAGAGTTTTGGTTATTAGCGTTCGTCAATCCCGATTAATTATTACTGAATACACTGAGAAAAACACAAGAGCTGGAACCAGTGTCTCTTCAGAATAGTACGTGAACTATTATGATCAATAATGCCAGGCATACTGTTAGCAAGTTGCAATCAGAAACATCAATGGTTGTTGCTGTCCGCAAAGTTTGGGGACTGCGATTACAGTGCGGAGTAGCGCCCTGCAAAAACACACTTGAAATCCAATCTCTCAGGCACGTTACGTGCGAAGGAAAAATATGGTTGAGGCAACCATAATTTGAATTATATATATTTTTTATTTTTAGGAGAAGTAACAACTATTCAGGCAATTAATGCCAACCAACCATTTTGATGTGTGACCTTCTTTCGGAAAGAGAGTACAAAGAACAGATGGTGAAACTAAGAAAGCTTAATTAATTCTTTTAGAACTATGCTATTGCACGTTTTGTTAATTCTTTTTATATCAGTGCTGCTACGCATTTTGGTGGATGTTATCAGTTGCCTGGGCGCCAACTCACGTTTTGAGGCATCACAAGCCTTGTAGTCAACGCGCTAACTACTTCACCCAACAGCACACACATGGTTGAGATCAAATCATATTATTATGAATTATATTGTTGTTTAAGTCAATAATAATATGTATTTTTTACTTTCATTTCTAGGCAACCTGCTAACTTGGCAACATTTTACCCATAATTCTTTCTCATATTAAAAAGATAGAAAAATATTGCCAAGATAGCAGGTTATCTAGAAATGTTTTTTGTGTTCCAAGTTTCATTATTTTAAAATTAAGTGAAACCAAGTTCTGAGAGCGATAAAAACAGCGCGAATGGTTCCGTATAATATACACAATGTGTAGCCTGAGCTTGGCGTGGCGCACGACACTATCATAATAAAATTCTCGAAACGTTTTATTCTTGCATTATCGACATAACGATATCGTTCTTTTGTGAAATTTTATTTAAAACAAAAACAAAATTTTAGAAATTGTTTTTGTTTTAAATTTAATATGACAAAAGAACGATATCATGCGACATCGTGGGCCAGGCTGTAGACAAATGATAATTGCTATCACAATGCAGGTAGTACATGACACTCATGGGGTGATTGCTTATTTGCTTGATTGTTAGTCATCATTTTACAAGAAACAAAATTATTTTTGTTTATCAATAAAAATTCGGTTGTAGTGCAACCAAACCAACAAACCTGCTTTTACAGATGCTGCAGATGTTATGGATGATATAATTTAAACAAGACTATAGCTATTTTTTAAAAAATAAAAAAACAACACTAGATTGTTTGCAACAACCATATCATATTTTCCGCAACCATAATATTGTATGTTCCAACCACGCCTAACCATATCTTTGGTATATGTGTTCATATGCATAACTTTATTATACCGTATTTGTTTAACCATTTTGTTTTTAATTATTTACTAGTGTATCAAGCAGTCGACTCAATCGACCGCATTCTAGAAATTAATAATAAACATTCACATAAACAGATACGATAAAATACAAAAACAAAAAACCATTCTAAATAAACAACTACTTAAAACTCTGTCTCATTTCTATGCAAAAGAAATTGGATAAACACACATGCACACTTTGTTTATTTTTCAAGTTGAAGGTGGTACATGCATGTGTAATAGGTCTGCATGTGTTAGTAGCAACTTTAAACGCATAAAACTCCCTAAATATCGAAACCGATTTAAATAAAATTAAGATTATGCACATCTATGTAAAAACCCGTTTAAAAACATATAAATGTTTCCCAAATCGGTTCTGTATTACGGCCGTAAAAGGGATCTAAAAACACGTGTTTGCCTATTAATAATATAGATTCCAAATGATGTAACTATTTGGGAATTAATCCTGTCCTAGGCCCGATTTCCTTGATCGCCTTGTTGACAAACGCCTCATATCATATTTGACGAAGAGATTTATGATGTATAAGGACAACGCGAATCTTTTCTTTTCATCTCCTAATTTTATGTTTTATATTTTTTAATACACTCTTGAGATGCAATTGTGTGCTTTAAAAAGGCGCGCGATTAAAAAAAAAGAAAATCATGCCAACTTTATCTTTTGTGGTTTCTGTTTTTTTTTACTTGTTTTACGGCAACAAAGGGGGACCTTTACTTGTATACTTGGGGCACTCGTTGTGTGTTTCTTTTCTTTTTTTTTTTTTTTAAATTATTACAACAAGATGTTAAATTAACAAAACAGAACGTATTTCTGTCCAATTTGTTTGTAGCATCTCTCGACATACACACCATATTGTTTGGCATTATTAAAGATGCAAAAAGTATGAATAAAAAAAATGTAACAATGTAAAAATGAAAATAATGGGAAAAAATGCTCAACACATCAAAAGGTCCCTTGCAGAGTGTTACGTTTGTTGTGTGACAAATCCACGGCAACATTGTTTCAATAAGTAAGAAACAATCTAGGAAGTCATTATGTTTGACATTTATAGGCTTCAGAGTCAAGTGGTGTATAGTTTTTTTTTCTTCTTCTCATAATAAGCCAATAAACTGCGCGGTAATATCGTCTGCTTTAAGAGTTTTTAACAAGTGTATACTTAAGGGAGTCTTATGGTGGTTGCTGCTTGTAGCAAGAACATTTCAATTTACAAAATTAATTTGATTTTAAATTGTGGAAACCGCAAGAATGTTAAAAAAGAAAGAAACAACTTTTCCATTCAATCATTTACTTTACAATTTCTTAAAAGTAATTCTTAAAGATTTATTTAATTTTATATTAACACATCATTTTGTTTCATGATTTTTTTCTGGTTGCTCTTTCAAATCGTTTATCAATGTCGTAAATAATTGTTTCCGGTTCAAACTATTTTTTTTTAATAATAATTGTTTACAAATTGTCAACAATTACAAATCATTTAACCCTTAAATAAGTCACTCACTACAACAGCAAAGCACCTTCTTAATCTTTTGATTTACAAAACCACTTTAAATACAACATTAAATAACCATCATGCAATAATTTTTATGACCGTAATAACAGGTGCGGATCCGGGGGATAGAAAAAAAGGATAATTTCCCTCCCAAAGTAAATAAAATATGTCACATTTCTGTTGGGTTACTAAAGAGAATTTTTAAAATTGCATGTTGCATTTACAATCTCTCCTCCCAAAAACTTAAACTGGATCCGCGCCTGGTAGTACTCTTATAACAAAAAGTTCATACTCCTTGAGTTATGATGGGTAAACAATTGCTACCAAGTGAAGCACAATGGTGGAAGCAACAAATGATTAAATACACTTAGAGAAACAGTTTTTATTTTTAATAACTATTTTAAAAATACGCTAAAGCGAAGCCAAATCTATACTGTTAAAGGAACCTGAGTTAGAATAGCGTTAGTGTTTTCTGTTATTTCAAGCTTCTACTTCAACTTTTTCTACAGTGTATTTTTTGCTTTGAACAAATTTAAAGACTGCAGTTTATATCTGTTGTCTTTTCGTTCGTTAGTACGTTTGTATATTTAACTCTAAACGATTATAACGACAGCACATTAAACGAATCCTAGCCAAGCTGAGACGTTTGTCTTACCAGTCATAGAGTTGAGAATTTTATATAAACTTAAACACACACCAAAGACAATCTTGACAAGCTGCTTAAAATCCTCAAGGACTTTTCTTTCTCGTATACAATGAAAACAATACAAAAGCGTTAATATCGTACTACTCGTACACCAGTATATGTGATTGTGCAAATTTTACTGAAATCAGAACTAACGAAAACAGATGAAAAAGGTTCAACACTTGTTGCATGTGTCTTATGGTTGGAAATATAACTGGGATTAAATAAAAAAGAAAAAGGATATTTGTGTTTGCAAGTGGAACTGTGTTACAGTTGAGGTATTAAAATGTCAAAAAGGCAAAAATAGTTCAACGAAACAAGCAGATGCTTTGTATTTATTTTCAGAAAACATGATGGTAAAAAATGATAAGAATAAAATCAAACAGCAAGGAAATATTTAATAAAGATAAAAGTATACACACCTCCACTTTAATGACATACATTACATACATACATTCGTTTACAGATACTTATTCGTAAGAGTATTGCTTTAGTATGTGCACTCGTATGCTTGTCAACCACTTGTATAAAATGTTTGCTTTAAGTTCAGCAGCCAGAGGCTGTTTAAAAATGTATGTACATACGTATATATTAATGTATGTATGTATGAATGTATGTATATGTATTCTTAAGTAAACCCCTTAAGATGTTTTCTTTTTTCTATTATTGTTCTAATAACACAGTCGGCGGGGCAATGTCTAAGATTTGTTGCGTGTAAATTACATTGTTTAAAATCTCCTCAGAAAAAAAGGTGCTAAGCAAACAAAATATAAAATTCTACATAAAATTACATTTATGAATATGTGATTGACTATTTATAAGAATTCGTTTCGTACCATTCGATTTTATATTGTAAGAATCTTTATTTAAAAGAAGTACTCCTTGCACGAAGAGGTAAAACTTATGAAAGTTAAAATTTTGAATAAAACTAAAACTTGCTGTTTTAAGTTCGTCACTTCGTAATTCGGTTTCCTTTTTAAAGAGCTTTAACGTTTATAAGAACTAATTAAACAAAATGTAAATACTATTTTCTATCCTAATGGACAATATTGGTGTAGCACGAAAGCGGGCAATCAGAACAATTTTACGCATCTATTTTTATAACCCACTTTCAAAAACTTATCCTTCAATATTCTTTGAAATTTAATTTTTTTTTGCAAAAGAATATGTTGAGAACTTCAATATTGATTAACACATACCGAAACTTCAACCTTCCAGCTTATTAGTCAAATAAAAAGAAAACTTTGAAATGTAATAACAATTATTTGAATTATTTGAGAGTTGAATTTTGTGAAGGGAAAACATCTAATCTAATACATATTATTCTGAGTCGACCTGCGTTATAGCGAGAACCCTTTGGCCTCGCATCGACACGGTTAGAACAAGGCAGCTTTTCATGTTTTCAAGGAAACAACTGCGGTCTCTTGTGGCTGCACTCACGGGGCACTGTAACTTTTGGAACCCATGCCAGAAGGATGGGTATCCCCTATAATGACTATTGCTTCAGTTGTCGGGACGAGGAGGAGGAGAGTGTAACTCATCTTATCTGCCTCTGCCCGGCACTAGAGCATCAACGCCCTCGCTTCCTGGGCATAAGATGCTTTAGTAGCCTTTCGGAATCTCAAAGGTATTAGTTCCTTCAACGGGAGCGGTGGATGGTTCTCTCGCTGACTCCCCCTGGACGTATCCCTCACGATCCTTCCTACACGGATACAACCCTTTCTATTTACCTATCTCTCTCCGGCTTCATCGCTGACCTCCCAGCTCTATTTTCCCTCACTCCAATCTCTCTTCTTTTTCTTTTTCTTTCTTATTTTTCCTTCTCTTCCTCAGGTTAGCACAAAGGGATCATAATTAATTTTTGGACCCAAGAGGGCTGGTACTCTTTTCTTTCCTTTATCTGCTTCTTCGGCGACCTGTGAACCTAACCTAACCTTACATATACATCCTTATGGAAAAGCTACAAGGAATTAAGTCCTTAATATAAATACATATGTATATTATCGAAAAATATATATATATTTTTTAATTTCAAAGGATATTGAAGGATGAGTTTTCAAAAGTGCGCTATCGGCAATTTTTTTGCTTAGACGTATATACAAATAATTTCATAAAACAATTTCATTTAAGGATAAAAAATGGTAAATAAATTAAATTTTTATTTTAAGTTTAGTCCTTAGAAACTTTAGAAGTCTTTTAAAAAGGTAACTGGAGTGCCAAATAGAAATCTGTAGTGCAGCTTAACTTTACTTGGCCCACCGTTTCCGACGTTTGTCATCTGGGTCAACGCGATTTTTTCAATTTGTTGGACGGTGCTCATTTATTATTTTTTCTTTTGCATTCAAATGCTGAATAGAGCCAAAAAAAACTATCGATAGTCGCCCCATTCCATAGTTTCGATAGTTCGTAATCGATATTATCGATAGTATTGAACTCTAAGATAAATGCTGGGGTCTAATCGTCCCTTTCGATATCGAGCTGATTCGATCGAGTTTTTTTTTTTAGTTTGAGATTATGGCATTCGATATCGAATAATGTGTTTATATTTTTCGATAGCGAATGCCATAATTTGAAACTAAGAAAATTCGATCGAATCAGCTCGATATCGCAAGCGACGATTAGGTCAATGGTTTTAACTGCGCAAATATTATGTTTCAAAGGCACCGTCGACTACTATTTACATACTTCGCGTTTAATTTGTTAAAATTAACTTTTTTCGTTAGTATTGCTATCGGGAAAGAAATATCGATAGTTCATTAAAAATAAAACTGTCGTTAATAAGGGGAAAAAATAATAATAGTTGAAAATTATAATAATTTTTGTGCGGTGGTTCTTTCCCCATTCGCTAATATGGTGTGGTGTTTGCTAATACGGTGTCATACAGTATTTGTATCGTCAAACCACTTAAATATTTTAATATTTGCTAAGCTGTCAACCATATAATTTTTACTTATAATTTGACAATAAATTGTTATACATTTTCTCTTATAAAATTTTGTATTTCTATGTACATATATTAGAGTTTTTCTTTTATCGCTTTCTTTTATTTGCCGGGAAATAGGAAAATAAATTCAAATTTGCCGGGGTCGCGGGAATCACCGCTACGAGTAAATAAATAATAATAGTATGGTAATATGTATATATATTTTAATGTATATATATTTTAATATATATGGACTTAAGTATGTGACTGCCATTGTTATGTGGAGAATGATTTTAAGCAATTTAACAAAAAAAAAGAAAAATATAAATAAAATTAAATAAAATAAGCAAACAAAACACATTATTGTGAAAGTGAATTTTTAGAACTGGCAAAGCATTTACGGAATCATACGAATATATACTAGTAAATTTAGTTACAAATTTCCTTGTGAGAGAAAACACGAGCTCGCCTTCAATGGATGTAGGCCGTTCTATTTTTAACAGGTTGGTTGATTCGAACAATTGCAATTCTTTTATAATGGACACTTTCATAAGATGTATCTACGAAACGGTTTCATATTGTTTATTTTCTCCCTCTTGTATTTCTTTTGAATTGTTTACATTTATCAGCTATTCATTTTGCAGTTCATTTATCGAGCCGTTTCTAAGACGTAACTGTTGAGCCCGAAGAGGGAGTAAATAAACAATTTGAATTAACTCAATTGCATTTCGTTTTCTTCAAGTATTCTCTAAAAATGGTATCCAAAGCGACAGTCAGCACCCCATGAATATTCCTCTTTTATTTTATTTTATTTTATTTTTAAATTTGCACAACAAAACAAAGTACACAGCAATAAAACGAGAAGGATGCGCCTTCACATTGTTCAAAGAAAGCTTTGTTAGAAAAAGGCTACAGTAAAATTCCCGGTATTTCGGCATTGAAAAACTCTAATGTGCATTTATGTCTAAAGTATTACTATTTATATTACAAAGTATAAAATATATAAAGTAATTTTATAAAAAAATGTAGCATTTAATAACACAGGTCTACAAAAGTTTTCTTTGTGCGGCCTAATTTTATGATCGGTCTGTATTACACCATCAGTCCCAGGATGGCGGTTTCCATTTCCACTAAAAACTTTAGATGGTCTCTGAACAAACTAAACAATATACATGTGTGAGATTATAAGGTGCTTATAAATCTTATGCAGCAGTTACAGTGTTAATCTGTATAGTTAATAAAAAAAATGCCCAAATGAAAACTATAAGCCTTCAGTTAAACAATTATAAAACAAACACCAACTTTAAGAAGCTTAAAGCGAAATAAATTCTTCTGAATTAACTAAATAAATTTAAATCGCTAAAGTTGCTGAACAAAGTTTATCATTCAATAATTATCACAACTTTACACATCCTGTTAACAAAAATTAAAAAATAAATATAAACACAAAGAATAAAAGCGGCTAGTAGATGGCCTTTTGTATTTAACAAACAAATTTATATATTTATATAATACAATTTTTAGTTACAACAAGAAAATAATACCAAAAGAATGGTGTTGATGATAAGCAAATGCGACAAAAATATTCATGAGTACTAAGATAAGAGTGTTAAAAAGAAAGTGATTTGCATAAAAAATCAGCCTAAATATTATGCTTTGAAATTTAGCATAAATAAGTGCCAAAAATGATGCTATAAAATTTAAGTACATCTCTTACTACTTGCTGATAAATTTATTAAGCTCAGTGTCTGTATTAACGTAGAGGGGTGTTACAATAATCATAAATTCTAAACTAGTTTTTGGCATTATTACACAATTTTTTCTTTAGTAGAGTCATAAAATTTTAACAGATTTTACACATAAATTTGATTTTTATGGTGCGTTTTTCTCTCTCTATTGATTTTGGTTGAGTTATATCAAGACTTTAATGGCCATTCACGAACAAATTTTTCTCTTTATGCACAATTTTATGCGTTTGATATGGTGTTATATTTTAGTATTTATGTAATTGTGTGTAATTGAATTTTATTTGTACATTAAATAAAAAAAACATATCATTTATTAACATTTTTACTCTCACGATTGCTCTCAATTATGAAATTTAAAATTTATTAAGTGATTTTTGCTCCACGCGTATGAAACACTCTTGGGCTCAGTGAAAAATGGTTCTAAGTTCTGTATCAGAAATCCTTTTTCGAATTAACAAATGGACACCGTTGTAAAGCAGATATCCGCTTAACAGAAACGCATAAAAATTATATCGGAAAAAGATCAGTCTAATGTTTATAACCGTAAACGCCACGCTTTACTACACACATAAATAAATAAATAGATTTAAAGAATTCAGAACTTTTTTGTTATTTAATATGGAAATAATTTTTGGTATTTCGAATTCGGCCGTTATTTAATTATCATATTTATTGATTATCAATAATATTTATGGATTTGAGCTAGAGGTCCAATTTTTTTTAATTAATAAATATAAAATTTTATTGTTAATATTTTGCTAAAGGGTGTCCCAAAATTGACATAAAATATGAATTCGCTAACATTTATGCAATAAAGTATTAGTAAGCCTAAAAACAATATGACAGCTGATAGTTTAGGGCTTGTAAAAATGCAACGTTACACGGCAGAACAACGTGCTTTCATTTCATTGAAAAATATCTCAAAAATAATGAAAACTTTTATTTTTATTTCACTCAAATATTGCGTTAATTTTGAGACACCCTTTATATTTGAGTAGCTTTATCAGAGAAAAATATTAATAATTATTAAGTATTATTTGACAAAACTTTATTAAAACAGAAACCCAAAATAAAATTTCAATAATGAAAAACTTAAAAAATACATACACTGAAAAGAATACTCATATTAAATGAATTTTTACATAAATACAACGAATCTAACAACACTTGTTCCCCAAACATTTCTCATTGCGATTAAGATCTTTATAATAAATAACATGAACTAAACATTAATGATGAAACAGAACAAAGTCGGCAACTTCAGAAACAGTCGCTGATGGCCCATCATAAAATCGACGGCAGTAACTTAAAATACTCTCTTAATATTGCTTGATTTTCTTTTGTTTGCGTTTTTCGTATGAAACATGTATGAGATTTCATGAAAACACGGTAAAATTGTTGCGAGAATGAGTATCCAAAATTGAGACCATTTCACGACCGCATTCTTTGGCAAAATTTTATGTCAAACTGTATGGAAACTGTATCGTTCAGACCCAGTTCTATTTCATCATTTAATTTTGTTTTAAGAAAAACCTTTTTAAAAATTGCTAGTTTTGAAGATGGAACCTTCACATTTAGCTCTTAGCTCTCTGCCACAGATTAGCTAGTAATCTGTGTCTCTGCCCTACAGAGTGTAATAACGAGCGCGTTCATATGACGTAGCTGTTGAGATCAACTGTTGTGAAAGTGTTGAGTCTAACAGTTACGTCTTAGAAACGGCTTGGTGAATAATTGGATAATGAACAGCTGATTAATGTCAACAATTTAAAAGAAATAAGAAATGCTGCAAAAAAAATTATTTAAATTTTCTAAATTAATTAGTTTGGCTTATACTAAAAAGTATGGACAACACAGAATTTGCAATGGAGTTTTTCTTGGAAGGAATTTTCCACTTTTAATTTAAAATCTGCACCACAAATTTAATATTTACAACATAAAAATGCACAGCGAAATACCCCAGTAAAATGATAAATCTGTATTTATATTTCAACGCTAATTTTATAATTAATACACGCCATAATAAACCGACGTATATTTAATGAAATTAGTATTTTAATTTTATTTATTTATTTCGATACTTTATCGTATTTGTAACGCAAATTTCAACAAGTTTATTTGCAGCCACCAACTCACAAAGCGGCGTTGCATTATAGTATAAAAGCGCATAACTTAATCAGGTGTGGGGGCTAAACACAACATATTGACCAAGGCAGATCAACAAGGTAGTAACATTAACACAGCTGATTTACCTGACATGTAAATTGTGTAAAATTAAATTTGTGTTGATAATATACTCGTAACAACATGGCTGATGCCATACTGCCAAACACCACAGCTTTGTATCTTGTTTGACATTTGTTAGAGGTTCAGCTGTGCTAACAGTGCCACCCGATTATGTACAAGGTATTTTTACAAACAATTTTGTATTGTTGTAGAATCGCTTCTACCTTGTATATTTGCCTTGATGTTGACTATAAGTAGCGAAAAAAATTTGTGATGGAAAAAATGGCAGCAAATACTCAACTGTTGTGTTGAGCGGAATTAATCAACTCAGCGTTTCTAAGACAAACACTCAACCGTTGCGCTACAGCTACGTCTTATGAACGCGACCAATTTGACTTTATTTTTGCTTCATAAAAATAAACACTGCATAAAACTTTTTTAAATATTCTTAAAGTATCTCTAATTTGTTTTAACTATTAAGGAAGAAATTATTAATAAAAACTAAATACTTTGCATGAAATAATTCCTATTTTTCGTATCAAAAAAGATTTATGAAATCGTTTCATGTTGAACATGTTGAAGTTTTTTCAATAAAAAAAGGTTTTATTTACTTAAAAAACTTAATTTTCGTTTTTGTCGTTGTATAGCAAATATCAATAACTCTGAGCATTATTATCTATATCTGGCTTAAAATTTATTTTGTGTATTCTTGAAACTTCTATGTATAATCTGTAACATCTCTAACATTATGACGACTCTTATAATTATTTTTCGTATTTAAAATTCTCAACATCTTTAAATCACTGATTTAAATCATTAAAACGTGATGATAATCCTGATCAAATGTTCAACAGCAACTGAACATTATTTGATTAAACAAAAAAAAAGTATATTAACGTAATTGAAAAACCAAATGAAAACTATTAAGCAATATTGAGTAATTAAAAGTATTAGAAATTGCAAGTAACGAGAGCAAAGTCATCATGATAAAACTAATCCTCGTTTAAGGCATTCTGTACTCGTATAATACATTTTAAATTCTCAAATTACCATAATTGTAAATTACATATGCTTAGCATTAAATATGAGTAGCATTGAAATATGTATGTACATCTCTGAAAGTACCATGAAAACGACAATTTATAAAAATCAAATCTTTCCCCAAACTCGCCCTTTAACTTGTCTTATAAATTAAGTGATAACTTCCGCCCTTAAGTGGTAGTAAAAATATAATGTTCTAGTAACTGCTACTTGAAGCTGACCAAAAATTTTAAATTTGTGTTCTAAACATTATGAAATTTCATGAAAAATTAATTATGTCCTGGGGCCTTTAATTTTGCAGCAAGAGCAACAGTAAAGGGAAGAAATTTTTAAAATATTAAAAGGGATGATAGCAGTCAAGAGAATAAATTCTGTTTGGCGGGTAAAAATTACCTGTCGCTTACAGTTTTTTTTTAATAAAAACTTAGAAGGAAATCAAGCGTAAAAACGACATGCATAGTTGTTTCTTCCAACATAAATAACTTCTTTAAAAAGCTAAAATGTCCTGAGGTACTATTAATTTGTGTATATTAAATTACTAAATAAAAAATGTGTAAAAACTGTGTAGAAAGAGTTAAAATGTTTATAATTCTTTTACATTCATTTTTTACTTTGACCGCTTGTCTAAATTTCCATCACTATTAGCTACTGCCATCAGTTTTCTTTTGGAGTAAATTATTTAAAATCTTGGAAAAGGAAATATAGAGATAGAAAAAAGTTTCTTTGGCTGGCAAAAACACGAAAAAACAAATCGGTATGAATGGAAAAATTCATTGATAAAAAATCTTTTTAAGTCAGTTTTACAGATAAATTAATTTACGACAAACAATTTTAACGGCCAGTGAATTTTGTTGCCAACATTACCACCATTGGTGGTTATGACGCCATGCCATGCCACCTTCATTTAGGGCCACTTTGTTAAAGTAATTCATTTGTCTTTCATTTTTTATTTTCTTTCTTTCTTGCAATTCTCTTGGCAACTTTTGTAAGCTGTCAGTACGCATTTTCTTTATTTTATTTTTTTTTTGCTTTCTTCTTGTCAACTTCTATTCATTTATTCTGCTTTTTATATTCTTTGTGGAAAAAGTTTTTTATGTCATGAAAAAAAAAAGTTTTTTTATTTCTTGCCTTAAATAATGTCCAACAAATTGAATTTTCCGCTAAGTCTCTGTAATCCAACAATTAGTTGTATAAATTGAGTTTTTTCTTCTCTGTAAGTTTTTTATGAGACAAGTGGCATCGTAAAGTTTAAGTGAAATGTTCAAAAGATTTTTTTTAAGATAAAAAGTTTGACACAAATCATGCATCTCATAAAAATCAAATTTTAAAAAGTTTCTAATTCAAATTCTATTTGAGTGAATTAATTTTGTCTTGGTGTAACTTCGCTCAGTTGTTTTTTTTTTGGGAATTTATTAAAGGGAAAACTTGCAACAAAAAAGTTTTTTTTTCATACTTTTGTAGTGAGTGACAGTTAATTTGAAATAATTTGAATTATTAACTTTTTTCAAGGTAAATATTTGAAATATTAAAAAAGAAGTTTAGCATAGATTCGAGGTATGAGGAATTCATTATTTAATTTTTCTTAAAAAAAAAGAAATTTTAACTATTGAGTATTAAATCAAAATCCATGGCGCAATCAAAAATTTTACATTCTGTCATAAAAAACTGCCGAATTATAAACGAAAATAAAAAGATGTTATTACCCCAGTCACTATTTTATTTACTGCCTGTTTTCAAAAATAAAATTTTGTTTAGGAAATTATGTACATATATTTTCAATATACAATAAAAAAACTCAAAATTGCTTTTGTTTTCAATACAAACTCCCAACCAAGGCGTATTTAGCCAGGTGACAGCAATACAGCAGCTCACTATTCGTTGCGAATGTCAAAATACATACAAAATACTTTTACTTTTTTTCTGTATCTGTTTTCTTTGGTTTATGGGTTAGGTTTGTGACATACGCAATGGAAACTTGAGATTCACTTTTACAAAAACTATCTGTTCCTTTTAACTGTTCAGCATTTTGCATTTGGTCACCGTACCACGTTTACCCTGCATCATTGATCCAATTTAATTGACAATAGGATTTTTTTAATTTTTATCTATTATAACCGCATCTGCCAAATCCCTCTTCTTAGTATGATTACGGGGTTCCCATAGATTTTTCATGGGATTGAAACTCGACCATGTTGGATTATAGCGACACGACTAAATCGTAGAGTTGACATGGGCGTTTGCGTTCGGATCGTTATCGAGCAGAAATCTCCACACTAGGGGTACATTTTCGTCTGCGTATTGACGCATAATATCATATATAGTGGATATTTATCTGATTCTGGCCATTGTATGTTTTATAATATGAACTACATCATAATGCTAGTGCCGCCAAACTAGACTATCTTACTTCAGCCTCATCCCTTTGGTCGTCTAACAAATGTTCTCTCATTACTGCCTATGAAATTATACATAGACTCATTCGAAGAAAGGACAGCATTACATTTCAGTTTTGGCCATTTTATTTTCATTTTATTTATATTGGAAAAATATGTATTGCAATAGCAACCAAGAGCAGCCCCATTTGCCCCGAAAACTAATTTATAGCAAAAAAATTTTTGATAACCGCTATCAAATTAGTTTACGGTCTCTAAATATTCGGATTTTACAGTACCTGCCACACGAAATTTCTTTATATTTTCCAAACTAAGTTATTACAGTGTACTCGAGATAATATGAACTAATTTAAACCAGGCCAGTTCACTTTTGCGAGATTGTTCATATTTGCGAATGGCATCTAATTCCCATCTACAAACTTTTTTCTCATAAAAATAAAAGTTTCTGATGTTCAATTTTTTATTTATTGTTTATTGGATTAAAAAAACAACAATTTAATTTTGAAAGAAAAAAGTATTTTTATTTATTTTTTTATTCCACATACATATATACGTTTTTCATCTCAAATTTATCGCCTGATTTTTCTTTTGAAGTTAAAAACTTTTTTTTGTATGCATTTTAAGAACTTTTCACATATTTAAATTTATATTCAAAAAATGAATATGGAATTCCAACTGAATGTGCGCAATAACCAAAACGTTTATGTTTAAAAATTTTGATTGACAACTGAATACAATTTATAAGCAAACAACAAGGGGAACCCCCAAATTATTATGCATTTGAATTAGAATTTAGCCAATGCGCTGTTGATTTAGATTTTGACTCTGTTTAGGTAGATAAAACAAAAATAAGCTGTTCATATTTTAAAGCTTTTGCACTTAGAGTGCTCATATTACCGCGAGTGCACTGTTATTGAATATTTACCACAAAAGTTTTGTTTTTTGCTTCATCATTTTGAATCACGAAATGAAAAACTGCAAAGGAAGTTTTACTCCATATAGATGATAGTTTAAGTCTGACATCAATCAACTGTTCCAAGTGTAAAACTATGTTAAGACTCTTTCGGTCTCTTGATTTGTAAACCAATAATAAGAAAGCTTATTTATAAACGTTTAATAACCCCAAATTAGCTATTAAATGCTTTTTTTAGTTTTATGTATGAGGCATACTTTTAGGTCCGATAAAATAAATATTAGCTCTACCACCTTTATGTGTTAAAAAATATTTGAGATACCGCTTTAAGGTATTTATTATCAAAGTCAATTTTTTAGATCCCTTTTTCTTCTTTGTTTGCCAACCGATTTTCTTCATTCTTTTGCCAAATGGTAAACATTGTTGAGCTTTAGTGACCCGCCTATATATTATATAAATCAGTTCAGTATTAAAGGAATAAAAGGCTCATAAAGTTGACACCACTACAAATGCTAAAAATATACTCGTTGTGTAAGTGTTGGTTCAAGTAAATACATAAGCAAAGCAATGATAGTGTTTAAGAGTACCTACATACATATGTATAGTGTAAGTAATAAGATTTGTTTTATAAATGTACGTGTTTTTATGCAATTTTATTTCCTTTATTGTTTTTTCCATGGCGAAGGGAATGAGCAATTATGTAGGTAGTTTTTCCCCTTTAAATGAATGCAACTAAAATAGGTATACGTTTAAACTGGCGGTCGAATTTTGAGCACTACGCTTTCTCTAGTTATTATTAAATTTATTATCTTGTTGTTTGTTTAAATTTTGTGGTAGATACTTTTTTAAAATTTTGGAAATAGTTTCTATTAAAAAGAAACAGAAAACATATAACAATTTAGCGGAAGCTCCAGAAGTTTATTTTATATATGCATATTTTAACGCTTGCAATATATTGCTTTAAATTGTTAACCCAGAATCACGAAAGGGTCGATTCTCGCCCAAAAAATTTTCAGACCATTTGGCATTTGAGCGATGGTATCGCAATATCTAATGCAAGGGGTGATTTTTTAGCAACTTTCTTTTTGGCAACACTGCTTTTGGCAACTCTGCTATGTTAGTGTAACATGTTACTGGTGAAAATGTTCAGTTTGGTCTCTATACTTTAACCACGAATCGACTTACAAACGAACAACGCTTGCAGATTATTGAATTTTATTATCGAAATTCATGATCGGTTATGAAAGTGCATCGTGCACCTCTTCGATTTTATGGTCAGTTTGGGCGACCTTCAGAGGCGGTTATTCAGAATCTTGTGATTAAATTTCGCACCAAATTTACATTATTGGACATTAAACCACCAACACTAATAAGTGGAGTGCGGACAAAGTAAAATATCGCAGCTGTATCCGCCAGTATTGCTGATAACCGTGAATTATATATTCGACGTCGTTCGTTCAATTGGGCCTTTGTTGCACCACTACGTAAAGTTGGCTGATCGGTGAAGAGTTTATTTCTCGTTTGGGGCCGGTTAATTTGCCGCCTATTTCATACGATTTAACGCCGTTAGACTACTTTTTGTGTGACTATGTTTAGGCTCATGTCTATAGGGACAAGCCTGCAGCAGTTGGCGCACTGGAAACCAATAGTGAAGAATTTATTCGTGAGATACCGGCCGATATGCTGCAGACAGTATGCCGAAATTGGACCCAGCGTATGAACCATTTAAGGCGTACCCGCGGTCTACATTTACATGAAATCATCTTTAAACATTAAATTAAATATATCGTTCCATCGACTCAAACAAAAATTTCTTACATTTCTCTAAATTTTATGTGATTTTTTCAAATCAAACGAAAGCTCTTAAAAAGTCACCCCTTATATTTTTATGAACTTACCGATTGTAGCGATTAAATTTATTACATTCATTATGTATAATTTTCTTTATGTATGTATATAAATAAATATGTATTTCATGGATACATGCATACATTACTTTTACATACTTTAATAAAACAAAAATTTAAATTAATTTGCGAACATTTTTTTATCACCAAAAAAATATTAGTTTATTAAAGGTTTAAAGTAGGGCAGAGGCTACTAGAATGGATATTTTGAAATTAATGCATGCTTACAACAGGTTCACAGCGCTATTTTACGCTTATGAATACTGCTTTTGCAATTATTTCTTACAAACCTTTAATAATGTGTTTAAGAATTAAACAATTATGACTTTATTAACAAACGATTAATAAAGTTATAGTAGATTTAATGTTGGATTTTTATATGGGAAACCCGGTTTTAGTGCACACAGTAACTTTATTAATCGTTTGTGAAGAAATATTTTAAAGTTTAACATACAAGTTTTAAACAAAATTAAATGAAACTGGTTCAGACTATTTTTATCGTGTTTTCATTTGACATTTTACGAGTAGTAGATGTTTGAGCAGCTGGTATAACAATAAGATAAGTGTGTTAAAAAAAATCCAATTACTAAATTATGATATTATGATATTATTTAAATTAAGGATGAAGTTATGTTATTAAAAAATATATAAATGGTGTTCCAAAACTAACGCAAGACTTGATATGCCGCCATTTCTGCAGGACTCTTTAACAATTTATTGAAATAATTATACACGAGTAATTGCCCACAAGATTTTTTTAAAAATTTTTCCAGGGCAATCACAATTTTATTATACGAGTATTATTATTTTCATTATACATAATTGTTGTTACTGAATGCTACATTGAAAAACGTTCTTTTTTTCTTTGCATCTTTCTTTCTTTCCATGGAATTTGAATTGTAGATTTTACTTTAAAAAAAATATATTTCATTTATAGATTTCTTAAAATTGTATTTCTTATGTCTTTTATAACGCCAAACAATAATAATTTCATCAAGCGGAAAAGAAAAAAAAATCACTAGCAATTTCAAATGCTTAGAAATTAGAACAACTTGTATACGAAATTTGGGGTAAGAGTAAGTGGAATGAGTGAAAAAATAATGACTACCAAGGACTTAAATAGTAAAATGGTTGGTGGTATTCGTTTCTGTGGAGTTTTTCTTTTTAATATTTTTGTATATAACTAAAAAAAATATTACTTTCTTTGCGTTAGAAATTTAAAAGAAACGCAGTTAAGTCTATAAGAAGTCAAAGAGTCACAGTTTTTTTTTTGTTTTTTTTTTGTTCTGTATGGTAGAAGACATTTTTTCATGTTATGAATAGGAAACAGCCGGAAGTAAATAATAGAGAAAGAAAACAGGAGCGTAAAGAAGTTGTGGTTTCCGGGAAGCTTTAAAAGTTCATAGTTTTGAAAACTTGAAAAAAGCTCATTTACTTTTTTTTATAATTCATACTTTTCTTTGTTTGTTAAATCGTCTATTTAATTTTTATTAATAATATCCCAGGAAAAACTCGGTAATGCCTTCCATTAAAAACAGCACATACTACATACCGTCTGCATTACTTTGAAGTAAATGTACAATTACTTACTTGTAAATAAACTAGTAATTTATTCTGTGAGTGGTACGCGCTTGCGCGCATGCTCGAGCACGCGTTTACCATACATTTCATTAGCAGTTCAACGCCTGGCAAAGGAAATTGGGTATTTTAATTGTGTGTTAGTACGTGAGAACAAGGTTTCAGTGCTTCGTAATAAAATAGTTTTGCAGTAGACTAGTGGGTAGAACAATTGACATCAATTGCAAATATATGTAACTTCAAAAGCACGATCTCAATATCCAAAGCAGGCATTTAATTTTTTGTAGTTTGTGTATTCAATACCTTCTAAATATTGTTATTTTTAAGGTCTTGAAGTCGTTATTTTTAAGGATTTTCTTAATATGTGATAATTTTCAAGAAATAAATAAACAAAGTCAACTTAAGAAGACAATTTCATGCTTTAATATAATTTCTCTTAATTATTGTTTAGGTAGAAAAAATAGCGCGATTACTTTCGAAATTTCTAACGATACAAAAATGACATATTCATGGTCCAAGAACTCTGCCTTGATGCTTCTAAACAAAGACAACAAATGCAAAATCACATTTTATAACTTAAACAAGTATTTTCCATAATCCCCTTTTTAAGCCCCAACCCCCCCAAACTTCCAAGCTGTCATCGTTCACCAACTTTAAGATAATTTGACAAATTGAATGGGTGGTGGAGAGATTGTAAAAAAAATCTAAATAAAAATGTATTCAAGTAGTTTAACATGTCTAAGAGTATATTTTTAATTTATTCATCTACATCTTAAGAATCTTGTACGCATTTACTTACTTTCCCCAACAAGAGATAAACAAAAAATCATTCATATTCATAATTCATTTGATGGAAAATTATATTATTAACATAATTTATGGATAAATGTCAATTCTAATTTGGCGTAACAAAAAAAAAGAGCCATTTAATAATTCTGAATATGAAAATTCTAAATTTAAATCTATAATAAATAATTACAAATTTAATAATACTCACTTTGTTTTGTTTATAAGTTGTTTCAACGTTGCAAAATGTTTCAAGTTGTTGGTTGAGTTTTGTTGGTGTTTTATTATTTACACTATTGTCCTTAAAGTATTGTTACTGTTTATGAAATTTACCCAATAATTGATGATTGATTGTTGTATTTATTGTTGAATTAATCCGTTCCTTCTGCACTGTCTCTTTAGTTAAATAAAATTTTCAAATGTCCAAAATAATGATGCTTGATAAAGTTTTTTAAAGTGTTTGTCAATAATATAAAATTGAATTTAATTATACTTGATAATTTAATAATTTTGTTTGCCTGTCTGTCGGTTGCAGTTAAAAATTAGTTTTTGTTGCACAATTAAATTTTTTGCTTTTGTATTAAAAATAGTTCTTGTTGGGTTTTAAACGTTTTTGAAAATCTTGAGAAACTTTGCCTTCAAGTGTATGTAAACGATTATTCTTTTTCGTTCTGTTTAAGCTTTTCTATTGTAAGGAATAATAGTCGACCCGATGATATCAATGCACCCATGATGGTGGTGTCACCACATTTTGTTGAGAATATTGTACTCTGGCATTTAAGTTGGCTGTAGGTGATTGTGTTGACAATTCTAAGCCAGTTGTCATTGTGTTATTATTGTTGTTTAACATTGATGGCAATTGTTGTTGATTTTGTTGTTGCTGCTGTTGCTGTTGCTGTTGTTGTTGCTGTAGCTGTTGCTGTTGTAATTGTGCCTGCAATTGACTAAGTTGTTGTTGTGCAGTTAAGGCTGATACAGCCGTAGTTGTTGTACTTCCGCCAACCATAAGTCCGGCATTACAAACACTATTACTCACTGTATTAGTGCTGACAGCTGTCAGGGGTATATTTATATCCAGCAGGCCATCAATATTAATTTCTTGTTGCATAAGCTGGTGAGATAAGAAATTGCATTTTTTGTTTGTAAAATTGACGTAAAATATTTTACATGATTTAAAGGGCATTCGTATATAATAGATCAATCAATAGTTCTGTTAAGTCCGTTAGCAGAAAAATTATTTTATTACAATTTAAGAGCTTGGAACTTTCAACACACGAATCTAATGAAGTCAATATTAATTTATAATTGACAGAAATATACAAAATCCTGTAACCATATTCTGTAACTCCCTCGTCGAGAAACTTTTTGATTAAAATGTGTGAAATGAAACAAAAATGCTACAAACAGCTGTTTGTCACACTAAACTGTATACGAGAGTTATATCTATTGTGGGAGTGTAGCTACTCCCGATAAACAACGTTGTTTCTGCTCTGCCGTGTAAGTTGAAATTAATTGTTATTAAAATTGTATCTTGTTCCTTTGGAATATTGTCCTCATGTCCAATTCTTTATGACTAAAGATGTTACTAACTTTAGCCAAAATAATAATCACTTTGGATTAAAAACTACTTACAACCAATTTTTTCGAAAAATAATCACTTTAAAATTTAGTTTTCATTTTTTTACGGATATTTTGTAAACAACAAACATTAAAGTCGCACCATACATTATTATGTGGAGCCGACGGTTGTATTTTCGCCAACGTCGTTGAAATTTTTTTAATGTTAGTAGATTTTGTTCGCCGTCAACGATATTTAAGGCCAGCGTTCTCAACGTATAAAAATTCACTTCAGCTTGGAGTTGTATATAATGACATTTCTAACGTAACGGCGTAAGCTTTTTTGATAGTTTTCGACATGAGTTACAGACACACTTTTTTCTCATTTTTCGTGAAAATGTGGATTATTTTGTTTCACATCATTTCGACGCGAGAAATTCTCGCCAAAGTTACAGAACATGATTACTGTTCAGTGGTTCTTTTCCACTTTTTTATTTGAAATGCAAAAAACTGTTGAGTTTTTCGTTAAATGAATTAGGTTTCAGTGACTGAAATCATTGTATCTTTTCTATTTGGGTTTCGTTGAATAAGATCACACTAAAACTCGTTAGAAAAATTGGAATGGCTGGAACTAATTTTATAAATGATATGTGTAATACAATCCTTTTAAGGAAACGAAACAGTCACTCACACATCCACAAATCTATGATGGCACCCATACAAATTGTCATTCTTATTCAGAATATAGATAAAAGAGTTAAAAAACTCGTGAATTCAGTTTTATATTGCAGGCAATACTTTTTAGTTTTATTAAAATCTTTAAAAAAAATTTTCTCAAAAAGGAATTTTTGCATCTGTTCGATCATAACTTCTCGGCAGCTATAATAATTTAATAAAATCTTTTTGTAAATAAATTACTTACCTCTTCAATGTTGCATTCCAAGCCACCTTGAAAGTTTTCAATGTTAAATTCGTCAATTGGCGCTGTTTCATTATTTAATGCACCCAAATATTGTCCTATTAAAGTTGACGTGCAATTATTATCTGAAAGAAAATAAAAAAGTTCAATAAATAAATAATAATTAACATGTAGAAATTCATATTATCGAGTAGGACTCAAGGGCTCTGGATAATAAACGAGCAACTAGACCAAGAAAACAAAATTCTAAATTCAATAAATTAAATCAGTTGAAAACTAAGACGTAATTGGATAAAACAGTGAAAATCGAATGGAGGAAATAATTCTGTTAATTCAAATAATTTGCATTATTTACCTTCTAAATTTGAGCTAAGTTGTTGTGTTTGCTGCTGCAACTGTTGCTGCTGCTGCTGTTGTAACATTAAGACATTAGAACCACTATTATCAGACGTTACACCTGATTGACCATCAATGACAACATTTGTGTAGGTATTTAATGAATCCGATGAAGGTTCACTGTTTTGATAGGCGGGTGACATATTTGTTACTGAATTTGGTGAGAGTCCCTAAAGGAACAAAAAGAAAAAACAATTTAAAATTATTCTTAAAAACTTTACTTAAGACTCCAGCAACTAACCTCACGTGTTGAATGCAAACAGGCGCAGGATAATGAACGGTGCAGCATACACTGTTGATTTGCTAGATTGCTGTAGCCCTGGGATAAGACTCCATTTAAATTGTAGGTTGGTTGTTGTGCATTGTTAGGATATGGTGGTGGTGGTTGAGTGGGCATGCCGGAGCCTCCACTAAATCTGTGCCATCCGTATGATGATCGTTTGGTTTCAAACAGATTGAAAAAACAACAAACAAAACTTGACTTTATTTATCTGAGAGTTACTTAAAGGGTTTCTTGCTGTTGCTTTCAAAAAAGATTTATGTTAATAGTATATCTAAGTATGTGTGTATGTATGTACTTCTATTTTCAAACTACAACATTAATTAAACATGCCACTAAAAATGCAACTACATGCTTTAATATTATTTTTTTTTTAAATAAAATCTTTGTAATTAAAAATGAAAATAAAATGATTTTTACGTGTAAAACAAAACGTTAAAAAAATAAACATAAATTATAAATTTAAAACTGACCCTTGTTGCTGTTGTTGTTGTTGCTGCTGCTGTTGCTGCTGTTGCATTAGATCCTTTTGCAATGTCAATTCTTCAGCCATTGAACCAGCCAATTTATCCATCGTTGCAGCTGGTGCCGAATTTTGATAATCAGGGGAAAAGCCCCATTCAAATTCCAAACCAACAACAGTTTGTCTAGGACTTAAACGGCCACAGGAACTAGCATTTGATGAAGCACGTTGACGAAAATCCGGCGATATGGGAAAACCACTGTGATTGTTTAATTTGGCGTTATTTTTTTATAATAAAAAAAGGAAAATTAAAAAAAAACAAAATTTGTATTTTAAATTAAATGAAAAAATCAAAATAAATAAAATGTGTTAATTTGCAATTTTCTGAAAATGTTAGTAAAGAGTAGTAAATTATTTTCTTCTATGTCATGCTTAAATATTTTAAAGAAATGTCTATAAAAAATATAAAACGCAAATTTTTAAGTGTTTCGATATTAAACAATTTTAGTATTTTACCATAAAAGTTAAAACTTTCCAGGTATAAATAGTAAGAAATGTTCCCATATCTGTTGGAACCGAAAATTCACTACGTTCAAAATTATAAATGATATTTCGAATTAACAACTTCTTAATTTTTTTAGATGGATTTAGAATTTAAATAAAAAAAATACAGGGGCAAATCATGGCATTCGATATCGAACGAAATCCCATAAAATTTTTTGAATTTGTATGGTAATTTCGTTCGATATCGAATGCCGTAACTTGCCTCCAGAGCTTTATTTCGATTGCTTTTGGCAATGCGCCAGCGTATAAGTTTCACGATGTGGGGTGTGATTCTTTCCTAAGACTAATCTGTTTTACTAGAACAAGTGAAAGTCCTTGTAAACTATTAAAATTAAGTTATAATAATTTCAGCTATGAACTGTTGTAATCGATTTATAAGATTTTTAATCCAAAAATATTTATTTATTCAGACTTAAGTTCGTAAATTAAATTTTTTAATTAAATTATGTTTATGTATTTATTTTTCGAAGCGAATTGGATGTCAGTTGTTGTAATCCAAAGCGGTGATGTCAGCAGAAATTTAACAAAATCCCTACATTTCTCGAAAAAATTCCTCAATTTTTACCTGCACGCAAAAAAAGTTCACAACATTTTTTCCTACTCTATAAATTCATTGATTTTAGGAAAAAAGAACATTTCATTTAAGTTTTTAAAATTTTGTACATTTATATCGCCAGACAACAAATTAAATAATAATAAAAAAATAACATATATTTTCAATTTTAACAACCTCTAATATCTGCCTTTGTGCCATTACAGTTCTCAAACGACTGTACTAATTACATTTCTTCAAAAATTATTTAATTTTTAAGGAAAGTCTTTGGATTAACTTAAGAGCTGTTGCACCATTTTTTTAACAATTCTTCGCATTCATTGCTAGTATAGATTTCTTAAATTTTTAATATAAAGATGTCGAGATATTCGGAGGTAATCAAAATCTTAATTCTGAATTTGTAATTAAATTTTATCCAAGTTGAAAAAAATGTGACCTGGAATCATAAGAATGAAAGTTATTTTTTTTTTGTTTTAAGAGCGCATTTGAATATTGAAAATAGCCTAATATATATTTTTTTAAAATCTTAATTTATATAGCAAACAAAAAAAAAAATACAAAGTATTCAAATTTGTTTTTACTTTTCATACAAATTCTATTTCCAAGAAAATCGGACATTTCTTTGCCTTTCGTTGTCTCTATATTATTTACCAAAAGATGTTTTCTGTCAGTATGAAATTTCTCGCGTAATAATGTAACAAAATTTGAAATTTTGATTTTTATATGTATTATTACTTTTGTGGGGTGTTTTATAAAAGGAAGAAAAGCAAAGTTTTAAAAATTACCTACATTTTCCCTAAAATGAGAAATCTGTCCCTTTTCCTCTTCCCTTGAAATTTTCCAATGAATTCCATAAAAAAGGGAAAATTCCCTACTTTTGGCATCACTGATCCAAAGTGATTATTATTTTGGATAAAATTCGTAAGATTTTTGTAGAAGGAATTATTTTTTTCCTTGCGCCTTTGGAATTATATCTCATATCCAATTCTTTCGACAAAAATCATATTGGATTATAACTATTAAATTATTTTTATACAGAAAGGGATGTTAAAGCAATAAATAATTAAGAACAATTAATAGTTAATGTAATTTTTAATTGCGTTTGTAATATTTAAGAAAGAAAAAATAAAAAATTTTATAGTCTAATTTAATATAATATTCGGCGTAAAAAGTGCAGGTTTTGAAATAAGGTAAAATTTCGTTTTTATGGACGAAATTGTGTTACCTAATTTCAATATAAAAATTCATCACAAATTCTTAAAGTATCCCGACAAATACACGATTTTTTAGATGACTTTTACGGCCGTATTATTGAACAGATTTTGGAAAGATTTATATGTTTTTAAAAGGGTTTTTACATAGATGTGCACAATCTTTATTTTATTTTAATCGGTTCGATATTTAGGGAACTATAAGCGCTTAAAGTTGCTACTAACACATGCGCATCAGCTACAACTTCAAAAATAAACAAAGTGTGCATGTTTGTTTGTCCAATTTGCTTTTGCATAGAAATCAGACAGAGATTTAAGTTGTTTATTTAGAATGTTTTTGTTTTTGTAGTTTGTCGTATGTATTTATGTACATGTTCAATATAACGTTCTAGAATGCGGTCGATTGAGTTGGCCACTGGATACACTAGTTACTTTAAAATGACGATGTCATTGAAGGCAAGTACTTATCGCATTCGGTATATTATTGCAAATGCAAAAACCGCTTTGAATATTGAACTCATGCTGCGTTTTATATCTCTGGTGTATTGCACAAATATTTTATTACATGCGCATTCGGAAGAGATTGAACTGCTAATTTAGGGCATTTTTAGCGCACGCTCTACTACCGCGCTATTCCGACAATAAATTGCTTATTTATTTAATAGAAAGTAGTTGTGTATAACTACTGTAAATTGCAATACTTTACTGTTTGTTTATTTCATGGTAATGGCTTGTATAACTACTGCCAAGTAATGCAGACTGTTTGTAGTTTGTGTTGGAAAATATGTTATTCTAAATGGAAGTATTTAAAAAGTTTCTGTTGTAATTAAATAATTCTTGTAAGAAATGAATGATTCAATTTTAAATATAAAAGTATCATAGAAGGGTTAGAGTAGTAAATATATAAAAAAATTCGAAAAGGAGTTAGCAATTGGTTTTCGAAATAAACACCAGATAATATAAAATAATTTAGAAAATAAATTGAATACTTGAGTAAGGACGCATGCGACATGATTTTCGATTGCCAAGTTTTCACGACAATCGATAGTTTACATAAAATAAAATTATCTCCGAAAATGTCATAACAATGGAAAGTGCTGGTTTAAATAAAAAAAAAATTGTTTTACAGAAGTCATATGACGACTCACTGCAAGATGTTATGGATGAATTTATTCAATGGAAAAAATTAAATTTAATCTTTAGTCGCACAGTGGAGTATTCGTGCTAAAATGCTGGTCAAAAAGGCAAAAATGAATTTAAAGAAATCTTAAAAACTCAGTACACAGATCGATACACAACAAAATTTTACATCACTGCGAGAGCGCTAAAGTCAGGAAAGTGAAGAAAATTACATACGCTTTTAATGTTTTTTTTCGGTTTTAAGATGTTTTGATATTTTTTCGTGGCTAAACAAATAAAGGTATTACATTGACTAGTTTTTCACTGAAAGATTTGATCAAATAGATTTGATAGTTAGAAAAGGTAATTTCTTTGGAATGTTAAGGTTAAAAGAATTTGTTTAAAAATTAAATGCCAAAAAAATTATAAAGCAAAAAAGGTTGCACTAGCCCATCATTATGGTGGGTTCGGAATTCGATTGTCAACAACAAGTTCTTCCTATTTCACTAAAACGAGCAAAGATTTTCTTTTCGATGCTTCGGAAAGTAAATAAAAAAAGACTCATAAAATAAAAAGCAATAAGTCAGCTGTTAGTAATATTTGTTTTCCGAAAACGCTCGATTCAAATCATTTAAAACTTAACAGGACTGAACACAACGAAATTTTTTTTATTAAAAAATAATAAAAATTGTAAGCATTGAAAAGACTACAAAAAATATTAAGAAAACGTTTCAAGCAAGTGATATAAATATCATTTATTAGTTCTACAGCTACGCTAAATACTAATTGCAACTACATTTTTGATTTTATAATGTAATGATTGTGTTTAGCAGCTAACAAAAAAAAAAGGTTAAAGGTTAGCAGCAAAGAACTATTTAAATTTAAAATTCAAAGCAACTACTACAAAATGAAAAAAAAAGTTATTTAAAATCAATAGAAAATCAAACTAATTAGTTTTATTATATAAAAATGTATGTGAAAATACTTTAGCATTAAATAGTTACCTATGCAACGGACTTTCAGGAAAATGATCTAAGCCCTCACTGATACTACTACTCGGAGAGGGGGTATTATCATTGAGAACCGTAACACCAGCTTGACGCAAAGCTTCCACACGTTTTTTAGCACGTCCGCGACGTTTTTCATAGCGAGACGTTTCCATTGACGCAGCACGTCTGCGTACTGATTTACCCTGCTTGGCGTCAGGATTCAACATCCACCAGGACGATTTACCCGTGCCCTCGTTTTGAACACGCATAAAACGATTATGTAAAGAAAGATTATGTCTAATTGAGTTCTGCAAAGAGATAAGAAAAAAAAAATAAATTGCAAAAATTGAAAACAAAATTAAATAGTTTTTATTTGTCACACTAAAATTTCTTTTTAAAATTGCAAAATCGATATCAATAAATTCCAACACAAATCACTTGTCGCGTTTACCATTATTGTGTGCTTGACAATGCCAATTTTTTTTTCTTCCTTTTTACATATAATTTCATTTTTGCAGATTTTGCACATCCCCATCCAAAAATGATGTGGAAGAAAAATCGACCCCCTTCCAATAGATATTCCTTATTTTCGTACTTCTAAGATCAATGTTGTTGTAACAAGATTGTAAGTATGCAAGCACACCCCACTGCTAAATTCAATAAATTGAAAGGAGGAAAAAAAAACAAAAAAAAACTATAATAATTCTCGTTTAATAAGTTATAGTTACTTAGTTATGGAAAAAAAAAGATAATATATAGAACAGAAGATTTCCTCCCTGGAATTATTTTCATACTACTTAAATGCCATTCAATTGTCTGACGACAGTTTTATAGCCTTTTTTGTCTTTTCTTATTTTACATTCCGTTAAAGGAAAATAAGAAGTTAAAGCTACAGAAAACCCCTACTAATTGGATGTTGGCTGGTGTTTTAAAACAACGTAAGACGCTACATCAGCAGCCTTCGTTTAACGTTTTTATATCTTTAAAATATATCTTGCAACATTCAGCTTAGATGTAAAATAAAGACTGCTTCACTGGCAAATTTCTGTATTTCTATACACTCACAGCCACACAAAACCATCATCACTTAAACTGTCAATTCATATTTTATAACATGCAGTCATAAATATGTTGCAAAAGCAACATTTCCACAAATGCCAGCAGTTGTACGAGTATGTTGTTAGTTGTAGTCGATATTCGATTCGTTCGTTCTTTTAAAAGACGGTTGATATATCAATGGAGAATCTATAAAAACTGTAACAATCACAAAAATAAAAGGATACAATAATATTACAGTGTGTGGGTGTGGTAGTTTGTGTATTTTCACCTTAGAACTTTTTCCGGAAATATTTATAGGGTTACCAAAAATCAGTTACTTATTAGAGGAAAAGACAAGTGATTTAGGAAGTGTTGAAATAATTGACCATTTTTGAGTTTCAATAAAGTTGTGCTCAGCTTATTCCAAAAATTATAATTAAATCTTCTAAAATTCGTAACAGATAACCGTACATGCATGGGAAACTTAAGGAGCTTTTGCCGCCGCTATAGAGTTACCAAACCGGTTTTTTACACCGGTTCTTGTAAAAGGACGGTTCTCTAGTTATTCGACAAAAACGAATATTTTTGTTTATATTCCTTTAATTGTTTTTTTGTAGATTTTATGCGATTCCTTTTCATAATCAGGCAATATGCAACACTGTGTGTTATCATTTCATTTTGAGTGTCATTAATAAGGCAATTAAATCAGAACATGCATCGACGAATTCAAGCCAATTTGATGTCTCTCTGATTATCAAACACGTATGTTATTATGGAACTTTGACAATCAAAAAAACTCGGTGAATTTGAGCAGCTGAGCTCCTGTATGTATAAAATATGTTATATGTATCCTTTCTGTCTATTTAAAATTCGCTATATTTTATGCCAAATAAAATGTTGAATATTGAAGTTATGTTGTCATTCTAATTAATTTTTAAAAGACTGGAATGTATATTTTTTAATTTTTTGTATTGAATTCTTAAATTAACATAAAAGACTTAAGTTACGGTCACACTTGGCAAACATTTGCCCAAAAAAATTTAACCACAACTTTGGCTTAGGGTTAGTATGATTAAAATTGGTGTTTATATCACTGAATGAAGTCAATTATGCCGCAAAATGCTGTTTTTATATTATTTTTAATAAATACGAACCCATATTAAAAAAAATATTGGAATTAAAGAAAATGCTAGTTTAGCTTGTCTGCTGGCCACGTTTTTTCGGCAAATATGACCGTACCTTTACACTCAGTTATTCAAAAAGGGTTTTAATAGAAAAAGCAGAAAAACGGTTTTTAAAATTATGCTTTTTCGAATTATTTGAAAACCGGGTTTTTAAATATGTCGAATATTTTATAACTCTACGCCGCTGGAAAATCTTACAGAGAATTGTTAAAACTTGTTGAGCTGATACATTTTAGTGGGAAGTATCCCCTAAAAGCTTTTCTGCGCTTATAGTAGTGCATTTTTTCAGCCGTTTGTTTTGTACACTAGAGGTCCTAACGATTTACTAACGTATGACATCTGTGACCACTATCGGCTTACGCCATCAATTGTCTGTAGATATTTTACGCGGCGCACTAAGGGTGACAGGGTTGATGCGGAGTTGAGAATTTTTGTCTGAAGAAAGAGGATGGAGGGCAAAAAACGGCATTTCATAAATAATGTCGTTTGATGGAAAAATAATGATTTAAAATGCTAAAAAGTATGTGAAGTAGATACTCTTCGCTATTGCACAACTACTTTATTATGCGGTAAAAACTTGTGTTCACGAACAAACAGACACAAAAAGAAAGCGAATGGCTTAGGCAGGAGTTGAATAGCCGACCATCAGCCAAAAACAAAGTTGGTCGAAATATTGAAACAATAAATTAATAAATTTTTTGATTTTTGATTTACTAAACAAGAGAAGCAGAACATTTTCCTAACTCATTAGCGAAAATCAGCCTTCCTTGCACATCTGCAATTTTAGCACACATAGCATAATTTGCTGCTAAAATGCGTACGTGTATTTTCAAGCGTTTAGCAAGTTAATTATAAGAACAAATTTTAGAAATAACAGAATTGAATAAATAATTTTTCGACATAGAATAAGCAAAGCCGCAGTCAAAATTTCAACGCGAACACCGTCGATAAAATTTTCACGCGAAGCAATCGTCCGGTTTTTGTATAAATTTTCTAAAAGTTTATTGAAGTTTTGTTTGACATTGAATTTTTATTATTTTAGCAATATTTCTTTCAGCAGTCTTAACGTCAATTTAATTCCAGCAGAAGCACTTTTTGTGGCGGCTCCGTTGCCATAAAATTTTTTATTTGTTTTAATTATAAAAATAAAACGAAAAACGCAGCTGTCATTTATAGCATTGCAAACCTTTGCAATTACCAATCTGCAACGGTTTTTGGTTATTCATATTTTTTCAATTGTTGAAAATCTCATTTAAATGTATTTTATTGTTGTGTTCTTGCAGAATATAGCACGTATGGTAGATTTGCAATATCTGCAAGGTTTGCAAGAATAGTATGCAACGAAGGGTGATTTCCGCTATTAATTTTGAAAACAATCATTAATAACAAATAATTAATTATTTTTGAATGAAAAACATCCACTTGCATATTAAAAAAAATTAATTTGCATAAATGTGCATATTACGCAAATTAGCAACTCTTTTTTATTACCAAAAATGGCTTGTGATAACTGGCGCAGCTCCATACATGGTCTCCACAATGCGACCATTAAAATTTCTTCATGTATTTTATATTTTTTTATTTTTACTCTACACTAACAAAATACAAAGATATGCACTTGCTACTCTGTATAAATAAAAAACACAACAACCAGTAGTTTATATTTACACTCCATTTTGCAACAACTAATTGGGAGAATTCAAAGAAGATTGAGCAAACTAAAAAATGAAGGGATGAATTTCATATTTTGCAACATGTTTTTAGAAAACAGCGTTCATAACTGATTGTAAATATTTACAATTGCATAAATTTACAATCCCAAATGCACAAGATTGTGAATTTGGGCTAGTAATAAGCTGCGTTTTAAATGAGCTTTCTGACGATGAGGCAGAGTCGATATATAAAGCAAAGGCTTTATTTAAGAATCCATCGGTAGAAACAGATTTAGCATATATTAAAGATAATTTTGAATGTATTTGCCACAATTAATCAAATTGGAAACCAAAGGACTTCCTTTACGTGAAAGTTTATCCCTCATACCAAGACGCAAAAGAAAAACTAAAATATTAAGAATAAAATGTTAATTGAAAAACTTAACAAAGTATTTAATCGAAATGTTGGCCTTCAAGTGTTGACGAAGATTAAAAACAACATATACAGTGACATCTACTGATGTTGAACGTATATTTTTAATATATTTGACCGTTTGGAGCGATAATCGAAGATCCTTCCACTTTGAAAACTTAAAAAAATATATGAATCCATTTTCTAATAAGCATTTGTGTAAATAAAACAGATTAAAAATTTATTAGTCTGTTTTTTTTGGTTGCATATTTTTGTGCATATTTTAAAGTTATTTTAGGAATATTTGCATGCATATTTTAATAGTTTTTGTGCATATATAAACTTGCCCTGATTATTATTATTATGCCACTATAAAATTTAAAATAAAATATCGCGAAGATCTTGAAAACTTACGCTACAAGTGAATCTATTTTTGTTAGTGCCTCTAAGAAAAATTACAGATACAATAATTGAGAACAGAAAAGAAAAACTGATACAAACGTGTGGAAAACCCGTTGAACAGCCAATTTCAGCAAAAAGTTTTCTCTATAAAAAAATAAATATATATTTTTCCCAAAAATGTTACCACGCTGATGTCTTTTTTTGCTACATCTTCTAATGATTACGCCTTATTGGCGCCATTTATCAACGTGTGTTTTACCCCACCATCATTACTGTTACTTCGCCAAGTCCTAAATGAAATCGTTTGAAAAAAAAGGATTCTTTCGTTACCATGTGCATGTATGTATGTTTGTGTAGCTCTTGCCAGTGCAAAGTGAGGGTGTTGTTGTTGCTTCTCAAAAAAAAAAGGAATAAAATCATAACTTTTAGTTGCTTTCGGTGGGGGGAAGAGACAAAATTTTTTGGTGAAAAGAGTTGGACGCTGGCAATAGGAAAAAAACTTTTTCTTTGGCGTCACTTTTACGAGACACAGACATCACTTAGTACTTTTGTTACATTATCCTGTAAACCTTTACTGTATTTTCTTACTTTGGCAGTTTTATTTTTCATCTTCTTCTAAAGGTTATTAAAGGATGTTACGAGCACATAAATTTAAATATAAAAGTAGTGCTTAGTCTTTTTTAAGGCCACCGCATTCATATGGTTGTAATAAAAATTTAAATAAAACAAAATCAATAAATAGTTTTATTAGGTCTATTAAATTTAAAAGAAATGTCAAAGAAACATATGTGGATTTGAAAGTCTTTAAACAAAAGTCTTGAGCTTTTACAGAAATTAATGAATTCAAAAATATTTATACGGCAAGTAGCGGGATTGCGAACGTTAACTTCTGATGTATTTTCCTACCTCTAAAACTTATTTTATTTATTGATTTAATTGTTTATTTCTTTACTAAATAAATAAATAAAATAGATTATTAGTGGCAAGCAAATTCATTGTTTTTCGTTTAGAAATCCAGCGAACGATAACGTGCGACATCGTGGGAATTTCTGTTGTTTTACACTGTGCAACATTGCTAAAGGTTCACTTTTAGTACAGCTGATATACAATTTTTAATTAACTAAAGCTAAATGGCGAGGCATTCGAGCAGTCCTAATCAGTCATAAATTCAGTACAAATCTAATGGGAATTTTAATCGTTATCAAACAGAGTAATTTGTTTTTAAAACTATTTTTTTTTCTCTTTAGTTAATTTCTTTAAATTAAACTTTGACGCTTATGAAAAACCGAGTAATTTATTTGAATTAGTCATGTGCACGAGCGCGGATTCAGTTTATGCTTTTGGGAAGGTAAGTTTTAAAAGAATTAGTCAATTTTTGAAAATTTAATTTATGTATATATTTTTTTTTGAGTTGCTCATAGAATGCAGACCTTTAATTAATATAAACAAAACATGGAAAAAAAGTATTTAACAATACCCATTAAATGCTAAAATTCAAATTAAACAATTGCCCGATGTTTGTGCTGATCATTATATTCAACAAATAGTGATTAAAAATGCGTTTATTATACAATTTGTTTATAGAATTTTCAGAGTATTTTTGGTGCTAGAAAATCAATGTACAAATTATTTCTTTGTATTTATTTCATTTTTGTAAGAAGGCCGAAATTCCATTCACTTGTAAGACGAGAAGGATGGAAGAGAAAAGAAAGCATGTTGTAGGCAGAGTTGTCAGATTTTAATTTTTTACTTTTTTCATCAAATTTAACGTTGCCAATAACAAATCAACTTTTATAAAAAGAGTAATTCCATTTGAAATTTAAAAAATGTGTTCCCAACATTTACCGATTTGAGTAAAATTTTGTTACTTGAGATGGTTCGCACACGAGAAATGCATTTTATTTCATCTAATATAAATTTTCAAGTGTAAAGTATTTTTGCAAGACAATTTCGATTGTTTTTTCGCCTTTTTAAATTTTTCATTATATTTTCAAGTATCCCGTTCTCGTATTTACTCACCAGATTTCAGTTCCTATTGTACCAGCTCAGTGTCAGAAAATTAACACTCACAAAACAACATTAAACTTTTGTTGAGGAAATGTTTCGTTAATTGAAGCTGAACAATTTGCCAAAAATATCGTTATTTTGTTTGAATAACGAACTGCCACATTTTAAAACGGGATGATATTCATAAACTTCAAATACCTTCATAACTTTAGTCAGTCTATATATTCACTAACTCTTTTTCAGAGCTTTTTTAAATATGAAAAATAATTTTCTAGAAGCGCTACGATGTCTTTATCATCAATTTCAATATTGCCAATATTTCCTTTTTTACTAAAGTCAACAGCATTTAGTCGGAGAATTAAGTTCAGTATATAAGAAAAGACGTAAAAATGAAAATACAAAAACCTTTGCAAATGGCCAAAAAATATTGCAAACAACGAGTATTTCATAAAACGACAAAAGAATGGCCTTGACGCCAATTCAAAAATTTGATCACCAAACAAATAAGAAATCGCCAGATTTGACAACCCTAATTCTTTGTAGGTGAAACTTGTTCTCAAGACAACCATATGCTTAGGTAATATATACCAGAAATAGGATCGTGAGTGACTTTTCAATCACAATCATGCATGTTCACAATAAAAAATTTTTACTCATGCACGACCGTCTATGTCTGGTTGAAAAATGTATTCACAATCGCGAAAATTCGCGCTCACGAAATACTTAGGCAAAAAACTGTAAAATAATTAAAAATTATATGAAAAAAATTACAATAAAGCCAAAAAAAAAACACAAAACAATCACGCCAAAAATCTACTCATGCACTCTCATTCACGCAATTTTTTTAACTCATGCTCGTGCGCGGTGCCCATCTCTAATATATACTGTAGTATGATTACTCACTTTTGGCGAATGATCTTTAGCACGTAAATAAACTGATCGAACTGAAATCAAACTAAAATGTATTTAATTAAATTCCCCTCCAGACAGACTAAAAGTTCATTTAATTTGCACTAACATTTTTAGTTCCAACAACAGCAAAAACTTTCAGTATATAAACATTTTTCTTGAAAGCTTTGATTGCAGTGATCTAAACAAATCTGCATATCGTAATAAATCTAGTTAATAAATCTGAAATTTGATAATTCAAATATCTAATTTTCTTAAACTATTTTTATTAAGAAAAAAATATAGGAATATCAAATCGAAAATATAGATCTTCTAAACTACTGATCCGGTTACAAATTGAAACACATTTCATGTTTCTCTATTACTTTCCCATAAGCGAAACAATTCGATTATTGCAACTGTGTTAGTTTTGATACAAAAAAATTTCAATTCTGCTGCAGATTATAAAGATAACAAATTTTTTCAATGTATAAAATAGGGACTAGAATATCGGAACTCATCCATAGAATTACACAAATTTTAATCTTTCAATATACATAATACCAACGTTAAGGTATGTTATTAGTTTATTCGTTATGAAACATTAGTTTATTTTGCTTTAGTCCCAACCTACAAAAAAAGTTAATAGAAAAAATCCATTATTGTAATAGTTCTAGTACTTGAAACAAATGTCATGGCATTTAAACTCCAATTCATTCATACGTTTTAATAAATCTGCACACAAAAAAACACACTCAGCAACAAACCAGTCAACAAAAATATATTACAAATAACTTTCACATACAATATTGATAAGGCAGTGGAAAAGATACAAGAAAATAAATTTTGCAGCACATAAAAAATTTGCCCGTAGGGTCACTGGCTGACAGACAATACACTTTACATGGATACGCGTATCATTTACATGAAGAGTGTAAAGTTCTCTGTGATAATTCATATATGAGTCTTTATGCATAATTTTACATATTCTAAGAACTGACTTTAATATTTATTCAAAATTTATAAATAAACTTAAATGCGAACGAAAATATATGAATCATTTAATAATCGTGTCATGTAAAATATTTGTTCTTTTTTATTTAATTTTATTAATGAAATTTATATGACACAACTGCGAGAATATATAAAGTGAGTGTGTTCTTAATATAATACAATATTAATGATATTAAATTTATTTTGATTTATCAAACGTTAATTTAGTTTAAAGCCATACTGCCTGCTTTTGAAAGTAAAATAAAAATATTCTTTTGGGAATTTATATTTTGAAACAACAATAAGAAAAACTCAAAATTGCTTTTGTTTTTAACCGAAAATTTTTATTTTATCTTCAAAAACGGGCAGACAATTTTAAAAAATAACCTTTGCCCAGCAAAACTTTGATGGAAAATTTGTGATTTAAAAATAATAGAACACAGCGGGCTGCACGACTGCAAAAGTAGTCAACTTCAATCGTCGTCGTTTATCCAGGTATTTAATTATTTTGAAAACGAAAGCTACATCGCTGCAAAACATATTTCTGTGGAGCCACTTTGAAATATTTATTTTTTATAAAATTTACTTATATCAACTTAAATTCATTTGTTTAAAACATCTTTATTTTTAATGCATTTAAAACATTCAAATTTTCTGTTCTTTTTCTGTTGAATTAAATTAAATATTTTTAAGCTGTTATTTTTTTTACATTTCTTATTGTATTGGCAGCACTAGATTTGTTCATTATGGCCAGTATTGTCAGATTTATTCTTAGTCTCCCCGCCAAATGACTTGTTTAATATCGCCAAATATCGCCAAATATCGCCAATATAAGAAAACATGAAATTTTGAGCTATAAAAAATCTTTTTATTTTGTAATTGCATTACAAATATTGTTAAATTTTAAATTCTGTAGGTAATAACTATCGTAAAACATAAAAATTGGCTTAAGAAAAATTTAGAAAAGTGTTTACATTAACAACAGTTCATTTATAAAAGCTTTATTGGTTTACTATAAGATATAAATACTGGCGTATATAAAAAATACTCAAAAATAACTGATTCCAAGAGATGAATAACCTCCAATGGTTGGGAAAATTAATATGTTTAGCATCACATAAAAGTCGATGGGACAATAAAAAATAGAAAAAGTCACCCACATTGCAAAAAACGCGAAATTCCGCAAAAAGTTGCAAAGTTTTGAGAAAGTCGTAAAATCTTCCAAAAATTCCTAAAAAAGTAAGGAATGTAAATGTATATCACGTTCCTTAAGTCTTTATCTTCATTTAGGAGTTTTTACGCCTTTTTCTAAAATTTTCAACTTCTTGCGGTTCTCGAGATATGAGTGATTCTCTTTTTGCGGCATTTGCGGTCATGTAGCCGTGTAGCCTGCGGTCGTGAATGTGTTTATTGCTTTAATTTAACTACAACGACAAAAGTTGCATCGACAACAACCTGCAGCCGTGTTGCCTTGCCCACGTCAAAGTAATCGTTCGCATATAAACGTGTGCTGTGTTTAATGCTTAATGGTATAAAATACATTTGAAGTGAATACTTTTCGATATTTTCACTTTGGCTTTCTAACTCATGGTGATGTCGTTGATCGAAAGTACTTACCATATCGGATTACAAATAAAAAGTTCAAAATGTATGTACTTAGAAGTCATTGAATGAATAATACACAAAACACAATAAAAAGTAAATGTCTGCTGTCGCTATTGAACTCGTGCTTTTAACTGTGCGTATTTGATGTCAAGTACTTTGCTAACTATTTTATTTATTATGCGCTAAAACGAATGCGCGCGCATACAACTAAAAGAAAAACACATCTTCGGATGGACCATTTGTTTGCTAAGCGCATGCTCTACGACTGTGCCAGTCACAGAATAATATACTTGTTTACTTACTAGTAGTAATGCAGGCGGTATGTATTTTGTGTATCTTGTTCTTAATAGAAATCATGGGTATCGCTGAACTACGACAAGACAGTCTTTAGATTGACAAATGTTTAGTTGCTGGCGCTACAACAAACTTAAAAGATTGATATTATTGTACGAAAAGTAAGTTTGAAAAATTAAAATCTTAGGCAATTCAAAGACTTTAAAGCATTTACAGCAAGAGTAGAGTTTTTAGGCAAAAAAAGACAAAGTCATATTGAGTATTTCTAATTGAATTGAAAGAATTTTTCAATTCTGCCCATTAATTAATTTTTTTCATTAATTTTGATTATTTGTTTGAAGAAATTTATTATTAGAAACTCAAACCAGAAATGAAAAAATTCTTTGAATTAAAGGAAACATTTATATACCTTGCTGCTCTTTCTCTCTCTCTCGCACACATAGAATCATAATTGAGCCAAAGTCTTTTCTGCCATATGTAAACTTAGTCTAAAAGAAATTCAGAAATGAAAATTGCATGATCCCAAGAACTTTCAGAATGCACAAAATCTCAATCTGTCTCTGGAGTCCGCTCTTTTTATAAATCTTAAATCTCGAATCCCAGAAACCAAGACAACCAATAAACTAGTCGTCGCTTCTGATGGGAATTAAAGACCAGAGTCTTCAACAAACGGCCGAGGCAACCACCAGTCATTTCTTCTATTTTCTTCTATATTTCTGCCTTTTCGAAAAAGATGTTAAAATATTTAAGTGAAGCAACCTTGGGAGGAAGATAAAAATATATTGCTAATTTGATAGAATCAGCAGCTCTCCACCAAATTTTTTTCAAATCCCTTTAGATTTGTTTACATATTTATTTATACATTTAAGTCTTTGAAATATAATAGAGCATATTAATTTCGTTCGGTCCTTCACATTGTGATGTAAATTTGTTTTTTTCAAATTTATTAACTTAACATTTAAGTTTTTCTAAACAAGCTAATACTCGTACTTCTAAGCTTATTGAACGTATTAGTGTACAAGTGTGTTCTTTAAAGCTTCGGGTTCTGCTTATCATTTAAGTTTCCTTTAATAATTAAATAGCTAAAATTGGACGGTAGAAAAAATATCATGTAGTCATGTAAATCATCACTTATCCAAGAATTAAACAGATAACCATGGTTATAATATTTCAGCTGAAGATACAAACTCGTGCCACTAAATGTAGCAAATAAGTGCTCATTTACAAAACGTAATAGAGGAAAACTGTGTGACCTAATTTGGGCAAAATATACAAAGAAAAAATATAAGGAACTGCTAAGAATTTATGGATGATTTCCTTACAACATGTTTAAATATTTATAGTGACAGTTACAAGTTATAAGCTTTTTATTTGAAATGGAGTAGAAGGAGAAATCATATAAGAATTTCAACTAAATGAATATTCATTGAAATAGATTTTTTGCAATAAAAATCTTGTAAATCAATAAAAATTGTATATAATCTTTAGGCCTAGAAAATCTTGCTATTTGTGAAAAAAAGAAATTGTAGATTTATAGTTTTAACATTAACGGCATTTGGGAAAACTTAAATATTTCTTAATTTTGTTGAAGTTCATTTTTATTAAAGCCATTCTATTGCACTCTTAAGTTTAACAAAATCAATTATTAAATTATTTTTTATTAGACAGTTTTAAATTTTTATTTAGGTGGTGCAAAACCATGGCAATATTGCTTTTGAAATATTAAACTGGAAAACACTGAAAAAATTTTTCCTAATTGTAATAAATGGCTTAAATTTGTTTTCGATATTGTTTGTTGATCTTATCTATTTGAAATTGTTCAAGAGAGAAATGTATCTTAAGTACTTCTGAAGTGTTTCTGATGTAATAAATGCTGATGAAGCTGCTTTTTAGTAGGTTTCTTGCAATTTTCACAAGACTACAGCTGTGTAAGTCAAGATAGATGAAACGCACACTGTGCTGAGCAGTTTAAGCCCAGCTTAGCTCTTTGCAGTTCATCAGTCAATTTTGTATAAAGTTTGGTATTTTGGTATTTTTATCCATGGAATTTTCAGCAACAAGAAAAAACGGGATAGTTGAATTATTTATCAGTCACTTGTTTATGACGTCTGTTTATATGAGCGCTGATGTTATCAACCGAGCTGACAGACTATCGATAGTCACCACATTCGATATTTGCGATAGGTTGTTGGAAAAAAATCGAGAGTATTGAATTTTTTTACTAAAAGATTTCCACTGCAATTTCAACTACTTAACCCATTTTTAAAAAAGTCTTCAAAAAACATGTGTAATAAATTATGGGTACCAATTCTTATTCTAAAGTGGACTTTGAAGATGTACATTTTAAAGTACATTTATGTTGTAATATAAACGATGAAACAAAAATACGAATATATCGCTCCTTTAGTGCAAGGTAGTCATATCTAAAAAAACTCGTTCGTTAGAAAAGGAGTTTAAAGTTTTTAATTTACAGACACATCAATGAAAAATAAAAAAGGTATTCTACCCACAAGAGGTGAGTAAAGAAGATATTTAAATACATTTTTCACACAAAATGAAAAGCGATACGGCGAATATTTCTGCATTCTTAACTCAAAAAATCACGTTTTTTTTTGCGATATGACTACGTTGCTATAAAGAAGCGATATACATATGTATCTTCAAGTTACCGAAGATTAAAGAGAATATCGTTTAAATGAAATGTAATTTAAACACTAAAGGAATGCATATTTTTATTGATTTGTGTTGTTCTTTTACTATAGAATATTCTATTGTTTACGATATTTATTTTTTTTAATAAATTAACTTTTAAAAATTTAATTTTTCGATTTATCAGCAAACTTCGATAAATCTGAGAAACAAATGAGAGAAGACAATAACTTATCTTATTTCAAGCTGATCTAGATACAACTAAGTTAATTTCCTTTCAAAACTTTGCACGTAGAATTAAATAATTTTGTATGTAAGTGGAAAGTGCATTTCGAAACTGAAAGGAAATTACGAATAATTCATTCAAGGGAAGATATTTTTGAAGACATTAAAAATGTCCTTTGAAAAATGCATCCTTCCATATTGTTAAAAAATTTTATTTGAGTTAAGAAATTACATTTACGACGTAAAATGTAATGAACTCTAACTATAAATTTTACAATTTATATCTCGCTTGGCTTATAAAGTATTATAAGGTTTTCATCTGTAAACTTTTTGGGGATAACAAAATATTTAACTCTTTAAAAAATCAATTTAAGTAGGTTATAACATAAATGTCACTTACAGGTTATTTTACACTATTCGCAGATTAAGAAAACCCTGTTCTGTGCTCAATATTCAAATAAAAACAAGTAAAGTAAACATTTTTCAACTGCAATTTTGTTCAAATTGTTTTGTTTAATTGTTTGGCATCTGCATATATAAAACACTACACATTTATATTTAAAAAAATATTTTGAATGTGTATCCTTCGCAAAATGTAAAGTCACATAAAAAGGACTAACGATGAAGAAATTAAGATCTGAGTATGCCGTCTTACCACATTTGGTTTGTGGGTTAAAAGGTATATCGAATTGTTCATGACGAAGAGACAAAAAATAGATTTTCTCTCTCACACACACACACACACACACACACAGAATCCAATTAGAAAGTTTTGTTTTCCATATAAATATTTTTTTAATCAAAATATATGCAATAATTTTTCTTATAAAATTTTATCCAACGAAAAACATTTTTAAAACAATCTTGGCAAATAATTATCTAAAATGTTGCTAATTTGTTTATAGTTCTATCATTTCTAAAATTATTTTTTGGCTTAAATCTTAATTCATTTTTTCTCCGTGTAAAATGAAACTTGTTTGGTGGCCATGGTCATTTTCGCTGGTTTTTTAATGAAGAAAAAAAACATAAACTAAAATGAAAATTTTTTTTATCTAAGTTTACTATCTCTAAAATGTGATTTGTATTGTAGGAGTATACTATACTCTGCTGCTACAAATCACATGGAATATAATCTTTTTTGTATTTCTTTTTTTATCCAGTTGTGGCATTTAATTGTACCTTTTGTCACCAATGTTGATGTTGAGAACATGTGCAGCTGTTTTTCTAATATAACAGGTTAAAGTTTTTTTGTTTCTATTGTATGTGTGTGCATGTGTGCACATATATTTAAAGCTTTCTGCACACTACATTTTTAATATATAAAATAAATATTAACAAAGAAATAAAAAAAAATTGCATTGAGCTGACAACAAATTCTCTAACAACACTTTTAACTTCGTTTGACAACAAACTTGTGCAGCAAAATAAAAATACCTTATTGAAGATATTTTTGGCTTTTTTGGTTACTTCAAGTGTTTTTTTTTATTTTTGCAAGCATAAAAACGTATTAATAAAATAAATTATGAAAAATTTAATGGCCGCAGATTGAAATCAAATTCAAAGCAGATTGAAATCAGTTCGACTAACATCGAAAGTAAAAATTAAATTATTCAAAAAATAATAATTTGTTCTACAACAAATTTTAGCTTTTTTTGCTTGTAAAATGAGAAGCTAAAATAAACAATTTGCCACAACTGTATAAAATATTTAAGAAACAAAAAAAATGCTTAACTGTTTTTTTTCTTGGAAAAGTGGAATGACCACTTACAAACATTGACATGAATTTGAATTGAGGACATTGCCAGCAGTACACTGAAGTTTTAATCGAAATTTGAGAAAACTCGAACATTAAGAAATACAAGTTTATTGCTGTTTTATTTATAGTATATTAATTATTTACTTTATTTGAAATATTCTGAAATTTTTAGGCGTCACGAAATGATATAAAAATTTACTAGAAATCTTATTAATTAAATGTTATTTTGAGTCCTAATTAAAACGATTAGAAATATTAACAAAAAAATCAAATTTTTATATCGCTACAAATACTCAACTTTTATTATATGCTAATGGCCTTATTCATAAACGATTAATAAAGTTATTGTAGGTTTAATTTTGGATTTTTATATGGGAAAACCGAGTTTAAAGTACACATTAACTTTATTAAGCGTTTCTGAATAAGGCCATTAGAATTTAACTTTGATTTCAACGTCAATGCTAAACGTTTTTCAAACATCTGTCAAATGATTTGCTGAAATATCCACCTTTTGTTACGTACGTTACCCCTCTTTAATAAAGTGAAAATCACAGAAACAAACAGTGTGTTCCACTATGAGCCCAGTCAGGATGCTTAGTGACTTTTTGCCGAAACTCAACAGTTATTTCATTCTTTTCTGACTTATATTCTACTACAAATTTCTACACGTAAGTAAGCCTGCAGTTATGCATTGATTCCCATGTCGTCCTTGATTCGGGTGTCTCATGACGTATATACATATACAAGTACATAGTTCAATAGTACGACAAATAGCTTGTGTACGTTGTAAATTTCAAGAAAGCTCATTTGCTTAAATTAGTTAAATATAGATTAATGGCCTTATTCACGAACGCTTAATAAAGTTAAAGTGTACATTAAAACCGGTTTTCCCATATAAAAATGCAACATTAAACCTTGACCCAACCTGCTGTGATAACATAAAAATAAAATTGTTTTAGATAATTTGTAATTTTTAGGGCCACTTCTTCGTCAGGAAGAGAAAAAAAAACGCTTAAACAAATATTTAAATTTGTATACACTGAATTAAAAAATAAAATCTTTTCTCAGAACTTTTCTGTTTAATTCGCAAAGTTGTACTTAATAATCTTTATGATTAAATAAATTACACTTTCAACTTAAAACTTTACTATATTTCTCGCCATCACTCCTTTTTATATGATGCAATAAAGTCGAAAAGAAAAAGTCCATAATGTTAATGATGAGACGATAATATTGAAATTGCTAAAGTTTTTTTTTTTTTCAATAATATTTTACATTTTACTAGCTAAAACTTTTGTTTCTTTTTGTCAAAAAGTAACTTTTTCAATATCAAATTACTCAATATTCGAAAAAGTATGAAAAAAAGTTAATAAAGACCAGCTAAAAAAAAGAAGGCACACAACATTGTTGAAGAAAAAGAAAAAAGTTTGTTAAACAATTGTTAAGCAGCAAAAGGAGACAAAACAGATAAATACTTATGCAAACTATGAAATATGTATTTGCTAGATACACATACACACACACGCATACACACATTCATATATACATACATAATTTATGAACAAAAAGCAAAAATGATAAAATACTCTGTAAACTGTAGAGAATTAATAAAAGTGACGTTATCACTTTGTAAAAATAGAAAATAAATATAGAAACAAAATAGTTTGCAAAAGTACAGACTAACGCGGAATTCTTTATTTTCTAGTTTTCTACGAAAAAAAAAGTAATTTTAAGACTGTTGCTATTCGTTGTGGCTGTTTGCGATTAATCCGTTAAATAGTTGAAAGACTACTTGGCGCCTGCAAATATGTTATATTTATGATTAAGGCTGAATGAAGTTAAAACTTTTAACAATAATAAACTGTGAGGGTGTGTGTATGTATGAATATGTTGTCTTAGCGGAAGCGGAAATATGTAATACAAATGTTATGAACTTTATTAGTTAAATTCGGAGGCATGTTTTAATATGAAACAAGCCATATTTAGGTGGGTGTATGCAGTAGAGCAAGCGAGAGAAGGACAAGCGAATACTTTTGTATTCCAAATGGAGCCTGTTTGTCAAACGTTGCCAAGTAGTGTTGTTTGGCTTTTTTATTTCCTTATACATATGTATGCATTACCTTATGAATATGCTACCTATAACACAGAAACCCTAATTATATTTATAAATAAACACAGCAGAAACCTTCAAAATATATTTTTAAAATACATAATTTTTGAAGTTTTTTTTTATTGAAAAAAAATTTTTTATTTTTTTAATTAAATATTTGTGTGCTTTTGTGTGAAATAAAATGTCTAAAAACTATAAAACTTGTTACAGATTACACAAATCTCTCAACTCGTCCTTGATGGTAAATAACAGTCTAACATCTTTGCACAAAATATGTCAAAATTCCAAGGTGAGTAGAAGATTTTGTTTATTATTTAAATATTTAAAAGCAAATGCATTAAAATCTAAAGTTGATGCTATTATTGCCATATTTTCTATCTAAAATATTTTAAATTGAAACATAGTAACTTTAAATAGTTGGATGTATTTAATTTAGTTAGCCTAAGACTTTGTGGCTCCCTGACCAATTTGTTTCTGTGGGATTACTCTCTATTCCGATGCGAAAGCAATTTCAATGTAAAAATAGTTCGATTTCTAACCAATTTTCTTTCGCATCGCAATAGAGAGTAACCCCCCGGAATTTATACTCAAACACATATTGCAGGAAATCTATATTATTTAGAAGTTTTGTCAGCGTAATAAAAAAATAAAAAATAAAATCCAACTTTAATGTTTACATAATTTACGACAACTTTTCCTACTTCCGAAAATTACACATGAAGGAAAAAGGATTCGAATTTGGTGTCGGATAAAAAATCTAATTCGAAAAACCAATTAATAATTTTTAAGAATTTAATAGAATTTCCCCCAATAATTCTCTGTATGGAAAAAACTGAACCAGATTTAGATCAAATTTTATATATCATTTCACTTTTTCGAAACTTCTTAAAAAAAAATACAAAAATTTTGTGCTATTAAAACAGACTTGAACTCGAGGCTTAGATTTTTCAATACAATATAATGAAATAAATATACAATCAGGGTTATCACAGAATCCAATGTTGTCGGAAATGGATTTGAAAAGGCGACAAAAAAATAATTTGTATGATGAGTTTCAATGTTATGGGTTTTATATTCAATCTAGAATAACTATCTGTTTTTACCATAAAACCGATAACATTGAAATTCATCACACAAAAGTATTTTTGTCGTATTTTCAAATCCAATTCCGACAACATTGGATTCTGTGACATCCCCTAATGTGTTTCAACAAAAGATCCCAAAAGCAAATTTTCTTTGCAAATTTGCTTTGGGTCGTAATGATACAACCCGCAATAAGAAATTTTGCTTGTACATAATTTATGTTCTTTGGCAGAATTTAACAATATATATGTATGTATTATTTTTTAACGTCGCCGCATTCCCAGCTAACCGAAACGTTCAGAATTAATATCGCTTGCAAACATTTGTAATACATTAAACTGCCGAGAACGACTATCGAAGGCTACTAGAGCTACTATTATTATTAAATTAGATAACACAGTGAAATCTCCCGTAGGTGGACACCGACCGTCACAGTATATTTGACCGTTAACGAGAGGTGTCCGTCTACGGGGGAGTTAATTTTGAAATGTCTTCTGGTTTCTACTAAGTATTAAAGAAAGTTTTATCTGAAACTGCATAATATCTTCAGGAATAACGTCCGCTGTCTCTCCTGATATGCATTTAAACGAAATATTATGTCGCTTGCGTCATTTCTCTAGCCACCCATTTGACGCAGAAAACCCATGATAAACTATTTTCTCAGCTATTTCTTTGGCCTTTGCCCTCACGATTGGTCCTGAGATAGGTAAATTTTTGCTTCTGGCAATTGCAAACCAGTCAAAGCATACCTTGTCAATTTCTGAACCTTCTGTAGACAGGCAACTCTTTTTGCAATTAATATTAACTCCAGATTGCCATCTAACGTTAAGATCTTCCTTATCTTTTTGAATGTTTGCAGACTGGGTTTTCCCAATATTAAATATTAAAAACATACAAAATTAAGAAGCTTTTTTTAATTTGTTTTGCTTCTTACCTTGTTGCAATTTCACGCACTGAAAGTGTTTTTTTTTTTGTTCTTGGATATTTATTCTTCAATAAATTGGTGCAACACCTCTTACTTAATCAAAAATTACTCTTAAAAGAACAGGCTTAAAAATCATAAAAAACAACCACGAAACAAAGAATAGAATATAATGCATTCAGATTTTAAAAACTATTTCTGCCCATTTACTTCACAATAGTAAATGAGCACAATGTTACACAAAAAACTTTCAATGATAGCAGGAAAAGGAAATCATACAACTTATAGGATTTTCACACTATAATACTATGTATTAAAACTTGTCAAAAGCTGTAATAATACGTGCAAGTGCGATAGTGTGAAAGCAAACTGTTATTAAAATGACAAATAAAACGATAATAAATTTGACATACTCGTACCATATGACTTTGCCATTTTTATAATTTTTTCTAAACGATAAGATTTTTCATTTGTTCAGGGTTCAATTTTTATAAAGGCAAATTGAACAGTCGATTGTTTCGGCGCCGATAGCTTGAAGTCTCTGATGGGTTTTTTTTGTCATATACGGGCTCAATATTTGGAATGTGTATCACACCATGTCTCAAAATTAATGAAATTTTGTGTTTTTTAATTATTATTATTATTATTTATTGATATGTAGTTTGACTGCTAAATATTTAAAATGGCCGGCACGTTTGCGGGCTACATGAAACTGCTCAGCCGCCGTTTATTTTTTCTAGTCATATTTTTCATTTTAGTTGAGATCTGATAGTGTGAAAGCAAAATGTAATGGTACAGATTTTTTGACAGTCGCTTTCTATGATACAAAATCAAATGAAAATCTTAAGTCTTGTATGATAGTGTGAAAGGCCCTTTAATATGTATGTAGTATGTACATATGTATAGAGTTGCTGTCTCTTAAGTGCATATAGTATGCCATTTTTATACGCATTTATGTATCATAATCATTTTTTTTAATTTTTGTCCATTTACTGCAGGTATTTTACAGAAAAACGGTGTCCGCGGCTGGGCACGGTAGTGTCCGTCTAGCAAATAGAAATTTGTTCTAAAAACACTTTAAAAACTACGGGGCTTAGAAAATTGTCCGTTTAACAGAAGTGACCGCCTATAAGAGGTGTCCGTTGGTAGAGTTTTCACTGTAATATGATTCATATAACGGATTTGCTTAGATAATAATATGTTTCGACAACAAACATACAATTCAATCATAATATTTAATCTTCAAATTATTCTCAACTCAACCATGTTGTTTTTTTGCGTGTAGTTTTAGCTGATTGGTTTATTTAAGAGCCAAACCTTCTTATATGCAAAATATATTTTTTTTCTTTTTAATAAAGTAACAAGTTCTTTGACAAAAATGTATCCACATAAAACTAGTCTCGCCTTTGGTCATTTAAATAAAATCTTACCCCACCCTTTTTTAAAACCAGCATATTGTAATGCTTTCCTCTACTACTGAACTTGGCTCTAGTTTTAGTTGCTCGTTCAATTCTTTTGAATTTGTTTCTGTGTAAAATTTATTCGTCCATACAAAAATGCTCAAATCGTGTGCATTCATTTATTAAACTGATTCCTGTTTTTCATACTCATTATTTTTTGTGTGTTTTCATCCAACAAGTTTAATTTTTTGTTTGTTTGGGATAATTTAGCGAACAGTTGTGTTTGTCCATGTGCCTGTGTGCTCAGTAAGTATTTTTGTGTGTCATTATCCTGGTCATTGTCATGTCATAAGTTTAAAAACTTATAATTTTGTCTGTCTCTCATCGTATATTTATCAACAATTTGTTTTATAAATACAAATGTGTGGTTTTAAGTTTGTCTTGCGAAACAAAACTTCCTTTTCTGTATTCATTCATATCATTTTTTTTTTGGTATAATTTTGCTCATTAAGTTCAGACTGCTTGTAGACAAAATATGACACTTATTACACAAAATCTATATTTTATGCGTTTTTTATAAAATTTCTGTTTGTGTTGGCTGGTCAATGTTTGTTTCTGATATTCGTTCTTTTTTTTGTCATTGATTTCATATGAGGAAATTGTCAGTTTAAGTTGGAGGAAAAATAAAACTGAAAGATATTTTCAAAATTGAAGAAATATATTTCCGTTTAAAGTTTCTTTCTGGTTTTGCGAAATGTGAAAATGTTCCTTAGACTAAACAAAAAATCAACTTATTAATAAACTACTTTCTTTACTTCTGCTTACGAGTGTATGGATTCGATTTTATACAAGTTCCTTAATAAATATTTATAGCAGTTGGCAGAAGTTCATGTCCATTGAGATGGTTGTCAGCGGACATAAAATGCCACATATTTATAAAACTATTCTTGGCTTTTTTGTAAAAACAAAAAACAATTTCTAAAGAAGATAATATACATCAAAAATTTTATTGATAATGCATTAGAAGGAGATGTTGTTACATCTTTATTTTTGTTATATCTAGCAAAAATTATAAAGCTCAAGCGAAAGGTAGCACGACAAGAAAAGGTAAATTGCAATAGTTTAAGCAACGCATATTTTTGTAAAACTCCGTTAACGTCTAAAATTAAAAATTATATATATTTAGAAGTGTTAGCGAAATTCAAAAAGTCGTTTTAGCTGGACCCAGTCCTCTTGTTTTTTCTACCTTTTGTAAACATTAAAAAAAATCACACTTTGAATTCTAACTTCCTGATTTCCTAAAGAATAGATTAGGAGAGAGCGAATACCTGTTAAAAATGTGCATAGAATAAATCATTAAACGAAGTCGGATTGATATTCAAACACATTTTTATGCATACATGAAGCATTCCGTATGACAGCAAGCCAGCGGATATTGTTTGAAAAAAAATGGAAATTAAAGGATGATTTTTTTCAGCTTTTGCTTTTTATATTAAAGAAAAAGAAATATAATTCAAAGCTTTTAGTTAATTAAATGTTCATAATTTACTTGCCTAAGAAAGTTTTATGTCAATGTTGGACATGGCACGTAACACTTGGTAAAGAAGGGAAACAACATCGCCACACATAGGAACTTATCAACAGAGTAAAGAAAGTAATAACCGACATCAAAAACGCACAAAAATAGCGCTTAGTCGACATCACTGAAGAGACATATTCTTCACTGTAAAACCGAAGAGCAAACAACTTCCATGCATACAATTTTTGCTTATTAAAATTCAAAATTCCTGCATATTTAGTAAAGAAACAAAAGAAAATTCCAAGCATTTTAATATTGACCTTTTACAATGCATTTAGTTGCAGTAAAAAAAAGACCTTGTTTTGCAACCAACCCATGATTACTGTGCGACCACCAAATGAGCTTAAAGTAGGCACGTTAATCAATCATGTGAATTTCTATTTATTATTTCAATAAATGTTTTCGTCTTTTTTAATCTACAATAATTGTATTTTTTAATTTTCATTGGCAGTGCTAATTAGTATAAGTTAATCATGAATCAAAGTTAGTTTGTTGCTATTAACTTACGATATTATATTTAGAGCAATTACAGTCAAATACGTTTAATACGAAATGCTTTTAAGGGTGATATTTATTTATTAAAGATCTTTGAGTAAACCGATTAACTAATTGGCACTGTAGCAACTCATTGAGGATTGTGGGTTCGATTCCGACTAGAGATGACATCGTGAGTAACTTTCCACACACGCTCATGCGCTCGTATGACAAAAAATACTTGCTTATATACGCACTTTATTTTTTGGCATCACGCTCACGTGATTTTTAAGAAAAGTTACTCATAATCACAAAAACTCACGCTCTCAAGACACTTATGAAAAAAGTGTAAAGTAAAAAAATTAACTGCCTGTTTGCCGATAGCGAAAGAAAATTTTCTTTCGTATACCTATTACATTTAAAACAAAACCAAAATTTTAAAAGTTGTTTTTGTTTCGAATGTAGTAATTCGAAAAAATGCTTCTTTCGATATCGACAAACAGGCAGTAAATGAAAAAAATTATAAAAAAGGAAAAAAAAATAACGAAACAATCACGCTAAGAATCTACTCATACTCATGTTCAATTTGTATACTCACGCGATTAAAGAAAAAACTAATCACGATCATACATGATCAAACCAATCACGTGACTCACAACTCTGGTCTGCTTCAGTGCAATGAGTGAAAGCAACTTTGTTACTATATCCGGTAAATTAAGTTAGACAATAATTTTTAATTGTGTGCGAATTACTTTGTTATTAATATATACTAGGTTTTTCTAAGGCCGACACAATCGACCATTAAGCATTTACATAAATATATACGATAAAGTACAAAACATTCTAAATTAACAATTTAAAACTTATTAGCTCTCTTTTGTCTCATTTATTTGCAAAAGCAAATTGGACAAACACACATGCAGACTTGATTTATCTTTTAATTTGAAGCTGATACATACATGCGCAATAAGTGTGCATGGATTAGTAGCAACCTTAAACGGTTATAGCTCCGAAAAGGCTGAAACAATTTAATAAAAATATAGATTGTGCACATTTGTGAAGAAATATCTTCCAAATGATATCAGTTTTGTCAAAATCGGCTGTATAATATAAGCGTAAAAAGTTAGTTTAAAATCGTTTAGGCTTCCCCTTAATTTAAAATCCAGAATACCTATCGACCTATTTTGACCTGCATATTTTCTAGTTCGAAAATAATTATTGTGTTGTTATAATTTTCTGAAGTTAATTTGAAATGAACCCCCAAATTCATAACGTATAAGACAATTTTGCAATTTCCCGAAAAATATCTCTTAGGTAATTTAAGGATAAACAAAAATCAGTTTATTGTCCATTCACTGCTGAGCGGCTTAAATGCTATCTCAAACGTATTATGCAAGCCATACACTTTGCGATCGATACAACTTGAAGAGGTTGTGCAAGAGATTTAAGAGCTTGTGGGCAGATTATATGAAGTTGTATATTGGTGATACGAAAGATCAAAAGTTTTGATTTTCTGAAAAGTCGTACAATTCGATTGCAATATTAATGGGCGTGAGCGCCATGCGCATTTATTATATTTTGAGTATATTTTCGTTGTGGCCGCATAGCAAATAACTTTACATATGTGAGATTTTTAGTTGCCATCTTTACGCAAAATGAAGTTGTGAATGAGATTGTACTCAGAATTGCACTGTTTATGGGCAAAACGCCCAAACTGATTATCAACTGTGTTGTGCCAACGGACACAATCTGTATTTCTTGAATTGGAATAACGATTTAGATATATATATGTAAATAGTTTTCGCCTACGTAAGTAATGCCGTTTTCTTTTCTAGAAAAAAGTGAAACATTTTTTGCCCTTTTTATTGAAAATTTGCAATATAATGATTTTTTTTGAAATAGTGAGTTTATTACAAATTATTGTATCATCACTAACGAGGCAAAATTTTTGTCTAAAAAAACTTTGAATAGCATTTTTTTTAAATAAAAGAAATGTTACAACTTTTTTAGAAAAGAAAACGGCATAAGTCTGAAGTTGTAGTGAAATCTCTAACTCGCCGGTAAGTGAACCTAAAGGCCTTCTATATATAACACAGACAATTCGACTCATGAGTAAGTTAATGAATATTTGCTAAAATATTGCATGCATACATAATATTTATGTATGCACATTTAAGTGTTTACACTTTCGTTTACTAAAATAATGAGTATATAATGTTGTTATTTATCCCCCTTCCGAAAAGGAAATCTACAAATAAATCTAGCGAAAATCATTAACTCTCTATTAAATAAGAATTCATATGATTTTATATTCCAACTAAATAACATCCGAATACAATTTACACGTCATTTGAAAAATTTATGACACTTAATGATGACACAAAATCCGATTTAAACATTTGTCAAACTGCAGTACAATAGAGAGAAAAAAACTTCCTGGTCAGCAGTAGACATTAAAACCAATAACCAACTAAACATATTTAACAATACAAAGTAAATTCAATAGAAATATTACAAAAACAGTCATTGAAACGAGGAAACGACAAGAAGGAAGAAAAAAAATTCTAAAAGAAACCTCTTCGACGCGATAGAAGACGTAGAAAAAGATTTACAAAAAAAGAAAAATTAAGAACTAAACAAAAACTAGTAGGAATGTTTTATAATGCGATGAAGACAAACAGATTTAAAATAAACTTTACAACAAACCAAACAACGAGTGAAAAAAAAATTCAAACAAAAATTCTGGAATGAAAAAAGTTAAAATGCTAAACTAAAAATAAATCAACAACAAAACACAACCACATTCCATTGAGAACTTTAGTTGCACTATCTCGGTTCGCTGGACTTGTTGACGATTGCTTTGAGGAATCATGTAACGAACGAGTTTAAGTGGTGTTCAGTTGAGATTAGGCAAGTCTTTCAATTAAGAGCCATTACAAACGATATGGTGATAATATAGCAATAAACGTATTTTACAGCCACTTGAGTATTTTAAAAATGCCCTGCCAATTGAGTCGTTAATTTAAAGGACCTCATGGTATGAAACCATGTTGGAACTGTTTGTTTTGCGGCGGTAATACTATAATTTCTTAGTACAGATACATATTTATGTTTGTAGTTAAAAAAAAGGTTGAGGGGATCACAATCTAAGAGCAGCATATTATGATTGAAATCATGTTATTACGTACGCTTCGCATCGTTGTCTTAACTTAATAAAACTAAAGTAAAAATAAATATATATAGACACAAAATGATCATAAACTAACATAATATGGTCAACAATTATCCCATTATGATCAACTCTAAACAATATATGGGCCCTAATAATCATCATACATATAATTCTGGACGAATACATCAAATTTTTTAGTCATTACAGCAAGTTTTTGTATTGCAGATGTCGTTATCAACCAACTGTAGGGCATTATTTCAGCAACAAGACAGTGATATTCAAAAACGCCTTTTTTAATTTCCAACCACAGATTGCTAAATGCCATGAAGTAAAATGTCAGCTTTTTAACAAACGTGTAAAATTTTATGTTGCAGGAAAAGAAAAAAATTTTACGAGGTAACTATTATTTTATGCCATGATACTCAACCGTAAGCAAGTTCTTTTGTTTCCAAAGCCAAATCGTCAGAGTGAGAGTGGCTTAAGCAAATGAATCATAAAATATAAAATATTGCGTAAAATCTAAAAGGCATAACAAACTACAACTTAATTATTTAAACTAAAAACAAGAAAGCCAGATATATTTTTATTACTTTGCAGTCATGTCTTAATGAAAAGAATCCTTAGTCTGAGCCCATCTTAAAATAATACAGATAAAAAGATCCTAATGAAAAGTTTAGCAAGTTGTGTCTTAAAATAAGAGATGGGCAACGATCGCGTGATAGAAGTGAATCACACATGCTCGTGCATAATTTTTACATTCAATAAAGAGAGCGTTTGAAATTGAATAAAATTTTGTCACGACTGTTTCGTGACTAATGTATTTATAAACCGGAACCGGAAACTGTTCTACCGGTTTTTGCTCTAAAATAATTTGTTCCGAATAATTTACATTTTCTAATAGTTCGGTGGATCGGTTTTTTGTACCCGTTTACCGAAAATAATTTGTAAATTATTTATAAAAAAATAGTTGTTGTAAGTTCTTATGCTTAGTTAGACAGATTAACTATAATAATATGAAAGACAGGGAATATGTAAAGGAAGCTTCGTTCACAACTTGGATGCTTGATGAAAGAAAAAATGCAAGAGATATTTGTAAGTAATGACGATTGAATTAAATCTGCCGAAGTGGATGGCTCGAGTGCTGATAAGATGTGTTTTGTGGCACCTAAAACGAAAGCAAATAGTTAAATTTGCTTTTCATGCCTTTCCCAATCATAAAAAATCATACAAAATTAATTTTTCAATGGAACAAACTCGATTATATTCGAACCTCAAATCCACAAAAAAAATTTTCACAGATTTATGATTTTATAAAAACCGTTTAACCGGAGGTAAGAATGTAAGGAAAAATTTTTAGAAGTAGTCGCAAAAAGTCCACCAACCATTAAAAAAAAACTTTAAAGCAAACGATGTCACAAAAGCAAAATTTTAGAATTTGTAGAACTGTGCGAATGAAAAAATACGTGTGACATCATAGCACTGGTAGTAAAAATTCCGATACTATTCGAATAGTTTTGTGAAAAGCAAATTATCACGGCCGGAATGACCGAAATACATCAATGATTACATCAGGGAAAACTTAATCACTTTGAATGTATATAAACATAACAACTTTTTGTTCGGAGGACGGAACAACTCTTAATCAGTATCGTGCATTTTCCAACTTTTTAGGTTGTGCGCAAATTTAAAGAAAAATATTTATAAAAATCGTACGAGAATGATTAATATTCCAATAGAAACTTATATATGTAAAAGTCCTGTGAAATATTTTTGAAATTTCATGGAAAAAATTTAAAATTCTGCATAAATCAATTGAAATTTCCTGGCATATTCTGCAAAATACTGTGTTCAATCTATTAACCGATTATTTGCTAGATGTTCAACTATTCGATTAATTTAAAATTTTCTATTAACTCGAAATATTAACCGATTGAAAAAAACTATAATTTTTGGGTTATTTTAGCTTCCACGGGATTAACCGCAACAACTCAATTAAACGAAAAACTCAAATGGCATAATGGAAGATTATATGCGTTTACAGAAAATCTAAGAAATTATTAAGAAATCTAAGTAAATCTAAGAAATCTAAGAATAATTAATAATTAAGAAACGGTTTTTTGAAAGTCAAATTTAAATCAATTTATTTTTCTAAAAGATTATTTAACTATGAAACTTATTAAAAATGTTTCAATTAAGGTACGGTCACATCTGACTAACATTTGCCGAAAAAGACGTGGCCAACAGCTAAATTTGCATTTTCTTTAATTCCAGTATTTTGTTTTTAATATGGGTTCGTTCGCATTTATTAAAAATAATATAAAAATAGCATTTTGCGGCATAATTGACTTTATTTTGTGATATAAAAACCAAGCGAAGGAATACATCGTCTAATTATCATTTTGGTTTCTTCTAATTGATTATGATCAGTGAAGTGTGTTCAAAGTGACATTATTTTTAATAACAATTCCATGCAGCACTTCTCCCGCAAACATGCACTAATTTTTACGGCGGCTCGCGTAGGTAAATATTTTTCCCGCAAGGAATTATTCGTCGCACGCAGAATATATGAAAGCATAATAAATATTATATTTAAAAATAAATTAATTTAAAGCAACATTTTCTGATTGCATTGGATCGCGTTACTCGAAGGGGTTCGAACAATTCGATTTTGTTTAATTCCAATTCTTAACATTTAATTTCTTTATATTTTTTTTGTTCATTAGTTCATTTTAGTTTTATAATTAATTCTTCTTTCCTTTTTTACATTCAATAAGCAGTGATAGATGGAAATAAAAATTACATGTGACCTTCGCCAATTTTCACGTGAAGAGGAATGAAAATTTTATGGGAACATACATTTTACTTCTTCTTCGCGATAAGACTGATTGTGAGTTCTTCCTCTGACTGATTTATTTTAAGAATTGTTGTTTGGTATATTATTGGTTTTTTTTAATAATAAAATCTCAAAATAAAAAAAGTATGTATTTTTATTTATTGAAATCAATTAATTTGTGAACAATTTTTTATAGCCGGTTAACTGATTAATCTAAAATAGACCGCATTTTAATCGAATAAACGAATTTCTATACTAATTAATCGAGCGATCAACCGATGAAAACAGAAAGCCGATTATTTTAATACTGAACATACAATTCTGACATACAGTTTGAAACTTCTGAAATATAAATTATAACCAGGGCAAGTTTTTCATGCTCTTTGCATAAAAAAGATGCATTTGCATCGTCTATTTTTTTTACAAGTGACAGTAAAGCGAGCAAAAAAAACGCACGGTTCCATATCTACGAGAATCTTAAATACAAACTCTCCCATACATGCTGGAGTCTTCGAACATAAAAATATTTTAACAGCCCAACTTTTGCCCAGTATCCACAAGTAACTAGTATTGTTGAAAAAATGTTAAGTACTTTTTAAGTTGTTGAAGTATCCATAAAAACTATTTATCTTTAGCACTTTATAACCTCCCATTTATTTTATTGCTGGTGCTTTTTTAACAATCATATATGTACATACATATGTATGTATGTATGTAATCTGGCCATAAATATTTATTTACTTGTATGTGTTTGTTCTACTTTTGAAAGTTTTTATACCGAAGACGATTTTTATGTCCTCCGGACGCGTGCTAATCCTTCTTTTTATGTGTGTTGTTGGTCAAAAGGAAGCTGCTTTAGTTATTAAATAAAAGTTATACTTTTCTTTCAGATTTTCTATTAAGTAGAGAAGAAATTTAAAGTTTTTCTTATTATAAAGCTATTAAATCTTTATGGCCACATACATATATTTGTTCTTCTTTTATATTTAATTTATCCATAATTGTATTTTAATAATTTTCATATTTGTGACCATTAAGTGGTCAATATAATAGGATTTTTTTTTATATTGAATTGTTTCTTTTTATTGCCTTTTTGGTATTTATTTATTTTTTTTTCTGCATTTTTAGCAAATTTTTAGTGGTATCTTAATTTTTGGTTATTATTTAGTGTCATTTTTAAAGGCATTTGAGCGTTTTTATTATAACTTATATTCTTATTTTAGCGGAGATCGCCTTTTAATGTGTTACAGATATAAGTTGATAAAAATATAAAAATTTATATGAATTTATGTTCAAATTATATTCGAAGACATGTGATAAAACTAAAAGGAAAATAATATATTTCTGTTATACTCGTATTAAAGTAAAATAAATTTATTTTTTGTATTAAAGAAACCTGCAATATTGAACAATGTTCTCGAACTAGAAATTTTACTGGCTAGACCGTTTGACAAAAAACAACTTTTTTGATTTATTCGTCATGAATAGTTCAATATACTTATTGATCGACAGACAAAATTTAATACAACTGTGTACTTAATTTTTCAATGTCTCATCTTTTTATTGGACATTCCATTTTTGAAGAAATCAAAATTAAAACTGTTTTGTAATTTTGTAAAACTTTGGCGTGCCTAAAAAAAAATTAAAAAAAGAATTTGAAAATGTATATTTGCATGTTCTAGAAAGTTTTTATTAAATATTAGACAAACATTAAATGAACGAAGAATACGCGACTTACGAAAATTGCACACATCTCTTCATTCATTATGCAATTTAAGTAGTGAACGCAGCCTCTCCTACGTATTCTATATTTTCCGTTTTTTGTATTATCACTCGGAAAGGATTTTCATGCATTTAAAATCGCGTTTTATGTACTAAAATATATGTACATCAAAAATAAAAAAATATGTATTTAAAATTAATAAAATATGCAATTATTAACTTTTTTCATCATTTAATAACATAAAAACTTAAGAAAAAATTAACTTCATTGCTTTCTTATCGAACATTTTGTCATTAGAAACTTAAAAAACAGTAAAAACTTAAAAAACATTAAAAACTTAAAAACAATAAAAAAAATCAGCTTTAATGCTTTTTTTTAAATCATATTGAACACAAAATTAAATTAAATCGATCTTTTATTTATGTATATGAATAAGTGTTTTTTTTTTAATGTAAAATGTAAATCTTTGCCGATTTTGCCTGAAAAAACTTTTATATAATGAAAATAAACGTTCCACGTCAGCAGAACTTACGGGTGCATATTCAAAAATAATTTTAATAAAATTGGCAGTGATCCTTAGTTTCCGAGCCAAGGCCCTCTGAAGTTCAAATAAAATATTGTGATTATATGCTATATTTTTCATTATGTCGAATAGTACCTCCACTGATTTGTTTTATAACATGCAAAAACTAAAAATGTATTAAAAATATACATTTATAATGAAATATGCAAAAATATGTATTTATTTCAAAATATGCAAAAATATGCACTAACAAATCGATGCCATTTGGTCGCAAATTTCCTGATTCGCAGATATTTTATTTACATTAAACTTCTAACAACGAAAAAAACATGAACATCCTATCCCTAATTATCAAATTGAGTCGTTTGGGGTTGCGTTGTCTAAGCATATGTATATATATATGTGTGACCTTTATTTATCTAAAAATAATATAACTACAAAAATGTAAAATAAATATTTAAATAAAATGTTCACGTGGAACACGGGGCGTCTAAACATAAGTTAAATTTTTTTTTTCACCTAAAAACTATTTTTGGTGAAAACCCCGATATGCCTCCATAAAAAAATCGGCCTGTCGAATTATTCGAAAATATACATAAATTATTCCAAACTGAGTTTTTTTAGAGCAAATCCCGCTTTGAACTGTTAATCGGTTTCGGGGTTTTAATACTCTAAACATGGTTGTCCAAAACTTTGAGAATTAAGTTGTTTGTTTATATTCATAAACAATTGTGAGCTGGCAGATAGATAGCACACTTTATATGTAAGTGCTCGATATTTCTAAAATTAGTGGTTGTATCTTGCATTACGTTGCACACAATTTTATTTATTTAATAATTATTATTTTTGAAATAAATAAGTTTGCGTTCATAAACGATAAATTTTTTTGTCTTTGCTTTGTTTATGAAAAATATTTACATATTTCTTCTTTATGTTGCTGTCAGCTGTTCTCAAAAAAATTTTTTAAGTTTGAAATAGATAAATTTTGAGTCAATGCTTGAGTTCCGGATGAAGGTGTTATAATTTAAGAAAGTGCTACAAAAAAATCATTTATTGATTTGGTTTATCTAGTATTTAGCTATCTATAGGGTCTTCCAATAAGAGGTTTCATTTTGATATGTAAAAAAGGGATTTTAATTATAAGAGGAGGGTATCCCATTCATAATGGAAAACAATATCAGCCAAAATACCGCCACGGCTACGCTTGCAGGATTATACTCTTTTCAATAAATGTTTCATCACCGCTGCTGAATGTCCTCGCATTTGTAGAAATAACAAAGACGCTTTTCAAAAATAATACACAATTATTAACTATTATTTATTTAATTAATGTAGACTTCCGCGATCAAGCCACTAAAGCCTGAAGTTTAGGTAATTAAAACAAATTTAATTACAATTTTACTCGACATATCGTCGACTTTTTCAAGGGTTTTGTAAATTAAGCAATGTTGCATTAAATTACATTTAATATGAAGGGAACGTCCTGACGCTTTTTTTTTTGCTTGCTTATTGTTTAACGGGTGAAATTTTATTAAATTTGTTTTAACTACCTTAAAATACAGGCCTTACTAAATTGATAGATGAAGTCTACATTAATTAATTAAACTATTGGCCAATATATTATAAAAATTCTAAATAAAAAAAACTGACCTCCCGCAATAGCATAACAATTTAATGTTAAATTAAAGAAATATATTGTTTATCAAATTGTTTAATGATTTAAATTAACATTGACGCAAGTGGTTTCTTAAAAATAAAAAAATAGACGTAAAGATTTAATTGGAGCTACTACAACGATTAAGATTAAATGATAGCAAATACAAAAATAGCAAGTATGTAACAAGTAAATAAAAAACAAAAATATTTGTGTGAATAGTGTTTTTTTTTTGTTAAAGATTGAAAAAAGTTATGATAATAAAACAAACGTAAAAACTAAATACTATGTAAACAGTTGTAAATGCAGTAGATCACAAACAAAAACAAACAAAAAATGCGCAATAGAAAAATAAACAATGGCCACCACATTAAATAAACAGAAACTAGAATACCACCAAGAAAAAAATTTAATCATACTACACTTAACACCAGGGATGTAAAACTGAGTGCTATCGCAAATTATTTCCACTGGCTCATTAAGTTTTAAAACCTTCCGTAAGAAAATGTATTTGAAAAATTGCTGCATTTGTTTTCCCCTTTCGCACCAAAATGTGTAATAATGCCAATGACCGTTACGTCGTAGTTCATGATATGTGAACAACAAAAAAAAAACTATTCTTGTGCGAAAATTTTACCATATTAAAACCCAGAAAAAACCTTTTGATGCACCCATGGGCATTGCGATACGTAAGCGTATGTATCGATATTTAAATGTTCTACCGCATCACCTTAAGTACTTCAATAATTTTTAACAATCCCAACACAATTGAACCGAATCCGATCCGATTCAACCCGATTTTTCTAAAACATTAAGAAATTCTATATTATGACCAAGGTAACAGCAGCCACTTTTTTTACGCGTAGCAAGCTGGCTTTCGTCAAAAATTAAAACATTTAAAAACGGTTCTCATTGTAAAATATATCTATACTAGCGCAATTCTCCAACTAACATGTATGTATGTGATAGGAATCGATTTCAACAACGAAGCCATTTTAAAATGTGTTTCTTAATACAATTTCTTTATTAAAAAGTACTTTACCGCAAATATTATAGAAAATATTTCTTTATTAAGAAGAATTTTATCACAAAAAACTGTAAAAGTGTATTAAAAATGGCCTTTAAAATTTATTCGTTTTTAAAATAGATTTCCATCACATAACTATAAGTTTAAAAATTTTATTTATGTACTAAAACAAGTTTGTTCAAATGTTAAATATTAATAATAAGATGTTCCGTATCCCACAGGAATAGTTTTTTTCCCCCTTCTGATTTGTGTAACTAGCGAACGATGTGCAGAAAACATATCTTGCTTTGCGGCTAATTTCATTTTGACCTTGAATAAAAAGTCTACTTTTCTGTAAAACGTTAAATTTTTTTCAAAATGTATCATGCAACATTAAAATCAACGCACTTGAATTAGCCCAACCAGTAAGTGGTCCAGATTATCAAGATTCGCGACTTGCGCAGTGTACCTTCTTTGCAAGTGTTTCTACTACCTTCACTGAGTATTTCCAATCTTATTTACCTTTTTAATATCTGACAAATAGCAACTACATTAATAAGAAAAATATATGTGTGCGCTAATTTTTTAGTTCTGTGCTTTTTATTAGATCAAACATTTGTAATATTTTGTTCAAGACAACATTTTTTAGAGCTATAAAAATTTTAAAATTGTCTTTGTTTGGATGCAAGCTTGTCATTGCCACAGACCTTAGAATAAGGCTATTGTTTACTAAAAAACATTTTTTTTGAGAATGACCTTAGTGTACATAATTATGTACATATGTATGTATGTATGTTTTCCGGTTAATCTCATAGATTTTGATCATAACCTGGATCGGTCGAGATAGTAGATATAATAGAGGAAGATCTGGTCCAAACACCGGTACTGTAACACTTGATGGATTTTTTGTGCCATAGGTCTGTAAATTAAATCTCTGTATGACTCTCCTTATGAAAGTCAGCACAGATATTGGAGAAGCCCGCCTAATATCATCCGAACACTGAAACCCAGAATAATAACAAGCCTTCTACTGTTGCAAAAGACGGTACACTCGCAAAGAATGTGTGTCGTTGTCTCGTCATCCTCTAAGCATAAACGACACAAGGGTGCAGGAGCTTAGTTACTTTTCCACGAAGGATAGTTCAGTCCAAAGTAACCAGAAAGCGTACCAGTAACAAGCCGTAAATTATTCCTGTTGAGGTTCGGGATGCCACTATACGAAAATGATTTTGCCTGCCTTTAACCGAAAAAAAGTCAGCCATATTTCCTTAGCGGTCAAAGTGTCATTTCCTTTGATCAGGGATGTTACATTCGCCCGACTAATGCCACAAAACAGCTTTGGGCTCATAAACGGAGCAGCAGAGGATCTCCTGCCCGGTTCATCAGCTTCCTCATTCCCCGGATCCAGTAAATGGAAACCCTGTTCCGTATGGAAAGCTTTTGTAATGAGTCAAAGCACTAGAAAACCAACCTGGAACGGAATTGACATGGCTGTGCCCGAAAACTCCAGCATTAACTCCATCTTCCGTTTTGGGTCCATCCGTATACCAACATAAACTTCTGGAATCCACAACCCTTGGTGAAATTGTGACACTGAATCTGCTGTTGAACTTCAGTTCACAGATTATGCTGTCACTAGGCTTTCCTAGCATCCCCCAGCTAGGCATTGTACTAAGGACCGACGAGTACCCGTTGCCAACACAACGAACAGATGTCTCTAGACCCATCCTACAAACGGTCATTGCCGCAGAAGATCTTATAAAGATTTGCATAGGTGGTAGTCCAATCAAGTCCTCAATGGCTAAGCTCGAGATAGTAAGTTTTAAAAACATTTTTTACTTTTGAGTTTTAGTCCTGCAATTTTTGTTAACAAAAACTCGTAGAGGTTTAACTGTTTTTCCATTTAACTTGGTAGTCACACGATCGAATTTTCATTCAAATTTTAAATTCTCTCTGACTGTTTTTACCAATACACTCACACTTTTAAAATTTGACTAGAATTTGCTTTCAAATTTTCATTCAATAGAGTGTTGTAAATTACAGTCAAGAAAACAGCTGATTGCAGTTATTTTCATCAGGATCTTGCTAAAAAATTTGTTTTAAATTTGCATGCAGACTACGTCACTGGTTTCAATTTTTGTGAATTTTGGAATCAGTATGTGTAAAAATATTGAATGAGAATTAAAAAGTAATTTGATGGTGTGACTGCAGCGTAATGCAAAAAACACGTTACAATTTTCAAGTTCCGCACTAATTTCAAATCTTTTGTTTCCCATGCCTGTGTTTAAAACTGCATTAACTAACACTTGCTCTTTTTTATTTAAAGACCACTCACACTTTTGTTGCAGCAGCTACTGACTGTTGTTGCTGTTTGTAGTGTTATATTGTTGTAAGTAAATTACACTTGATTTTTTGTAAATAAAAAAAAGAATAACAAAAGAATAACAAACAATATACTTATTAGTATTAGTAGATGGTAGAGTAAATGGGGGGCTTGTCTCTTTAACAAAAATAAATACGCTTTAAAAAATCAAAACAATGCGGGAACATTCATATATAAATGAATTAATTCATTCATTCATTCATTCATTCATTCAATATGTGTGTGTCAATGCGATGAACTGTGATGTAGTATTTATGTATTGTATTTTTTATTTACACCAGCAGCAGTATTTAGTGCGTTAGTACTTTTTGCTTTATGTTTAGTTTCCGCATAGTTACGTTTCTTTCTTTTTATTTATCTTTTTTCATTACACTACCAATGATTTTTTTTTAATTTGCATTGTTACAATAATAACAATAATAGATCTGAAGGTGTTTAGTATAAAAATGTCAAAAGCATGAACTAATTTAATCATCATGTGACAGCTGCAAAATTATAAATTAAAGTACGCAAACTAAAAATTAAAGGGGTGTGTACTACCCCAAGGTTAAATTTCACACACACGCCAATACATTTTAAATAGTATAAGCCACCATGTGAGTAGGAAAAATACAGTCATTCACATGTACACACATCCACACCACATACATATGTATGTACATATAGACACACATTAATGGTATACATACATATGTATAATTTTAAATGTTAGATATTTTATAGAATTTTGTATTTTTATTTATTTGCCTTCTTTCTATATTTAATGCACAAAACCATAAAGACAACTATTTATTTAAATTAAGCAATTGACAATTTTCTTTCAGACGCAATTAAGCGCCACTACAAACCAGTAGTGTTAACTTAGCTAGTTAAAGAAAAGCGCTTGTTTGAACATGAAGAAAAATTTAAAGAATTTTTATTTCCGTATTTACATCACAACCAGTGCTACCAGGTACAGTACCAAAAAAAACTAAATCTTTCAAAACAAAATGACGTGCACAAAAGGCTAAACAAATTTAATTTCAAATAAACAGTTATTTTTAATAACATTAGTCTACAATTTTGTAGGTTTTGCGAACCCTTTGCAAAATAATTTCGGTACTGCAAATTTTATGTACTAGAGCAACCCAAAGACGTTGCGACCGTTGGTACGACTTGGTGCTGTTGGCTGAAGTAGTTAGCGCGTTGACTACAAAGCAAATAATGCCGAAGAACATGGGTTCGAGCCCAGGCAAGTCATAACATCCAGCATTTTTCAGATGTTCATTAGAATACCATTGTATTTGTTATTTTTGGACTGTTTAAGTGATGAAGGCATAGCACTGGTCACTGAACAGTATCGGCAGCAATTGATACTGGTGTATGCTAGCGGACGTCGCATCCCCTCCTTCGCCGGTATTGTAGCAAAATCGCCGGCGAAGTAAAATAATTAATAAAATGGCAACAACACCTTAAAACACATTTAATGAGCCTACTTCACATCAGAGACGCTGCAACACTGATATAAAAACTAAAACAATGCGCAATATCAGTGTTGTCAAAATTAAGCTTTCTTACTTTCACCATCTGTCCTCTCTCACTATCCCTTTCCCAAAGAAGGTAACCCACCTACTGTTTGGTAGGCATACTAATTGCCTGAGTGCCACTTCTCTTTAAAAAAAAGTTGTATGCTTGCCGCACAAACGATACAATTAGGTGTGCGATCTCACGCACAACATCATTGTTGTCCCCAAACACTAATAATATTAAATGTTTACTGCAAGATGGCCACAACAATAATAAACACATCGTCACATAAAACGTAAAACCATGTAACTACACTTCTTTCGATTTTACAGGAGAGGAAGGAAACTTAATAAAATATTTAACTAAGCAACCTGAAAAAAAGTCTCTTTAAAACTTTCATAAAACTAACAGACTCACCTATACTTTGACAAAATATTATAATTTGCAGGAATGGGCATATACACATGGTACAAAATACTCAATAAAAAAATCTCTTTTGACATGGTTTTACGTTTTATATGACGATATACTACATAAAAAAGTGTGCGGCAGGTACACAAACGTTGCGACAGTATTGTACAACTTGTCAAAAAATCAAAACTTTTTGATCTTTCATACAACCAAGACACAACTTAATACAACCACCCCTCAAACGTTGCAATCTCGTGTACAACATACTCAAGTCGTACCAACGCTTGTAACATCTATGGGTTGCTTAAGGAGCTTTATAAATTTAAAATGTAGCAAAAAAAATTTAAGAAGTCCAATTTGGAAAAATTAGACGAAAAATAACTTTTTTTTGCCTCTTTGTAATAAAACCAAATGTAGATGCTTTGGAAAATGGAAAACAACTAACTTTTTTGGATGGTGAACAACTCACCGCATTGTATAATTATTAAAGAAATTTTTAAATTTGTGTAAAAATTTGCTACACGCTTGACAAACAAGAACTGCTGCAAGAAATTTATTTAAACCGTTAAATATAAACGCTGAATTGTGCACACCGATTAACTAAATAGTAAATATTTATAAAGTACAGCAATTTGTAAACATGCCTTAGTGTTGCATTTTTGTTTTATATATGTACATATATACAGTACTTTTACTATATAAAAGGAAACGTGCATGTATGTATGTATGTACGAATAAATATGTAGGTTTGTTAAATCGTACGAGTTTTTATATGTACATACATATGTATATAAAATTTAAATATAAGAAATTAAATATGCAAACATGTGTACAAACAAGGTAAAGGTACCTCAAAATGAAAAAAAAAATGCAACTGTGATTAATATTAAAATTAATAAAAACGCAAAAACTTGGCAGTCAGACAACTTACACGACATACAAAAATGCAGTACATATGTATGTATGTATGTATGTATTTATGTACATGCATGCAAAAAGTTTATATAAAAAATTTATACCAAACAAAATGTAAGGAGAAAAAAAACTTATTATAATTATTGCGATTGATGAAAAACCTAATCAAATGGAAATGAGCACAAGTGCTCGCTGTACTCGAATTTATAATTTTAATTTATTATAATCGTGATACTCGATTTATAGATTTTTAAATCTGTACTATAGAAAGAAGCAAAAAAGTGTTCTTTGGAGTAGTATTTTTTTGTTTTGATTTTACTTAATGAAACTATTTGTCTCAAAATGTACAGTTTAGGGAGGCAAAATAATAGTTTAACCTTGATTTAAATTTGAATTATAAAAACAAAAGTTGTCATACTTAGAGGGTATTGAAGATTGGTGCACTAACAAAGTTTGCAATAGCAGGTTTATTTATTGCAATTAGAAACATGTGTTAAAAATGGAAAATACTAAAATTTATTTAAAGTTTTTTTTTTGCTCTCTCTAGTAAGCTGGGGTTTCTTTTGGAGAAATGATCTGCATACTCGCTCTAAAGTTTTATAAGAAATTGGTCAATGACGTTTCTTCCAAGTCTCTTCTGGATGATACTCGAATAAAAGCTCGAACAAAATACACTACTTTTCCAGTATTATCTTCTTGTCTTTTATGGTTTTAATTAATTTTTGGATGATAGTAGTAATCGGTTTTCTAAAATATCTTACGAAAACAGAATGTAATTTATTTTAAAAGTGCGAACTCTGAATTTGGCAACACTGTTTTCTGAGATAGCCAATTTGGCCATTCTTGGTTGTGTTGGGGTTAATTTAATTTACGTAGTAACAATGAATAATATACGAAGTACTAACGCTCCAAGCACTTTTGCAAATTGTTAAAATTAATTTTTAAGAATATAGTTCAATTCGAGAAATACATTCTGCACTTGATTTGCACATTTTGTTCAGTGATGATGCACACTCTTGGTTAAATGGATACGCCAACAAGTATAATTTTCGCAATAGAAACGATAACAATCAACAAGCCATTATCAAAACAGCATTACATTCAGAAAAGTAGGCGTATTGTGCGGTTGGTTCATATGTCAGCACTACTGACAGTGTTGACTATTTCTGCGCCTTCAAAAAAAAAATCAAATTGCATATTTCCCATGCTGCAGCAGTAGATCGTACCAGTAAAAAAATGTTCTATCCAAAAAAAATATTTTATTGCTCTGCTATCGAAATACTTCCTTGGCAGAAGGACACTAGCGTGGTACATGAGGATTGTAGAATCTGAGCTCTGGTGGGTAAATACTAGAACGGGATACTCGAGGTCAATGGCTCTGAGAGCAAAACATTGGTCCCTTCGAGTCAAAAGCATCGGTATATCATAATTTAAGATCCAAACATAAATCGGGAAGGTGTAAAAATAATTTAAAAAGATCCCCATGTTCGGCAAAAGTTTAAGCCAAATTGCCATCCAAAAAAGCATATTCAAACGCGTGCGACGTTTTTTAAATCGTTATTTTTTTCGTATTAATTGTACACGTAGAAAAAATTCAAAAGTCATTACCAGCACGTACAAAAAATAAGCTAAATATTTCAAATTAATTTATATATGTATAGGTATATGTACATACAGATATATTTTTTAACAACAGAGTAGTTTATTAAAACAATAAATTTGCATAACTAATTGAGAATTAAAAAAAATAAATGATTTATTGTTAAATATTAAAAATAAAAAACTGTGCAATCACGAAATGCACAAATATAATATTTTTTATTACAATTTTGCTTGCATTTTACACATTTCTGCTATAATTGAATAGTAAAATTAATTATAGCATTAAAAATATATTAACATAGCTCAGTGTTGTATGCAAATGCAAAATATCCCAACTTTTGTTTTTACTTAATTCAACAACAAGTTATACAAAATTGCTATTGGATTTTATGAAAAAATATAATATTTTTTTGTAACTGCACTTTTGCAAAAGCATTTACATCAAATGCTGAACTCCGCTTTGTAAGTTTTTCTATTTTATTAACACTTGCTTCTATATACATATATATTTTTTTATTTAATAGCACATTTAATAACATATTTAATTATTTATGACACCACTTTTGTGAAGGAAAGATTTTTATAGGAACATGATTGAGTTAGATGCACTAATAAGCGAAATGTATTTTAAATTCCGCGGATCGGCTTTAAACTACGATTTTCAGTAGTGTGTTTTGTTTGTATGACATTAATTATACCGCACAAACCGACTTTTTTGCCGTTAATCCAAATTCTTTTATTCAAATTTCTCTTAATTTTCCTCGCAAGCTTAAAATCATAAATTATTTTTATAAACCCGTAATGTGCTAAAGACAGTCGTGCACGAGTTTTGCGACGTTGGTGCTAAAATATCGTTGACAATTGATAAATAAGATTATGTAATGGATTAATAGTGGCAGACTAATGCGAATAATTAAGACATTTCAAGTACAAAAAGTGTAGAATTAGATAAAGGAACATAATTAAAAAAAATACTTAACGAAATAATAATTAGTGAAGAGAAATGAAATAATTAATTAACTGTGGTGTTTAATAACAAAATATGGAAAGCATAAAGCACTTAAAATCTTAACAGTTATTAATGTCATACACATAAGAACCCAACGAAAAAAACTCTTTTTGAAACTAATAAAACAAATAAACAGTAAAATATTTTTGTAAAGGGCGCATTCATAAGACGTAGCCATTGAGCTCAACAGTTGTGAAACTGTGTCCAGAAATAATACATATTATAAATGCCATCTCCAATGCTATAGTCAGCAGCCCAGGAATTTTAAATTTTTATTATAAAATATGCACCACAAATTTAATAAAATGATAAACTTGTGCAAATAGCATTCATTTTTTAACGCCAAGCTGCCAGCCACTGTATTCAAAAAATCTTTAAACTTTATATTGAACTAAATATATAATATATATATAAATAGCAAAGACAAATTTTTAGATCCCTTTTTCTCCTCTGTTTGCCAACCGATTTTCTTCAATCTTTTACCAAATGGTAAACATTATTATAATACATAAGTATTAAAGGAATAAAAGGCTCATAAAGTTGACACCACTACAAATACTAAAAATACACACGTACACGTATTCACTTATGTAGATGAGTAACAAGATTTTTTTTTTATAAATGTGCGCGTTTGTATGCAATTTGATTTTGTTTATTGTTTTTTCCATGGGGAAGGGAATAATTAATTTGGTAGTTTTTTCTTTTTAAATAAATGCAACTAAGACTGGCGGTCGAATTTTGACCACTAGGCGTACTCTAGTTAAAATAAATGTAATTTCTCAACTGCTTATTTATTTATTTGCAAAATCGATTTTCGGCCGATTGGACTTTCAGGTTTTATTTGTCTTCATACAAGGCGTCCCTAAAGGGCCTCAGATACGATCTCAATGCTTGCTGTCAAGTTCGTGTTCGTACGCTTGCTGGCTTGATGTTACCACGCTTGATGACCCACCAAGCATTCATTATTACTTTGGTTTTGTACAGTTCGTTTAGTTAAAAATAATATAACAATGTTGCCAAATAATGAAATGTTACTAATAAAATTGTTTTTTGTAATAAGTTCTAACACTTCTATTTTCTTCATCAGTCATTTCTTTGTTTTCTTTTTTAATTCTGACACTTTTTTACGAGTAATTTTTCTAATTTTTTTTAATTCCGATTTTTTTGACAACTGTTCACAATGAAAATATAATTCTACTGAAAATTTTTTCGTGCTTAACATGTACAAGCAACTGACAGCAAGCATTTCAAAAATCTAATTTTTTTTATTTTCCTTCAAGCGTCGTTGGCGTCACACATACTATCAAATTTTCACTTATACAATAACCATGCTTAGCCAGTATTTTCAACGTGTCTGGAGGCCTTAATGTATTTATATATCGGGTATGCCAAGTACAAGTACCTTTTTATATCATGTTATTTTCACACTGATAGATTTTGTCTGTCCGAAATATTGACTATCAATCAGTATGGCTGCCTTTCTAAAAGTCTATATCCAACGTCACAGCAGCATTTAAATCAAACAATTATACTTTACAGCACTGCAAATCAAATCCATTGTCATTTTAAACTCTGTTGACGTTTAGGACCACTTCTTTGTTTTGCATCATTAAAATAACAATGGCAGCGAGAAAAAATATGTTGGAAAGTTTTTTCGGATTTATGTGGTGAAAACCGCTCCGGGAGCGTTTTTTTTTTTTTGTTTTTATCTTGGACCAGCACTCAGGGGATAATGACCCCTACACATGCAATGCATTGTGCTGGAACTAGTGGAAAGGGATAGTGATAGATATGAAAGGAGGTGAAGCTTCATTCGTTCTTTACAACTCTGCTTTTTTTCTGCACGTTTATTCGTAGAGCAGTGTTGCAGCGCCTCTGGTGGCGAGGAGGACATTACGAGTTTTGAAGCTGTGTTCAGTTAGTAGCCACTTCTTTTTATTAATTTTATTTTACTTCGCCGTTGATTGTGCTACTCAGTACCAACGAAGGAGGGCGCTCTTATGTTACATTGGAATTAGTATCAGCTGAAGTTGGTACTGTTCAGTGACCAGTGACCATGCCTTCGCCACTGAAACCTTCCGCCAACAACTGACACAAAGGCACACCAATGCATATCAGAGAAATGCGTGGTGTTTTTATTTCATGACTCTGTCTGACACTGGGTTTGAACCCAGGTCCTTCGGTTTGTAGTCAACGTGCTTACTACCTGAGCCAACGCCACCCTTGCTTTATTCCAACACTCAAAATATTCTGTACGTAAAATTAACTGAAATTACAATTTAAAATAAATGAAAGTTCACTTAAAAACCGGTCTAGTCATTTTTCATTTAAATTTAGTCAAAAGTTCATTTAATTTTTAATGTTAAAAATTAACTGACTTAATCACGTAAAAAGAAAAGATTTTTCTTTTGTTTCTGATATTTTTACTGCCAAATAATCGAACCTCAGGTTCCTTAAAAATAAAAGACTTTTCCTTTGCTTCTGTTATATGTATATACTTGGTGGTTTGAATGTCAAAATTTTTTGGCAATCATTAAATGAAATCGCAAACAAAATAAATCTAATAAAGGAAGCAAAGAAAATAAAACAGCTTGAAAACAACGGACAATATTGAATGTAACCGAAAATCCGTAATAATATGTCCTTAGTTTTTTAAATGAATGTTAGAATCAGTTAAAAATAAAATTGCTTACAATTTTAAATGTTTATCCTTTTAAAAATGACTGAACGGATTACTTCTTGAATAACGTACAGTCTGTTACTGTAATAATATTGTGAGTGTACTTGAATACTACTTGTTTATCACAAGCATTTCCAATTTAAATAATGTGCTAGTTGCGATTATTTGTATTTTAGCTGCAAAACAGATGACTAGGAGAGCCATAGTTTGTCGAAGTTGACATCGTTGCGTTTGAGTATATGTGACATTGTTGAACTGAAAAGTAACCAGCGTTTAGGAAGGCAACCTTTTCCACATCCGCGTACTAAAATGAGCCGTTTTACGCTTGAGCCAGATTTTGAAATATTGCAAAATTATCGAACCACGAATTTGGATGAAAGTCGACTTTTCTGACAAGGTGCATTTTTATCTCGGCGGATGTGTCAACAAACAAAATTCCCGTATCTGGAATCGCAAAAACCGCACGTCATAGTCGAGAAGCCACAGAGAATGACAGTTTGGTGTGGATTTTGAAGTGATGGCATCATTAGTCATAGTCAACGTTGAGCGCTGCAGGGCCGTGATTACGAACTTTTCATGACCTGAAATGGAAGATATCAATTTGGGTAATCTTTGGTTTAAGCAGGATCACGCATCATGTCACACAGTTCATTAAATAATCGATCTTTTATGCACTAAGTTCGGAAATCAGCTGTCTTGCCGAAGTTAATTGGCCGCCTTGAAGCTGCAATTTGACCCCTTTGGATTTTGTGATTTCTATGCGAATAATTCAGAAACAATAATTCTACAATTTTAATAGCGTGCGATCCTTTAATGAGGTAAAACCAGAAACCGTCAACAAGGTCCTGGAAAATTAGGCTGACAGTATAAGCTAGTCGCGAAGTTAGCCGCGACACACAAAGGAATATTTGGCCCGGAAAACTGGCCAAAATGATTAGACGTTTTTAATTAAAAGATTGAGTTTTTTGATAGTTTTAAATGTAATTTAATACAAAAGAGCTAGTGGCAGATTTTTGGTTTGGCTCAAAAACTCATCTGTGCGATAGTCACTTGAAAGAAATCGTGTTCCATGAATAATGGAAATATTTGCTATTTCTCATAAAGCCATAGAAAACAAAATGACGACTGTGATGAAGACAAATAAGGATTGGCTGTGATATTTTAATTTATTTATGAATCTGTAATTGTAATTTTTACACAAAACAAAAACTATGATATTTTTAACGAGAATGATGTAGAATTGGTCTAAATAAGATTATATATCTATAAAAATAAAAAAATTCCTTGAAGAAGTTGGAAAATACCAAAGAAACGTCGGAATAATATCTATGTAAAAAATAATCTTTTATTAAATGACGTTGTTCTCGTATTTGAACCAGGCATTATATGTACATCCATACGTACATACATACATACTTATATACATATATACAAATGTACATACATTCATACATGCAACTGAAAATAAAACTACAAAATAACAACAACTACATCATCACCATCATACTTTTACCGGACAATAGCAAACTTTTCATTAATAAAAAACCACAACAAACAGGTTGTTGCCTTAAAAGATCCTCTATTATGACGAGACAGTTGATATCAAAAACATTACTAACACCAAACAAATTTGTGCATTTTATGAACGTGCATTATCATCCATACGTCTGCATGTGTAAATGAAAACGCAATTATGTGTGCATTTGTTTACCGGTATTAAAAAATAGCCTCTTTCAGCACCTTTTTTATTTTTGTTTGAAATTTCTTTTTATACCAACAACATCAACGACGAACTCCGAAATACTGGCTATAAAATTTAGCAAACATTTAACATATCTACATCTTAGTTGTTGCATTTACATTATAAACAGTGTTTGGCATTTAAGTATGTAATTGATTATGATGGACTTCAATATACAATATATTGTACATACTTTCGTGTGTGCTATAAACCTTAAAAAACTTGTTGCTTTATTGAGCTTCAGTACTGCGTACTTTCTATGGTTATGTAACAAAAGTGTATTCATATGCGATCTCATTCATAGTTATCCCCATATTTTACTATTTTTTACTACGACTTAATGCTGCGAAACGTCAACAAAAATTAAATCCTGATATGTACTGCAGAGTTAAATAGTTATTAAAATATGTTAATTATTGTGCTAAATGGTGTCGCTTAGCAGAAAGCGGTTAGTGTTGTAAAGCTTTTTAAATAGACATCAAATTTATTTGTTTTTAGAAATCTAGTGCTTTCACACATCACAAGGACCTAAGTGGGCCGGTTGCGGGTTAATTAAAAAAAACGATAAAATCAAATGTCATTCTTTAGTCTGTCTGTCATACATATGATAACCAGGGAAGTTGATGCAATTTCCTGAAAATGCATATTTTGCTTTAAATGCACATCTTTGTATCATAATTTTAAATTTAATAGAAGTTCTTAACGTACTGGAATTTGCAAACACAAAGTATTTAATTGTATTACACAGTACAACACATGTTTTTGCGACTCAATTCTGAGAATTAAACATGAAAAAAAGCCCCAAAAATAAAAACTTCTGCATCATTCGCTTTGTCAAGTTGGCTTCATTAATAATTTAATGGCCATACGAATTTTTTTGTTCCAAGTCGATTTTTATGACTTTTTCTATATTTTAACACGGTTATATCTCGGTATACCGTACGTATACTTGTTATTTTCCATATTGAAATATTCAATATTCTTGTGGTTTTAAAACGTAATTATTAATTATTACTGCAGCCAATTTGACAAAACGAATGATGCAGAAGTCCTTTTTTGAGGCTACTTTCACTTGCATTTCTCAGAATTGAGTCCAAATCAAAGAGCTGAAAAATGGCGTAGTGTGTTATTGCGCAATAGCTTTGACAAAAAATAAATAATAATATACATAACGCTCCTTTATTGCAAGGTAGTTATATCACAAAAAAAATTGTTCGTCAGAGTGCGCAAACTTGTTTTCTTAATTCATCCCTTGCAATAAAGGAGCGATAAGTACGTGACTGATGCAGCACCGTATAGATTCTACCTTATTCTGTAAAGCTGGATGAAAAATTTTTCCGGACAAAATTTCTTTTTCTACAGATTTTGAGTTCTCTATTCTTGAGAGAGAAATGATTTTGTTCGGCCAATTCTCAGCCTGAATCGGTTTAATTCAAACATTTTTGCGGACAAAATTGATCCGATTTTCCAATTTTTAATGCATCAGAAGCGGTTTTACAGCTATTTTATTTTTTAGAATTTTTCTCTATAAATGTGTTGAAAATAATTTTTCTTTATTTAGTTCATTAACTATTAACAAAAGCACTGGACTTTTATAATTTTAAAATTTTTTAAACACAATTTGTCACAGATTTTACTTTTATATTTATATATTTCATACGGCAGCTTTGATATTCCGGAACATCTTTTTCAAATGAGTGAATCACGCATTCAAAAAAATGTTGTCCGGATAGAAATTTTGTCCGAAACAAATGTGTGAATCCACATTAATTATTTTTCAACGTCACATCAAGGCAACACCAAAAACAAAGCTCTTCTCCACTCGCTGTCGACAACAGTTGACTGCCTCTAATATTCTCTTGATATTTTTTAGGCCTTAGAGAATAATAACGGAGACGTATAATAGTAGCAAATAGTTGGAGACAGCCAGTTGGCAAAAGCTTATTTTTTGGCGTTGCATGGATGTGACAATTGACAATTAGTTACGGAATACGGTTGATTATTTATTCATGTTACTTGTTTGTGTACCACGCATTACACAGAGTTTTGGAGAAAATTAGAAACCATGGGGTAAATTGCAGCATTCGATATCGAACGAAATCCCACACACCATTTTTTGAATTTGTATGTAAATTTCGTTCGAGCTCGAATGCCGTAATTTGTCACCATTTCAAGGACTTTTTGGGTTCTTATGAAAGCAAATTCTGCAAGCTGAATCTCGATTAGCTTTGATGGAGAAAGTAGTGGATAATGTTGCTTATTGTGCTGACCACTTTGAAGGCTTAAATGAAGAAGATTTATTATCCGCAAAGAAAATAAAAAAAACATTAAAGCTTTTAGTCCCTTAAAGATCAGTTGGCATTTATTAATTCAAATTATGATGCATTTTCTATTGACACTATTACGAAACTTCAACAGTTTTATTCATTGCGGATACTCAAATGAATCTCATGCTTTCCAAGGTGAAATAATTCAAACAATCCGATGCCAATAAAATGTAACAAATAACTGAACTCTTTGCTAAAAGGTTTTTTTAAAATACGAGTAATAAAGACGTTAACAGTATAACTATTCCATAAAGAAATAGATTTATTGCAATCAATGTAGATATACATATACATTTTCATAAGAAAATATTGTTTTAAAGTAATTTTGAGAGCATATTTAAGAGCCTGAAGTTTCTGTCCCTCGCTGATGATTAAATCTTGCCATTATTTATCGCCTCTTTAGCAAAATAAAAATGCATTTTATTATTAAATTTTGTTACAGTTAACTTGTTTACCAGCCTTATTTCCAAATACTTCCAAATCTAATTAATATTTGTTTAATTCGTCTGTCTGACTTGACTTAATTGACTGTGCGTTTTTGCCCGTTGCTCATTTTGAATATTTGTTTACACAATTAATAAAAAGTTTGCCAAAAATAAATTTAATTTTTTCGCTACGGTGCAATTAAATTGCAGATGGATCGTACTTTCTTGTATTTAAATGGATTTTAATTTCAGTTATTGTTGATTCTTCGTTTTGTTGTTTGTATTTTTTCGTTCGTCCCGTCATTCGACTGTCTGTCAGTATATTTTTTTTTATTAACATTTCGTTTTGCTCATTGTATACAACATATTTTTTGTTTATGCATTTTTCAAAATCTTTTTTTATTTCAAATTCATTATCATATTATTTTGTGTTTATTGTTTTTATAGTGTAAACTAATTTGACCACAGACTTACATTCATATATATTTATGTAGATACATACGTATAAAATTCAAAGTCAAGTTCAGGGCCACAATTTGCTTACTCATCACTGCTATAAACTATTAACGAATACGTAGAATGAAACATAAATCAAACAAATAAAAAGTGTATTTAATTCGTGTAAAGAACCAACTAAAAAGAAAAATGCCACTTAATAAACAAACACAATTACTATTTAGAATAATAAAAAAAACTTTTCGGGCCATTGCAACATAAAGATTTCGATATGTACAAAAGCAGTGTTTTCATACACACGAATTTGTGTAAAATCTCTAAAATAAATTTCCCCTATAAAATTAATTTACAAACTTACCTTCCAGCCCGCACTACTATTCGAGTCCCCTTTGTCCTTGAAATATGGTACATTATGTACCATCCATTCATAGATTTGGCTCAAAGTCAAACGCTTTTCAGTGGCAGAGCCAATGGCATGCGTTATAAGATCAGCATATGATAAATTGCCCCAGGCATTGCGACGTGATGAATTCTTTTTGGCGGCACTCACATTTGGTACAGTTTGTTGTGAATCTTAAAGTGATCAAAAGCGTCAGGTCTCCTAAAAGTAATCTACTTGCAGATGTATGTGAACTTACCTCCGGCCAAATGTTGATTGCTAGCCTTTGTGCTCTCCAACTCATCGGGAGGCTCAACAAAATTTTCCGGTCTTGGACATGGCCATGTATTTGATCTGGCACGCGTTTGTGGCTCAAATCCACCATCATGCAATTCCGCAACTAGATCCATTTGTAAAGCACTATTATCTGTACGCGTGGGCGTCGGCCAATCATGGGCAAAGCCGTCCATTATAATGGCAAATGGATCGTTTAATAGTTGCAGTTTTGCGCTTGTACTACTAACACTTTTCAATGAGAAATTTTTTTATTTAGTCAAACTGAAGCGTTTTTTTTTTGGTTTTTGGTTCTTGCAAACAATCCGCAATTTCAATTCGCTCTAAAAATAGAATACAAAACAAATAAAAACTAAAATAATGAAAAGTCATCATACAGTTAAAATTAATAGAATAATTTTTTTTTAATATCAAATAGATTACAGAGTAGATTAGGAAGAACTTAGTTGCTATATCAAAAGTTGGTTATTATAAAAAATGTATTGACTTTTTAAATACACTTTGTGATCGATGATTATAATCAAAGACCGCTTAAGTTAAGGCATAATATTTTTTATTCACAACTCCCAGTTTGTTTATATTAAAAATAAATCAACTGCAAAAAGTGCGATGCGCCCGTGACAGCAAATTGAAAAATTTTACATGTAACCATAAATAAAAAGGAAGCCAAAGAAGAGTTGAAAGTTTAAGGTAGAGTAAGGAAGACCTCGTTCTAACTTCACATATGATGTAAGCTGAATAATCAGGCATAAAAAAAGTAAAGGAAAATAAAGGAAGAAAAAGCCACATGAGCTAAAACCAATGCGTAGCAAGACTTAATTAAATCTTAGTCGATGGCGTTAAAGTAGAGCTTTTTCAAGTCTATTGAGAACTTGTATTGTCTGTCGATAGACAAATAATAAGTCTTGTATTCTATGATCACAAATGATTTATATTAATAAGGTTTTCGTTCTTTTACAGCCAGCAACAGCTAAAAAGTGGCGAAACTGTTAAGCAAGTGTTGCGGCTTTCGAAAACAACGTTATTATATTAATGTATGCTAGAATTAATTTACTTTTGTGTTGGAAAATGTTCTCACGTTAAATTTGTTTACAATAAAATACGAGTATTGTTCCAATATAGTTCGAAATACAAATCAGTGAGTGCGAAAGTCTCACACTACATTAATTGAAATTAATATTTTTTATTAATTATATTTGTAAGTAATTAGTCGAACTTATATTTGGTTTATATTGAAAGTAAATTGTTTTGACTCAAATTCAAATCTGAGTTTACCGATTTGTTAGAGGTGGTGTAGCGACCTCGAAATCATTGCTGATCCCTTATGCTAAACTGATGAATAATAACTTCTTCCAAACAGTACTCTCTTAATAAAAAATAATGAATTTATCAAAAAATGTCTTAAATTAAAAAAGAAATGGATAAACTCAGATTTTAACTTGAGCCAAAACAATTTCCTTTCAATATTTTTTTTATTATTTTGTTAAGAAACGTGCAAAGCAAAATCGGAAAGCAAAGTCGCAGTTTTTCATGGTCAACGTTTACGTGTTTGTTTGGCTGACTTTTCAGGTAAATTGCAGTGGTTGGGGGATTGTCAACTATTTAATTTAATTTAACTTATTATTTGATGATAAATAACCCAGAATTGTTTACTTCTTTGTGTTAATTTTTATTAAAAAGCCAGTTAAAGATTCGTGTTTATAACAGAAGATTTTTGAGTGACTTTTTCTTGACGACTTTCTTTTAAATACTGACGATTTTGACGATTTTATTTACGAAATTTGACGATATTTCTGAAATTATTACTGGCATTATACTGGAATTTTAAAAGAAAACATCAATTCCTTACTGATCTCTCTTTACCAGGGTTTTATTCTCATTCTATCCCCTGTTCGAATAGGAGATAGAAGTTGTTTTTAGTTTAGTTTTTCCTGTAAATATGTTTCGGTTTTAGTGTTAGTTTTAAGTTTTACCATAAAATCTCCTTTTTGACTATCAATCAGTCCTTGTAAACTTTTATTATACTTTCGAGCAATATAACTTTTATGTAAAATCACATATGTATCTCAGTCAAGCTTAACTAAAAATGTTCTTCAGAACTAATAATGTCTTAAATATTTATCAAAATAATACTGTGTAGTTTTAAATTTATCATCATTTATGTTATTTTTGTCCATCTGGTTTCTGATCTAATTTTTAAATCTAAATTAAATGAATAGGTTTAATATATATGAATGTAATATTCACACAAAATTTCCTTTATTTGTGGTCATAAGATTGTGTAGCGATAAAACTATGGTTGGCAGTCCTTCCATGTTGCGATTGTTATGAATGCTGATAATTTAAGGTTCAAATGTAAACAACAGTTTCATTATGGTGGCTAAAACAATGTTTCAAATATAAAAAAACAATAAGCTTTGTTTAATACAATATCGCAGTATTGTCAGCCACAACCACGGTATAGTTGCCATAAGCATGCCACAAAGACCCTATTCTCTAGGTGTAAGCAAACGTGATCGTAAATGAAAAGTGAAACATTAAAGTTATTGATTTTACCAAATGAAAAACTATAAATTTCTTTCGGCCATTTCAATCTGTCTTTTTTAAAACTCTGATAAATCATTTCCATTATAAAAAATTTCACATTAATCAAATTAACATTTTTATATATGCGATCGGAAATCGATAAGAAAAAACTCAAAAGAAAATATTTCGTTGACCAGAATTTTTAAATTGTTGCTATTTCCTGTTTAAACTATTTCAAGAGCAATTTCTAAATGACATTATATAAGAAAAATAAAAAACAATTAATTAATAAAAAATTAAATTAACGTTGATCTGGGTGAGGTAAAACAAATTGCAAATTTCATCAGCACTTAACCCAAAAAAAGTCAAACTTGAATTTGTGTGTGTTTTTTTTTCTTCTTCTCCGTTTATGCCGTCATTTTGTCTGTAAAAACTCACCTCATATCTTTGAAACCGTAGTCCATACGGTCACGTTACTGGAAAGACATTGTTTAAAATCTACCTGTTGTCTGGCGTGTGATTTTCAAGTACAAATTTAACATTTTCATAATATGCATGTATGTATTTATTTTTGTACTTATTTATTTTGAAGATAGAACTAAATGATTATACTCGTATGTGTAACACACATACACACCTTCTTATCTATCGTTTTTTTAAGAAGAAGTTTTAAATAAAATGCTTCATGCTTATTAAATGGCATAATGCTGTTTTCACGGAATTTATTTACACAATCTATTGGCAACTCAATGACCTACTCGCAATTGTTTGAAAGATCAGTTGAGCACATGATGTGGAATATTAAACATTTTTATTACAAATTCTACATTTAGCAGATTCTAAATGAATATTTTAAATATGCCAATTAATTATATGCTAATCGTTAATATTAATTTATAATATTCATTAATACTAATGTTCTGTATAATAAAATTTAACATTGAGAAAAAATGTCTATTTATAATAATAATAATAGCCCTTATTCTGTAACTATTTCTCGATTTCACGTCATGTCATGTCACGTCAACACTAACAAAAAAAGCTCTTATATAGTTGTTGTCGGCAGCAATTTACTACTTTAAGGCCTGGAAAATGTTGTAGACATTGACCTTTTTTCAGTGGTGAGTTAGATAAATGGATGTCGACCAATAATTACAAAATAACGAGGAATATTAAAAACCCTGAACGCCATAGTTGGAAAGCGTGAGCAATTATGAGTTTGTAATGCCGTTTGTAATTGCCAAAATTTTTATTTGCGACCCACTAATGTAATGCCGTTAACGAAAATCTATTATAAATCAACTGATATATCATACATTCTTGCCAAAATTTCCTTATTTAACAACAGGAAAATCGCTGCTTCCATGACTGAGATAAGGCTAACAACGATTTTGCTTTTTGTTTTAATTTTTATATTACCTCGATCACTGCAGACCACTAATTATCACCAATAGTATATTTGAGAGATTTCGGAGAAAGACATTAACTGTCTGTTTTTAGAAAATGAAAACAAAATTCTGAGTGAGAATTAATATTGAAAACAAAAACAAAATATTAAATTTTTTTTTATTTTTAATATAAATTCTCACCCAAAATTTTGTTTTCATTTTATAAAAACAGGTGGTAAAATTTTGAAAAGATTACGAAATCGGTAAAACTTAAAAAAAGTCTATGATAAAAACTTTAAATAAATGTTGTATAAAATCGCAAAATTCTTTTAATGAAAAAATCTTTAAACGAAGTCATAAAACGGAAGAAATTAAAAAAAAAATTAATATTAACTGTCAGGTCCGCGATATCACACGTATTCGTTCTTTCGTACAATTACATTTAAAATAAAAACAAAATTTTCGAATTTGTTTTTGTTTTAAATTTGTACGAGATAATGGTGCAAATTTTCGCAAATGACATCCTACATCAATTATATTTGACATCTGTAAATGAAACTGCTGCAGTATAAGCACAAATGGACATGCAATGGAGCGCTATACTCCGCAAGAGCGTGGAATAATTGTGTCGAAGCGTTAACCATCGCAGACTACTTTCGTTGGGGCTACTTGAAGTCGCATGCTTAAAGAGAATATTCGACAGGAATACGAAAAGTCGGGCACAACTGTGTGTCAACAGCGATGGCAGCCACATGGCAGAATTTATCTCTTCCATTTAACATAAAATATTGTAAATGACCAAATAAAGATTTCCAGCACTCAAAATCATTATTTTTTATTCAAAACAAAATGATTAATTTTGCGCTACCTCGTGCAAAAAAAGTATATTGTCTGACAAAATGTTCAGGTTCAGTGTCGGATATCTACAAAAATTGATGTTCGGTTGGCATTCGGCATTCGAAATATATTTGTAAAGATCTTGTGTACAAGTGTGTATATCATCAATGATACGCAAAAATGCACAATTTTGTAAAAAAAAGAGTTTTATTGTGTGTTAATTTTGTTTGTACTCGTATTAAATAAACAAATCACTAAAAATTAAAAATCTGTTTTATTCATTAACTGCCGGGCGTTGGAAAATGCAAACAAAATTGTGAGAGAAATTATAATAAAAACCAGAACAAATTTTTGTATTTTATTGTTGTTTTCAATATTGATTTTCACTCAAAATTTTGTTTTCATTTTATAAAAACAGGTGGTTAATGTCTTTTGCTGACTTGCGAAATTTTAATTTTTTTTTCTAAAAATAGGCAGTAAAAAAGTTCGGTTTCAAGTTCAGGCTAAAGAATCTACCGAAGTTCAGGTCTGAAGAGGACCGTTCGGTCGGATACTAAAAACCTCTCAATATCACACGAAAAATAATTTTCAAGAACACCCTTCAACATTTAATATTCTGTTTTGATGAGAACATGGTGTAGGGTATACAAAATTAGGTAAAATCGGAATATCATTATCTCTTAGTTTGTTTTTTACTAAATTATTTGTTTAATATTTTATATTTATTTTAATGGAACTATTTTGTTATCTGGTACTTTTCTCTAGGGACTCTAAATTTATGTTTAATATAATAAACCTAAAAATACTATCTTAACTTATTTATTCGAACGGTTTTATCGCTTGAAAACGTGCGTCTGAATAGTTATTAGAACACTTGTACATACGAGTATGTGTTTATACACAATTAAGTGAAAATCATTATCACTAGACAATTTGGAGCACAAAAACAAGAGATATATTCAAAAATTTAATAACTTCGCAATAATGAAAAATTTCTTAATCAAAAGTTTCTTCTTTTATGAGTTGCAATAATTACAGATAATTGATAGAAATCTCCTTCAAGCTTTGAAATATTTATGTATAATCTTCCAATATTAGGTTATATTTTAATATTAAAACAAAATTAATATTTTTAAGCGAAATCATCGAATATTTGTTTAACAGTGAAGAGGAGTGTATGCCATTAATAATGGAAAACAATATCAGTTAAATGGCCGCCACAGCTACGGTTGCAAGACTATATTCTATTCATGAAATTTTCCATTAGCAATTCCTCCCTCGATAACTTCACCAACTCCATATTTGAAGGCTTGCCCAAATGTCATTTTCAATGAAGTAAAGTTTAATGAACACGCCAACAAACGGTCACACGTTCAGAATGGAGAGGCTTTTCAACAATAATTATAAATGAAACAATTCAGGGGGTTGCGCTCCATTGCAATGCGAAAGCAATTGCAGTGTAAAGATTGTTAGATTTTTTACCATTTTTCTTTCGCATAGCAATAGAAAGTAACCTCTTACTTATCAACGACACGCCGTCATTGCGTTTAATATTTTTCAGTTTTGGGAAACCGTACCGACCATGAGAACTCTCATATAATTTAGAAAGTATTTCTGATTCTCACATTTGTTACCAGAAGAAGTCGTTAATCGACTTAGAAGTGTCCGAAATGGCATGACAAAAATACTATGACAAGTTGTTCGATCAAATGTAGAAGTGTATAGACAATAAAAAACGTACATATTTTGAATTTTAGAAACATATAATTTAATTTACATTAAAAAAAACTGTTCACTGTTCTTTTGTAAATACTTGTGAATGCTAAAAATATAACAAATTAATTTGAACATGTGGATATACTGGTATGTTCATATGTAACTAAAAATCTACTACATAATAAAAATTGTATTGAAGAATGAAATAAAAACTATTGGCTATAAATAGTATAAAAATTGTAAGAAGATCAACAACGATGCTGTTAATTAATTAAATGGCAATTTTCATAAAATAATCGAAAATTTCGAATTTATTTTTTAAAATATAAGAATGGTTTTAATATGAGTTCTCACACGAAATTTAGTTTTCATGCATGATAAAATCAGCCAATAAAATTGTAAAAACAATTTAAATTTGGAATAATAAAACAACACATAAAAGCTACTTAAGAAATCTTATCAAAAAAGTAATTGAAAAGTTAAAAATATAAAATAATATGAAATATTATCGCTGACAATGCAGTCGTTATTGTGTTTAGTTTTTAATTAGCAGCGGCAAGCCGTATCGATGGTGTATAGAGTTTCCTGTGTTTGTATACGAATGGGTCGATTATAGATGACAAGAGAACCTTAGGTTGGTTGTTAGTTGCTGAAAACGACATTATGGATGGCATTTGGTAACTGAAAGAAAGTTGTCAATTTCAGTTGCTATTTAATGCTTTTCTGTCAACTACGAGTTAGGTTGCTTTTCATAATCGAGCTTTTAGGTTCAGTGTTGGCATGACTAACAATTTTTCTAATGAAAGTTTTTTTTTCAAAAAGTAACCTAATGAGGTAAAAAGCAACGGACATTTTTAGATATGTATTTATTTTAGTTGGGTTTAGCGAATTTATATTTGAATATTAACTAAATTTGTACTTAATACTAGCATTAATTAAAGCCATTTCACAAAATTAGGAGAATTGCTTTTTTTATACTTTTTATTATTTTTTTTTTATTTTAATAAATTTGCGAATTTTTTACTCTTTCAAAAAAAAACTAATACCCCTTAAAAGCAGAATTATCTATCGGTGATGTAAAAAAAAATTAATAAAATTGTCTACACAGCTTGACTTTCATCCGCCTCTAAAAATAACTTACAATGTTTACTCTCATACGTCGTTTTCGACGCACATGATAGTTCTCATTGTTCTCAGTAGGAAAATTTAAGCCACGAACGGTGAAAACAATCAAAAACGTTGGCATTTTTATTTGTTTAACAAAAAAACTTGTTTTACTTTTTACTAAGAGTCGAAAAATCCAACTGACTTCTAGCCGGCCTTTTAAATAATAAAAAAATTACAAAACCCAACCGACTCCAAAACCGAGTGACGGACAGACAAGCAGACTTGTAGTCTAAACTAAAAATTTTAAATGGTGAAACCAATCTGGAAGTAAGTCTTTTCAAATAAATCAAACAATTTTTCAATCGGTTCATAAATAACAAAGTTCTGAAGAAACAAACATTAAACAAATTTAAACGAATTGAAAAAGTATAAAATAAAATAAAAATATACATTTTAAATAATTTAGTAACAATTTTTCAATTTATTTTTATGTTCTTCACCAAATAAATGCAACCATCTTCTTCATCTTCATCCAACCAATGAAACATCTCGTTTAAACTTTACAGTGACCACAATTAGCGCATATAAATTCTTCATTATTTATTAAATTTTTTCTAAAAGACTAGACACGACATTAATTCCATTGCCGGCGCAGCAAAAAATTAACAACCAAAAACATGTATGAATACAAAATTAACAGAAAAGAAATTATGGAAAAAATTAAGAAATTAATAATAATGACATAAGAAACATGTATAAAAGCCAAAAGAAGAAAGATCAAATGTTTTATAATTGTCTTATTAAATAAACTCAATTACAGAGAGTACTTGGTAAGACGAACAAAACAAACGGGATTAGCAATCAATTTCGTAATGGTAAATTAGTTAGAAATAGAATATGCAAAGTAAATGGGTTGTTTCTTTGTAATTCATTTCTTATTCTCTGTTTGGTTAGAATTAACTTGACTCCCTCTTTATAAGATTTTTAAATTTTATTGTCCCTTTTTTAAATTATATTAAATGCAATTTTTATTTTTTTTATATTTCCATCAGTAGACGGACTGCCAATGCGAAAAGTAAATTTTGGTCAAAGGAGCCTTTTCTGCAAATTATAAAAGTTCAAATTTCATGATTTTCAAAAATTAATAACAGCCAAGTTAGAGTTTTGTGCATCGAGGATCGATCAAAATAATATATTCACCCTAACTTGGTAGTCACACGATCAAATGTTCATTCAAATTTTAAATTCTCTCACTTTTCTTCCCAAAAACTCACACTTTTAAAATTTTACGAGAATTTGCTTACAAATTTTCATTCCATAAAGTTTTCAAAACTACAGTTAAATATTAAAAAAAAATATTTGTTGTTTGTGTTTTTCTGTTTTTATGATTTTGTTTATTTTTTTTAATAATTGTAGGGAAAAAAATTATTTAAAGTTGTTTTCTTGATGGCATTTTGCTGAAAAATTTGATTTAAATTTGAGTGCAGCCTACGTCACAGCTTTAAATTTTTGTGAATTTTGACAAGCTGTATGAGTTATTCCAGTTGGCGACATCGACGTCACGACAATACAATACCAAAAATTAGAGCTTGTCTATTTAATCTCGAGAACAATTTTGTGCTAATGAAAGAGTACACTTCTGCTCTATAAGGTCTAGAAAATAACAAGAGCCTATCAATAGTAATCAACGGGTAGACAAGCACAAATTGGTATTGTGTTGACGTGACGTCGATGTCGCCAACTGGAATAAGGGTGATTGTAAATAACAAAGGCACAAAAAAGCAACAAAACACCAGAAATAAATTACAATTAACTTTTTGCAATTATGGGACTTGGACTTTTGTGACTTATCGAATAGGCCCAAATGTTTTATTGGTTTGTTTTATTGTCATAATTGTAATTGAGCAGAGTGTTGCCCGTTATGTATATTAAGCCTTACCTTTGATATTTTTTTTAAACTTAAAGTAGAAAAGATTAATCGCACTGGTTTATAATTTTTAATAATATCGGATGGAAACTTCTTACAAATGTCTGTTTTCAGTACCACGTTTCTGTATTTCGCGCAACATAAAAGTTTTCAAATGAAGTGTGAAACAAAAAATTTTGTATTTCTTTTTTTGTTTTGTTAGTAAAAAATATTTCTGTATCGTTTATTGGAATGTTTGCATTAATCGTGTGCCCAGCAAAGAAACCAGCCGATGAAAAACTTTTTGCGGCGGTGTAATGTTTTCATACAAAACTATATTATTTCATAAAAAACGCGAGATTAAATGTGCTTCGATACCTTTTATTTTGTTCATTATAATGTGTCATACTCGTATCTTGAAACTGTTTTAAAATATTTTTAATCATCGCTTCAAAACAAAAGAAAAAAACAGTTTTCAGTTTTTACAATCGGCGGAGCGCGATCGCAAAATAAAGAAAAGCCGGCTTCACGCCATTAGACAAAGGACGATTTTTATTTTCATAAAAGTGAAAAGTCAAGTGAAAACTTTTACGATGCAAGAAATTCAGAAACGAGGAACAGATTTCGTTTTCCATGCACAAAAAAAAAGCTGGCGAATGTATTATTCTTTAACAAGGTTCGGCTTAGCTTTATCTTCATATCCTATATGTATATTTAAAACTACATACAATAAATTAGTTTTAACTAAAGTTTAATTATTTATTTTAATACTCAACCTCAAAACCGCATTTTACGTTTAACTATAAAAACTGCATCCATAATACGCACCTCTAAATAACTGCGGTTAAGGCTTCATCATATGTAGAATCATTAAAATTGGGGCGTGTAACTTATTAACATTAAGATTTATTAAAAAAGAAAATTATATTATTATTATTAGTTTTCATTCATTTTTAAAAACCGCAAACAAAAAATGCAGCAAACTAGTTTTACCTAAGATTGCAGGCAATAATATTAAATATCTATTATAGCGTCATTAAGCTGCTTTAATCATTTTGAGCTACAGAATGCGCTTCTTTTCAAAAAAAATATCGTTTTAAGCGAGTTGAAAATTTTCAAGATTATACAAAAAATTTTCCTGCTGACCTCTTCAATATATTTATGAGTATTTTTATTATCTTCACTGATTATTAAACATAAGAAAGAAATGAAGAGAACAAAAATGACAAGTCTCAAATAAAGTTGATAACTAAAAATTATTTTTAGTATTTTTGCGCTAATTTAGAGCAGCTGTATTATTAAGCTTAAGTTTATTTAAATTAATTAAACTGGAACAAACTGAATTTTAATGGAAGGCAATATAAAGAATTTTTTCTAACTTGAACAATTTAATAAGATTCGAGATACTATAAAGTAATTCATAATCAAATAACAAAAAAAAAATATGTCACAAAAATTAAATTTAAAAAAAAAATAAAAACATACCACGTGAGTAATTATAAACTGAAGGCCTCGTTAAGTACTCTGATTTCGTAAAGTTTACATTATTTCTCGGTAATTTGACGAAAGCATTCGATATCAATTTGAGAAAGTGGCATTTGTCAATTTGAATTGGGTTGTCATTTCCAACTGCACTACGATTAGATTTTTATTTTAATTGCATCGTTTCTTTCTATCCGTGCAGAAATACTTATTGTTTTTCTCGGTGTTTATAACGTTATATTTTCAAATAATCGTAATCGTAATTTTTTTTAATTTTAGGATAATATTATAAAATATATGAACAATTTGAACAAAAAAATTTAAGCAAAAAATAAATAAGAATAGATTTATATATTTTTAACAGGGTTATACCGTCATCAAATTAATTGAGCGATGTAGAGCAAATTTGAATTAGCGCTTTCCTCGCTTCGCATTCAGTCTCGAAAATGGTCTCGAAAACGGTTGATCGTACAAAATGCTGCTGCATGCAGAATTTGTAGGAAATTTTATTCTCTACAAGTTTTATTATGTGATGCCTCTACGCGCAATATTTATTTTCGAACATGAGCAATAACATCGGCAGCATGACGTTACAGAAATATGTTCATGTAGAAGCTTATGTTTTTAGGTGGAGAAGACTTAGTTCTCATTGGACATAAATCTAAAAATTTCTCTGTGAATAAATACATTCGCTTCTGCGTTGTTTTGCTTATAACACAGTGCAACAAGAAAAGCCAGCCTCAAAAACCCCAATGGGAAATGAAAATACACCAAAGGGTTTTGAAAAGTTAGCTCGAATTTAATTTTTATTGCCTCTTGAAGTCGGGTCATTTTTACCAATTTTTGCACTATGGGTGAAAATTAAAAAAACGTATAAATATATAAAAATATTTTATGGAATGTAATTGTGCGTACTTATTGTTGCATAAATTTATATTCAGAACCGGGCTTTAAAAAAGCTATTTTTCGATTAATTCGAAAACAGGTTTCTTAAAAAAAAGTCGGTTTTTGCATACTGTATCTTTGACCTAATATTATATTATCTAATATGGAATATTATTTATGATCTTTAAACAGCATGTTTAAAACGCACCATCTTTAAACAAAGATAGTTTTGCATGCGCTATGAATAAACCATTCAGTTTTATAGGTACAGTAGTTTTTCGATTTAACGAACGTTCGATTTAATGAACATCGTATTTAACGAACACCCAGATAGAGAACCTTATATTACGAACAAATATTTTATTTTGTACTCGGCTTACCGAACAAATGTAAAATATATCACCTGATGATTTGAATAGTTGCATTGAAAATAAACATTTACCCGATGATGAATGCGATGATAAAATTTTTAAAATGATGAACAGCTTGATCAAACAGAAATTCTAGAGCCCAAAATAAAACACGAAGATGTCATTAAGCACTTTGATGGTTTTATTAAATCGGCTTAGCAAAACAATATTAGTAGAAAAATTTCATGATTTTGAGAGAGTTTCAATAAGACATCCATTCCACGAATTTTTCCTCTAATAATGTACAAATTGAGTTTTTCGGTTAATTTGATAAATTAATTAAGAAGTTATTTTTATGAAAAAACTTCTGCTGAAGAATTAAAATTTTTCGCTGAATCAAAATTTTCTTCAAAACTTAAAATTAAGCAATTTAGTGTATCCATCACTAAAAACTTTCATTCTGTTTTTTAATTCTGTGATTTTTAATAATACTCAAGTAAAAATTAAATATAAAATGGTTTTAAATTTATTCAAACTCCTCCTAACCGCGATAGTTATATTTTTCAAGCATGATTGACAATTAAAATTAATAATCGTTATGATTAAAATTTTATTTACATTTATTTAATTTTAATCATTAGTCACATTTAACTTTTTAGTAGTTAATTTTTAGCTTAACTTTTTGCTAACACTGACTGTCATTAGCTGCCAGGCCACCTTGACTTCTATTATTTCTAAAGAAAATTTGATGTAAAATTTTATTAGTTTGAAATACAATAAAAGCAAGTAAAGTAAATATATAAAAAGTAAAATTAAAGAGTGTGACCAGAATGAAAATTTTATATTCTTTAATCCAACAAAAACTCTAGGTTGCACTTCTTGTATATGGCATCCTTCCCCTCTAATATGAATTTTTTGCAAGCGACAAGACACCCCTAAAGCGGCTATTGAACGATCATACTTTGGATGACATACTTGTTATGCAGTATGTTGAGAGAGAGAGTACTTTGCTATTAGACGATCATACCAAGTATGTCGTACATCATTAAAAAACAAACATTGAAGTGTGCTGCTTGGTAATTGGTGACTTATTAGCGGACGACAACGAAAAAATTAGAAAAACACGAGTTTGGACAAAAGAATGCTTTGTTAGGAGACAAAAACGATCTAATACAAAATTATGGATAGAATTATTAGAAAGTATCAGCTCTGGACGATGAAAAAAATTTGCTTAAAGTGTCTATTATGGTATATTTCACTTTTTATAATCTGACAGTTTCATAATTCTCAATAAAACTTCTTCCGAATGCGCGTTCTAACATTGTTACTGTTTCCCTGAAAAAATTCAAATGGAATTTGTACTGAATATGTCAGAATTCCAATCACACAATTCATATATTGAGAGGAATTGTTTGGCTCAAGTTCAAATCCGAGTTTATTCATTTTTTTTTTCATTTTTAGAAGTTTTTCGATAAATTCATTATTTTTTATTAAGAGGGTAGTTTTCAACATAACAAACTGACATACATGAATTTTTCGCTATTACACGACTATGATGGTATGATGGCATACCGTTCTCACATGCCAAGTATGATCGTCTAATTGCCGCTTAAGTAACAAAATACGCGCTATAGATTTTAAAATCAACTACTCAAATATATTTTCTTGTTAGACAGCACTTTTAAAATGACTACTTAGAAGTAAATAAAAATATACTCGTATATAAAATTTTTTAATTTTATAACTTTTTGTATTTTTATTTTGTATCCTTCTTTATTATAAAGTGCAAACATTTTGATAATTTTTTTTTTCGTCGGGAATAAAGTTTTCAGGGAAATTAAAGCTAAGTGACAATTATTAATTTTTTTTTTAAATAAATTTCATCATCTAATAGTTAATTAACTATAAATAATAAAAAAAATGTATTACAATAATTAAATGCTTGTTATCTTTTTCTAACAAAGTTCCCCTTAAATTGATTTCGTAACAAAGAGTGTGAATATGAGCGAAAAACGTGTAACAAATTTTACTATTACAAATCGATTCGGACATGAGAATGTAATTAAATAATTCGAAATATAATTGATTAAATGCAAAAGCTATTCTCTTTACAAAAACTTAGTCATTTGATAGTCGTGTGGGTGAGTGAATGCAGTTTGTAAAAAGTTTGTAAACTAATTATAAATATGTATGATCTTCAAATTAAACACTGTTGATAATATTATTTAAAAGGGGACACATAATTTTATTAATTTTCTTAAATATTTTTTTGTTTTTGTTAGAAAATACAAAAAGCATTAAATTTATTGAGTTTTATTAAACGTTCGCAATAAATATAAAGAAAAATAATAATAGTTAACAGAAGAATAATAATTTGATCAAGTGGAAAATATCAGCTGGGCGAGTGATATCACCTTGAAGTTAAATCTTACATTGAGCTGTCACTTTAATCATTCTTGTGCTCTTTCGTTACAACTAAATGAACGCAGTCTAGTTAAAACCAGTAACAATCTGTACAAACAATTCAAATTATTAAGTATACGAACATCTCACAATAAATTTAAGTAAGGAGCAAACAAAGGCGAAGTATAAATTTTAGAAATTGATACAAGTAGTTGCCCAGTTTCCATTGAAATTTTAGCCATACATATTTAGACTTTATTGCCTTTCTAGCTATTTTTCACAAAATAAATTATCTTTTGTTGCCACTAAATACACAATATTAAAGTAAATTTAAAAATCCCATACAAATAATATAAAATTTGACCAAATCGAAAGTTTGAAATATGATCGTTTATGATGATTTATAATTTGATATCAAAGGCGATTCTTAAGCTTTACTCGAATCCGCTCACAAACTTGATTTTGTATTTGACTTGAGAGTGGAAGATAAATGGCAAAAGGCAAATGGCTTTTTGTATCAAATGTCATGTCTTGACAAACGTCAAATGCAATATAAAAATATAGTTACAAAATTTAAATGTAGATTAAAATTTAACGAACATAAAAATACAGCGCTGATTAAGCACAGTTTAATCAACCGTGTGTGTACAAATTTGGGAGCTCTCAAATTCAAAATAACTAAAATGTAACATTCTGGAATGCGCTAGAAACAGCAACTATCTACAAGATTGTTAGAGAGATCTATACGACAGGTATAGCTACGGCATGGTGAACTTCGTGCATAGATCACTTGTTAAAAAGCTTTTGAAGTGTTAACTAAACAAATTACTTCGTTTATTTTATGAAACAGTGTTATTAAAGGAAATAAAACATCATTAAGTTCAAAATCAGTTTCAGTTGTGTTTTTATTATTTTTTTTACTAATTAAAGGAGCTCAAACAAGTAAAAACTGGGAATCAACAACTTTTGATTCAAACTTTTATGAAAAAAGCTTTTATGAAAGAAATTGCTTTATAATTGAGTAATTTAAATTAAGGTTTTTTCCCACACCCAGTAATTATTATTTTAAAACTTGTCCGTACAAATGTTATTAATCATAAATATATTTATGTACACATATGATTTGTTTATAAATAAAACTTAAATAGATTATGACATGTTCGATTTCTTTCTTCTTGTTTGATAAATATACCATCTTTAGCCCAATATAGAATGAAAATTTTGTAGTTTGAGGAATAATAGCTGAGAACCCTGAATGCATTATACACATGTATGTGTTTTATGTGATTTAGTCCAGGCAAGGAAAATTTATATTTTGAAATGTTACTGAGCTTCAGCTCTAGAGAGTACATTTTTTATCTTTAAAACACAAATAATTATTTCAATATATACAAATTGCTTATTTGCTTCAATATCGTTATGACTCAAAAAAAATTGATTTTGATTTAATAATGCAGAAAATTCTTTATATCGTAACTTGTCTAGTGTAAAAAAATTCATACAAATATTTTGTAATATTATTTTACTTTTTCATTAAGTTGGCTGTAAGTAGAAAACTTTGAATTCGTTCTTTGCAAAACATTAGAGTTATGATGACGTTGCAACTTGTATGTACGTACATAATTATAGAATGACTCATATCCATATTCACAAAAAAAAAACACTACAATGTTTCTTTATTACCATCCCAAAAAAGTATTCTCTTGGCATTTAATTTTTTACTTCCCGCAATGTTAATAATTTTAAAACAAAATGGGAAGGTGCTGAGTTCATCCCGATCAATATTCTTAAATCAAGTTTTTGTTAGATCTCCAAGTTTTGAGATCCTAGGAAGACATTCAGACTATTTTACGTGCTCCCCGCATGGCTTTATGTAAGTATGTACATTTGGGTCATAAAAGTTAGAATTTTTTTCGCATTGCCAAATAGACCATGAAATAATATAAAAAACTTATACATTACTTCTTTTCGATCGTTAAAACAATTAACGGACTAAACGCGATGAAGTTTTGAACTTTAGTTTTTAATTTTAATGAAAAAAATAACATTGCAAATGTTTTGTATGATCTTATAATCAGGCATGTTCTACAAAAGTCATGAAAAAATATGTTCTGGAAAAGAAGATGGTATTTGTATTGAATATTGAAATTCAAATGTAAAAAGACGAATGTAGAACTTAAAAAATTTAAACGGTGATTACAATTCAATTCCACTTCAAAGTGGAATATAGAATAGAACGTATCCTTCATATGTATAACAAAAAATAAAATTTTATGTCAAAGGAGTGTTCGAGGTTGTTAAATTTCCAATTTTCGAAAATATGATATATTGAATAAAATCGAAAGTAGGAGTAAGCCTCCTCTTTCGAATATTGGTAGAAAATAGCATATTACATCCATAATTACATATGTACCTGTATGTGTGTGTATGTTTAACATTTCACACGACGAATTGAAGCACTTGCCTCGCCCTCTCAATTACTTTTACGAATCATAGTGTTCATACGACTGATTCGTGTATCCTTTTAGCAGTTATTTTTTATCTACTCATTAATATGTATTTTCATAATTTTCTTCGCATTTTCATTTTTTTATTAAAAGTAAATTTTAACTTATACATAAATGTTATAAATGATATTTTTATACACACTTCTATGATTTTTGTCCGTTTTTGTTTACACACGTTATATTTTTTTTGAGATTTAAAATGGAGCTTCGCTCCCTAAATTGTGTCCGGCGAAGAACGTTATTTAACACATCCTTAGAATGTGAAGCATGAATAAGAGAATGAAGCACGAATTTAGGTGTCCGTGTGAACAGACTATTAATAAGAATACTAAATATAAAATAACCATTAAAATAATTAATGGATTTTTGGCGGGAATCGGCCATCTACTGATCACCATAAGCTAACGTATATTTTCAGAAATGTCTATTGATCCGTTCTATATATACATACATACATATATTGTAAACTTTTTTCGAAAAAAATTATTTGTAGTTATCTCCGAAATTCTTTATGGAATCACCTTTTTATTTCGAATACGTTTTTGATTTCGAAAACTGCATCCGAGACATAACGCTTACGAAAAACTTCGAAAAGTTTTTATTAATTACCCAACGTCTTCAGAAACTTTCTTCTATGGAGTTTCAAATGGGCGGGAAATTGGCAGATGTGTTCAACACATCTGATTGGAAAAATCGTTTGTTTCTTAAATTAAAAACTACTGGAAAAAGTATAATTCCAGTGAACTATCCATCTCTGTGTTAGTCCATGTAATGGGCTTTGTACTCTCTTTAACTCAGTCAAATATTATCAGAATGGAAAATTTTGTAAATAAAAAAATATTGATGCATGTTTGCTGGCTTAATGTATTAAAAAAACATGATAATTTTACTAATAACAAATACAAACATTTTGTAAAATATTATATAGAACTTTTCGCTCTCTCTCTCTCCTCTTTCTGTTAAATTTATTTACAGTCAAAAACACTGATTGTTTGAATTCTATTTATATCAGTGACCTTTTGTAACAACGTGTTGACATACATACATACTTATGTACATATGTACATACATATATATTTTTCCTAAGCACATTTGTAGATGCGTTTTTGCTATTTTAAGAATTTTAATTATGTACTTCCACATTCATATTTAATTTTAATGATTTGATTTAAAAAATTTTACACAATTTAAAGTTCAAGTGATTTAATAGAGTCATAAATTCAACATGTATAATTATATTCAATTATGGAGATTCATATGCATGTACAGTGAGCCCCAAAAGTGAATAAAAAAATTTTCTTAATACAATTCACATCTATCAAAATGGAACTGACATTTCCATTCTCTATTTTGAAACTTATATGAAGACTATATCCAGGTATGAAGGTAGTTCAGGTAAAATGGAATGATTCTGTTGAAAGTTCTTACAAAGATATTTGTTTTTCATGAGATATTAGATTTTATTTAATTATAGATGCATTAAAATTATTAAAATCAATTCAATCTTGTTTATTTATTTTTGTGTTATAACTACATATGCACGTACATACACATGTACATATCGTTAGCTGAAATGCAAAACCACGTAACAAAATTTGAAATCTCGCTTTTGATTAATTGCGGTGTATTATACCAAACTACGTGTCCCTAAAACTGTTTTGAAACTTTTATCATAAAAAACAACCAAAGTATAAACGAAAAGAATAAGGCGTTACTTCAGTAACTTTAACTATTTTATTTCGTTTTTTTCCTGTACGGTTAAAAAGTATAGTTACGAGATTTTGCATTTCACCTAACGATATATGTATATATGCAAAATGCATACATAATTTTTCCGTTTTTTTGGAATGTATAAAGGGTGTCCCAGAATTGATATAAATATAAAGCACAGTTTTTAGTCTTCTGATTGTTATTTTTTTACTATAAAGTACATAGGAGAGGGTTATTTATGGAATAACACATCGGGCAAGTGACATCCACGGATAAGCACTCGTTTGTCAAAATTTCCATGACCATTTTGCATAAATGTGGCTGAATTTCGTTGATGCAGCGTTGAATCTCCTCTTCTAATGCACGGGTGGTTGTGGGCTTGTTGACATAGACTTGTGATTTCAAATAACCCCACAAATAGAAATCTAATGGTATTAAAGCACACGATCTAGGGGGACAATTCTGATTACCGAAACGAGATAGTACACGACCTGTAAAAATGTCTCATGCAGTAATTAAATTTTTTCACAAGCTGTAATGGGTTCTCTTTCTTTGGCGTTTAATAAAGTCATCAAGGTGAAAATGTGCTTCATCGCTTAGGATGATTTTGATCGAAAAATCAGCATCCATTTGTTGATGTTCAATAATCCATTCAACGAACTCTCTTCGCTGTGCATGGTCATTATGCTTCAGTTGTTGTGTTAATTGAATTTCGTAAGCATGGAGGTCTTTAGTGAGAATACGCTGTAGAGAGCTTCTTGAAATTTGCAATTCTTATCCACGACGCAGAATTGAGGTTCTTGGATTATCACCGACACTCACGCACTGCTTGGATATTGTTTTTGAGAGACCATTGTGCTTGGCGTCTCTAACGGATCCAGACTCCCTGCATTTTTCTGTTAATATCTTCACAGTTGAAGAAGTTAAAACAATAAGCCAATCATATTTTGTATGAAATTTTCGAACTGTGCCCGCCAAACTTTCATTATTTCTGAAAAATGTTTGAATAGGGAAGACACGTTATCGTTTAACGCTTCATTTTTACGAACAAATTCAAATATTGCGGCAGTTTTTGGGACACCCTTTATAGCATTTTGGCGATTTTTTTACATTTTTTATTGACTTTTTTTTAATTTAAGTGATTTTTTCTAGTTTCTGCGCTTAATTAAAGTTTTATTAAGTTTTAGTAAATCTTGAAACTTTTTCCGATTTGAGCAATTTTTTCAGAATTTTTGTCATTTTGGTTATTTGGGAGAACGCGTTGATGAAGTGAAAGTTTACATGGAAAACAAACAAAAAAATAACTTAATCAGGTATGTGATAGAAATCGATTTCGAAAACAAAGAGAAAAAGAAAACAAAGGTGTTTCTTAATAATATTTCTGTATTAAAAAGTACTTTATCGCAAACATTATAGAAATATTTCTTTATTAAAAAGAATTTTATCCCAAAAATGACAAAAATTGGATAAATATGTATTAAAAATCCCTTTAAAATTTCTTCGTTTTCAAAATCGATTTCCATCACATATCTGAATATTTTGCAACTAACAATTAATTTTTGTGAAAATGAAATATAGAGTTTTTAGTATAACTCGTCTACAGATCATATTTTTGGTTGCCCTGATGATTAATCTCTTCGGAATAAGCAATAGAAGAGAAAAAGGAAAAACTGATTATCATTAGTGAAATTCCAAATCAACCAAGTTAGTTGATGTTAGATAATGAAAATCCGTAAATAAGCGCTCTCGTAATCTTATTTATTAGCAAGTGCGGAATATATACTTATGTGATGTTTATGCACAACAGATAATAAAACACCTAAAAAGTATAATGAAAACCCGTTTTGAAGTCCTTAACAGCACAGCAAATTAAATTGTCAGTCATTGCGTCCTGCTCGTATTATCAGAATATATACATATGTATATGTATATCTCGTTCTCTATTACTTTCTTTGTAAAATGAATGAATGAAAATAATGAACGAAGTCTGAAGCCTGATTAATTAATAATTAACATTCATTAAGACAATGTAGATTACCTATATTCTAGTTGGAAAAATTGCATAAAATAATAAAAAAATATTGATTACTAATGCTTTTTTTAACTAACGTAAAAGCACTTAGCAACAACAAAGTGATAAGCACCAAATGTTTAATTCAAATTCCACTACAAAAAATTACACATTCATACATATTATACATACATACAGTTAGTCAATCAATTCTTTTCAAAATATAAATATTTTAAAACATTTTGTATAAAAAATATTAGGTTTTCGTATATTTCATTATTTGTTTATCGTCAACGTTAATATTTAGAGGAAAGAATTGCTTTTAAAATCTAAGAAAGATACGAAATTGAACAAAACATCAATCAAAGTGGTGTAAAATTAACTAAACAACTTTTTTATTAGTAAAAATTTTTGCTAACTTGGCGATACTTGTCGCAGACTGAAAAGCGTATTATTATTAGCGAACGCATATGACGAAGAGGCAAAAATTTAAATTATTGGTAGATTAAAACGATTAGAGGAATATATGCCCGGCAAACGGACGGATTAAATTAGTTTCCTGTCATTATTGCAATGGCAAATCTTCTAAAAAACTGACTGCATTATTTGAATTGCAACTCAGAACTGCTTATAATGTTGCAAAACGTGCCGAGAAGGAAGAAAAATTAGAATTAGAAGAAGTCAGGTGAAAGAAAAAAGATGTTTACTCGACGTGCTGAAAGTAGAATAATAAGAGAAGATATAAAAAAAAACCAAATGAAGGACCTAAAAAGGAATGTGCCATGACAGTGTCACATGAAAGAGTTAAACAATTTCTAAACAAAAACAAATATTCATCGTGTATAGCTAGAAAGAAGCCACATGTTTCAGCCCACATTAGAGACAATAATAAATTTTGAACGCAAAACTATAATGCCCACCGTCAAATTTGGTAAACTCTTGGTTCTGGTATGTGGTTAAATTTCAAGCAAGGAAGTTAGAAAAATTATAATATTTTAAGAAATAATGCTTAAGTAAAGCACATTAAAATGGGAATTAAGCCAGCCCAGTGCCCAGTAATTTAATTTTTTTACCAACTGACAACCATGACAGCCATCCAAACCATAATACATATGTACATATTTATGTCGGCGCCGGCTACTTTATAATTGCAATAAGGTAATTGATAAGCCCAAAGTCTGGATGTAAATCCCATAAAGAATATATGTAGTTTTCTAAAGAAAATTGAAAAAGAAGCCCAAAGAATAAAAATTAATTAATAAAATTTATTAAAGAGGAATAGATACGAATCCCCTTATTGGCCTATGGCATTCCGAAGTTGACATTATGTCAAGCGGATTGCAAGTATTGATTGATACCCGTGCTAAACATAAAAATATTAGTAGAAAACGACTACGAAATAATGGGCCTTATTACAGTTGTTGTATTTTCATCTTCGACTTCGACAGCGTGTATGAGATTAAAGAATAATTTTGTGTGTTTCTTTAATCTAGTAAAACTTGTCGAAGTCGAAAATACGACAACCGTAACAAGGCCCAATAGATGATTTTTTAAGATCTTTCGGATTTGACTTAAAAAAAAACATAAAATTTAGTGAAATGTATGAAATCTTTATTTGAGTCCGATCTATATAATTCAGTGTTTAAAGATGATTTCATATAAATGTTGACCGCGGCTACGCTTCAAAAGTTTCATACCAATTTTGGCATACTCTCTTTAACAAATTAGCCGGTATCTCAAGAATAAATTCTTCAATATCGCTTTCAGCGCATCAAACGTTGCGGGCTTGTCGCTATAGACATGAGCCTGAAGAGACCCCCACAAAAAATAGTCTAAAAGCGTAAAATCGCACAATCTAGGAGGCTTATTGACCGGTGCCAAACGTGACATAAAATGTTCACCGAACTCTCGTCGCAATTGGGCCATTGTTTTGCGTGCTATGTGTCATCGTCTTGTTGAAACCACATGTCAGCCTACTTCAGCTCTTCGAATTTTGGCCAAAAAAAATTTGTAAACGTCGCACGGTAGCGCTCGCCGTTCACAGTATCGATAACACTTGCGGATACAGCTGCGATGTTTTCCTCTGTCCGCACTCTACGTATGCGTGCTGGTTCAATGTCCACTAATGTAAATTTGGTGCGAAATTTAATAACAAGATTCCGCCTCAAATGGTCACCCAAACTGACCTTAGAATGGAAAAAGTGCACGATGCACTGCCATAACTGAGCATGAATTGTGATAATAAAATTCAATAATCTGCAAGCGTTGTTAGTTTGTAGTAAGTTCATGGTTAAATTATAGACCAAACTTAACATTCTTAACAGTAACATGTCACACGAAAGTTGCCAAAACGAAAGTTGCAAAAAAATCAATCTTTATATACCCAAATATCAAACACGCTTTGAAATCAATTTGCTTCGAAAAGGATCGTTTGACATTTTCGAGAGTTGGTTTGTTTTCTTTTTCATTATTTTGTTTCCTTCTTTTATATGATTTTTTAGTTTTCTCTAATATTATAATATTTAAATGAAATGAGGAACATGAACTTAAAGAAAAATCTCCAAGAATAAAATAGATGTTCCTTTCTTTCCACCGTTAACTGTAATATTTTTTATTTTTTCAACTTTGAAAATAATTCTTTGACTAACTGTATACACACACGTATTCATATTTATGTATTGACATTATCGTATTACGTACAATTGATATTTTACATGTTTTATAATTTTTAATAATCTAATATATTCATGAATATAGATTTTTAAAAGTTCTTTTTAAATAATTTAATTGAAATAATCTTCTCCATTCATTTCACCATCAAAGAGAAACGTATAAGTTTATTATCATTATAAAGTTAAATATTTACATGTGATAAGAGGAAAGAGATGATACTTAAAGTATTACAATTTAAATGATCATCATGATGCTTTCGAGCGGTTTAAGTAAAACTTTTTGCATAAATAAATCCCACAAATTACAATTAAAACCTGTTTAAACCACTTTGATTGGGAAATAACATAAACTAACATTAAATTATGTTAGTAGACGATAGTTTTTGTACCCTTCAGCATGTGGAACACGAAGCATTAAATAAATATACATAGGTACTTTTCAAATTACTTTTTGAATTTACACAAAAGTTTTACAAAAGAAATTAAAAAAAAAATCGCAAACAGAAAAAATTTGTATTATTTCATTCATATTTCCTGAAAAATGTTATTAAGAATTTTGTAAACGTAAAAACTCATTGAAAATTCGTTAGGCCCCGTTAAAAACGGCGGTGCGGTGGGGGACGGGTGTTATAAGTTTGATGTATGCTGCCAAAAGATTACTTGATCAATAGTGTTCCTAGCTTTGATTAGAGAAAATCTATTCAGCCGTTTGAAAGCCACGATGGCACTAACACCGATGTGGAGGCTTTTTAAAATGATATACATATTTATTTTACTGATACGTTTAAAAGAAGTAATTTTACTTTCATTTCAGGTATTTTAGATTCGGTTAAACTGCACAAATATTCACTAACATGTTATTTGCCTATTAAAATAGTCAACTATTTACTCAAAAGAGCGTGATACTTATCAGCATGATCAGTGTTTCAAAAAATTTAAATAAATTAGCGAAAACGTCATTTGCATTTTTATGGTTGCACTTACAAAAATATGCAATGAAATTAAATTAAATTAAAACATTTTTGAGTGATTTGTGAACCCGTAACCTTGTTATTCACTTTATTCACAGGGGCTTTTTTGAAATTTTATCTAAATTGGCCTGCAAATAATTTAGGTTGACAATAAATTATGGTATAAGACCACATGGCAGTTCCGCTTTCTCTACTTTTTCTGGCATGTTAAAAATTGTGCTACAATCCTTGTTTTAAAAATTAAATTTTTTCATATCAACTGAATATTTCTATTCTACAAAATCATACAATATTTATTTGAAAAACAAATCAGAAATTTGCACAGTCAGAGCTAAATGTTTTAATTGTGCACGATGAATCAAGCAATATAAAAATGGACAACCGAATGATAAATTCATCTGTCTTTAAACCAGTCAGCTCCTGCGAAAAAAACATCCGATAGTCTTCATCAATTGGAGACAATCGGAGTCTTTGTCCAATACGCTATTATTATCGTTTACCGATGATGAACATGTTTACGAGTTTCTGCGTCTTTTTGAATTATCAGCAGTTGATGCTGCTATGACTGAGAAGGTGATCATTCCCGTAATCATTTATCAGTTACTACGGTATAATACAAGCCTTTTGCTATTACATCCCATTCAATTGTCGCCATCTTCTCATTGTAAGATATCATCGAATTAATAAAATACTTTGTTTCCAAATATCATTAAAGTAATAATAAACGTATTTTATTATCTACAATGACCACTAGGCTGACGGTTGCAGTTAGTGGAATTTCTCACAGAAGAAATTCAAGAAACCTCGAATTGTACTGAAAAGCAATTAAAGAGACGTATTACTATTGGACAGCGAGTTTTAGAATAAAATGTAATAAAGGATTTCTTTCTGCACCGCCATTATGAAATTTAATTTTGTTTGTTTATTTTTTACAAGGTTTTTTTGATTATAAAATTGTAATCGGAACAGAATGACCGATAAAATGAATGGATTTGCCGCGGTTTTGCTAACTATATCGTGGTTATAGCAAACAAATTATGGTTGTAGTACACAATATATAAAACAGCGGAATGAACGAGAAAATTTATGGCTCTAGCATGGTTACGATCACTGAAAAAGCAATCCCGAAAAAGTATTTGCTACAGCGCAACCAGAATCAAATAACAAATAAAATAAATAAATGTAGCATGTTAATGATTACTATGTTTTTGTTGCGACAGACATCGTATCGAATAGAGCAGTTGTGGTATGGTAACAATCACCAGAATAAGATTGCGGTAAATAATGATGATAATACTATCTGTACTTATAAGCATATTATAGTTGTGTCAAAAATGGGTCTTTTTTTCTAATACCTTGTATTAAGATAGCAATACAGAAGAATGTAATTAATTCTGACCGTATAAAAAAACTCTTTATGGTTGTGGAAAGCAAGCTATTAATGTTGCTTAACTTTTCTAAATCTTTGTATTGAGAATGCATTACATGCATTAGAGGAGAAGTAATTCTGACAACACAAAGAGAATGAAATGCCCAATAAAATAAATGGTATTTCATTGATATTATTGTTGTGTCAAACATATTATAGTAAGAAATGCCGTATTGTTACTTTAGCAACCAGCGGAATGACTGAGAAAGTACCTATATGGTTTTGGCATGGATACGATCACTATGTTATGGTTGTGACAAAGAATGTATGGTTAGTAATACTCGGTTTGTACATACATGTGGCTATTTTTTTTTTTATAATTATTTGATTTGTTTTAATTACCAATACCTACTATTTATTCAAACAGAAAAATTTCCATTATTTATAGTCAATTGTGTTTGGCGTTCAGAGAAAAATTTATTAAGCAGAATGTCAGTAACTGAAACTATATCTGTCCGGATTATGGAGGTTGTACTGTACTATTAAGTCGAGTAAAATCCATATACCTACTCATTTAATTGATATGCAAATATTCACTTGACAAAGTGTACTCATATGTTCATAATTTCCAAATGTTTCTAATACCACTTAAAATTGTAAACAACATTCCCGCCTTTTAGAAGAATCAAATAATTATCCACAAATTATGTTTGAAACTGGTTTTTTTGCTCGCTCATTCATACACATTATTATATAACCACTGTTTCATGTGGTACCTATTGTTATAATTATTATCTAATTGAATCATTTGTCTCAATAGAAGAAAAAAACACACGGAGAGAGGCCTGTTCTGCAAATCCCGAGATGTCAAATCACGTGAATTTAAAAATCAAAAGAAGTAATAGGTATTAGTGTATTTAAATCGTGCCACTTATGGCACTCGAAGATCGAATAAAATATTCTATTGCCAACACAAAAAACTTAAAAAAATCCAAAAATAAGTCAGCGTTAATTAGAGAATTTATTATTGGAAAACACGTGGTTTGAAATCACCGTTGTTTCAGAACAGGGCTGCTAAATACATACATACATACTACATATATATTTTTTTTACGGGAATATTTTTGTTTTCTGCTCTCAAAACAATAAAATAAATAAAATATCAACAATGACATTAAGAAAAGCTACATAGAAATAATAAAAAAAATAACAAGAAGCACAAAGAAAGTAACAAAAAGTAATACCTACAAAACACGAGCGTAGATCTTGTTTGCACAGTGGGTGTGTTGTTGTTCTGTTTTTCTTTCTTTTTAATTTTTTTTTTGTTTGTTTACCCATAAGTTTTTTTATTATTTTTGTTTTCTCCATAAACTGTGTCTCTACAAAAAATGTTGTGGTATTACAGACCTTCAAAAAAAAGTGCAAAAATAAAATACAAGTGAAGTAATACCAGAAAAGTCAACAAACAAAAAATTGGAGACAAATAAATGGGAATTAAATAGGCAGATATCCATAAATAGAAAAATAATAATAGAACAAAATGTGATATGACTTTTTCCTCCTTTTTTGTTTTCATAGGTTTTCTCTGTTAAATTTTATAATTTTTGGTTTTCTTCTTAATGTCTTCTTGTTGTTATTTGTATCTTGCTGAAAGATATTGTTGTGTGTGTGTGTATTTTTCAAATGTATTTTAATATGTATCCGTGTGATAATTTTTAATCGGCAAATGGCTAATTTTGCTGAAGAGATATCAAGTGCATGTGTTCATATACATATGCACATACACATATGCACATACATATGTATGTATGTGTGCGTATGCACATACATATGTATGTTGGTCCGTTATCGGACCAACCTTTCAATCATAATCATATTCATATTAATCCTATTATATTGTAGAGTACATAACTTTTTTTAAGTTATCTTTTATTTATGTGTATGCATTATGTACTATGGAAAATAAAGTATGTAGGGTGAATGCTCTTAAAGTCGGCATGCACCAATGGTTTGAGTTAAAAGTCAAATAAATAAGAATAACGGTATTTTAAATTTTTAATCGCACTATTTCCCATAACTAAAAATTTTTAAACTAAAAATTTAGAATACTCAAATTTTTAGCAATTTCCATAAAAAGCAACAAGAAAGACGGTAGTTAGTTTGAAACACAAGTAGGATTAAGCTTTAATTCAAAATACATACCTACTTTAATTTCTGTTTATGTAATGCTTAAAAGTTGGTAAAATGGGTATTTTTTTAGTGCGAACGTGAACTTAACAAGTTAGTATTCACATTGATATAAGTTTTTTTTACTTCGTCGGTTTCAACATGTAAAAGTTTGCTTATTTATTGTTCATAAAAAGAAAGTTTTGATAAAAAATGTTTTTTTAATCATTTTAATGCCTGCCGACATCTGATTGGCAATTATTGCCGTGGCAACTGCCAAAATCGATTGCCGACACAAGATATTTGCGTGTGGACCGCACGAATATGTGTTCAAACATATCTTTAGCAATAATTGCTAGAAGATATTGCTGAGCAATAATCTTTTAACACAACCTGTCAAATTCAATTGATATTTGCTTAACATGTACATTTTTTTTTGCAAATAGTAAACAAATTTAACAACACTAATGTACGAACAAAAGATAAAAATTATTAAAATTAAAATTGTAATTATGCACAATAGTAAAAAAACATTTAAATTAACTGCGAAAAAAATCCAAAATTATTTAAATTAAGTCTGTAATTGGTGCTTTTTATGGAAATTGCTAAAAAAAACCTTAAAAGCCTGTAATTATAAAACAAACTCCTTTCGGAAGATTTCCATTATCATTTATTTACTTTAAATCAACTAAGAGTGTTAAATTTTTGTCTTTACGACTCATTTTTTTAATATACAAAAAAAGTAAGGCACAACCTTCTTCAACAAAATTTTCAAGTTTGTGTTCTAAGATATTTACGTGTTCGCCACTCGAGATACAAGGTTGAATATTAGCAATTTGATAGCGTAATTCTGCCGGCGTTATTGCTTGTATTCAGACATAAAAAATTGCTCGTGTGGTCTGTACGTTAAGAAGCTAAATCGCTCATTAAAAAAGGTAAACGAATTTTAATTTAAAATTTAGGATTATACTCGGCTCGAATTATTAAAAAACTTCGGCAATTGTTGATTATTTCATTTAAAAAATTTAACATAAAAAATTAAATTTGAATGAATTAAAGTTTGATATAAAGAAAATAAATTTAAAGAACATATAAAGTACAAACTTTTTCCATACAGACAGCATTTCGGATACGATATTGAACTGAACACTATGCTTTCACTGCAATAATTTCGGTTTTCTAATTCTATATATTTAAATCTTTGACCCCATAATTCAATATTTGCTCAAAACTTTTGTTCTTGCAACATTCTGAAGGCCCAGAAAGCTCATCAATTAACAATAAATAAAGATAAAATTCAATTAAATAAAATCCCAATATCGATGAAATGGTAGCGGAGGATTTTGTGGCAATAAGTTTTTTTTTTATTTTCTGATTTTAGTCTAGAAAAATTTGCCAAAAAATAGGAGTGCGCAAATAGAAAAAGTAAATGCAAATAAATTTAATTTCAAGACTAAACGATGAAATATAGCTTAAATCAAGCCTTGAAAAGGCAACACAACTGGCAACATTGTCTCACAGCGCTACTATTAATGAACCGATTTGAAAAGTGGTTGCTTTATTTGGAAGGATTTATTTCCAGAGGGATTTATTATGTATTTCGATTCGAAAGAAAACGTTTTTGAAACAATGTATAAGCTATACAAACTCGAATGATTTCCGTTTCGAATCAGGATACATAATATCCGCCCGGATTCGTCCCGACCTTTTAGATATATTTTGAAATAAATCTCCACCCATCTGTCTATGCGTTGCTTTGTCTTGAAGTCGGCTGTTTTTGGCAAGACTTGCTAAATAAATAAAAACAAGTAAAAAGTATGTTACTGGCGTGAATCACGTGTGAATTTTAAATATAACATTAAAATTTCAAATTATATTCCATTCCCTTTTTGAACTTGATTTTGGCACTGACTCTCAAGATAATAATTTTGCAATAATTAAACATCTTTGCAATTTATGTTATTATTTAAACCATTAAAATTTTATTGCATGTTGGTGGGAAATGAAATTAAAGTCTGTTAAAAAAAATAATATGTATCCGCCATACCGTGTATGAAAAATATATTAGTTTTCTAAAATGGAGGGAGATAAAAATCTGAATTTGGTTTAAGTTTTTTTTTAAATTTATTAATCGAGATTGCATCGATATCTTCTTTCAAAGATTTTCAAAAACTTTTGTTTGTTGAGGGTTTTTTAGCTAGTCTATACACATGCATTTCATTGGTGCTAATGCCAATTTTAATTTTTTTTAATTAATTATTTAATAATCAAATTAGTTGAATTTGTTTATAACACGAGCTGATTTTTTAAATTAATTTTTATATTAATTAATAATATTTACTCGTACCTGAATATTATTTTTCTCTTGCCAATTTTCTTCTATTCTTAAAGTGTTTTTTAAATTTATTTAGAAAAGGAAAAGAAAAATGTTGAAATTAGTAAATACATTTTCCAAATATTTAGCAAAATATATTTGCTATCTATTTGCTTCTATAGAATGAAATACATATTGTATCTTACTTCTACTCGTGTAGTTCTGTGTAGAGGGCTGCAACAATGTGATTACGCTGTGCAGCAGATATCGACGTAATATTTACATGTATGTAATTGTTGAATAATTATATTTACATTTATTTTCATATACACGTCTAATAAGATTTGTTTGCACCACGTTTTTTTATTTTTATTTCTTTACGCCCTCTTTTTGTGTTTGCGACTTTAGTGGAAATAATTTTAGAAGACAATAATAAAAAATAAAAACTTTAAAATGATTTATTTAATTTGCAATAAGCAAATAATTTTCCATATTGTCACAAAATTCATGATATGGTCGAAAAAGGTTTCAGTAATTTTTTATTAAAATTAAAATAAATAAACTTTGGAAGGTGTGAATACTGAAAGTGCTGATAAATTACATTAGAAGCTACGAATCTTACACGGTCTTGCAATAACGCTTGCAATAGCGAATTTTTTATGATTTTTATGCCTGGTATTTTAAATTTTACTTCAGAAATATTATCTTTGAAATCAATAAAATCTCTTATTCAAATATGTATTTTTTATTCAGTAAATTTATTATTTTCAATGTGAACTGAACATAATTGCTTTTGAAATACACAGTACAACACATGATTTTGGGACGCAATACTGAGAATCGCACATGAAAGAATTCCCAAAAATAAGAACTTCTGCATCATTCGTTTTGTCAAGTTGGCTTCATTATTACTTTAGTGGCCATACAATTTTTTTTTGCAAGGCCGATTTTTATTATTTTTTTTTTATATTTTAACACGGTTATATCTCGGTATACTGTACGTATACTTGTTATTTTAAATATTGAAATATTAAATATTGTTCTGGTTTTTAAATGTAATTATTAAATATTAATGCAGCCAACTAGACAAAACGAATGATGCAGAAGTTCTTATCTTTGTACTGTGATACATATTGATAAAATACACAAAACTGAAGGTAGCTAAATATCGGAATGAAATACAGCATTAAAAAAATATACATAAAATTCTCAAGCTTAATAAATAAAATTAAAAATAATTTTCATAATATTTTTACAATTAAATAAAATGTTTAGTCAACTTTTCCACTTCCAACATTTCTTGTCGGGCATTTTTTCAATTTTCTTTTGATCTTGCCTTAAGCTTTTACATTTGAGAAAGTAGCAGCAAGACAGATTTTCATTCATTTTCACTGCTTGTTTACATCCTAGACTATTCTATTCTGTGATTTACTTGCAAATTTTAATTACGAAAAACCAAAAATTTAAATTTCTATGAAAAAAATATAAAATTTAGTGGATTTTACAAAATGGGCATTAGAAGGTTCACCTTCCGATTAAAATGACGAAGGCTGGAGAAAAATTTTATAAACCAACAAGATGTAAATTACGAAAAGTCTTATGAAGCTAATAAAATATCTAGTGCAGTACTACACTATCTGCTTTTTCAACCCCTCGCCAACAAAGTTCGCCCGTCTGCCTTTCAATTTCTCATTCGTCTTAAAAAATATTTACTATTTTTTTAAAATCTGCGACGTTTTTAAGTGGAAGGGAAACAGTTTGGCGACATATCAATTCTGGTATATAAATATGGTTTAAGGTCTACCGGTAATTTGGCATAAGCACCAATGAAATGCATGTACATAAATATATAGACTAGTTAAATAATAAATTTACTAAATATTGTATGTAATTTATAAAGGACAATTTTTTTTATTTCTTTCGAGAGTTAAGAAACTTCCAGTAATGCTGGACGTAGCAAGCACACTTTAATTGATTTAAAGTTTCATTAGTACTGATTTTTCAAGCCTAAAACTTTCAATTATCTTTAAGGACGCATTTGTGTTTTTTTATTTAAATTTTATTTGTAAAAATTTAGATATATTTTACACTCATTACTTGGATTATTTATCACGAGTAGACGAATTAAGATATTTATAATAAAAACATTTACCACACATATTATTATTTAGGAATTTTCCTCAATGCAGAGTTATTAATAGTTTTCTTACTCAATTATTAGATTTGATTGTTGCAGTACGCTTAATTAAAATCTCATATGATTGTATCTTAAAATTTGTGAATAAAAATTTACTCTTTTAGAAAAAAAAGAATAAGAAATATTATTTAGGAGTTTCTTGCAATTAGAAAATATTTGTTCAGAAATTATTGAACATGTTTACGAAAAGCAAAATAAATTCAATGAAAACTATTAAGGATTATAACTTTTTCGATTGCACTTTCTTGTTCGCTTTGCATAAATATAAAACTCATTGAAATCGGTCGATAGTATATTTGTAAGTTACGAGCCCTAAAAGAGTTTCAAAGCTCAAACTGGTCGACTTCGATATGCTGTAGAGCGCATAGTGCTCTCCAACACGGTGATCAAAAGTTTGATTTTACAAAAGACGATCTCTTCCTCTACGCATATGAATTTGTTACTATTATTTTATCCATCTTCCCCACTGTCCATTATTGGATAACAAATAATCAATTGTTCACATGATTTTACCTTATTAATCGAAACCATTTTCATGTCCACAATACTATTCCATATATTTTATTCTATTTTGTTAGTGGAAGTGTGATATAAAGCATTAACAATGAATTCCCAGAAAAAAATTAATATACAAATTCTGAAAAATCAGGGGGTATATATTTCGATTCGAAACGGAAATCATTCGAATTTCTATAGTTTTTACATTGTGTTTCAAAAATGTTTTCATTCGAATCGAAATGCACGCAAAACGGTATAAAAATGTTTCAAGTGGGATCAACCTTTAAAAAGCATAATAATCCTGTAAAGTGGTTATTTTTCTTGATCTATAATAATCCCCTTATTCTGTAACTATTTGTCGACATCACATCAAGTCAATACCAAAAAATAATCTCCCTGCTTACAACCATTTCATAATACTCTAAATCTATGATCCTACTATTGATGCAATGTACCGATTTTCGTCGGTGCAATGCAGTAGGATCATAATTAATAATTGTTTCTCAATTAATTTGAAAATGGAAACAAGTGGCTTTACTGTGTCTTGATAAGGCCTAGAAAAATGACAAGATAATGTTATTGTCGACAGAGAGTTGACTTGATGCGACGTCAAAAAAAGTAATTTAACTTCTATAACTTGAACTGTTGTAACTTAAAGTCTCCATAAATTGAATTCTTTTCAAGTTATTGAACTTCAACTGTACTTACATAATAAGGGAGAAAACTTTTAAGAGAAAACATGATGAGGATTTTTATGCTCAGTGACTGTTTATGGCCTTATTCACAAACGATTAATAAAGTTAATATGTGCATTAAAACATAATTACTTATAATATAAAATATCTTGTTTCTAATTTTAATAATAATTCTTTCTGCTTGAATTTTGTATTATTCTTGTTGGTTTTTTGATTATTTCAGTTTAATTTCCTAGGAATTAATTTTCATTTAACAAAATTTATAATTTATTATAAAGTTATGAAACTGTTATTATAATATATTTTTAAATGTTGTTCAAGTAAAATGAATTCCTACGGACGATACACAATGGAGTGTGGAAATATCAAGTAAATCCTTTTTTATATAAATGACCTTGGCTTTATTTTAATAAAAAAATCTTTAAAAACTGCAACAGATGCAACACGTACTACATACATGCATATACGTATGTATATAACTGGGCCTATTAAATACAAGTTTTCAGTCTTTCAAGTGTCACTATCTATATAGCCATTAGTTCTTATCATTCCCGGATCATTTATATACATTCATACTTATGTACATATGGAGGGCTCAGAGCTGAAGTGAACCAAGTCACAAAAAGAAAATCCGAAGATATTTTGAATTTCAGTAAATGAACTGTCATAAATAAAATATAAAATGAGAGCCATTGACTTGGGTTTTTTTACATTTACTTTAGGAACGAAACAAGTTTTCTACTTAGTCCGTTACAGAACTAAATAGAGTTAAACTTTGCGGAAAATTTCGCACTAGTTCCTGAGACCTCCATATGCACGTTAATGGTTAATTTCCATAGTTTTCATATTGAAAATCTCATGTAATAAGACAAATTCTTAACTTACCCAATTAGCAAATTGTATTTCAGCAATTTAAAAGTTTTGTAGCAAAATTCAAGAACGCCTGAAATTTTTTAAATAAAATTATTGCACTCTTTCTTGTTTTCTTTATTTTATGTTTCTTTTTTTATTTTTTTTTAATTTTTTTTTATTCCTCTTTAATTTTTTTTGGGGGGAAGCGCCTCAAAAAACCACTGCTGCAAATTAATTTAAACAAAAAATACAATTTTTAATGATGTTATTGATCTTTAATTTTTATTATTATTACAATTTTACTGATTTTAACGCAAAAAAAAAGAAAAAAAACGAGGGCATAGAATAATTTGTTGATAAAATTTGTGCTGCTTTTGGTTAATTTACTTTATTATGCAAAAAATTTAATATAATACGTTTTATAATATGAATATACATATGTATGTATGTATTTATAAATTAGTAGATATATTTATAAAATCGTTAGTTTTTTTTAATGATTTATTTAAACTTTTCACTGTGCACCATACAAATGTGTTTAGAGCGGGCGTGAGAGGAGGCTTTTGTGATTATTGGAATTTTTATTATTAATATTATATTATTAGAAAGAATTATGTTCTCTTTTATTCAACACTTTAGTTTTGCACTTTTTTCTATAAATTTAGTGTACTTTTTGACGTAATACTTGCTGGAGTGATTATATTTATTTTTATTTGTTTTTTTTTTTTAATTTTGCTTTGAATATTTCTTCAACACTTTTTTATGATTTTATTCTTAGAGTCTACGTGAGTTTTTGCTATATTTATTGTTACGCACAAAATTCTCTTTTTTGTATTACTTGTATTATTTATAATCTTTTTTTTATCATATGTGCCTATTAATAAATTTTTTTATTTTAACTTTTTATGCTTGTATGAACATTGTTGTAGTATCTGCATACTTATGTACATTTATAGTATCTATCTTTGTGAAATTTTGTGTTCTGCTTTTCTTTTCTGTATGTTTTTATTTTAGTTTTGTTTTTTAAATTGTATTTTTAATACTTTCTTACTCTGTGTTTACCGTGATTAAAAAAAAGTAATCGTACAACTACTCCACTGAAATAAATACTTGCAATAATTTGGAGAATTTTGTATTATAAAGTATCATGTAATGGAGCTACACCAGCACGGAATCTAGTAGTTTTCAAGTGAAATCTCTATCAAAATCTATACCGTTTCTACTGGGTTATTCGTAACATTTTTTAAGATTTCGTATCCATACCAAAAACAGTTGATTGGCATTTTCATTTTCAAGTGTCAAACTCCACACAAAAAATTATCAATGAAATGCAAAACAGCTGGCGAGCACACCTTTCAAAAATCGTTATTGAGCAGCGTAGTATTTTTCAGTTTAACTTGCCAAAAAAACACAGTTGCATCATTAAGTACTACGAGATTTTAAGTAAATTTTGTCCAAATATAGGGACAAAGTAGATTTTCTTTAATATGGTAAATCTAGTTAAAATCAATCAAATTTGCTCAAAATCTCGTAAGTACTAGATTATGGTCTGGTGTAAATGTCATAGTATCTCATAATTTTCCAATATAAGCATAAACTGAGAAGTCATTTTAGCTTGTCTGCAGAAACACCCAGGTACTGGGCAGGAAACGAACCTGCAACCCTCAATCTAAAAATCTAGTATAATATCCCTTAGAATACGGTGCACCCGGTAAGATAAGTGCCTACGTTATTATTATACTATACATCACTATCTACACAAGCTCTTGCTGAACAGGGTAATTGGCTTCATTGGCAGCTCAAAGCTGGAACAGCGGATATAAAGGCTGTACGACTAGGGGTCGTAGTACAAAAAAACTATGTGGCATAATAATATGTACATAATTATCTAAAACTTTAATTATAATTACATAAATTGGCCTCAAGTAAAATAATCTGCTGAAAGTAATTAATGTTCTTACAAATTCAAATTACAGATGATTATATTTTATAGGGATTCCCAAAAAATTTCAAGGGTCTAGAGATGGTCGTTCCTGAGCTAGATCATGGCAAAAAATGGTATATTTGTTAGTTTTCTTTTTTACCAAGACAACATATGTATAAAAAATTAGTTAACATTTGAAAGGGGTTTTCTCAAGTCGCGTGAAATGGCGCATACAACTTTTCCAAAAGTTCCGTAATTTTCAGGAAATTTCATTACAGGACGGACAAGCTTTTCGCACCACTGGATGCCGTGGATAAATACCTTTCAAATGAGATGCTATGCCACATAATTTGTTTTAGGATAAGGTAAAAAAATAAAAGAAAATAAAGAAAATTTATCTTTTTTATACGGTCAAGCTTATGAGCGATCGACACGATGCTACGAGAAACATAAAACAAATCAAGCTATGATTTGAGTGTATGAAAAATGAATTTTTTTTGCTTGCATAAAAAACCTTGACATCCATCAAAAACTCTTAGAAAACTATGGCTTTTATTGCATATCGCATAACCGAACATAGGAATGGCCAAGATTAATGCACCATTGGAGAAGGCTTGGCCATCATCACTAGACCCATAATACCCCCAAATGTTTCGGAAAACCTCATAAAACATACTGATTCTTAATATGAGAGGAATAACAAAACATGTTTTTCATCTTCATACAAGGAGTGTCACCCCAATTTACATACGTAAAACATTTATCAAGTCCCTATAAAATTTTTTAGTTTACCATATCATTCATAATAAAATCGGGAATAACTTTTCAATATGAAGAGATTGCAAGAAATGTTATCTAACTTTTTGTTTTCGACAAGCTTAAGTCCCTGGCCCACTATGTTGAACGAATTCTTTCTTTCATAAAATTGCATTTAAAACAAAAACAAATTCAAAATTTTTTGTTTTAAATATAACTATACGAAAGAACGAATACGTTTGACATCGTGGGCCTGGCAGCTAATTTTTGGGGATGTATTCTCTATCAACAAATTAAAAATTTGAAAAAAAACCTTTCTAGAAAAAACTTTGGATTGAATATTAAAATCTGTAATTTTGAGAGAATTTTCTTTGTTATCGATTTCAAACCGTTTGTGAACCCCCACCGTAACATAAAAATTTTAAAGAGCCAAAATAACAATCACAATCATCCTATTTATTGTACACTTAAAATCTTCAAACGAGTAATTTAATTTACTGATCCTCGAAATTTTCCCAAAGTTTGTCATTAGTGTTTTGGCTGGGAAAGCAATTAATTAAGCTCTAACATGTTGAAATGAGTATTTTAAATAAAGCTCGTGTAGCTCCAGCCTAATTGTATTGTAGTTGTAAGAGGTTATCAAAATTATAGAAACAATATTGCAAATTTGTTACTCTAAATTTATTAAACAAAACAAACAAAAATTACATCAATAAATATGTGGAGCAATAATTATTCGTATGATAACCTTTATTTCATGAGCATTTTTTGAGTATTCCATTTTAAGCGATGCTTCTTTATAATCTCAAATATTCTGATAATCATAATTGTTGTTTTTTACAAAACATAAACTATTTATTATTTACCCTAAATACACATATACGAGTATGTAGTTAAAATTATAATAATAATATTTCAAAATTTATGTAACAGCATGGCCATAGTCTATTTTATTTATTCATTAATTTGTTTAATTACTAAGCAAATAAATCAATAAAATAGCTTAGTAGTGGCACGTAAATCAGATAGTTTTACTTTTCGTAAAAAAAAATCGTGGTAGAGATCATTATATATCAAGGGATAGCTGATGTGCACACCAAACTTTTGCACTCAAGTTTCTAAATATTTCGAAAGGCATAAAAAAAGAAACAGAAACAAATATGTATTTTTGTAATAATTGTTTCAGTCTGTTAAAAATAGTTTTATTTTCTATTGAAGCCATTAAAAGCTGGTCAACAAGTTATCACTCAAAATGAACACAGAGCCTAAACCACTCATTCATTTAAACAGTACCAGTAAAAGTTTTAAATAATTTATGTTATTCCTTTCAGCATTGAAATATATTTTTTTCTTATAGGTATTTAATTTTTTATTTTTTTTGCTTTCTTTTTTTGCTCATTTTATTTTAGCCGACTTCAAAAACGGAGAACGTTGTCAATTCGTTCGAATTTTTTATGTTTGCTCACTTAAAACTTCGCTATTTATAAACCGTTGTTTAAGTTTTGTTTTAATTATATGTCCGTCCTTCCTTATATACATATGTTTCTCCAATTTTGTTCTCCGAAATTTTACCGGTATATTTTTTAATTTATGTAGGTTGTTTTTATTTATTAATTTAAAATACTTTTGAGGTTAGTTTTGTAGATACGATATTTTTAATATAAGATTTTGTTTAGATTTAGCTGTTCTTGGAAATAATTTCATTTTTCTCCGCTGCTCACATCTTGTTTTAACAAACTCGCTTTGTGTTTGTAATTTGTACCTATTTAAGTTTTTAATCTCAAAGCTGTGTTTTTGCGCGTCAATTTTTACAATTAATTAAATAAATATATTGGCCACATAATTTTCTTATACATTCGTACATACCAACATATCTACATATTTAATTATAACACATTTTTTATGTACATATGTACATATATTATATACTTTTTTAACAAACTAACGAAAACGACACGAACAAAATGACAAGGAAAGAAATAAAAAATATTATATAAATAAAAAGCGCACAAAACAAAAATAAAATTGTAGCGAATTAAACTTGTTGACTTTTTTTATTATTATTTAAATACTTGATATTGTTTTCATTTATTTTTTTGTTCTTGTTGTAGTAAAATTTTAGTGATAGTAAAATGTACATAAGAAAATTAATAAAAGAGCAAATTTACACCCAATATATACACTCTCTCTTTAGTGATCAGTGATCATACATATTTATACTCTGTTTTTTTATTTTATCATAAAGTAATGGTTGAATTTTTGGGACATACGCCAAGAGTAGGAAAAATATGATCAGTTTATTAAATTTTAATTAAATCAATTTTATGTAAAGCAAAAAATATGTAAAAGCTTTTCTGTAAAAACTTTCTTTGGCTAGTTATTTAATTTGCAACTCAAAATGGTTTTTTTTATTTAACAAATAAAAAAACTGTTGAAAAGTAAAAATAATTGCGATCATTTCGATGTTGTTTTTTATATTTTCTTTTAATGGTTGTTTTTACACATTTTTTTTTTGTTTTTAATTTTATTCTTTTATGACTTCGTTATTCTTATTTTTTTTATATTGTGCGAATAAACCAAATCGTTCAGCCTTATTTCTTTTCATTATTTATAATTTTTTATGGTACATAGGTATTTGCCAATGATCCCCATAATATTTATATGTATACAATAGTGATCAGTTGAGCAAAAAAGGAAAGAAACAAAAGCTTTTTTTAACACCTTTACACCACCACACATCTCTTTACCCAACCTCAAACTTAGATCACCAATAAATATACCTTCGTAAAATAGGTATTCTTAAATTTTATATTTTTTTAATTGAACAATTCAAATTATTTCGCAATAATTCTTTCGAAACCGATTAATATTTAAAATAAAATAGTTAAAATTTTCTTCAATTAGGTCTATATTCTTTTTGGAGTAACACGACCTCGTGGCTTTTAAGCTTAAAATTTAATGTACGGTTTCTACCTGCTTACAAGTTGGATGCGAACTGACAACTGATTCGTTGCCATTTACTAGCTACACGATTTAGTGGTTAAAATACCAATACAATCTTTAAAAAAAATCACAATCACACACTTGCATAGTATGTACATCCATACGTACTCATCTCCCAAAACATACACCCATACATATATTCTCTTAGTTCACATAAAATCATTCCAAGTAATCAGCATTCTCGTTTTCTTGTCATTATATCTTTCTTCATCCACAAACAACAATATTTAGCCGAACATTACCCAAGATTCGTTTTTGTATTAAACCCGTACAAACTACATACAAGCAGTATGAATGTATGTACCTACATACTAGTAACGCACAACCCATACATTAAAAGCATTCAAATAGAGGGAAGCGAATCATACTTCGAAGAGCAAAATATAAAAAAAAAAATTAAATAAAAAAAAACAGCCCCAAATATGAAAAGGCCTGCCTCACGTTTTAACAGATTCTCAATTAAATAAGAGAACCCAATACACAAACAGCTCCCCCATTTTAAAAGTTTGGAGTGTGCGTGTGTGTCTGTATATTAACCCATATAATTATATATCCACTCTCTTCGTTTTCACATTCCACAATGAATACTAAATATTCATTTGAGCGGCCCCATTTGTATACAAATTTATTTTACAGCGTGGTTTCGTTTCGTTATACATATTCCCAATCGTACGACTCCAAAGTTTGTACATCTTATAAAGAGAAAAAAACAAGAAAAAAAATATAAAAAAAATTTATAAATTATTGGAAAAAAATTTGTACAGCTTTAACATTTTTGCACTATTTAAAATGAAATGCCAAACATAAGATCCATGTACATACATACGTACACAAATAATAAAATATCGAAAGCTGTGAATTTTTATATTGGATTTACAGGCGTGAAACATACATACATACAAACTATGTATGTTTGTATGTGGTAGTTCTAACTAGAAACTTACCCATACGTACTAAATGTACATATGTACATACATACATCTGTACAGTGCCGCACTCAAAAAGTCAAGTAATTGCAATTTTTTTGCCAGTTTTTTTTGCGCAACTCATTATTCTGCATAAGCTTTGCCGGCTCGAGTCCCTTCGTGGAGATCGGGAGAGGAATGACTCTTAGAACATCGATGTTGGCATTGTATGGCATTGTTCTCCTCTTCCAATTTAGCAGCAACACTGCTGCTGGATGTGATATCTGGTCTACGCACCCAATTGAGTGTGACTCTGCTAACTGTTCTACCAGCTCACCCATGAAACAATGTATAGTTGTGGCGAACAAATAATGTTTGTTTTTAAATACATATACATTTAACTGTGGTCAGGTTTATATAACCATCCAATTTTCTACCATTCACAAAAATTATAATTGGTTGTAAAGCTTGTTTTTTTAAGCACAATAGATCTTGTCAACACTGGTCTGTATGAAAATCGATTTTATAGCTGACAGTTGCCTTGTTTGGATAGTTTGGTTTGCCATTTTATAACGAATAGATTCATGATAGACCAACGCTTACATAATATTGTAATCTCAAATATACATACTAATGTCCTTATTCACAAACGATTAATAAAGTTATTGTAGGGTTAATGTTGGATTTTTATATGGGAAAACCGGTTTGTAAATAAGGCCATAAAAAATATCGGAAAAAATACAATATTGCTCGTGATTTTTTTTAATTGGCCATTAGATCGTGTGATTTAACTCTATTCGATTTTTTTCTCTGACGATATGTCTAGTCACTTGTCTATGCCGTTAAACCAGTAATGATTGAACACAACATTCGGCGAGTTACTGCCGAAATATAGCTGCAATTACTGTTAAAAATTTATGAAAATTGGGCATACACAGAAAGAAAAACACCGTATTAAATTCAAGTATTTTTTTCTTACTTCGAGTACGAGTCGTACTCAAATTTTTGAGTACAAATAACAATAAAATGTACTTTAATCAAGTCGAAAACGAAATTACTTCAGATAACTAATCCTGGAGTTTCTAAAAATTAGTACAAAATCCTAAATTAAATTGAGAACTTACTTGAGGCCGTACTTAAATCAATCTTTCTGTACTTGATTAAAGAAAATTTGGGATTAGCGTACTTTTAACAGCACTTGGGATTGATTTAAATATGGATGGATTGATTTTTCTTTTAAGTGTACGAATTCCGCAGTCTACGTATCAACCGCGGGGTCCACATGGTCGAAGAAGTATTCGAACATTAATGGCATGGACTTATCTATCGAATTAAGTCAAATTGATGGCAATTAACACAATTTATCAGTGCTTTATTTTAATTTAATTCCTATTTGGCCTGCAAAAACATCCTTTGAAATATTTATAACCGAAAAATACTATTAAGAAATAAATAAGGGATCCCCAACATTTCAAACGAAATTTATCAAGGTAAGTGTGCTATATTCGTATGTGCAGAATCTTATATACCCTTCACCAAAGTATGAATTAAACGACGAAAGCAATTCACTGTTACTACATTTATACGTCCAACTATTTCCAAATAAAATAATTTTTAAATAAGACAACAATTTCGAACTTTTTCCAAAATTACGGAGTTCGAATAATGGATTCTAGTAGAGGGGACCAATAGAAATATACGTGTGTCGGCGTTTTAAAAAGGGGAACTGATCGTGCATCATATCGAACTTTGGATGAAAAAAAAAATTCTGCAAAACGAAAAAATCCGAATATCGGTTTAAAAGTGTATTTTATCAAGTATGCAATTTATTTAAATTGCCTTGCAAACGTTCTTACTGTTTTTCATCATCCTGATTCATCAGTATTTATTAACACGCCGAAAAATGTTCTCCATCTATACGAGGGCAGTTTGATAATTCCGTCGCTATTTGTATTTCCAAAGCACCAACTTTAAATCCAATACTGGTCCCGTTAACTGTTATCTATTACTAGACTATCGTCGGATTTTGAGTAAGCTGCGTCCAGTAGTTAGCTTTGGACAGCCGTTGAATTTACACAACCTCGTTAATTTTAACGTAAATGTAAAATATTTAATTTCGTGTGCCTATTAAATATTATTTTTTACGTAAAAAAAATCACCAAAACCAAAAAGTGGCTTGATGAATACTACTGCACCATGAATTTCAATGACTAAAAAGTGATTTACTGTAGTCGTACCAGCCAAATATTCAGGTGGACAAAAAAAAAGTTTTCGCTCCAGAAATAGTCGATAAAATCCCTAAAATGATTTTGAACGATCGGAGAATGAAAGTGCGTGAGATAGGTGAGGCTGTAGGCATCTCAACCGAGCGACTTCATCACATTTTGCATGAATATTTGGATATTGAAGAGCTATCCACGCAATGAGTGGTCACACTTGACCGTAAGTGCAACCGTGTGACCATTTCAAAGGAGTGCTTGGCCTTGTTCAAGCGCGATCCGAACAAGTGTTTGCACCATTTTGTAACTGAGAAACATGGATTCATCACAATGCACAATAAAAATAGCAGATTTCTTCTGGCGATCGTGCATCAGAGAAAGCTAATGTGTGTCTGTCGGCCAACAAGATTATGGACACAGATTTTTGGGATGCGCGCGGTTTCATTCACAACGATTGGTTTGAAGGGAATAAAGCGTTTACCATCGAATATTAGTCGGAGTTTTGAACCGATTCAATATCGATTGAAAGCAACAGCGACAGCAAAAAGTGTTGTTCCATCGGGACAATGCAAGGGTGCACATTATGTAGTCCCTACAACATCCAGAATGCTCTGCAGATTTACCCAAATTTGAAAAATTGCTGGATGTTAAGAAATTGCAAACAGAAGAATATTTTGAGGGTCTTAAGAAATGTTCAATGCTATTTGTAGGCTCAAGTTCAAATCTGACTTTACCGATTTCTTTTTAATTTAATAAATTTTTTGATAACTTCAAATTATTTTTATTAACCATTACAAATTGCACAACGAAGGTACTCGTAGTTGTTGATCATGTGAAAAATGTATTCAAGATGCATACAAAAAACTTTTTTTTTGCATTAATTTAATAAAACTTTCCAATCGAGAACCGGAGCTAGAAACATTGAGTATTTGAATAAAAACCAAACTTTATCTTCATCTGCATTCAATGCATTCAAATTTGCTTCCACTGATGTCGAACTATTTTATGTGACAATAGATGATAATTTCTTTTCGAAAATATAGAAAACCCGTGGGTTGTAGTATACAATCGAAATTTTATAATGTGAAATTGTAATTATAGTTTTTAATTTTTAGTCATATATTTTTTGCACTTTTTGAGCCATTTTTTTAAGCGCTTTTGTATTCCAAAATTAAATCAAATAACATCCTATTAAATCTTTTATTGTTAGTGTTGTTTTATATGAGTTTTGTATCATTTCTAAAAGAGTTTTGGTGCCATTTTAAGCTTGCCTCGACAATTGTTTAAATTTGATATTCACAAACGATTAATAAAGTTAATGTGTGCGTTAAAACCGGTTTTCCCATATAAAAACCTAACATTAAACCTACTATAACTTTATTAATGGTTTGTGAATAAGACCATTAGCATTTATAAAATAGAGGAGTCTATCATGAATAGGGACACAACGTTAAAGGTATTGTGAGAGCGATCAAGAGGGATTTATTGTAAACCATAAAATAGCGGCACAGAGAGCACTGGGCTTATACCTATATTGTAATCAATTAAGGACATAAGGAGTTATCTGCGTCTTCACAAGATTGAAATAAAAAATCATATAAAAATTTTAAAATTGTCGGTAAGTTACACTCTGCGATGAACGTGTGAGAAGCCGTAGCATTTTCGGTAGATGATGATTTTAATTGGTTTAAGTTTGTTGAAAGAGTGATTCGGAAAAAATCAAAATCATAAAGTGTGCTAAAAAAAGAAAACGGTAGGCAGGGATGGAAGCCCCATAAAATTATACAAGTACATTACATCAAATATATAATCCAGTACAATAATTCGTAGCATATACCTATTAATTAGAAATTGTTTTAAATCAATCTTACATTCGGGAATTTTTTTGTAAACAATAATAATTATTTAAAAAGTTTCAATTTACTCCGAGTTGTATTCAACGCTGGCAAATTAGTTGTCTCTAGTTACAGCTAGTTTTGAATGATTTTACCGAAAAATTCATTCACTTAAAATATCAAAAATACGTACATAACACCGCAGGTCGGTATCATCTGCTAAAAATATGCATGTGAGTAGTCGAAAAACAAATAACCTGGACGTGAAGTGATGTTACCGATTGTGGACGTATTTTACTCTTCTATAACCTACATCTATACATGACCTCGATTCAGATGCAACACATTTTTGCGGTTCTGGCTTTTCATCTCGTATAAAAATTAGTATACATATGTAAGTATGTATATCTATTATTTTTTAGACTATTATGTAGCATATTTCCAACGTGTGGGACCAAGAATTTCAATAATTATTTTTCTTCTTAACATATGAATTTTAATTTTTGTCTTTCGTTTAGGGATTGCTTTTCGAAAATGCGACGCTTAGCGTTAATTAATTTTATTTTGAAAAAGCTCCAATTATGAAAACAAAATTCATACATTTAAAATTTGTCAACGTTTAACGTTATGTTTTACAAAATAAGGTCCTTTGTGCTAATACGGAAGCTACCAATAATGTGTACATATATATGTATGTATTTTGTTTATGTACTTTCCTTGCTGCCAGGCCCCCCTTTTACTTAAGGTTCACCCGTTTCCACTTTTGAACATGCAATTTCATCGTTTTTATTTACATACATATTTATATTTATTTTTATTTGGGGGCTTTATTTTCAAATTTACTTTGATATACATATTCTTATTGTTTTTTGTTTTAATTTCTTTTTTCTTTGGCAATTAATTAATTATCAAGATTATTTAATTATTTTTTTCATTATTTTATTTGATTGCCATTTTTCTTGCTGTGACTCTAAGTAAAATACGAAAATTGCAAAAGAGACACAAGAATAAAACTAATGCGCAAAAGTATTTTGTTTAGACTTGATCATACTCTCAATTAAGTATTTTATTAGAATATTATACAAATTGGATCTCCCGCAAATACTGCTCTTTAATTTTTGCAAAATTTTCATGAGCTCTCTTAAGTATTTCTTCGTAGAATTCATTTATGAACCTTTTTCGTTTCTTTTTTTTAATTTTTGTTTTTTTATTATAAAACTTTTATACACACACACTACTGCGAATGTACGATCCCAGTAAACATTTTATGCCAAATTCGTGTCTGAGCAAATTCGTAAAATTTTTGCGTTATTTTCTAGAAGAATATGTTCGAATTTTGAAGAAGTTTAGTGGAAAAATTGGAAAAAAATGTCGTACGAAACATCAGCCAGTGTTCAGACTGTTCTGACAAAGAAAACCCGCTAATAATCTAATGGCAACTTACGGTGATTGAGTTACATGGTTAGTCAAATCGTAATATGATTGAATTATATGGTTGAAGTCAAACGATGTTATTATTTATCAAACAAATGCCGTTGTGTAAATCATATATTAGTTATCTTTTATATTACATTATGATTAAATCTAAACATAATATGGCAATGAGTTGATCACAGTATGGTTCAAAATTATCATATGATCAAATATAAGCAAACTTTCGAGGTGTCCGTTGGAAATTCGTTACGGAATCAATCATTTATACTAAATTTTTTTTCGTTACGTTTAATTAAATTAATTACATTCCTTCTTAATAACTTTAATACTATAATGTTTAGAGCAACAAGCAGTAAATCTTTCCTTTTTTTCAGGGCTTTATAGGTAAAGAGATTGTTGTTTATTGTGCTTTCAAAATTGGAGAGTGATATGATTATTAAACTGAAGGACATGCTGATGCTGGAACTAGTTTTCTAATTTGATTTTATTTGATGTTTTTTTTAATTGACGATAACAACAATAATGCTGATGATAATGAAGATGTTCGTTAATCTTGTACGAGGTTGGGCGGCGAAAGTAATTAATAAGTAAGGCCTTTGTCATGCTGTAAATGACTGATGTATACAAATTAGCTTCTGTTGAAATAAATAACGAATGATAAAGGTGAACTCCGTTCGGCGTATCAGTACAAACGAATGTGAATAATATCCGAAGTTATTAAGAAGATTCAAAACTAGTTTTTCAAGAATAAAAGAAAACTAGTACATGCAGTATTACAAATGAAAATTCAACCCTTTGTTATTTGTTTGTTTTTTATAAAATAAATTTCTTTAAGATTTCCCATGAAACTAAAAATTATGTGTTAAAGCATAACTGCATAAAAATATGTACATAATTGTGTGTATTAATTAACCAGTTTTCACTAAGTTTTTCTAATACATAAACGAATCGATTTAAATATAAAACAAAAGATTCCCTGCTGTTTAAGGTTATCAGTTTTTCAATAGGGAATCCGGGTTTCTAAAAAAAAATTTTTTTTCATATGTTGTTTCCAGTTCAATGTTGAAAATAGTCCTTGCTATCATGATAATAATTAGTTCAATTAAAAATATGCAAAACACTTAAATTCTAAAACCCAAGAGTTTATCGGCTCGATTCTACATTCTACTATGAAATGAAAGTGAAATCGTTTTCAAAAACCCCACTGACAATTCAATAGTGTTTTGGAAAACGAGAAAAACTTTTTGCATGACAAATTCGTTCTCATTTTGGTTTTGAGAAAAATACTTTAAGCAGCTTGGGAAAAAATCATATTAGTCATATTTAAATGGACGTTTTCTTTATTGTTTTCAATTTACCGAATTATAAAGGAAAGATTTGATTTCTCAGGCATTTTTATAAACAAGAAGACAATAACGTTAATCTTAATTATAAGTCAGAAAATAAAATTAAGTACCACAATGACGAAAACGAAGCTCTTAAACTGATATCTAAACAAGAAACAAAAGTCGAGGAAAAAATCACACCAATTTGCAAAAAAGATAAAAAATTAATCGGAAAATAAATAATCAAAAAAATTGGAGCACAATGGGTTAAACATCACTAAATCTGTTAAAAGGGCCTAAAACTTGGGGGAAAATCACAGAAATCAAAAACTTAAAAAAATCTGGATCGGAAAATAAATAATGACAAAATAGATTTCAAATGGTTTCAAAATCACTAAATCTGTTATAAAGGACTAAAACTCGCTTATGAGACGAATTTATAAACAAGAATTAGATTAGAAAATTTGTACGTAAACACTTATATCGCCAAAGTTAAAAAACTTCGCAAACAAGTTTCAAACAAGCATTGTTTACAAAAATCACTAAACCCTTAAGGAGCCGAAACTCGGACGGAATCACATTTATAGCGAATACATTGAGAACCTTCTCCTTTTTCTTCGAAGTCGCTTAATAAGATAAAAATAAAATCAACAGAATAAGAAAGAAAAGAACTGAATAAAAAATGAAAATTTTTCTTAAGTATCAAAATATTCTCTAGAAGACTGAAATATGATTAAAACAATATGTAATGGGTAAAATATGCAAAAAATGCACTAGAAAATACATGCCAAGATTCATAAAAGTCTTTTATATGAATAAAAAATGTAAATATACCTGCACAGGTTGCACCAGAAAAATCATGCAATTGCAACGGCAAATATGCAAAAAATGGACTAACAAATTCATGCAAAAATTTATAAAAATCTCTGAAATTTCAAAAGAATGTATCTCCGCCTTTAAAGGTTGCACTAGAAAAAACAAGCGATTGCTTTTTTCCTTGATGATGAGTTTCAGGCTTTAGAACTTATTTGCTACATGGTTTTATTTAATAATATAGTTTTGTTAAAATATTCCGACTACAACGTTTTATTACGATGAACAAATATTTTTATCAATAATTATCAAAAATTAAGATAAATAGGCATGTTTATCACTTCATCTAATGGCGTTTTCTTTTCTAAAAAACGGAGAATTTTTTGAGCTTTTTATTGAAAATTTGCAATATAATAATTTTTTGAAATAGTGAGTCTATTAGAAGTTATTGTATCATCACTTACGAAGCAACATTTTTGTCTTAATAACATTTCAATAGCAATTTTTTCTATAAAAAAGCGAGCAAAAATCTATGATTTCAGTACATCCACGATACTTAAAGAATGTGAGTAAAAAAGACATGGTGTTTTTGCTTCTACCATAATTAAAAGGAAGCTGATTGTTCGAGACCTACCAAGTGGGCCATCCCATACAAAAATCATGTAATCCGGAAGCAGGTTGGTAAGGGAGAGTTACACACTCTCTCTCTCTCTCTGCCTTACAAACCTGCTTCTAGTCGCTGGATAATTTTTGCTGAGATGTACCTATAGAATAAAACATTATCAACAGTCATACGATTTTAAATTTATTTACTCGTAATCAAATTTCGACTACAAATCAAACGAATGATATATAATAACACAAAAACATATGTTTTTTTAAAGTGGAACTTTTTCTGTCAGTTCAGTATTTTATTTCTAAAGGCTGGATTAGTTTGCACATTCTGTTTTGTCCCGGTTCACAGACTTCTAATTTTGTTGATCAAATCGTAATTCATCTGTAAGAAAGTCGGAGAAGGAAATACATATGTCCCTTTTTTGCTTACCGTGTGAACCGGGAATTTGTTTCTGTTCCATTGAAAAACTGTATGTGTGGTTTGTTGTTACTTTTTCGTTCTGTTCAGTGGTGGACTAATCTGTAGAAAATAGAATGACACGCTAAGACGGTGTTCACACAGGGCAATTTTCGTTGCGCAACTTTTTATGTGTGGTTTGTTGTTACTTTTTCGTTCTGTTCAGTGGTGGACTAATCTGTAGAAAATAGAATGACACGCTAAGACGGTGTTCACACAGGGCAATTTTCGTTGCGCAGCTTTTAATTCAGCTGGGAGAAAGAAAGAGAAAAACTGTTTTGCTTTCTCTGTCTTTCTCTTGGCTGAATTAAAAGTTGCGCAACGAAAATTGCCCTGTGTGAACCCCGTCTAAGTGACAGTCGAGAGTGCGTATTTATTAGTTTGTTGTAGTGTCATATATTACACATTTTTTGTTAAGTCAGACAATATTTTCTTAATTCAAGATTTTTCAAAGATTTAAATATATTTTTGTCAAATCAAAAACCATGGACGATGCAATGCTCCTGTTGTTTGGTACATTTTGCACACATTTATAAAATTAATTCCTACAATTCAAATTCATTGTTCCCTTTTTTCTATTCAAACAAAATAATTTTTACGAAAAGTAATAACTAATGAGGCCTTAAGCTATCGCATCATTTATATGTATTTTGATGAGAAGAAATAATTACAAAATATATATGGTTGTAAATGTATAATTCAATCATAGTATGTTTGTTACTCTTAGATTATCGTTATATCACCTATATTAATATTTACTATTTTTTGTTTTCTCTCACATATCAGATGTACATTTTTAACCGTTTTTTAAATTCTTTTTACAGGTAAGTCGACATCATGACTACTTATGTAAGTATGTAATTATACTTAATGTTTAGTTTATAACTCATGTTATTCAAAATAACGCATTTTAATTCCTGTAATAAAATAACAGTGATCCTAACCATTCCCTGCGTGATAGTTGCAACCGCACTCGTCCCACGACGTGTAAATAGTATTATAGTTATCGATACTAACTATAGGACTAGACGATAGCACTAGATCTGAGACAAATCACATACAGCGCAATTATAAATATTCGCAGGGAATTTGTTTCATAAGGAAAGGTTTTTCTCGAAAAAAAATGTCTCCAATTAATTCAAACTCCCTTCTGTTTTGTGGGGGAAACTTTTTAAAGGAAAACCCAAACTTAAATATTTTTTAAAATATCTACTTTTTAGCTTTTTATTTTTTCTCCCTTTTACACGGTGTATAAAAACGGACTGAAAAGTAAAATGAGGGAAGTTTTATTCATAATAGGAGAAAAAAAGGAAAAAGGGAAAAATTTCATGAGGAATTTCTGTTTATAATTGGGCTGATAGTATCTAAGTAAATTGACATATGATTTCTTATTGAAACAGAGCCAGTCCTTATCGCATAGGAATTCGTACCGTAATTATATTGAAAAATGTTTACTGTCACATAACGAGTTAAAATTGATCAAATAAATCAAAAAAACTCAACTAGTTGACAAAAAAAAAACAAAAAGCAATAATACTTAAGTATTAATCAAACCAAAAAAGTTTGTCTTAAGTAAAAAACAAAAATTAGAAAGAAAAATGGTACATGAGATAAAACCAACATGTAACAATGGGTTAATTTAACGTTAATTAGTGATGGTAAAATTTGAATATTGACAGTGGTAAAGCGGTGTTTACTGTAAAAACAACTAATAATACTCTCGTATGCTTTTTGTAGACATTATTTGTATAAATACAAATGTGAAATCACATTCAACCGAGCCACCTAAACAGTGGCGGATACATGAAAACACACATGAACACTGATGATGGGAGTGTAGCGGCTCCCGAAAAACAACGTTGTTTCTGTTCTGCCGTGTAAGTTGAAATTAATTAGTGTTAAAATTTTCCCTTGTTGCTTTGGAATATTGTCTCATGTCCAATTCTTTCTGACTAAAAATGTTACGAACTTTAGCCAAAACAATAATCACTTTGGATTAAAAACAAAATACTAGTTAAGTGGCATTTTACAAATTTCGTGATGTCTCAAACACTGATTAAGATTCTCTTGAATAGTTCATTAATAGGTTGCATAAGAAGTATCAACTAAACACCTACTGGGCCATAAAAATGTTAAACTGGCTGATACCTTTGATTTCGAATGTTAGAACTCGGTGCGATACCATCCTTCAAGAAACCAGTTGCGTGACTACTTTTGTGCCAGTGCTTGGTAGGGATGCAACATCGCTCTTAAAAACATCGATATTTGAAAATATTGCTATTTTTCCGATGAACATCGATGTTAAAAGACATCGTTAATAGAAGCGATACATCGGTGTTTTTCCGATGATTTGATTTTCTCATTATTAAATGAATTAATATGTAATCAGAAACAATTAACAACGTTTAAAAAAATGGATTCATTGGTAAATATGTGGATGCAAATGAGACATACTTATCAGCATAACAAAATATATATTTAATAATTCAAATTCAAGATTTATTTATCATAATTTTATTTGTTTTAATTACAATCTAATAATTTTGAAACGGAGCTAAGGAACATAAGCTTTGTTAAACTAGTCCCCAGGCGGTAAATTACGCCATTCGATATTGAACGAAAATTTCAATACAAATTGGAATTTCTACCGATTTCGAATGCCGTAATTTGCTCCCCGAAGTCTATTTCTGTCCTGAGTGATGGCTGCCCCAGCTTCCGATAGCAAACGCTTGCTTGGCACAGACGTTGCAACTATGGGTAGATATGGCATTAAAATCATTGAAGGTTTAGAAAACAGAGATTTCGTATCCTCCCAAATCTCAACTTCATCTCTTTTGTTTTTTTTTGCTGAAGTTTGACAAAAATAGATGTGCAATTGATCATCTGTTCTTATACACTAACCTTATTAATCAGAATTGGAATGAACGATGTCAAAGTTTTTTTTTTAATTTTGACGCCGATGTATCGGCACCAAAACATCCATGTTTCTTAACGATACAACGATATTTCAGCATATTTCGCAATTGCAAATATTTCCGTCCATTGTGAATTTGCAGTACTTCTTGACTTCACTGTTGATTGTCAAAAAAAATTTTTTTCTTAACAAAAGTTCTTGGAGATAATCACCCTGATTAATATGTATATATCGAAGTCAAATTTTACACTGCGACCATTTGTCCTAGATTAAAGAAAACATGAACGCAATCAATGCGACGGAGCGTCACAGTCTTGTAGTCGGTTGTCTTGTTTCTCTGCTAGCGGTTTTGAATTAAGTGTTGCATACTTTGAGTAAATATAAACAAGTGGTTTTAATTGTTGCATATTTAAAAAGGAGTAACAAGTGCATGAGGGTATATATTTTTTATTAATGTAGAGCAGCAGTTTTGGGGATTTGTTCCTAAATAGGGGATTTTTTGTGATTGGGGATAAAAATTTCGGGAAAATCCCCAGGGGATTTTTTTAAGAAAACCCCCTTTTTTGCTGGGGATTTTCGGGACAATATATTGTTATAAATCTTGTTATTTAGTTTTTATTTTCTTTTTGTATTCAAATTCATGCACAAATTATATTTATCTGCTTGATGATGGTAACATTGAAAAAATTTGCAACAGAATACAGTATGATTTAGTAGAAGCTCTTTGAATAGATACACTTTAAAAATAATTCAGTTTACAGTGCCGAATTTATTCCATCTTCTCAAATGCCAACACAAAAAAATTGCATTGGCTGATAAATCAGAAGATTTTGATTCCGAATTTTTTTGTGCGTTACTGTTTATTAATTAATTCTAATTAAGTAAATAAATATAAGCATGTCTTTCCTTTGACATAATATTATTTAATTTTTAAGTATAAGTGGAATGAGATTATTTGATTATGTTCCAATTATAAATTAACAAATAACAAAAAGCTTTATTATATTTAATTAAAGAATTTTTACAAATAAATGTTAAATATTCCAGAAGAATGAATCTAACTGTTGTGACTGAGAAATATTGAATTTGACAAAGTGTTCCTGTTATTTGTTAATTTATAAGCTTGAAAATTCTTATTACAGATCTGTGGGGATAAGGTATAAAATAAAACTGGGAACCCTGGTGTAGACTAAAAATATACTCTACCATTTTGCACAAGATTGTGAATATAGTTATTAAATAATATAAGAATAACATAATGATGTGCAGAGGAGTTATGCAATCACATTTTGTTCTTGTTGCATGTGGTATTTTTGTAAAAGTTTTCTTTTTTTTGTGCTTCACATTATTCCCCGGAACGAAATGTAAAAAAATTTTACCAAAATATGTGAAAACAGTAAAAAAAGTAAATGATTTCATATAAAAGCTGACACTCCAAGAACATTTTAGTGCCATTAATGAAAAACTAAATTTATTTCGAATTATTTGTTATTGTTATTTGATTGTCATTATATTCATAAATGATATTTTATATTTAGTATGTGCGAGGGCAAAAGCTTTTTGGGCCACAATATCAACATTTTTTTATTTAAACTAGATACATTTTTAATAAAAGAACCTTGAAAGAAATTTTAAGTTTTCAGTTGCGTAGACCGGTTTCTATATTCACTACTAGCATGATTTTTCAAACATCTCATTTACTCACTCACGGGCTGGACAGATTTAAAACCACTCTGCCATCTGGTACGTCTAGACTCAAGACTGTAAACATAACAAGCATAATTTTAAATGAAGTCAAGCAAAAATATGAGAAAGCAAGTATTTGATATATGACAAAAGTCAATAACAAAGATCACTTAATATAAATTAGACGCACATAAATACAATCATACGTACATACGAGTATGTTTATGCTAAATGTGCATATTTATGAATATTTTGGATTTTGGCAAATAGGAACAAAAGGGTTCTCTGTGGGCCTTATATAGGTCCCACACAGCAAATATATGTTCAAAATATTTTATTAAGTAATTCATTTATAGTGACTTAGGTCGAAGCCACGCAATGAGCGGCAGATCGGCGAGTTCGAGCGGCAAGTGGCTTATTACTGAGCGTCATTTCTGTGCGGTTAGTTGTCAAAATGTCATTGTGCAACGCATTTGAATTGCAGGTCAACAGATTTATAGAGTCCTTATGCTCTTTCAGTCAGCTTCTTAGCAAGTCTTACACTTTCTAGGAGGCCCGAATCCCACATCTGGCAGATTTCGATTCAGCGTACCTAAATTCAATTAGAAAAGTTATGCTACAAAAACTGTTTCCGCAAAATGTTTAATTCGGCATTTCACCAATCGTAAAAGTTTTCGCATGAAGTATGAAACAAATATCATCGTTTCAATGTGAAAAGTTAGCTTTTTATTGGAATGTTTCTATTAATCTCGTGGTTCAAACCGAAAGACCAATCAATTAAATCCTTGTGGCGGCAGCGGTATAATATTTTCATGCAAAAGTATAATACTTGAAAAACAAAAAATACTTTAATAAATGTGTTTCTTTACCATTTATTTCGCTTATTATAATGTTTAATATCTAAAAGTTATTTAAAAATACTTGTAGGTATCTTTTCAGTACAACAGAAGAAGTATTCAGTTCTTACAATCGGTGGAACGGTATCGCAACATTAAGAAAAGCCGGCTGCTCGCCAACAGCCACGGGATGATTTATATTTTCTTAAATACTTATGAAAAAATTTTTTAAAACAATTTAAATTCTATACTTATGCCATTTTCTTTGCTAAAAAAAATTTAACATTTCTTTTAATTTTTATGAAAAAAATTTAAATAATTTTGCTTTGTAAGTGATGATGCAATAATTTCTAATAAACTCACTATTTAAAAAAATCATTATATTGCAAATTTTAAATGAAAAGGGCAATAAATGTTACACTTTTTTCTAGAAAAGAAAACGCCATTAATTGAAAAAGATTTAAAGATTTATTTAAATTTTATTTTATTGTAGAAATACTTCTCGCATCGTTTTTAAATCTGATAAATTTTGACGGCGTTAGTGAAAAACTTTTCATCCACATAATATTGCTACAGAAACACTTTTACTCACACTTTTTCAATAATTGTTGGAACATAATTTAAATGTCACATAGGTAGTTCTCGTAACGTATAGATACAGAAATACTTGGGTGAGGAAGCCCATCATTTGTTTCAATTCACATCGTTTTTGTTTCAAGTGATTGCTTTCATGCGAAAACTTTTGCGATGTGAGAAATACAAAAACGAGGTAGAGATAATATTTTTATTTTTGTTTATATTATTATTGTCTTGTTTTGCATTCTTAATCTTTATGATTTGTTAGGCGGTATAACTATTAGATTGGGCTTACGCTGTTTACATATAAAGCAAAACTAAGAGAAACCTATACAGTCATGGGCAGAGAAATAGCGCATTTACTCACAGTCTAGGCATTGCTTGAGGAGAAAATGTAAGGGTATCTGCATCTACTTGATGTCAGATAGATAGGCAGCGCTCAAGGTCATAATCTCTTATGAGATCAGGTCGGGCGTTGGCATGGACTATGTAACATTTTTAAATTAACTTGGCGCTCAAAATAAACTGACGTTATGCTGGATGCCTGGCCATGAGGTCCACGCAGGAAACGAACGGGCTGACTGTCTAGCTAACAGAGGAGCCCAGCGTAGGTTTATAGGACCAGATACTAAAGAAGAAGAAACGCCGGAGCACATTCTCTGTGACTGTCCGGCGGTGGCGGCATGCAGAATGAAGTTCCTTGGGGGGATTTTTATGACTCAAGTGAAATATACAATATCTCACCATGTAGAGTAAGAGGCTTCATTCGTAGCCTTAATCTACTTTAGTGAACACTCGGGCTGCACAAAATATCCTCGTCGTCGTCTCGCTGCTTGTGGCGTTTACATAATTACCCAAATGAATTCATTCTTCTTTATGTTTGCAGAGAGTTATTGACCTCATCTCGATCAACGAACAAGCACTGTATTCACTTTGACTATTGCACGTGATCCATTTTGATCCTTCTGTTTTGTAATTATATTAAGGTAGAAATTTTTGTAGACGAAATGCTTTTCGGAAAGTTTGGCTATTTCTCTGCTCTTTGTTGTCTATACAAAATATGAAAAAAAAACAAGTTATACTAAACGTATTGAATAATTAAAAGGGAAGATTTGTTTGTCGTGAAAAAGACAACAAAAAACAAAACGCGTGCTATGACATAAAATACGTTTAGATCAAAAATGAATTTTGTGCCAATTAAAAAGTTATCTTATAGAATGTTTTCTAGACTAAGTGAAGTTCGTTACTTATTTCTATGATATTCACATTCGTATGTGTTTCTGTTTTCTAATAGCAAGTCCGTCTGGCTGTGTAAAGGGTGAAATGGGTTTTGCGAAGACCCTAGACAATATCAGCATATCGTCGCGTTTCTTCTTAAAACGTAAACACGTATGGTGGCAAATGTTATTTTCTATCATAAAAACCAAAAAAGTAAATTTCGAAAAAAATGGCACTTACATGTTTTAAGAAGAAACGAGATCTCTCAGATATTCTCCAGCCAAGTTTGAAATTTACCTTTTCTGTTGACTGGGAAATTCGTAATAAAAAATTCTTAACTTACTTAATTTGTGTCGCTCTCTAATTTTTCGGTGTAGAGCGTGTGACACTTTCCTAAATAATTAGCGGTATGTATCATAAGCAAAACTGCTTAGTAAGAATTGTCATATTACTCGTATCCTGCAACGCTTACAATTTGTTCAAATCTATTTTACTATTTGAGAAATAACATTATTATCTAACAAAGCAAAATTTCTTTACTACAATTTATTGTTTTTTTTATATTTCCAAATATTTTTATCTCCGTAAAATTTACAAACTCTTCCATATGCACACAGAAAAAAATGTTGAACATAAACAATATGAACGAATTTGTTAGTCGTTGTTCACATGGTGAAATAAACAAATGGCATTACTAGGGCTACAACTACAAAATTACAGCAACAAAAAGGAATTTTTGTTTGTGTAAAGTTTATCGAAATGTCAATAATTATTGTAAACAAAAATTAAATTAGTGAAAATTGTTTTAATTTAAAGAAAATAGATAAAAATTAAATGCAAAATACCAAAATAATTGCTTTAATTAAAGTAAATAGAAAAAATGAAGTGAAAAATACTAGATTCAATCGTGATCCCTTTTTAAGTGTGGACATGGTGAAATTATTTAATCATGGGTGTGGATATTCAACCAAAAGCAAATGCTAATAATAATTGCTATCGTCTGAACTTCTGGTGGTACTGAAGCCCATATCTTAATTTGGAACATTAAACCATGCATGGGGATCGATTCAATTGAACAAAGAGGCTTAAATATAGTAAAATGTTTACGGAATGAAGATGATGAAAGCTTAGTTTTTATTTGGAAACAGAAGTCGGAAAGTAAACTATTGAATTTTTTGAACTCTACAAATAAGGAAGACAAGGAAGTGTGGATTACTTTGAAAGTATTGCGGGGCCATATAGAAGATAGTGGCACTTTAAAAACAAACACAAATTTATTAGTACAAATTATAAAATTATAAAAAAAAATAAACACAAATCGAACAAACAAAAAATTTGATATTTTGTATATATATAGAGATGGGATCGTGAGTGACTTTTCACTCACGCTCATACACACTCACGATAAAAAAATTTACTCATCTTAAATTTTTGGCTCACGTTCATGCATGGTCATGTGAGTGGAAAAACAGTTATTCACAATCACGAAAACTTACGCTCACGAAATACTCGAAGAAAAAACTTCCAATTAATTAAAAAATAAAAATAAATTATTATTATTACTGTTGCGTTCTGCTAGTCTGATGAATATTTTATTAATAAAACTAATTTTAAATTATCAAAAAAAAAAACTTAAATTAAAAGAGACATGGGTAAAGTCAGATTTGAACTTAAGCCTAACAATTGCTTTCAATATAAACCAAAAACAATTTAACTATGTAATTACGTAAAAACATTAATTATTAAAAACGAGGGTAGTCGTCAGATTTTTAAATAAACTCAATTACAAATTTTTTGTTGCCCACACTTTTTAGTATTAGCCAAATTAATTAATTGATCAAATTAAAATTATTTCACTCTTATTTCTTTTCAATTGTTTATATTAATCAGCTGTTCATTATCGAATTATTCATAAAGGCGTTTCTAAGGCGTAACTGTTGGGCTCAACAGTTGGCAACAGTTCCACTGAACAGCTACGTCTTATGGATGCGCCCATTAAGAATGATATTTACGTATACAAAGTAAAAATAAAATGTATCTCAATGTATATTAATATCAGGTAATCGTATTCCTACAACAATACAAAAACAACAACGATTTCTTACAAAATCTTTATCTCGTTGCCAGACTTTTTTCCATAACAAAGAATCACTTTTGACTGCAAAAAATTAATCAGCTGTTGCTAGTCTTAGATAATGCGATAACCTGGTATCAATATGTCTTGATTTATCTATTACTGCCCCTATTATGATTCACAACTAAATTGATAGTTGAGTTGCAGTTGTCAAATTCTTATTATGGACTACAACTTAAGTTTCAATCAGCTGTTCATTTAGTTGTATTCGTTAAGTTGTTGCCCGTATTCTGATTAACAACGAAGACAAATAAAATTTGTTGTGAATCATAAAAAAAATTGTAATTGTTGTAACATTGACAACTCAACTAAGTTGAGTTGTGAATTATAATATGTGCATACAAACTGTTTGGTTCAGGGGCAAGAGTTCTGACTACCAGTTTTGCGGCTTTCAGGTGTGACACTGAATTTTTAAAAAGTTTTTAAAAACAAAAATTCTGCTCAGTTGATTATAAAGTTCTTAACTAGAGATGCATTCGATACCGACATATCGGTGTCGGCGAAATTTTTATCGTTTTCAAATGAGTTCTGTCGCCTCTGATAGACTGTTTTCCACTGCAGGCAGGTGTCTATGTCAAATTTTGCATTTGCAGAAATTTTTATGTTTGTTTACATTTGTATTTGTACAGAACGATGGAGTAAAAAGAATTTTAAGAAATTTAAATTTTTAAGAATTTTACCTTGAATTCTATGTCAATACGCGTATCGGTATCGTCGAAATTTGTTTGGAATATTCGATGCATCTTTATTTTTAATCTTAATGTATAAGAGTGTGCTAAACGGTAGAAAAGTACTATTGTAAAAAAAATATTTGTTTGTGGGGAAACAATATCATATATCTGCTGTGTCAAATGGCATGTTTTTTTGACAATATAAAATTTTGACGTCTGTGAAAAAATTTGCTTTAGCAGGTAAACAAGCTGATAAAAAAAATTGCTACGACGGCGAGGGAAACCATTTGACTACAAGCTGTAGGTTTTTAAAATAAAATTTTAAAAGCACATTTTTATACACATAAAATAAAATTCTCTGATGTAGCGAAAAATAGTATAATGTGAATTAAATTAAAATAAACAACGCATATTTCAAAGTCTATACATTTAAAGTGCCCTGGAGACGATAAAAAAAAACACGTCAATCAGTGCATATGTGTGAGTGTCGTGTTTTTGTCGTTTAAAGGGAGACATAAAAATAAAATTGTCAATCATTTGTATTTTGACTTCGCCGATTTCTTTTCCAAATATGTCGTCATTAAGTACATAGGTGGCAGCATAACAACAATAAATAGCAAAATCAGATAATGCCTGCCAAAAAACGAAAAAAATACATACGTTTGACACTTTATACACAAAACTACCAAACCAAAAATTAACAAGTGTCCTGTGCTGCCACCTTTCTACTTGGATAACAAAACAACTGAAATTTTCTATCGTCAGTCACAATTGGAGACTATCAAAATAATTATACGTCAAAATAAAATATCAAAATTTTTGATTTTCATCAATCAGAGCCGACAACGTATAGGTGTACCCAAAAAAGCACGACTGCACGCACACACAACGTTCATGTGTTTTTTTGATCGTCTTCAGGGCACTTAAGAGCCTTAAAAATTCGATGTATTTGGCGACAGTTGGAATTTTAAAATACGACAGCGGTGGTTTTAGACCTTGTTTTATGATACCATGCTTCCAATTTGCTGCTTGTCAAAAATGTATGTATGTATGTATCTACAGTGTTAAAAATTCTTCTACTCCCCAGGGCTAGTGAAATTTGATTCACCTCAGAAGTGTCAAAAATTTACTTACAATAGTACTTTGCTACCGTTTAGCACACGCCCTATGTATGAAATAGTATGAATATTTACATAAGTAGTACATAGAAATTGATTTGATATATTTGTGTATGTACTCGTATTTACATATGTACATATGTAAGTAATTATTTTTTGGTTTTGTGTTTGTATGCCAAAATTAATGAAATTATGTATTGAGTTACACAAGCTTTAAATTCATACATACAAATATATGTAAATAATAGTTCGTTTTAAGAACGTATAAAACATACATTTTCTCGATTTTATTAGAAAAAAGAAATCATTACAAATCACCTCGTTAATTCAAAGACCCAATTATTTTTTATTCCAAAACGTTATTGTGTGTTTGAAGAAACAGTTCAGGGGAATGACAGACACCGTTCAATAAACTGGTGGATGACGTTGTTTTGTATTTGGTAGTGAGTATGTATGTATGTATGTACATATGTATGTATCAATGGTATTACTTTAGACATGTGGCACAATTGCGCAGTAAACTTAGTTTAAAGAAAAAACTTACGAAATATGTACATATGTATAAAGGGAAAAACGTGTGAATATATTTCACACAATCGCAATGCACGCGCAAACACATACTTGTACTATAATACGGCGGCATTTTAAAAAGGCTTTTAAGATGTGAGAAAAAGATTAGTTGTTCACAGGAAGGGCGTGCCATTGATTTTTTTAGCCCCCACAATGTATTTTATCAGAAAGTAAACATGGCTACTTTCAAAAGTGAAGAGATTTTCAAACATGTTCATGGATCAGAAACAACAATTCTGCACACAGAACATATTTGAGGATAAATTGTTTGAAACGATTTCATAACGGTTTTACAATTAGAGTTATCGCAATCGCAGTAGAATTTTACTTGTGTATTTATGAACTCAAAAAAATTTAACTTGTTAGAAGAAAATTGAATTTTTTTATACAAAATTCTACAGTTTTATTTTATTATTTATATGAAGTAAAAATAAAATGCATGTCTTACAATTTGTATGGCGGAAAGGAAAAATTATGACTGACACTGTTCAGGTCCGCCAAGTTCAATACTCCGATTTTTGAAAATATTTTTAAAACTTCAAACAATATGTTCAGTTTACTTCATATTATTTATTAAAAAGTTCTAAGCCTGAAAGAAAACTTAAAAAAAACTTGTTGGATTCATACTATTTACGTACAAATTAATTGAATATCATTAAATTTTGAATAGGCTCCACAATTAAAATTCAAAACTGTCCCGAAATGAAAAATTTAACGGCCTCTTACCAAAAATTAAAAGCGTGAAAAATAGCCCAAATTAAAAATAGCTCCATAATAAAAAATTTTAAATTGCCCCAAAATTTTTTTCTAATCACAGAAGTACAATTTTTTGGGGTCATTTCAATATATTATTTTTGGTAGATTTTACCTATAATTTGGGGATACTTTCTGAATTTTTTAGTTTGTGAAAAATGAAAAATTACCCCAAAATTTTAAATGAGAAATGACCCCAAAATATTTAGGATACTTCCGGTTTACCTGATATTCATATATAAAATGTTCGATGAATTTAATATCACTAATATTACAAATGTGAAAGTTTGGATGTATATTTGTTAATCAATCACACCAAAACGGCTGAACGGATCTGGATAAACTTTGGCAAAGATATAGATTATAATCTGGAATAGCACATAGGCTCCTTTTTATACCGGTAAAATAATTGATTTCCGTGGGATAGATTTGTAATGAGTTTTCATACAGCAAAGGATAGCCTTGATTATTATAATCATAAAAGTTTGCTTACAAGGGGTGCAGAAAAGGACGTAGAGGTGCCAGGTGTAGCTACTAAGTTAAAAACTTTAAAAATATAAGGGCTACAAAAAAGGATATCCTTTTTAATTGCGGGCTACACCGCGGAAAAACTAGCAGAGCGCTTGATTAAATGTATCGCTCTTAAAGAAGTTTATGTTGAGAATTAAAACGCTTTTTTGCCGAAACAATTTTATTTTATCCAGAAAGTCACGGAATTATCAAACTGCCCTCGTACACATGTAACAGTTGCTTATCAGTTATTTTGATCTAGAGAACGAACCGTGAACAACTTTTCACTCACAGTGTATTGAAAAATTAGCTACAATCGCTAATACTCCTGATCCCGCAACGATCACGGAAAATCTCATGATAGCGAAATTATTATCCAAATATTTTGTACCACTTTCATTTGCATTTAACTGCCTGGCCCACGATGTCGAACGATATCGTTCTTCATGAAATTACATTTAAAAAGAAAAATAAAACATTTAGAATTTGTTTTTTGTTTTAAATGTAATTTCATAAAAGAACGATGTCGTTCGACAACGTGGGACAGGGCGTAATAATTTTGTAACTGTTTTTCAGAAATCTCAAATCCAGAAATGAGCACATTCCAATCATTTCTCATACGCGCGTTCATACACGATCACGTGATTGGAGCGCAAAATGACTTGCAGTCAATCGTGATCATGCATGGTTCACGCGAATTCCGTGTGCGGTGTTCATCTCTACTTTGATCTTCTATGTTCGTTCTTCACGGGGTGCACGTAAAATAGCTAAACCCTTTAGCACAGTTTATAATTTATTCTGCTTTTCCTACCTGTCAAGCTCCTTATAAAACAACATATTTTATGTATGGAGTTTGTTTGACACTTTCAAAATGCAAATGTTTTTGTTGTAGAAGTGATCTTACCTGTTTAATCTGCCTTGTTTGCTCGTTACAAAATGTGTGCTTGGTAAGACGAGTTAATTGCAAACTGACTGGAAATTTGACCTTTAAACTATCTCTGGCATATCATAATAATTAAAATAATCGTTTCTGGATTATTCGCATAGAATCGGTCGTTAATGGTATCCATCAAGAAAATGTCTAAATGGGTCAAATCGCAGCTTCAATTCGGCCAATGGACATTGCCCAGGCAGCTGATAACACGATTTTTCGATGATTTGTTTGCCAAATCAATGGAAAAGTAATCTGGGAGAAGTTAGGAAAAAAAATATTAAAAAAAACTTCTCCCATAAAATTTGTTTGTGGGCGGTTCCGTTATATTGGCGGACACATTTCCCTCTAATTTGTTACAAATGCAGACATAAAAATAAGCGGAACGGTTAAAACAAATACTGGGCGAATTAACTTAACTTACACAAGATCAAATTCAGAACGAATTGTAAAAATTGTTTGAAAACGCTGTTCTGGAAAATCATTTTTTTCTGAGTTGCATTATTTTAGCGGCTAGGGAATGATGTATAAAGATGTGCGTATATAAACTGAGTCTAATGTTCTTTTTATAAGCCGCAACCGGTGGAAAGTTTGAAAGTTTTTTTTATGAACTTTTGTCCTCATAGTCTTTAGCTTAGCTGTGGTTCGTGGTTCCATAAATCTAGCTAGCCATATTTTCTTTGACTTATGGTTGTTCTCAGTGTTCTGTTTTAGCTATATCGCTTATTTGCAGCAATATCGTCATATTAAAAAATATTGATTTTTGAATTAACAATGCAGAGATCATCGTCATATCGCAATTTATCTTGTGTCAAAAATTCTACTCTTCCATCAAAAAAGTATGTACATATGTGTTTTAATTTATAGCTTTAAAGACGTTTTTTGTAAATTATCTCTTTTAGTTACAACGACGCTGCAGCAAATGAGCGCTGTTGTGCTTTCTTTTTATACAGGTACGCACTACCTATTAAATCCTATTCTGATGATTCTAAATTTTCAGACTGTTGGCAATTTTCATGATTGGAATGCATTTTTCCTAACCTGTCGCCGATATCTGACGATAGCTTATCAATACAATTAATTGAGTCGAAAAATCTATTGCAATTCGTATAGTTTTTCGCCAAAAAAAGTCAATGAGAATTTGCTACAAAAATTCGCTTGCTTTTCAATATTCCAGAATATAGTTATGTAAATAAAGGCTATTTTTTAAACGTGCATATTTCCAAGTGTGTATAAACATTTAGCAATCGATATTGTGCCATCGATTTTTCGATAGCTTTTAGCATGGGGAAAAAATCATTTTCGAGGCGTCAAAATTTCTTTTTCTCAACTTTTATTTTTAAGGCGATTTTTTAAATATTACCTTTCCAAGGTGAAATTTATTTTTAATTATTATTGAATTATTTTTGATGTAACTGAATTATTTATTAATGAAAATATGAATTTTTTTGTTAATGAAAATGGCAGTTTGCTCTTATTTGCCGAAATGTGTGAAAAAAACCTTAAAAATAAAAGTTAAGAAAAAGTAAAAAAAAAATAAATTTGGGCTCCCCGAAAATGAGTTTTTTGATATTTCGCAGGGAAATTTTTTTTGCTCATGCCAAAAGCTATCGAAAAATCGATGGCACAATATCGAAAAAATTTTATATTTACAAATCGGCCCGCCCTAATGTACATAACGTCATATGAAAAGTAAAACCATGTAAGTAACAAAAATGTCAAAATTATTGAATATTGTGTAGGTACCATGTGAATATGAACGTTCCAACAAACTATAATATTTTGTCAAAATATAGGTGAGTGAGTCTGTTAATTTTATGCAAGTTTCGAAGAAACGTTTTTTTTTTCAGCTTGCTTACTTAAATATTGTATTAAGCTTCTTCCGTCTCCTGTAAAATCGAAAAAAGTGTAGTTACATGGTTTTACGTTTTATATGACGATATGTATGTACATACATATGGATATGTTTTTTCTAACAAAATTTTTTTCAATACGTAGTTAGCTTTTGCCTGCATATTAACTCCAAAGTTACATGAGCTGTAAAAATTGTCTGGCTTACATTTAAGAGCATGTTTCAATGTGTTACTCTACAAAGCAACATGCGTTTAAGAAAACCGCCTTATACCTACTTAATTGTTTGGTTTTGTTGTTAAGAAACATTATCCCTGTCGCATTTGAAATGTGATTTAAAGGCATTAAAATTTCTAAACTTAAAGCACTTTTCAGCCAGACCTCATATAAATTGTATCTATTTTAATACAGCCTGAAGAATGCTACAAATATATATACTTCCGTTAGTGTTTTTAACATTTTAAGAATAAAAGCCATGCTAATTTATAGAAAAAATTCAATAGATATAAAAATGTAAATAAAGCACAAAAAAAAATAACAAATTCCCCATAAAAATAAAACTTAAATGAAAAAAAGCTCTTCATGCAAAATATCTAAACAATTTTTTTTGTAAATTTCGAATGCGAAATAATAAAAGAAAAAAAAAACAAAAAATAATTGTATAAACAAATACGGTTGATACTTTCTGAATTGTTTAAAAAAAAGCGCCAAATATGTATGGTATGCCTGTTGAAAAGAGTAGAAAAAGAGAAATAAGACAAATTAATGAAAAATGGGAAGAATAACAATAAAAGATTTAATATCCACAATTCATTCCGAACGATTGAAATGAAAAAGAAAGCAAAACAAAGAGAACTAACAAAAACACGTGGTTTTCAAGTTCACTTTTCGTATTTTATTTAAAAAAAACACACCAACATACAAGTTTTTAGCAAAAACACACTGCACGAACGTCGATACAAAAGCTACGACAATATTAACGACCTCACACAGCAGTCATACTCACAGATACTCACACACATACGAGAGATCTATAAAATTACTTAGTAGTAGTAATTTTAGTGACGATTACAACGAATCCAACAACAACAGCAACAGCAACAACAACTAGATTGTTCATCAACGATAAAATAGTGTAAGAAATCCACAGTGGAACACCAGAATCAAAGATACAATGGCAAAATATTGTATCTGTATTATTGTTGTTGTTGTTGTACATATGTAATTGCTGCTGTTTAACACATGCTAAGCAAAAAATAAAAAATTAAATAGCCCAGAACTAAAATAGCAAAACGAAAAGAATTTTAATAAGATCGGGTATTTAGCAGAGCCTAAAAGGTATCAATTCATAGCAGGCATACCTAAATGGGAGCGTCGCGTTAGCACAGGGTACGTACATACATATTCATATATGTATGTATATACAATGCATTCTAAAAAAATTGCTCTGAATGTACCGTAAATACTAAAGCCCTGCACAGTTTGTTTCGTTTGAAACACTAATGTTGCGATGCACATACATACATATGTATGTATGTATGTATGCATGTATACAGAAAATCATTACTGAAAAAACATTTTGATTCGACTTGTAGTACACAGTTGAGGCTCTGAACAGTCCACAAATAAAAAAAAATCTAATTGTACTTTTCACACAATCTTGTTTTCTTCATATTTATCAAGGCAGTTTTTCTTTTGTCAGAAAACTAGGTCCAAAGTCTTTAACAGCTGTCTAGAAAGCGTTTATGAATAGAAGTGCATTATAAGCTGGTAGTTAAATTTGAGATGCATCATAACTAGTTTCAAATCAAAATAGTGAGTATGAATATGCCCCATTGAAATTTCTGAAATGTTTATTATAAAACATGTCTCAAAGTATATTTGCACAAAAAAAATGTGTAGAAAAATCAATAGAAATTGATATATAAAATCATAAAATCAATTTAAAACCCGTTTCTGTCATGTTTCATTTAAAGAAAAAAAAAACTATTTATTTTCGTATGTTTAAAATTCACGGATTTAATTTCATCAAATTAGTTAACTTTTCCTCTATTGCTGTTTTTAATTTATAAATTTGAATATGTAAAGGGTGTTTTTTAAGCTAGATAGAACTTTAAATTGTAAAAAGTAACACAAAAAATTAAATTTTGATGAAACATTTCTTTTTATTTGTTTCAGTATACTCTGACAAATCATCATGAATAGACGCACGCTTGAACAACGCTACGAAATTATCCAAATTTACTTTGAAAATCAGTCGTCGATTTTGTTTGTTGTTTTATCGCAAAATTGTGTTCAGCGATGAGGCGCATTTTTGGCTTAACGGGTTTGTTAATAAGCAAAATTGCCACATATGGAGTGAGACCAATCCACAAGAGACCCTACAGACTCCATTACATGCAGAAAAATGCACCGTTTGGTGCGGTTTTCACGCTGGTGGCATCATCGGACCTTATTTCTTCAAAAATGAGGCCGGAGCTCGCGTTACGGTCAATGGAGATCGTTACCGCACCATGATCAATGATTTTTTGTTTGAAAATATGGATGACATTGATCCGGAGGAGATGTGGTTTCAACAGGATGGCGCTACGTGCCATACGGCGAACGCAACCATCGACTTATTGAAATCAAAATTTGGCGATAAGTTGATTTCGAGAAATGGACCTGTCAATTGGCCTCCAAGGTCGTGCGATTTGACACCTCTCGATTATTTCCTGTGGGGCTACGTGAAGTCATTGGTTTATGCTGATAAACCAGCAACAATTGACGCCTTGGAGGCCAGCATTGTTCGTGTTATTCGTGAGATACGGCCAGCAGTGCTCGAAAAAGTGGCCCAAAATTGGACGTCCAGAATGCGCTTCGTCAAGAACAGCCGCGGTGCCCATATGCCCGAAATCATTTTCAAATGTTAATGTCACGTATTGATCTTTCGAATAAAAAAAAATTTTGATTACAGTTTAATTTTTTGTGTTATTTTTTACAATTTCAAGTTCTATCGGGCTTAAAAAAACACCCTATATATATATTTTTCAAAATAAAAAAGTAAATAGCACAAAATAGCTGACAATTTTTATTGTAATGGAAAATCGTTATTTTTATATTTAATATAAGTTTCATCTAAAAAGTAAATTTATTCATATAAAAATACGCGGAACTCAACGGAGCGATTCATATAAAGAAAACTTTTGTTTATCAATAAATCAAAAAGTCGTCTTCACGGAAAATTGTAAAAAATAATATATCTCTCCATTTCACAGTCTATTGTATGAATTTTTTGTATATAAATTATGAAGCATATATTATTTATGAAGCTGAACTTAGTGTAACTGTTTTAAAATAGAATTAATTTTAGTAGTTTTTAATCCAAAGTGATTATTATTTTTTTTTGGCTAATGTTCGTAACGTTTTTAGTCAAAGAATTGGACATGAGACAATATTCCAAAGGAACAAGGGAAAATTCTAACACTAATTAATTTCAACTTACACAGCAGAACAGAAACAACGTTGCTTTTCCGGAGCCGCTACACTCCCATCTTCAGTGTTAATGTGTGCTTCCATGTATCCGCCACTGTTTAGGTGGCTCGGTTGAATGTGATTTCAAATTTGTATTATCTTGAAAAACATTTTTATTTCTTTAAATTTACATTAAAACGACGTTTTCCATTTTCATTCACATTAGAAGCCACAGGTTGCAAATTTTCGCCATTTCTATAGAACACTGTTTCCATTTTTGGTGAATAGGAATAAAAAATAGAACCATTTGTCCTGAGAAAGTCATGTAAAAATCATCATAAAAATTATCCCAATTTTCTCTACTTTCGTATTCAAAATTCGGCATTTTTTTGACTTCTGTAAAAGCTCTCTTTTTAGTAGGTTGTAAATTGGACAATTGATTTCCACATTTTCACATTTGAATGTCAAAATCATTTTGTTGTGTGAAAATAAAGCAAAAACTTGCATTTATTTATGGTTGTATATTTGGCAAAGCTCATTAAAAACCACATAAAAAAATCGAGAAAATAAGAAAAGGTAAGAAATAAAACAAGTTCCTTAAGCTTTCTCATTCGCTTTATTTGTAGGTCGTGGTTTGCTGCTTTAGTCAAGCACACTTGTTCCTATAAATACGTGGTGTTGTTATAATATGTGCTGTTTACAAAATAAACAATTTGCCAGTGAGATGTACATATAAATATTCGCCAAATGTTGTAACTATTTGCCGACGTCACATCGTCAATATAAAAAATTAAGCTGTCGACAACAATTTACTACCAATAACAACAGCTTTGCCCGTATTCTCTAAGGTCTACAAAGTGGTAATAAAAGTAGTGTATTGTTGTCGACAGCGGATAGACAAGAGTTTTTTTTTGGTCTTGATATGATGTGACGTCTACAAATAGTTAAAGAATAAGAAGGATTACAAAATTTGCCGGAGACACTGAACTCATGGCGGGGCGCAATTTAATAATAAGCTAATTTCAGATTGATACATGATATTTATAAAGAAAAACAAGGTGATTATATTCTTTTCTAAACAAATCTTTAAAGAGTTACGTTAACATTTTTAAACTAATTTTTCAGTTGTATTTTGAATAACCTTTTTGGTCAGAAAAATAAATAAAAACAAAGTGCAAGCTTTCCAGCATTCCAGAAATTGTCTACAATTTTTAGAATGTGCCGTGCACTGGGTGCAGATTTAGCCTTGATTAAATTACTGCTTTTTTCATTGCCTATAATTTTTAAACAAAGGACCATAGTCCCTCAAGGACTTGGAAAAAAATATCAATGCAATTTTCAAGCCTTTCAAAATAAAGAAAATTGTTTGACTTTCATACATTATTCAGAATAACTCTGCTACCAAAATTTTCGATGTTTGGATCATATACTTCATTTAATATTTGTAATAAACTCAGCTTTCGTTTAAGTAAAACAATTAGAGTTTATTATTTAAATTATTTAATTTATTAATATCAATTTCGATTTATTGTTTAAATGGCTTTGCTGTACAAAAAGTGAATGAATACTTATAATCTAAAATGTATGAGTATTAAGAAAGTAGACAGTAAAAGGTTTTCAAAAATCCCTTTGTTATTGTGTTCATTTAGTAGCAAAAGTTTTTTTTAGAAAGCTTTACTCCTTGTTAAGAGAAATTGAATAATAATGCTCTTTATGGTAATTAAGTACCCTAAAATATTTAAAGAAAACAAAACCGGTTTGTCATGTTTTTTTTATTTTATTTTCGGAGATATGCAAAACCCAACGGTCTTGGAACAAAAAAGGTGATAAGGACTTTTTCGTTAGTCCTGCTACAAGCCCATGAAAATAAAAAAAAGATACATAAGCTTTTTTTGGGATCGCGGACACTGTAAATCGAAAACTAAAGACACAAAAGATCTAAAAAAATCAAAAGATCTATTTTTAAAGAAATAAATACGGCTGAGTAATGAGTGGCCACAGAAACTTTTCGAACACAGAAAAAAGTTTGAGCATATCGACTTTATAAATTTTAGCTATTAGAAAAGTCTGCTTTCATGAATTCTAAAAATCAAATTTATTTGAGGCAAATTGTGAATACAATTCCTTTCTATTATACGCTCGAAAATATGCATGTTACGTTTTAAGCTGAGTAAATACGGATTTCCAGGGGATGAAGTGCCTGTGGTAGTTGGGTCAGCAATCAAGGCGCTGGAGGATGACAGCGGCGAATATGGAAAGAAATCAATAGACAAATCGATGGAAAAGTTAGATGAATATGTGGCAGTTCCACCAAGGCCTGTGGATTTGCCATTTTTATTATCAATTGATGATGTATTTTCGATATCGGGGCGAGGGACGGTGGTAACTGGAAGAATAAAGAAGGAAGAGATAAAGACGGGAGAAGGGATAGAGACGCAAAAGACGATATGCACAGGTGTAGAAACGTTTAAGAAGTGGCTGGATAATATTTTTCTTAGTAGAATAGATGAGTGGGCAATAAATAGCCCAGTGGATAGCGTAGCTAAGTTGAAATTCAAAGAGCATGATTTCGTGCCGCAACTGGGGCATTATTTTTAAATTTTTATATTTTATACACAAGAATTTCGGATATTTTACGAAAGAATTTCATGGGGCGTAATTTCGTTAATATGTCGCATGGTTTTTTTCAGTGTGTGGCTTTTAGGTACTCAGAATTTTTGAAACAATTTAAAAAGAAACGTTAGGTTCAGTGCATATTATTTATTAAAGAGCTCTCTTAGCCTGAACGAAAAATACTAGAGATAAAAAAGTTATGTGGGATTCATACTATTTATGTAAAAAATCATTGAATAGAAGTATTTTTATGCTCAGTGTAAGAAAACTCATTAATTTTTTAAGTTTTAGAAATATTTGAGCTTAGGCGAAAAAAAGATATTGTCGTCAAGGTTTTCTGAAGACTTAAAGTCTGTTGTTTAACTATCATGAGGTATTTTTTGAGAAAAATCGGTCAATAACTGAGTCCAACTGATATATCGACAGAAAACTGGAGAGTTTTAATAATTCGAATTAATGTTTAACATCACAAGCATGTTTTTTCCGAAGATATTAAAAATATTTGCAATCGTGAAGAGCAAAAAAAGGAAGGCATTAAATAATTTCACATGATCTACTTTGCTAACTCATAGCTTCCATGGAGATATGGGGAGTTTGTTTTCAAAACTTATACTCGAATACATCGCTGTTGTGGCCGTTAGAGGTGGCTGGTCCAATTTCTAATATTTTCCCACTGCAGTTTTGCAATTGGCTTAGTAATACTTATTATGCCTTGAATTGTAATAATCTTAAAACGTTATTTTATAACCTGAAGCACTTCTTTGATTAATAAAAAATATCCTAGATAAGAGATTATGTAATTGGAAATTTTTTGTTTCGAAAGATTAATTTCTAAGGCAGCTGTACGAGGAATAAGTGTACTAAAGATAATGACTTCCTAAATGCTTAAAAGAAGCACAAAAACCAAAATACATTGCATTGCGTTGCATGTAGGTGAAACTTGCGCTTTCAAAAATCACATAAAGAAAGTACACGTATCAATATTGTAATGTTTACGTTCCAAAAAGAAACAAAAATATGTAAGCCGTGACAGCAGGTAGACAATAAGAGCAACGCAACCACTACAAAAAGAAGTCGTCCACAAATTTATGCTTCTCGTTGGATAAAACCACTTGTTGCTTCAATTACAAATACATAAATGAAAATTCTATGTATTGGCTCTCTTAGCTGTTTGTCCTTTTACGCTCTTTATCATTTAATAAATATTTACGATGAGATTTTTGGGGAAACCAACAAACACCTAAATATGTTTAGAAACGAAAAAGGCTGAGTAAATGCTTATGAGAGTTTGGGGTGGGTACAGAAATTTTCAAATAAATATCCTTAAAAAAGAACTATAAATTGTCACCACATAGTTAATTTGTGGGTTAGAAAGAGACCTAAATTTTTGTTTGTTAAGAAATCGCATGAATGTGCTAATGTTGCCATATAGACACTCTAAAGACTTTTCGTCCTTAATAATGTCTTGACTATTAAAGAAAGCGAGATTTCTTTAAGTTGTTCTCTTTTACACCTTAATAAAAAAAGTTCTTCAAAAAGTGCATTAATGTCTTTTTACGAGCCTTGTATTGTATGTGCGAGTTTACAAATGGGGGAGTGTCCAAGTTGTTACCTTAAAAATGAGCCTGCGCCTTAGGAACCTATTTGCAGGTTGTTTCTTTTTTCTTAACGCGCTGCAAATAAATTTTTAACACCATTGGCTGTTGTCCTGTTTTAACAAATAGGTTCTCCTGTTTTGGTTTCCTATACAAGAAACATTTCTATTATTTGCCGTCGGGGTTTGTCCTTTTTTAAAGCAAGCGGGTGTATGTGTGTGTGTGTCAAGTTACTTAAAAGAAGTTTCTGATGTATTCGCTAACAGCCACTGAAATCATGTAGTGTTTTGAGCTACTGCCACTGCCACAACTACAAATGTGTGCTAAATTTGAATGCTGTACTACGCAACAGCACTCTTATTCATATCGTGTAGTATTTTATGGTTCTGCATTGAAATGTCCTTGAATTAATTCGTTGTCATTGACGTAATTTTATCATAAATATGCTAATGAGCGGTTGGTTGCTATAAATTTATGTATGTTCTCTTTTTTCCGTTTCCCAACGTTTGTTAACTTTTCATTAGTTATTTGTAGGTGTACATTCAATAGTTTCAACAAAAGGTGGAGTATGTTTCCTTCCACTCGCTGGTTGCTAAGCAGCGCAGAAAAGTTTGCTGTTAAGTTACAGTCCCACTTGTTAATATTTTTCTTAAATATTTCCATGCATGCATGGATTAAATGTTATTTTAGACTTGAAGTTCTCGATTACATAAACATTTTTCGAAGGCGTTCAATTCTTAGAAGTCTATACATAATATTATTGTTGTAAATTGACAAAAAAATTTCCAAATATTCCTAGTTTTAATTTTAATATCCGGGTTTATGTGATTGAAGTGTTTGTTACCTATTCAGACGTATTTTCCAAAAGGCACACGATCAGCGTTGTCAATTTTAAAATTTCAAAAACGCACCAAAATGGAGTAAAAAACGCTCTATTTAAAAAAAACGCACCAAGTTTAAAATTTCTCTTACTTAAAATTTTTATTGAATTAATTTTGCATAAAAGTTATAATATTTTTGTATTAAAAATATAACAATAAACCAGTCTTCTACTGTTAAGAGTTAAAAAATAATAATACACAAAAACAGATAACACATAATTTTCTTATTTCTTAAATTCTAAACTAAACTTTTTAAAAAGAGATTCATCCTTTTATTAATAGGTATATTAAAAAATATTTTTTCAGAAGTTTGATATTTTTATATTAAAAAATTATAATATACGCAGTAGGGTTGGCCGATTTGTAAGGACAAAAATTTTTCGATATTGTGCCATGGATTTTTCGTTAGCTTTTGGCATGAGGAAAAAAAGTTCCATTACGGCATATCAAAAAAATCATTTTCAATTTCAAATTTAGAATTTTCATCAATAAATAATTCAATTTCATCAAAAATAATTTAATAATAATTAAAAATAATAATAATTCAAAAATAAATTTTACCGAGGAAAGGTAATATGTAAAAAAATTAAATTAGCCGATTTTTTTTATTACCTACTAAAAAAACTTAAAAATAAAATTTTTTTCGATGACACAATATCGATTGCTAAATCGACCCAATCAAATACACAGTCTTTTACAATATAGTTAAAAAAACGTACAAATGTACGAATAATGTGTGTTTGCGTTCATTTGTACAAGATGATACATTTTTGTACATTAATTTTATAAAACTTTTTAAAAAGAGATAAAAAATTTATAATAATTATTCCAAATTAAACATGTGTATTTTATTGTACAAAGTTTTTTTCTCACACTGAAACAAAAAGTTGTGCTAAATTTGCTTTGATGCCACCAAAAATTAAAAAAGGCACCGAAATTTAAAAAAAGCTCACCGCACACCAACTAAGGAATTTCTCATACAAAAAATTTTTAACAGCACCGAAAATGGTGCGAAACTCACCCAGTTGAAATACCTATTATTTATATTAACTTTATGCTGAAATATACCAGGGCTCGAATAGTCACAGCCGTGAACAAAAAACTAGCAACGTAAAAATAAACTTTTCGGATTGTGACATAAGTGAACGTAAAGTATTTTATAAAAATCAAGATTACAACATTCGTGATCGTGTGAACGATCGTATGAATTTAACAAACTATCATCCGTTACCAAAAACGCGATCGAGTCGAAATAAAAGCTTTTTAAATTTTACACAAAATGTAAATTGATTGAAAATATTGCGAGTAAATAAAATTTTCTTAACATTATTATGATCCAAGATTTAATTATAACAAATTAAATACAAATCAAAATTATGCGCAAGGAAAATATACACTCAACGCACTAGCGTCAATTCGATCTTAAGGGCACTATACATTTGTCAAATGCTTGAAATCATGCTCGTGTACGTGTGCTTAACGTTAGGATATATATTTGCTTGAACAGATGTCAAGCATTCATTTTGCAGTTTACTTTGAAGTGTCAACAGCGGGAGCAACAAAATACAAAAGCGATAAAGAGTGTTAATTTTACTTTTTTTTCATCCAAAGCACTTTTTTTCATCCAAAACATGTTTTCTTTCATCCGAAATTATTAGCGCCTGTTTTGTTTGGAATCTCGTTTGAAGAGTAAAACCTATACATTCATCAAAACCACTCGTCAAGCATGCCAAAAATCTGAATTTTTTTGTTTTTCATCAATCATCGGCGCGCCGGTGTGACACATACAACAAATTTTCACTCTTTCCACCATATTGATTGATGTGATTTGGACCAATGCACATTATACCCATATGACTCACGTGTCTCTCATTGTGTTTTACAAAGTGTACTCAGCACTAGTTAAACTGTTTTTGCATTGGAGTGTCTTTGGCCAAACGTAATCGTTTTTACAAATCTGTAAGGAATCTATATTATTAATAGGCAAACACGTTTTTTAGATCCCTTTTACGGGTGTAATACTCTACCGATTTTGGAAAGACTTACATGTTTTTAAACGCATTTTTACATAGATGTGCACAATCTTAATTTTATTTAAATCGATTCGATATTTAGGGAGCTATAAGCGTTTAAAGTTGCTACCAACACATGCACACTTATTATTACACATGCATGTGTCAGCTTCAATAAACAAAGTGTGCATGCGTGTTTGTTCAATTTGCTTTTGCATTGAAATGAGACGGAGTTTTAAGTTGTTTATTTAGAAGGTTTTTTTTTGTTTTTGTATATTATCGTATGTATTTATGAAAATTTTTAATATTAGTTTCTGGAATGCGGTCGATTGTGTCCTCTTGTAGAACATTTTAAAATAATATATTCTGCCAACACGGATTCTTACGATTCTGGATGTGATGATTCGTGCCCAGATTTAATAAATAATCTTAATTTATTTCAATTTTATTTTTTACTGAAGCAACTGGGGCTCGAACCTTGGACTGTTCACAAAGCAGTCAAACAGCCAAAGCACATTCTTAAGCAGCGCAAACAATATATGAAACATAATATTTCGTATGGACTATTTAGCAGTACTCTCGCCGTTTTCATTCTTTTTGATTTTAATGCCACATATGATGACTTAGTGTCATCAATATGAAGACAGGGTGACATATTCCCGTTCACTTACGAGTTTTATCTGTGCATGTATTGCCATAGCAATGATGATGAAAGTACCATTTGTAACATGCCATTTGTTCAACTTTTTAAAAATGCGTTTAACAATAAAAACCACAAATAAAACAATAAATTTTGTATTAAAATACAAATTATAAACATTAAAAAACTATTTAATTTGTGTCTTTTACACACATTAACATGTTATTAATGTGGCATCGTAGTGATGTCATTGCAGTCATACCTAAAATATGACAAAATTCATTGATTTCGTTTGTCCTTAGATTGATACTAGTTTTGGGGTTATTGAGGTCACTTGTTGTTACATTGATGACATAATTCTGATGACAGGGTGTCATCAATACGAAGACGCAATTTTCTGTAAGAGAACAATTTTCAAAACTGCAAAATAATAAGAATTCGAAAAACATATCATTAAAAATAAACATTTTTCAATTTGATGAACAAAGTATGTATATGAAATTAAAAATTTTTAAACGCGTCTCTACTTGTACGGCAACGTGTGCAAAAACCGCACCAGAAAGGTCAAAATAATTCTTCCATAACATCATCGATACAAATATAATTGTCTAATTTGTCATCGTCATGGTAAATTAGTGAATGTTTTTTTGTTCTCTCGCTTTCGTATGCCTGAAAAAAATGTAACGTTAAACAATATTATGTAATTTGATTACAACATCATATCAACATTTCCATTCAAACCTATTGAGCACATCATCGACATTTATAATAAAATAGAGATATTAGAAGAAGCAACAAGTGTCGGCCGGTACACAAACAATACAAAGTAGGTAGAAATAATTTTACATTAACAATTTCATTCAAAGAAAGGAAAAAACACAATAAAGTAACCAAAAGAAGCTAAAGAAAGAAAGTATGAGTAAGAGTTATACTCGGCTGTGTCAGCCCATTATACACCCTTCACTGTAGAATGTTCTGAGAAAAATTTTTCAGGAAAATAAATATGTTTTAGCAAAGTTTTGGACTTTTTTGAAGTTTTTGAAAATTTTCTCGATTTAAGCTAAAATTTCATTTGATTTTCAGCAATTTTAGATATTTTATGTTTGTTTCTGTTTTTAATTTTTTTTATTTTTTAATTTTAATTTAAATGTTTAATTACCTTTTTATTGAGAAATTTCGCTCTTTTTGGTTGAGCAATCTGCTTGACATCAAGCACAACAATTTCTTTAAACTTTAAAGTTTAAAGGCACGAGTTATATCTTTCTTGTATATAAAATTCTTGTGCCACGGTGTTTGTGTGTTCGAACTCCTCCGAAACGGCTTTACCAATTTTATGTATTTTTTATGTGTATTTGGTAGGTATGAGATTTCATACCGATTTATGGTCTGTGTGCGGAGGGGCGTGATAAAATCAAATTTTAATATTTTACCACAAATGTTTGCTATACAAAACTTAATTTCTCAACGGATTTTGCTAAAATTTTGAATATATATGCACGCAGAATGGGCTGGGCAGTAGAATACTTTACGATAGACCACACACACTTCTACGCCAATTTCTTCCACATATCTTAAATACCTATTTACCCTAATTTTAATCTTATATATAGATTCTCTTTAAACTTGATCTCTTACCATCGACCAAATACAAGTTTGATTAACCACTCCTTCTTCTATGTCTACTTTTACGCCCACTTTTTGTTTGTTCGTTTGGTATACGAAACTCAATATCTTAATAGATTTAGCAGAAATCTGGGACATATAATGTACGTAGCATGGGCAAGGCGGTAAAATAATTTTTAATGGGCCGTGCCCTCTTTTACGCAATAACCAAAATGTCCACTAGCTATATAGTTATATGGCAAAATAACGTTTGCCGGGTCACACAGAGGAGTATTTGTGCCAAAAATTGGTCGGAAAAGCAAAAATGAATTTAAAGGAATCTTAAAAACTAAGTACGTAGATCGATACACAACATCGATCGATTTTACATCATATTGTAAATTTTGAAGATTTTATGTTGCGTTTTGTAGCTCTGAGACACTGCTAAAGTCTGGAAAAAGACGAAAATTACATGTGTTTTTAATGTTTTTTTTTCGGTTTCAAGCTGTTTATATTTTTTTGTGGCTAAACGAATAATGGTATTACATTGATTAGTTTTTCACTGAAAGATTTGATCAAAAGGCATTTTTGAGCAAAGATAATGTTGGAAAAATTCGTTTAAAAAATTAAATTTATACACTTTTTTGCAAAAAAAAAAGAAAAAGGTTTTTAAAAGTGAAGGTAGCAAATGTATAAAATATGTTTTATACCACAATTTAGAATATCTAATTTTAGACCAAAAAAAGTTTGCGCAAGTTTGCGCAAATTGCGATTAATTAATATGTGAACATACATATATGTATGTGAAAAGGGAGAAATCTCCCGGGGTATTTTTATTCATAATTGTTCTGATTGTTATTGATATAATTCGACAACAACCATATAATTCAATTGCAGTAGTGAGCAAAAGTGGATACATATGCCGTTTGAAAGTTATTTGCAAGTTAATAATATACATTTCTTTAAATATGTATTCAAGTTTAATTTTTTTTCTCATCAGGTTGTAAAAATAGCCAAAAATCTGCCACTAGTTTTTTTATATCAAATTAAACCTAAAACTATCAAAAAACTCAATCTTTTAATTCAAAAAATCGTTTAATAATTTTGGACAGGTTTTTGGCTCATCTACTCCCTTGTGGGTCACCTATTATGTATATAATTTGGATTGTGTCTTGTGCGTTCTTCAATCACTTTTAAATTTTTAAGTCATTATTTGTACGCGAACTTTTCCTTCAATGACATCGCCATTTTGAAATACTGAGTTGAAATGCCAAAGTGAAAAGTATATACTTCATATGTTTATAGTCATGTGAACTCATTAATTTGTCATAAATGTTTTTTCTAGGCACATACATATATAGACAAATATGTATTTACATATGTATCTACATATATGTTCGTTAATATGTACTGACATACGTATATAATAAAAGAGTTTTGAAGCATTAAATGATAGAAGAAAATTCTATCAATACATTATGACGATGTATTTTTCTTTTAAAGAACACTAATTGCATAATGGCGTATCTACATATAATAGTGCTTAATTGAAAGTAATGAGCTTTTGTTGGACATTGTGGCACAGTGGGACAAAATTAAAAAAAAAACAAAGCGTTAACATGTTTGTGTAAGATTTTTTGTGTTTGGGTAAGATTTTTCGTGTTTGTGTATTAAAATTTCATCTTGGTGACCTGGAGATTATTTTAGGAATAACATATTTCTGCTGATCTTTATTTTTCTTCATGATTTTTTATATTCATGCAATAGTTTTGTTACCTATAATTAATCGGGTTTGTAAAAGCGTAATTGAAATATTTGAAAGAAATGGCTAATTGAACAATTGTAAACTGGAAAAATTTAAATTATTTTTGTATTCAGTTTGTACTATAAATAAATGTGATATTTAAGGGATTTTTGGGAACTGCTCTCATTGAATGGACCCGATACACAACATTTGAAAGTGCATATTTATTTTTTAATAAGCCCATTATTCAAAAATATCCATAAGGGTTTCTAAAAGAAGTTTTGATTTATTGTGGGTTGAGATAGTCTGTATTCGGGGTATATTGGTGGTCTTAGTGTATGAATCAACTTTAAAAAATCGAACCAGGGGTACAAAAGCTATAGCTTGTATACGAAATCCAGGTATCTTTTTTATTAATAGGCAAACACGTTTTTTTAGATCCCTTTTACGGCTGTAATACTGAACCGATGGAAAGATTTATTTATATGCTTTTAAACGCATTTTTACAAAGATGTTCACAATCTTAATTTTATTTAAATGGTTCGATATTTAGAGAGCTATAAGCGTTGCTACTAACACATGCATACTTATTATTACACATGCAGTGTCAGCTTCAATTTGAAAAATAAACAAAGTGTGCATGTGTGTTTGTTCAATTTGCTTTTGCATAGAAATGAGACAGAGTTTTAAGTTGTTTATTAAGATTTTTTTTTGTTTTTGTATCTTATCGTATGTATTTATGTACATATGTAAATGTTTAATATTAATTTCTAGAATGCGGTCGATTGAGTCAGCCGCTGGATACACTAGTTTTAATTATAAGGTTCACACACTTTGCAGATGATCTGTACTTAATTGTCAAATTATGTGCTTTGTATGAATATATTATATAGTTAGTGTCCCATTGGTTGACAATAAGAGAATTTAATAGAGCAAAACGAGAAATAAAATGTGAATTAAATCATACAGTCAATCTATTAATCGATATATTTTTTCAATTTGATTTCGATTTATATGAAAACCTTTTTAAATTCATTCGGAAGAACATATCGAATATTAAATTATCTCTGTACATTTGTTCTATCTAGTTTTTATATTTTATTTCCCACGGTTTGTTTAAGGATGTGAGTATTTCTTGATGTGTATAGACAATAGTTTCTACTATTTTGGTTTCTTTTTGTGATTAAACAATTAAATTATCAGCCACCAGTTACTTACCCTATTTTTTCGAACAAAAACATAATGAATATATGCATGTGTTAAGTAATTCAAGGAAGGAATATGTAATAAGAAACCCTTGAGTTGCTTCGAGAAAGTAAATACAAAATCAATGAAATTATATGTCAACATGATTTTTGGACCTTGACAACAAGTTAAGAAAGGTTGTCAGACACTAATGAAGTCTTTAGATTTCCTTTTTAATCAAACCATGCAACTAATGCGAGTGTTTTAATATCAATTAATTGAATCATATTAATAAAATCTATTGTTATACAAATATATTTCCAAATCGATTGAGGTAACATACTATGCTCATGCATATTTCAACACATATTTCTCTAAGATGGTCCATTGGTCATCATCTACAAATATTGAAAATTACTTAATTGAAGCACATTTAATTATTAACCATAGATCTGTAAAATAGTAACAACGCAGTGAAGCCCAATATAAAAGTACATTTCGATCAATAAAGAATCTTAACTAGTAAACATTAATATTAAATATTTCACATTTGATAATTTGAAATCGTATTTAACAATTTGTTGAAGGAAGTATTTGGTAGGGATCCCCAGAAATGTTTCCATTTGAGTAACTCAAAATACACGACACTAAACTGACCCTGTCAAAGATAGCAATCTTCAATTTAAATCTCCTATTCGGTGCAAAACTTGAAATTTTTTCACAAAATGGTTACAATACGACGTTTAACGTCTGACAGTTTCAACCAAAACTTGGTGGTGAAGCCATCTTTGGCAAGCGTCAAAGATTTACGATGTTTGTACTCAATATTTTTTTTAATTACACTATTAATAACTAAATACTCGTACGAAAATTTTTTAAACCATATATTTTTTATAAGAACCCACCTAAAAAATTTAAACTTGTATGCAAAGTTAATAATGCCCACCTTATCAGTCACTTATAAAGGGTGTTTTTTATTGAGGTATAGAACTTTAAGTTGGCATCACTTTTTTAACTGGCGGCCATTTTGTCAGCTGTCAAGTGATTAATATTTAGTTTGGTTTGCCATTTCATCATGAACAGGTTGACAAAAGAACAACGCTTGCAAATCGTGCAAATTTATTTCGAAAATAATGGTTCAGTTCGCGAAGTTTACCGCAAGCTCCGTCCATTTTATGGTCGACATAATCGTCCATCAGAGCAATTAATTCGGTTAACCATGGATCGTTTTCGCACTACGTTTACTCTATGTGATAATACGCATCCGCAGAGACGTCGAACAGTGCGCACCGAAGAAACAATTGCCGCTGTAGAGCAAAGTGTTGAAGAGAACCCGAATGAATCGATTCGCCACCGTGCACAGCAATTGGAGCTTTGTCCATCAACTTTATGGAAGATTTTGAGCAAAGATCTTGGCTTGCGACCTTACAAGATCCAGCTTGTGCAAGAATTAAAGCCGCGAGACCATGCAATGCGTCGTGATTTTGGTGTATGGGCCGAAAATGAGATTGATCTCGATGCTGATTTTCATCGCAAAATTTTGTTCAGTGATGAGGCTCATTTTTGGTTGAATGGCTACGTCAACAAGCAAAATTGCCGCATTTGGAGTGAAGAGAATCCACATGAGACCCTTGAGACGCCATTACATCCACAAAAACTGACTGTTTGGTGTGCTCTATGGGCTGGTGGAGTCATTGAGCCATACTTCTTCCGAAATAATGCTGGAGAGTCAGTTACCGTTAATGGAGACCGGTATAGAGCCATGATAACCGACTATTTTGTTCCCGAATTGGATGGCATGAATGTGTATGAGTTGTGGTTCCAACAAGACGGCGCTACATGCCACACAGCGCACGTCACAATCGATTTATTGAAGGAAACATTCGATGAGCGCATAATTTCGCGGAATGGACCTGTCAATTGGCCACCAAGATCGTGTGATTTGACACCATTGGATTATTTTCTTTGGGGATATGTGAAGTCGCTCGTCTACGCCAACAAACCAGAAACGTTAGGGGACTTGGAAGCCAACATTCGTGGCGTTATTGCCAACATACGGCCCCATATGCTCGAAAAAGTGGTTGAAAATTGGACCTGTAGAATTGGCTTTATTCGAGCCAGCCGCGGCGGCCACATGCCCGAAATCATATTTAAACATTAATGGCATAAAATTATCCTTCCAATAAAGCCAAATTGATGGACATTAAAACGATTTTCTTGTGTTTTATTTCAATTCGAAGTTCTATACCTCTAAAAAAAACACCCGTTAAATTTGCTACTAGTGGAAAAAATGTTATACTTTTATTTCATTTTGTTTTTATTTTTATTTTACTTGTTACATAATAATACAACTCAGGTTAACGAAACAAATATCTTTTCTACAGCCTAATTTTGTGGAGTAATTGTATATTCACAGAATATTTATTTACTCAAGTACACTGACTTTAGCAGCTGATTAGCAACTTATTTCATCTGAATTGTCAAATTTTGTTTAAATTTTACTTCCAAGCCCACAATGTCGCACCTATTTTTTCTTTCGTACAATTAAATTTATAACAAACATAAAACCTTAGAAAAAAAAATAAATTTAATAAAACTTTAGAATTTGTTTTTATTTTAAATGTAATTTTACGAATTATAGAATTCCGAGAAGGAAAAAATAAATAATTTCAATAGTTGTGTATATGTTTGTGTGAGAAATTCGTTTTATTTTGCTTTGTTTGTGAAAGCCATTTCATTTACTTTTCTATCAGAAACCAGAGAGTAAAAATAAATTTTGTAAAATTGAAATCGAAATCGAAAATAATTAAAAAGTTCTAAAACTATCAGCTGATATATTAAAATGTATTAATTTTCAAATAGGAAATGCATTAGTTTACAGAAATCAACAACATTTCCCGAAATATCCTTTGACCCTGACATTCTAGATCCTTAATTCAATTGCTTTAGACATCTTATTTTGATCCTGTTAATCTTAAGTTGAAGTAAAATTGATTTTCTATCCTATAAATAAATTTTATCGTTTTAAAAATTTACATTTACTTAGAAATTTCTTGAATTTGGCAAAATATTTATATTTTTAACTTCTTTTAGAAAACTTGATTTGTAAATACAAACAAACATACAACAGCTGAAAATTTGTTAAAAGTGAAAAATTTTACTATTAAGAATTCTCAGAAATCTTTTCAATCTCAAATCTTTGCACTCTTTTGAAGTTATTAAAGACTTTCTATTAACAATTGTAACAAATTTTCAAGAATTTTACGTTAGTGAACAGACCTATCACTTCTTTATATTGCTGTCAGCTGTTTCTGACAATAAGCGTGAAAATAATAAAAATAAAATGCCTGTTGTTTTAGTTGCTTAGAATCAAGGGTATTTGAATAAATATACTTTCCATTAGTGAATGGTAAAAAAAACAGAAAATCGACTTTCGACTTTTCGATCAACCATTTTCTGTTCCGATTAATTAACCGATTAATCTTAGGCAAAAATCGATTATTTTATAGTCGATTTGAATTTTTTCTTTCCCTTAAAGGAAATTTTTTGTTTGGTGTTTATTTCGAATTCTAAGTAAAAATTAAAATTGGATTTATTAACTGCCTGTCCCAGTAAATTCTAAAGAAAGTTTCTTTCGCAATTAATATTGAAAACAACAATAAAAACAATTTTTTTTGTTTTCGATATAAGAGCGATATAAGTTAACATAAAATTAAAGAGGACCTTTCGTCCACTTTTAAAACGGAATCAATTGTTTTGTTTTGATATTTCTTCAACGTCAGTGTTTGTTGTTTCTCATTTTTTAGCAAAAGAAATTTTATGGCATTTTTGTAGCCAAAGTCGATGTGCTTCAAAAAAACAGAACTCTTTAGTACAAATAGAGCAACTGCACGTTTTTCCATATTAATTTTTTTTTTAAATTAGTGCCAAACATGGCTCAATGGCATTTTTAACAAAATTTTATATATATGTAAATGTTATCTTTTTCACGAGTCTTCACTTTTTTATTTATGATACACCGACTTACAACACAGCTTTATTTCTTAAACGTCGTTTTCTTAATTCGATTAATCGGCGCCAAAACTCGATTTCAGTATAAAGTTGGTAATGAAAAATCGACCACAAAAAAAATTGTTTTTTGGAATTGAAAATCGATTTTCGACTACAATCGAAATCTACTTACCATTCACTACTTTGCATATGATTATGAAGTAACCAACTTCTACATTTTTTTATTTATTCCCAATGAACAAGGAGCTTTCAAAAAACCCAATAAGATCCTGCACTTGTATTGTGGAAGTGCTGAAATTGTGTATAATTTCGAATGGCTTTAAATTGCAATTTTTCTCTTTTGATATCCATTCATTTGATTCGAAGTCATGCCCACAATGTTAAGAAAAATTGGGATTCCAGGATATATTACACACATGTTTAAGTATGCTTGTGCGGAGCTCTAAACTTTTGATAGTAAAAATTAAACTCAAATAATTTTTCCAAAAATAGTATTAATTGAAAAACATCAATAAAGCAAAGCATTGAAAAAATTGTTTCGCACCCAGTAGACGAGAATTATAAAAAATTGTAATAAATCCCATGCCACAATAACAGTGTTGACTTGTGTACTGATTATCTTATCACTTGAATTTTTTGTTATTTATCAAATAAATAAATGATAGTTTTCTCTTCACTATCAAATATTTCTGGGCGTTCAGGATGGTCGAATAAGTTTGTCATTGAGTTTCTATGGCATAAAAATATATTAAATAATACCCCGAGTAACTCTAAGTCCCATGAAAACTCATTCTTATGATAACGAGAGGATTTTTTGGAAATTATTTATTTATATATTTCGCAATTTCATTATACATATGTCACAATAAAACAACATTTCTTGCATTCTTAGTAATTATAAATGTTGTTCAACACTAGAAGTTAAGTTTGATATCATGGATACGAGTATCTTAAAAAAATTACCTACAAGTTAAATTAAAAAATAATTGTCACTAATTCTACATAGAAATGAAAATACTTTTTAAAACATGTAGAGCTGTATAAAAAGATAAAAATTTAAGTGTTTAAAGCTTAACAAAGAAAACGCTTGACCATCGCACTTAATGTAACACATGTTTGTAAATAATGAATGAGTGCATTTATTTATACGAATCTTATCAGTATTAATGACATTAAGCAAAGTTATCTTTTGTTATATGACAAATGTGTATTTAGCTTACTGATTTATGATCAAGTACGATTATATTATTGTATTCCCAGTTGGCCACGTCTTTAAGACACCTTGAATGGCGGGTACAAGATAAATAGTAAATCATGGAACACATGCTGACGGCAGCTCTAAAACAATCGTTAACTAAATTCTAATACAATTGGCATCGGTGTATAAAATTAAATGAATGAAGACTAATGGCGTTTTCTTTTCTTAAAAAACGTGCAAAATTTGTTGTCCTTTTTATTGAAAATTTGTAATATAACGATTTTTTGAGATAGTGAGTTTATTAGAAATTATTGTATCATCACTTAAGGCCGCGATTCACTATCCTACATAACCGCACGATCATCCAAATATGACATGTGTGCTATAAAAGTATGTTAGTGTGGACTAAAACTACAACTGTGTGACAGGTTTTTTTGGCAAGTCATGCGATTTGTTAAATTTTATGAAAATTTTTACAAAATGTTAGTTTTCATGCGATCAAATTGGTATTTATTGGTAAACACAACCAATGATTATGATATTTTAACTTTTTCTTTATTTATATTCGCTTTTGATATTTTTAAAACAACGAAGGCAAAGTATTTTTTATTACAATGGATTGCATGTGGATACACAAAAAAACATCATTTTTGTTCAATAGTTTGGCCCCTAAAATGCCATTTTGAAGCGAGTTTCTTAAGTCGATGAGACTTATGTAAGATTTTCCTGTGAATAAATCATGCGATCGTGTAGGGTAGTGAATTAGGGCCTTTACAAGACCAAATTTTTTCTTAAGAAAACTTTTAACAGCAATTTGTTTGAAAAAAAGTAAAAGAAATGTTACATTTTTCGGAACGGCATAAATGAGTAACAATTTCGCTCAGCTTGCCGTCACCGACTATATATTCCCTTATTACGTTTGTCGTAGTCGTAATTAAACCTCTCAAATGTAAAACATACGGCAAGCGTTGACAGATTTTCAACATTTTTTGTCAAGGAAAAAATAAATATTATGTCGTCAATCTAGAACGCATTTTTCAAAGGCATTATTTTAATTTAAGCAATATTTAGACTTGGATACGAACCTGGACCAATTATTAATATGTTTACTACCCAATACGCTACGTCGCGGATTGTAGACAAAACCGAAGAATATAAATTATATTCTTTGGCAAAACTAAAAACATTGCCGCTCATCTTGTCGAAAATGCGACAAAACATTGTACATTGCCGCTCAGATTGTCCTCAACAAAGTTTGGTTGAAGATTAAAAGTAGAACAGTGTCTTTGCTCAAGACGATTTCCCTAAAATAGTCGATTAGAAAACCTAATCGATGGACGCTAAGCAGTACATGAATCGGCGAAGACAATGTCGTGTTCGACGATTTGGTCAACAGGGTTATTAAGATTATCTAACAAAGAAATGATACTAGTATGAGTACACTACTGCCAGAAATACTGACCTATGTAAAACATAAAATAGTTGCTTTAATGTATTACATATGCTATAGTTAAGTTAGAAATTTATAAGTGTAACTGATCTTTTGAACGGGATAACGGTTGGGGCACGCGAGTGTTTTAAAAGTGCTCGTTTCGCCGTTTTCGGCTAAATTTATAGTTTTGGAACTTTATCCATTAGCTTAGAGGATTATTTGCAGATAAGACGTTCTCTTTCAGAGAACTATTTTTTTTGGTATTTTGTTATTTTGTTGTTAAAAACAGCAAATATTCGGTGTTACATTATGAGTGAAAATTATATGGTTGTAGTTGAATCATAATAAGTTTTAATTATAATTATTAAGTTTCAGTGCAATTTTCGCTTCAGGAGTTCAGTTATTTTCAGTGAGAAAGAATGAGAGAATACTATGTATTTCTATATTAACTCTCTCCACAAAAGACAAATGTCTTTGTATGATCATATTGTTGCTAAATTCGTAATAATATTTTTCCATATATAAATGGTCTCCCAAAATTAACACAATATTTGAATTAAATAGAAAACAAAGTTTTTAGTTTATTTTTTATAATTTTTAAGATATGAAATGAAAGCACGTGGTTGTGCCGTGTAACGCTTCATTTTTACAAGTCCTAAACTGTCAGCTGTCAAATGTTTTTTAGGCTTACTACCACTTCACTGCACAAATGGCGTAAAATTAAAATCTTGCGTTAATTTTGGGACAAGCTTTAGTAATTTTATATTTAAATGTAAACAGAATACGGTAATGAGTAATCAAAATATGTTTCAAAATTATTATTAAATATAGTACCAACATGAAGCCAGTCTGTCAAAGTTTTAGTCTTTCACAAGCCGATGCTCGACCGGATGAGAATTATAGCACACATTACTACGAAAACTTATTTACGAAACTTATTTACGAAACTATTTTCGCTTGTAATCATAATTTGAATACTTATTGTTGGTAATTACTAAATAAGTAAATGAAAACAAGAATATGTTTATCACGATTATAATTATGTTTAACATATTATAAACCAATAATATGTATATTGTTTGCTGCCAGAATACGATATTTTCCACTACCATAATATCGTTGTCCCAACCATGTCTAACCATATTATTTTTCTTTCGGTGTACAAAGCTTTCGCTCATACTGGGTGTTTCAATAAGACGTCTCATTTTCAATAGTTCGCCGTTTTAACAGTTTTCATGACTCAACCTGCAACTATTTGACAGATCTCAAGTAAAAACACTCCATTAATAAAAACTAGAAATTCGACCGCCTGCTTGCATCTATTTTATTTGCATTAATTTAAAGAGAAGAAACGACCTGATTACTCATTCTCTTCCCCAATGAAAAAAACAATAAACAAAATAAAATTGCATACAAACACGCGCATTTATTTTAAGTTTTTGCTTGAAGCTAACACATCCATACGTAATGAACATGCAAATCCCTATTTAATTCTCATCTCTTTCAATGCTGATCGCAGGGTTGGTATCAGGAATTTTAAAATTGTACCAAAAAGCTTGATAAATTGTACTTTTTGGAACTTAATTCTACTAAAACACATTTTTTCAATTTATATTATTTTTATTTAGATTCATTAAGAATATATCGAAAAAGGCATATTAAATTTAATTTGTACTATAATATAACAAAAAGCAGTTCAGTATTGAATATGTGTAAACTGTTTACGTATAAAGAAAATCGAGGTACTTTTAAATCGATTTCGAGATCGCAAGTACAATTTTAATAATAGCTTTATATATGTATTTATATCATAAAACAATTGCTATTTTATGAATTCAGTAAATCCTTTGTTTTGATTAACCCGCAAAGGGTTGCAGTTTGTAGTCTGTTTTAATTATATTTTGGTAAGAAAATATTTTTTTCACATTTGTAAATGAATGTGAAACTGATAATATTTCTCTTACAATTTTTGAAATTTCTGGAAACATGAATTCATTTATCTCATTTTTTATTTTTATTTTATTGCCCAGAAATCGCTAATATTCGATTTTAATATTTCAACATCAGCTAAAGACCTTAATTGCAAAATTATGATATAAAAATTTTAATATTCGTTTGGGAACATTTTTAGTAATAGTGGTACAATACTATTAGTTTTCCACTGATTTTCTGGGCTAAATTTACCGAACCATTTTGATTTTCAAAGTAGAATTTTTTCTTAAAACTTCGCAAAATTTAAAATAAAAATGTTGGGCAACTGCTTTTTATCACATCATTTTCAATTTCATTGGTTTCTATATACAGTTCTAAATCAGTTCCACAGTAAACATCATTCGATGATAGAAAATTTGCTTCTAATTTAATCAAACCTAAAAACCCGTCACAGCATTTGTTGTTTTTAGATACACTGCAATCGGTGCTTTCATCTAATATTATTTAATAATAATTATCTTTACAAAAGTTTTTAATGCCGGCAACATTTTCTGGCCCGTTAGCTTTGTTAAAAATTTTGTTGTTTTTTTTCTATTTATATTCGTTTACTAAACAATTGCGAATCTGAAATACCTGTTTTAAGTAGGTCCAATATTTGGAATGTCAAATTATGCTCCGCAACAAACATAGTCTTAAATTCCAACGTTTTTGCTGACTGTTCTGTGGGGCAATCTGTGCATTTTAAATTTTTTATTGTGGCTGTCACACGATGCATGGCATTTAATGTGTACTACGCTACTCATTATATTGACATTACATGCTTTACATCTTTTATAATTGCAATCTTTCACTAGCCAACAGAACTTGCTCGTGCTATAAACGTAGCGGGGTATGGTCTACAAGAGCTAATGTATAAAACCTAGTTAATTCACAGTAAAATTACTGCAATGATGAGTTTACATATAAAATTACTAAAACTGGGGAGATTCTTTAATTGTACTAAATAAGTCATTGGTGTACCCTTGTACTTTTCGAATTTGAATAGTAATAAAAAAGTACAATTGTACCAGTTTTGCCATTCCTGGGTCATCGCTTTTTCTTTTTCAACTTCACTCATTTGAAGAGAAAAAATCTTATTACTCATATACATGTGTAGGTACTATTAAACATTCTCATTGCTTTGCTTGTGTTTTTACTTGAACCAATAATACTTACATATGTAAGTGAATGAACATGTGTATTTTTATCTGTAGTGGTGTCAACTTTAGGAGCCTTTTATTCTTTTAGTACTGAAACTATTTAAAGAAAATTTAGTTTGGTCACTAAAGCTTAAGAATGTCTACCATTTGGTAAAAGCAAATCGGTTGGCAAACAAAGGAGAAAAAAATTTGCCTATTTATATAATAGATGCTTCAATAATGCATTGAAATTATTAAAATTCAGTACACAAATGGTGAAAATTTCGTGGTCATAGTTTGAAAAGGAAAACCCAGGTTTATTAATTTCTAGGCGATCACTGGAATTGGGCATGATGCAAATGACATTACATCGTATTCTGCGTAAAGACTTACGGCATAAGGGAGTTAAAATGCTATCGTGGCTCTTTTCGTAAAAAGTTTCCTGACTGTGTGTTTTCCGGAAGAGGCAGAATCGGCCACCGAGATCTTGTGGCTTAACACCTTTAGACTTTTTTTTACGGGTTACGTGATAAGGTCTATGCCAATGGACAAGACGTCAAAGATGAAATTCGTGAAGCTATCGACGAAAATATGCGTCGATAGCTTCCCTGATGATCAGTATTGGCAATATGCAGTGAAACGCTCATAGGAACTATCTATACGCCTTAATAATCAATTTCAATGTGCTTTAACATTAACAATAAATATTTTACCGAAAATGAAAAAGATTAATTTTGAAAAAAATTACAAATATAAATTAAAACAAATTCTTCCAAAAAGCACTAATTAAAAAAGTTTCAATTTGTAGAACTTTTTATATGTGTAAGCAAATTGCAGCTCATTTATTTACAAAATCTTTACATGAGAAGCAATGCAATGATCTGACTCTAAGCTCTGACTCTAAAATTTTTTCTAATTTGTTTCCTATTAACTTCCATCTATCGTTAAATTATATTCTAATTACAAATTCATCAAAATTATTTAAATAACACATTTCCATGTAATGAAACGAAGCCTTTGATACCCTTTTAAGGTCAAATTAACGACATAATATCGGTAAATTAACGTTAAATTTTGCTCTCTTGCCCGCTCATCACATTCAATTTGGAATTATTTGCGAAAGGATTTAAAAAAATTAAGTCGTAAAATGTTCAACTATTAAAACACCACAATCAGCACTAAATAAAAATATAAAAAAGGGAAACTAAATGTTATACGCGTTTTTTTATATTCGTACAACCATCATTTAACTCATGACATCGTAAAAATGCTTTTAAAATGCTTTAAGGCTTAAAAGCGAAGATCAACGTCAATGTGGTGGGATAGAAGCATAAAGTCATGGTAGTAAAAGTATATGAAAATGTAAAGTCTTCAGTTTTACGATACAACAATTTAAATGGAATGGAAAAATGGTTGTAAACACGATTTCAATATTATAAGACACACACATACATATGTATGTACAAACCCATAGAGATTTTGTTCAAGGATCAAATGTGTTTGAGTTAAGGTCCTTAAAGATACAAAGACACTGCTGACTGACAATAATCGAATTGCAATAAAATCTAAAGATAAATGATAATTTGTAGTTGAGCGTTTTCACTAAAAAAAAAATTATTTCAAAAATTATGTTTTATTACATGAATGTGTCAAATATTATGTTTTATTTTGTATGTTTTTACGATTTTAATATTTTGTTAAAAAATAATAAAAAGTAAGAAAATTTTAAACCATAAATCTACATTCAAGATAAAATGTTTTTGGCAATTTATTGTGACACTTTTAAACAATTTGACCAACAAATACTAAAACTACAAAAAAAAACTTGCTTTCTCGTTTGTGGCATGGAAAAAAAGATTCTTTGCTTTCTTTTGAGCCACAAACTTTTCCTCTCTTATATTGTTATCACAAAGGAGATAGTAGAATATAAGTATGTATATGTGTGCATGTGTGTGTGTATTTGCTGCTGATTTTTGTATAAAATACAGGATATACGTTTGAGAGTTGATAATACAAAACTTGCGTAAGTTCAAAATCAGCTGAATTGCATCAGCAAATATTTATGTACACCATTTCCCAGGAACAAAAGGTTCAACAAGGAATAATTAGATTAAACTGCAAGTGTTTTTTTTATTAGGACCAATAATCTGGGGATGATTCCAACTGGAAGTAGAAAAATAGGCTATGGGAAGGATAGAAGATTGGTGTTGTGGACATTCGATTTAAAGCTTCCTACGATGAAATTAACGGGAAAGTCCTTGGGGATGAGTTTATTCCAACTGTTTGACTTAAAATCGAATGTTCTTTGTAATGCATGGTACGACTCTCTGACCGGGGCCAATCGATAACAAATGGCCAATCGAATATCGGTTTTATAAGACGGCGTAAGAATTACTTCAAAGATAAACATATTTGAGTAAAAAAATTTTTTTATGTAAAAATTATAAAAATTTCCTCTTCCATTATTTATGGAAACGGTTTATAACAAAGTTCTACTAACTATTTCTTCGAAATCAAGTTATCAGTATATTTATTAATTTTATATGTTTTTAACAAAGTTTGAATAATTTTGCGCTTCAAAAAAAAAAAACTTTGACGGAAGTTCAAGTGAACAGAAAGCAGAATGAAAATTAAATTCATTCCACATGCAGAAACATGCCAAAAATGTTGCTGAAGTTAAGAAAAGTGTTTAAATAAAAGACCCAGACCCATTATTAAATTTTAGTTTTGGTTAAAAAAAAAAACTTCCACAAACTACACACTATGACGCCTGTTAGTCCTTGCTTACTTGGTTTAAATGTTGCAAGCACCCACAGTGGCACTCACACGCATCTTACCTCATTGAAGTTGCTTAATTTTACACTTTTTTCTATTTTGAAAATCTTTTAATGCGATTTCATGCAATTTTTTTCTTTTTTAAATAAATTCTTCTAAAACAATTTTCATTCCTTTAGAAAAGGATAACAAAAATACTATGAAAAATTTTACATAGTAGTTTGTGTTCAAATACTTGTGTGTGTATATTCAGGTAGGACCTGCAAGACTTGTAAAGGGGGCCAATCTTCATATGAATATGAAAATGTGGGTAAGGAAGAAAAATTTTATTAACTTGGATACCGCAGTCTTTAAACTATTATAGACCAGCGATGCCAGTGTTGATCTTTTCCGACCAAATTTTGCCGGACATATGAAACACTGTAAGGGCCATTATTACAACTTGCCTTTAGTTAAAGGCATGATTTTATAGTACCGATAAATTGCTTTGCATTATAAAACCTTCATTTATTATTTTTTATACATTAAATATAATTTTTATTAATAATAACAATAAAAAAAGTTAAAGTTGTAATGAGTTTTTATTTATTATATTTTATTTTCAGTTTATTTTACCTGCATAATCTTTTGAGGTTTTAAATTATTTGTTCAGCCAGAGGTCTGAGGAATAAATTGATTGACTTGTATGTTCCCAATACATATTTTAAACAACTTCGTTAATCAGATAGAACTTTCAATTTAGAAAACTCTTGAAAAGTATTTCTCTACTCTGGCATACGCTAAATTTTTTTTAAGGATATAAATTATCGTTTGTGTGATACCTTTGGCACTATGATTTTTTTCATTGCTTTTTCACTATCTTTTCGAACAAAAAAGAAAGAAAAAATAATATGTTTAGTTTTCTCTAACATGGAAGATGTTTGGCGCCAACAAATTTTGACTTGTACAAATGATTCTGTGTTCTCTATTGGTGTGTAACATTTTAAACGCACATCAACGTGCCAGTTTGTTTGTAGGGTTTTTAAGGTGTTTTTCTAGGTACATCCATATGTATGGATATAAGTGTGTATCCATATATATGTATGTATGGATGTGTACGAACGAAAAAAAAAGAAACTGAAAATAGTAAAGTTATCTTACGGATGTTAAATCAAACGGATAATTTAACAATTTTAATTTTTTGTAGTTTTTAAAAAATGTCAAACTATTTAATAAAATAAGATACTCTTTTATATTGACAGCATTTATATTTGTTTTATATGAAAGTGATACATGTAAGTCCATTCTCTCATGTTTCGAGATATTTAAGAGTTCGCGTTTGAACTTTTTTTTTAAATATTGGAAAATGGTGATCATCTCCAATGAAGTTGTTAACACTTTAAAATTTAAATTAACGATTTTTAAGAGCCATAAGGGCCTTATACCACCTGAATAAATAACATAGGAAATCTAAGTTCATATACAGGGTGTCCGCCGGAAAGGTATACTACTTTGTTTGTTTGTAATTTTTGATTAAATGATAGAGAGTGGATCTTATATTGATAAATGTTTTATTTAACGTCGGCAATTATGTATGGAATACAATATCAGATAAATGTCCGCCTCTGTTAGCATCACAAATGCGAGCCCTTTAGAGCACATTTTTCATTACATTCTCACACATTTCAAGCGGTATTTCATTGATTTCATCACGAATATTTTGTTTGAGTTGCTCAAGCGTTTCTGGTTTGCTTGCTTAAACCATGCTTTTCAGATATCCCCACAAAAAGAAGTCCGCAGCAGTCAAATCAGGCGACCGTGGAGGCCAATCAACATTAGCATTTCTTGAAATAAATTGTTGTGGAAAGAGGTCTCGCAGTAATTCCATTGTAATCCTGGCTGTATGCGATGTGGCACCGTCTTGTTGATACTGCATGCTAATCAAGCCCAAAGCATGCAGTTGTGGCGTTAAAAAGTTTTCAATCATATCACGGTATCGCTCCCCATTCACAGTTACCGTTACGCCGTTTTCATTTTTAAAGAAGTAAAATTCAATGATTCCTCCTGACCAAATTGCACACCAGACTGTCACTTTTAATGGATGAATAATTTGAGGGTTTTCCATTGCCCAGAACCGACTATTCTGTATATTCACATATCCATTCAAATGAAAGTGTGTCTCGTCATTCATTATGATTTTTTCATGAACATCGGGGTTGTCATGGGCGAGCCTATTGGCATATGTAGGGCGGCGTGAATGGTCTTGTGGAAGAAGCTCTTGTGTCAACTGAGTCTTAAATGGAAACAAATGCAAATCCTTGTGCAAAATTGTGGCCAAAGTTGTTCTTTGAAGATCAAGCTCCTGAGCACGGCGTCGAATTGAAGTTGATGGATTGTTTTGAACACTTTCTTGAGGAGCAGTAATGTTTTCAGTCGATCTTGCACTACGTTGTGGTCCATGCTTGGGCCTATCCCCTACAGACCCTCTTTCTTCGAAATCATTCACTACGCTATAAATAGTGCGTTTTGTTGGTACTTTGTTTCTCCCAAATATTTCACGTAACTTTCTCATCGTCGTAGTAATCGATGATTGATTTTTATAAAATGTTTTAACGATTAAAACACGTTTGTTTATCGAATATTTTGCCATAATAAATTGCCCACGTGTCTACTTCACGACTGCCAAATATGAACTGTCAAGACTAATGTTTACCAAAATGGGGGCAAAACAAAGTAGTATACCTTCCTGGCGGACACCCTATATTTAACGATATTAGCTTTGCTGAAATTGTTTTTTAATGCGAAAAATATCAAGTAAGTTTAGTAATAATTATTTCAGTCATATTAAAAAGTTATCATAGATTTTCCATACTGAAAAAAAATTTATTTCAAAATTGTAATCCTCTTCTCAGTTTGTGGATCTGGAATCTTGAAATAATAATGTCTAAGCTGTTTTCCTCATCCGATTCATAAATTCGTCTTCTGGGTCCTCTTTGTATAGCATTAAAAATTCCTAAAGGAAATCGTTACCCTAAAGATGTACAACCTTGAATTCATGAATAAAACTTTTTTATTATTTTTTTTAAACACTGTGTGCTACAATATATACGTTTTAAAATTTTTAAATCCAAGAGGATACTGGTTCCTCTAGGAACCAACCAGTTATTTTTCAGATATTAAATTTTTCAAATAAATACCACTTACAAAGAAAGTTGTAGAATAAAAGTTGTTTAGAATTGCAAGTTTTATAACATTGATTTTTTTCATAAAAAAAATCAGGCTATTGAGGATTAATAACTATTATTGCAAAAACTATTCGTATTAGTACATAAGTTGAATAATAATTAACAAGTGTTATCAAATCAAACTCACTAATATCAAAAAAAATGTTTATACAACGCAGCATATGTACGCCGCATAAAATTCAACAAAAATCGTATGCTGACATAAAAAACTTTGCTACTTTCAGCATATCATGTAGTCGCCAAACATATTTAAAATGCTGATAGAGGCATTTGTTATTATTTTTAAGCATATGAGTATTAGCATACACATGCTGATTCAACATATCGTCTAAACCAAGCTTTATATTAATATTTTTTGCGTGTTGTCTGTCCAAGCTTTACTCAAATATTTTTAATAACAAATAAATAGATAGTGATGTAAAATTATAATCAATTTAATAAAAATCATCTTCTGATGAAGTCGACAAACCATATCAACGAAACGTTGAGATAAAGATTAACGGCCTTATTCATAAAACATACTTTTGATTTATAAAAGCTTTACAAAATTTGTTGGATAAACCATCTATAAGACAAAAATATTTCTAATGAATAAGGCCGGCCGTAAATAATTTGTTTTATTTGCATCGCCGAAAAAATAAAGATTAAGCAAAAATAGCAACAGAAATATAAAAATCTTGACAAACAAAGTAAAATAAGTTTCCATTCAAATGTTTAAGCATATTTTTATTTCAACAAAATGAAATCGTTCTTTATGGAAAATATGTATAATATTTTTTATATAGAAAGATAGTGCGAATCGCTTACTAAAACTACCTTAAAATTTATTTATTTTTTGTAAAAGTGGACTTATACCACTTTCAAATTATACACTTGTGTATGTACGCCGAAAAAAACAAATTCTGACAGTTGATCTTAAAGCTTTATTCATACATATTTGACTTTATAATCACACAAGTTGTAATTTAAACAGTTTGATTTTAAACGATCATCTACTTTGGTGAAGCAGTTTCTTTTGAAAAGTACAAGCAACTTTTGTTTGTTAACAGTTGAATAAAACTAAATAAAATAACTACAAATATTATCAAAAGTTCAATATTTATTTCGTAAACAAGATGTTTTGCTTCTTCTTTTTTTTAATTTACCTAAAAATCTATTTATGTGGAGTCTATAAAACGCTTTATTTACATACTTAATTGTTTCTTAGCTCCGATAACCCCCCAAAATTTGAGGTAAAAAAAATCAACTGAAAGTGTTCTAGTTCTTAATGGGGTTTTTTCCTCTCTTATTCAGTAGTTTTTGTCTAGATAAGTTTTGAAAATACTTAAACTTATTCATTTTGTGCAACAACAAAACCACACAAAGAAAGAAATATTCTTTTTTTAACAGGAGAGAATTTGTCAAAACCTAAAACAATAAGAGTACGAGTACATCAAACTGATAAGAACATTTCGTGTTTGTGTTTGAGTGTTTTTGTGTAACACCGTTTATATTAAGCTTTTGTCAACACGTTGTCAAGTGACGAGGTGGCCGAGTGGTTAAGGCGTTGGACTGCTAATCCAATGTGCTCTGCACGCGTGGGTTCGAATCCCATCCTCGTCGAGTAGTTATTTTATTTTTTTTTCATTTCTGTAGTTTTCTTAAATTTTTCTTAAATATTTCATAGTATTCGATGGCGAATTTTTCAATATGTAGAATAAACTACTCGTAAATATTGTATCACGGATTTCATGGTCATCAATTCATTAAATGTATGTATGTGTGCCACTTATTTAATTGTGGCTTTTGAGTTTGCTTTCTAGCCAATTTATTATGAAAATGTACATTTAAAATAAATAAAAAATAAAATCCTTTTGCCGCAAATGCAAATCACAATCAACGTAAAAACAATTTACATGTGTGCAAAATTCTACGAGTATGCCGTGAAATAAAATCCATAGAGTAAATTGAATTGAAAAAACCTATAAAAAATGTATAAATCTTGTCGCAGAAAACCAATGAAAGACAAACAAAACAAAAAATGCAGAAAGTTAAACTATTTGAAATTACAACAGTATAAAACCGGATAAAGTAATGAAATGAAATTGAAATCCTTTATCGTTGTTTGACATTTGGCAGGAAAAAAATATATGTATGTATATGTAGTTATTCCAAAAAAAAAAAGAATTTAAATCAAAATTACAATTGACATTTTTTGTAGGGTGGTTCTTGTAAGTGTCACTACATGCACACAAATACTCAAACACACACATCAGTCTTATGAATAAAGTTCCCAGTTGACCAAGTCTTTAAGACATTTTCAATGACGGGTGCACGACAATGATAATTTGTCGACGACATATGAAGGACAGCCTACAAGTATCGCATAAATTGCGCCCGACTACAAAAAATACATTGGCGTTCAGCTTGTAGTCGCTGACTACGTAAAGTATAATGTTTTCTATTTTGTCGCCAATGAAAAAAATAAATTTTTTCGCCAACGAAAAAATTAAAATTTAAAGTCATCCATCATTCGTTCTAGGATGGAATTTGTCAAATGCAAAGTTTTTACTTTAATTTTTTTTATTGTGATTGTTGTCAAGAGACTGATTATGAGCAGTGTTGCCACGACCAAAAAATGTTTGCAATCAAAACTTCTTAAAAAAGTACCCAAATGAGAAAAAATAACCAAAATTAAAATGCATTTTGATTTAGTTAAAATAGATTTAATTTTTTTTTCCAATATATTTTACATTTATTAGGAAAAAACTCGTACAGTTGAGTAATAATAATAAAACAAAGAATAATAACAAAAAACACAGTATTATATATATATATATTTACGATTATATTCAGACATTTTCTGTATTTCATTCGAAATTAAAATATTCTGAATGAAATACACAACATGCCTGATAAATGTTAATCAATTCAGTTTTTATATATTTGAAGTATATTTTTTTATTAAAAAAAAGAATGTAACTCTCTCACATATTAAATAAATATTTGTTAAAACAGATACTTAGAAACGATGTTGAAACATGGAAATGAGCAGTGTACACTTAACATTAACATGACATTAAAGTTAATGTTAGTGAATTTATGTCCAATGGAGATGGCATGTAATGCACATAGAAGTGTGTTTTGAAAATACAGCATAAAATAAAAAAAAATAATTCTAAATTTTTGGTTGAAAAAAGTAACCAAAATATATATCAAAAACACATGTACGCATTGATATAATAATAAAATAACCAATTTTGGTTAAAAGTAACCAAAACGGTAACGCTGATTATGAACCAACACGTTTACCATCTTTGGATGTTTTTTTAATAAAAAAAGTGACCTCAAGCTCAATTGGAAGTTATTTTACAATTTCAATATTATTTGTAACTCTGATTAAGAAGCAAATTACTCACTAGCTTTTACCCGGGACTTCGTTCACGTGAAATTCAGTGGCAGAAATTACTCCCTCCCAAACTCAGCTCTATCAGCGATTAAAATTTCATTAAAACCGGTTAGATAGTTTCAGAGAGGCAGAAATTGTAGCATACCCCATTCGTGGTTCTATTTTTGAAAAATATTGAGAAGTTATCACATGCAAACACACAAACTTTCTCACTTATAATATTAGTACGATAAGAAATTAAAAAGAGAATTTAAACGTCCTAAACGTATCAATGCAAAGATTATGGTGTACGGTTCTGCTGCGGTATTTCGATCGTGTACGTAAGCAAAGTTGCGAAACATTTCATCAACCGATTCTCTGATTAAGTTTTCGAGGCGTTTCTAATACTTATCCCTGAAGTTTTGAAAAGTTGTCAATGTTTTGTACTGCGTTATGGAACACTATATATTATTTGAATGCAAAGCAATTGACGTTTTGTTCTGCGTCAAGACTTATCAAAAATGATTTTTCCATCTTTTCTCGATACGTATTGACAAATTACTTCGTTTACTGATGAGATCCAATTTTATATTCTAACGTATTGTAGTTTTATTGTGCTCTAAGTCAGTCAAAATACTTTTACATATTCCAAGCTTTTAGTTACTGTCCCACTTTTTAAACGAAATATATGTATGTACATTTATGCTTTCATTTAGAATCCTTTGACTTGCTTATGATCCCTCAAATGTCTTAAAGTAATTGCTATCAAATAGATCCCATCTATGTAAATTCAGTGCATCAGGAGAACAAAAAAAAAAGAAAACGAAACATTTGTTTGTTTTAATTTAGTGTTTTGTTTCAGTGCTTCTTGCAATTCAAAAGTTGACAACGCTGATAATGACGTTAATCGACTCTTATTAAAGACAACATTTCAGACATTGTCGCTGAAAATGTCTATCAGAAGACAATATTAAAGACTATGTCGCTTATCTTTTAAATTATTTCTTGGTCGACAGGGAACAAGTCGTGCATAAATCGTAGACGACAATGTCGTGTGTGATCAACTGATCAACTGGGTTGTGCTCAGACATGTGTATAAGAAGAAATCCTTCATATATTTTTGAATATTTTCTTTAAATAAAATATGAATGAGTAGAACTTTTGTAGTTGGATATAATGAGTTTCCTCATCATCATACTGGGCTTTTCTATTACACATTCATGCACACATGTACTCATATAACATTTCATACATTTACAAATAAGTCCTTTAATACGGTTAGTATGCAAATTTAAGCAAAATTTATTTCAATGATTTTATTCGTTTCATATCGCAGGAGTATGGACTGTAAGGATGCTGTATTTGTTTAGTTGGTTGGAAATACAATTCATGTTAAATGCATGAAATTTATGATTGTGGTATGCGTTGTTTGTGATTTCGCAGAGTTTTTCCATGATATGAGTAATTTAGAAAATAAATTTCATTTGCATATGTATATTTGTTATTATTTCATATGCTTTTTTCACTGCCAATGCTATAGATTTATAAACCAGTATTGACTACTGGGCTTATTAAAGTAACCCTTTTCACTAGATTATCATTATTTAGTTGATTTAAAAAAGAAAAAAAGTTAAAGATTTTATTTTGTCGAAAGTTTTGTCATATTTGTTGTTTGCTATTTATGAAAAAAAAACAACCGTTTCCATGTGAAATATTGACAACTTATCTCTGGGTCATCTGCAATCGTATGGAAGAACAAATTAAATCCCTTTAAATAATTTTATTACAAGTTTATTACTGCAACATACTTTAAACCTTTAAAATTTATTGTTAAATATATTTTTTTGGTGTAAAAATACCGTAAAATTGCTTATCACTCGTTTAAAAACCGTTTTCATTATTGAAATTTAGTTCAAGTTTTTATTGCACAAAAATTTAAATGCATAATTTATAAACGTATGTACTTTTTATTTTATTATAATTTTCATTTTCATATACAAAATAAAAAAATATACACGCAAAAAAAAAATAACTGAGTTAATCATAATATTTATGAAAACACCGATCTAGTGTCATCAACCAAAAAAACAGATGATTTTGGAAAATTTGCCAGCAAGAAAAAACGCTTTTGAAGGGATGAAGTTTTGCAGTATAGAGGGAACTCCAGACTTTGCTGGCGATTTCTGATTGTACTTCACGAATGCCTCGAACGATATTGGTATCGCTTCGGAGCAATTCGCATAGGATCAGCCTTTAACGGCAGCCACAAGAAAAAGTTTAACGGGGTCAAATCGTAGCATTGCACTATAGGAAATTTTCCTTTTTTTTTGGGCAAAATAGATTACAGCCTAACGGGTGGACCGATTTGAACGATTTTTTGGATTTGACTTTTGGTGAACACGTAAGAGAAAAAATTTTTCTTACACTTAGAAAAAAACATAAGTAATTTTAACTAAAAATTAACAAATAATTAGTTCTAAGAAGGGGTTACGGGTTCAAGGTTCCCGCATCCAAGATTTTTTTAGATCTTTGATAGATAATCTGGTTTTCTAAACTTCTTTTTTTTTTTAATTCTTTCGAGTGTAAACTTACCTTTCGAGTATAACAGTAGAAATTAATTTTACCAATTTAATGAAGTAACAGACAAAGTCATGTTTAAAAAGGATTTTACTTAACAACTTGATTTTCGAGTGCCAAACCATCAACTAAATGTAATATACATGGGTTCAAAATGCCACCACTATCTATTTCTTTATCTTCGGTTTCGGGATTTTCTTCGTCTGTTTGAGAATTTTCCACAAAATTTTGCTCCTCTGATCTCAGTAATTCAATCATTTCTGGTGGAAGTTTTAATTTCTTCTGGTGCTTGATGCGTTTGCTCAACGAAATGCTGGAGATGAGTGGATCTGATGTGTCCAATGCTCGATTAAAAACATCCGTAAAGCTATTCACACGGTTACTTTTTCGAGCATTAAGCAATCTATCCGATTTATATATTTTATGGCGCGATTCGAGGCATCCTCACCAAAGCATCCAACTGAAAGCATAGTGGAATCAACAAGTTGTCGTGAATGTACAAGAACCTTATGTACAGTTGCTGTCATTGGTAACCAGGGATACTTCTGCATGAACATTGTGCCCGTTTGGAAACAAAATTTTTCAAATTTACTCGAACCTAAAGGAAGCTGACATGACAAATATATTGAATTATAAATGATCACTTTGTCAATGCCTGTACTTTCAGAAAATTTTAAATGTTCTTTAAACGCGCGCCGAGTCGTATTGCCGTCATTTGTACTGTACAGTCCTTAGGCTTATCAAACTTTTTAATACTGTCTAAAGTTTTCGAAACAATCACTCTCAGAAGTATATGACAAGAAATGGGCGTAAGTGGTGGCTCTTTTGTCAATTTCGTTGTGTTTCTCTAGCCATATATTGAATTACTCTGAATTTGGCATGCAGTAGTCACCTGAAAAAGTTTAGTTTTTTAAAACTCGCAAAAAATTCGCAGATGAAATATATTAAATTTGGAAGATAATTGATTGTTCTAGAGATTTATTATGATATTATGTCTAACATGTGTTATCATATTTTTTATAAGTCTATATAAAATTCTGATTCATAATTCTGTTAGTTCATTTTAAGGTCACATTAAATTTTTTTCCAATTTAATCGATTTTATAGATGAGTTTACCAACATTTTGCTATAGAATGTAAAAGTACTTACCTTCGGCATTATTTCCCATTTTTTTATTTTTCAAAAATAAAAATTTTTGTTACGAAAACTTTTATTGGAAGATGTCACAAAATTCACTGCACTTAAAGGTTTTCTGATAACTGGCTTAGAAATCTTTTTCAAAACAACTTTTAAGGCCCCGTCAGCCGAGCGTTGCTGTACCCCTACAGTACCGTATACGGTATACCGTACTGTTAGCACGTTGGTCCACTTATAGAACGTACTTTTGTTTTCTATTGTTTGTTTTATTGCCAGGAAAAAGGAACAGCTGTTACAACACAGTGATGGGTATTAAAAATTTTCAATTGGTGACAGAAAAAGTACCTGAGATATTTAAATGATATCAGAACTTTATTTTGTGTATGTATGTATATAAAAATTGTTTATTATTTCACATTTATATTATAAAATTATAATATAAAATATAAACAACAAATTAGTGTTTATATGTGCATACAAAAAAATTTATACCATTTAAATTATTTTATATGTTTATACGTACATATCACATTTATATAATATATGTATTTGTTTATTATAGACATCTAAACATGTATATCGTCTTATAAAATGCAAAAAGCCCTATCTACATTATAACAAAATTTTCACTGGAGATAAAAAACTTATTAAAAAGCAAATTATTGTGATAACAAATATTGTTTTTTTCAGCATAGTATCATTAATTCCGATTTTATTACTGATACTACCTAGAAAAAAGTTTTTATGATCACAATAGTTTGCTTTTTATTATGCTTTTTGTCTCTCCTGAAAAATTAAAAAAAATAGATAGGCCGTTTTGCATTTTATATGACGATATGTATGTACATATGTATATATGCAAATATAAATTATTTTAAGTTGTTTTGTCAAAATTACACAAATATTATTATCAAAAAGTACCAAAATATGAGCGCGGAAATAAATACCCCCTTAACTTGTACCAAAGAAACAGCCCATCACTGGATTACAAATGTCACGTAATAACGTTAGCAATTTCTATTTTGTACAGATTGGTACGTTGCAACTACGGTACATTTAAATTCGGTAAGCTTTTGCATTGCTTTTCCCATAAAAAAGACGAACAGCTGATATAGTACGGTACGGGTGCGCTCCGCTAATTCTGCCTTTAAAGTAACAGAAATTAAATTTTTTTGAAAAATTTAAAAAGCTACGAATATGTTTGCTTTGTTATATTTGTTATTATATTAAAGCAAATAAAATAAATTGCAAAAATAAAAATTTTTACTTTTGACCAAAAAAAAAAAAATGGCTGAAATTTTCTATAGTGCACTGGGGCGGCCAATTGACATCGTCTTCACGATTTTCGCCCAAATACATTTTGTTCCACAGAGGTGTGGTCAATATTTCGTACATAAAAAAATCGATCAGTGTCAAAATAATAAATGATTTAAAAGAAATATTGTATTTGAATTACCCGGTATATATTAATACAATATATTTTTAGTTGTCATGATCATTTCAAAATGTTTTTTCTCCACCTGTATGAAAATAAACTGTTTGTAAAGTGTATGAAATATAAACAAATAAATAAACTTCAAACAACCAAAAAATTCACTTTGGCTATAACATTTTAATATACTGGTGACAAATTCATATCCTTTCAATTCTTTATTCGTTTATTTATGTACATATATTTCTATAGATATGTGAGAAAAAACAAAATTCATCACATGCAATTTCTACGTTTATTTCTATTTAAAAAAAATAAACCACATTAAATTTACTATCTCTGTGCAAAAGTTGTTATTGTTATTACATTCAATAGAAATGCCATAAAAAAATAGAAACTATTGTAGTCCATTTCGCATCTTTGCCAATACAAACGCATAAAAAGACTTCTTTTTTTTAAATTTATGTTCGTATGATTTTACTTAGAAAACTAATAACAATGCGTTGTGTTCATGGACATGATGACAGTTCGATCAAAATAAAATTTATCACTTCTTTATAGTTTTTCAAATAATAGTTTGTACTGAGTATATTTAGGACAATAGTTATTTATGCTCGTATGTTCTTTTATTAAGGTTTATAATCTAAAGAGATATGTAGATATGCATGTCTTTTAACAATTTATGATTAAACTAAACTTCTCTTAAATTATAAGGCCCGTATTCATAAAAAATAGCTTGTATTTGAAACGTATTTTAAGTGAAATTTTTCATAAAATTTTCTATAAAATATATTTCAAACCCAACTTATTTTTTTATGAATACGGCTGTAAATGTACAACTAAAACTAAATTCGATAATTTGAAAAGAATTTCTAATAAAAATAAATTCATTCAAGTATATTCTTGAGAAAATAATATATAAATAACGAGGAAAATGAATTTTTGGCAACACACATAACACATAACATGGTCATTAAAATAGGTAACTCTGTTACTGCACTATAATTTTATACACAATTATTTGTTTTAATAATCCCAATAGTTTGTATTTTATCAAGTTCTTTAATGGATAATTAAGCTAAGCCCTTTCCATTTTTTATGACGATATTTAAGTTTCAGTCAATATTTTGTGTTTTATTGCAATAACAATTGCTAATAAAAAGCTTGACTTATTTTTTCCAAAATTTTTAAATCTGTTGTCAAGACTTTTTGGAAATGTAAAAATAATTATTGTAATCAGTTGTTTTATTTCTTGTCCAGTTTATTTTATTTTTCTTTTATCTTAAGTGCAATTTTGTTTGAATAGTTGAATCAAAAAAATATATATCGCTCCTTAATATCTCAAAAAATCTTGTTCTTCGGAAAACGATTTTAAGGTTTTTAATTTACTCACACATCAATGGAAAAATATAAAAGTATTCTCCTTTCAAGAGATAAATAATCGTGTTTTTCACACAAGATGAAGAACGATACACTGAATAATTCTGCATTCTTAACTCAAAAATCACTGTTTTTGAAATCACTTTTTTTGAGATATGACTATGTTGCAATAAAGAATCGTGTGCATTATATTAAAAAAAACATTACCATTTCAAAAGCATATTTTTTGAAGTTTTCGAGCATATTTCCGCTTTTTATTGCATATTTAATGCACATAAAACGCTTTTTTTGAAAATTGTTTTCAGTTTCTCTATGAATAAATTTGAGATATTTTTATTTTTATGTACATACTCAATATTTTATTGATATTAAAACACTTTGCTTAAATTTATTTGTCTTAAGGACACTTGATCAATGATGGTATAATATTTAAGGCATTTTCATTTCAAAGCTGATGTTGCTTATTAAATAATGCATTTTGAAATTAAAATAAGTTAAAGATTATCAAAAACTTTTATTTGTTGAGAGTTTTTTTAGCTAGTCTATACATTCATTTCATCAGTAGACCTTAAACCATATTTTTGAAATGTTTCAAACAAAAGTTTTTGAAAATCTTTGAAAAAAGATTACGAGGCAATCTCGATTAATAAATTTAATAAAATAAGTTTAATAGTTCGATATATTTATTTTCATACTCGCAGAAATGGCAATGGTTGCTGTTCAACATGCATCTCTCCATATAGACAATTTTTTAAGCACATCTAAGAAGTTTTATATTTATAAATCGCAAAGTAAAAAATATGTAGATCACTCGAAGAACACATTGATTCTTATTAATAAATATTTTTTTTCATACACATTCAAAGAAAATGGGAATAAAACTGAAATACATTTACAAAAACTAAATTAAATTTATGTGAGGTGGATGGATGATGGTGAATAGTGTTTTAAACATAAACTGCACTAAAAAAATTATAAAAAAAATTCCTTTCAAACGTGCGTTAGTTTGAAGTTTATTGAATAAGGAAGCAAGAACAAGTTAATAAAAAAAATAGCAAAGAACGATAGAGAAACGAAGAGCACATTAAGTTTAAGTGTGTTTGAGTAAGACGCCTGGAAGTCTTTACAACATTTTCATATAGAACAGATGAAGTAATATATCTTTTTTTATAACCGACGATATCCGATGCTACTTAAGGTAAATTGTGAAATTTCTCTGAATATAGCATTTTAAAGAATACCATCTTATTATAGAGAATACGAAAGTGTGAGCGTGTGCGTGTGTGTATGAAAAAAAATGTAGCATACTTTTTAGCAGCAACCCAAAAAAAAACCTCCAGTTATGTGTGGCAGTCAGACAACTACAATAAAGAATTGTGTAAGAAATTTATATTCTTAAGTGAATTATTGTTATATTGGCGTCGTAGAACAAAACCTGTTCTCTGAGCACTTCTTGGCATAATAAATTTTGAAACAATAGAAGAAAAAAATTTGAAATATTTTCCTACAAAATGTTAATATATCAAATTTGCTAATACTCACTTTCTGAGGTATTCAATATTTTTGCCTTTTCAGCAAAAAAAAAAAACAAAATAGAAAAATCATTTATATTCCAACTTTTACCCCTTCTAATTATTTCTTATGCTTCGTCGTTCTAATTTTTTTCTGTTCTAGCAAAATCGGTTCTATCAAATTAATCTTGATTGTAAACTCGTAGTTATACATGTGTATTAGAATGTATGAAAAAAAGAAAGATAATCAATTAAAATCTTGTCGAATTAAATGCTTGCCTGACTTCAACTAATTATGCAATCTTCTCTTTTTCCCTTTGTTCCTTTTTTTCTTCAAAAGCACCTGATATTTCCATTAATATAGAACATTTTTATAGAGCAAATGCTTTTATACAGTTGCGGGGATTTTTACAGTAGAGAATATGCAGATGATGTTGAAATTATAACATGGACTCTGTGATAAGAAAAGAGGTAAACAACTATCAGTCGATATTCAGAAATGATTAAAGCTTAGATCAAACGCCAGTGATGGCGCGTAATGCAGTGATTGTTTATTAAATTACCCATTACTGGTCTACTAAGTCATAAAATGGCCTAAGAACAGTAGTGCTTCGTTATATCCTTGCACATATATGTATATCAAAATATTTGCGATTTCATAGCTGAATTCTACTACTCCAATTAAAAAAAAACTTGTTCATTAGGATGGCTAAATGAAATCAATTTTTTATTTTACATCGGCGCACCAGCTAAAATATGCTAGAAAATTTGAAATACTAATAATCTCTTACGCTGTAATTTTGTAAAATAATAAAAAATACTCTACTTGTGTTTTGTTAATTTCACCCTAAAATATAATTCAATACGCGTATCGTGTCGATGCATCCCTAATTGGATCCACAAACTGAGGGTATATGCTCCAGATATGCTCCATTAATATTTAATAATTAAAAAAATAAATAATTTTAATACATGCACACATACGAGGGCGGATCAATAAGTCCGTGACTTTTCGAACACTGCAACACTGTTCCCATCAAGTATCACCTGTTAATAGACTGCTGTCAAGTAGTCGTCATTCAGTTTGCGTTTAACAGCTGTTCAAAACATACAACCTCGTGTATTTTTCTAAAAATGGAAAAAAGTGAATTTCGAGTGCTCATTAAACATTATTTTTTGCGAAAAAAAACCGTCAACTAAACGAAGGAAAAGCTCGATAAATACTATGGAGACTCTGCACCATAGATTTCAATGGTAAAACGTGGTTTACTGACTTTCGTTGTGGTTGCAGAAGTACAAATGACGCTGAACGTTCTGGACGACCAATTGAGATCAGTACACCCGAAAATGTAAAAAAAATTACGATATGGTGTTGGCCGATCGAAAAGTTAAACTGCGTGAGATTGTTGATGCCATAGGCATTTCATATGGCAGTGTGGTTTCGATTTTAAGTGATCAGCTGGGTTTAAGAAAGTTATCTGTAAGATGGGTGCCGCGTTTCCTCTCAAGTGACGTAAATGTGTGACAACTTCAAAGGATTGTTTGGTGACGTTTAACCGCAATCCGAATTGGTACCTCATCCACCATATTCTCCGGACTTAGCCCATAGTGACTACATCCTATTTCCAAACCTAAAGAAATGGCTCGGTGGAAAGAGACTTAGCTCCAACAATGAAATTGTTGACCAAACAAATTCCTATTTTAAGGATCTCGAAAAATCCAATTTTTTGGAAGGGATACAAAAGCTGGAGAAACGTTGAACTAAGTTAGTTTTACACGGACTTATTGATCCGTCCTCGATTTAATAACAAGTAAACATTTAGTGGTTTTTTTAAATCCAAAGTGATTATTATTTTGGCTGAAGTTCGTAACATTTTTAGTCAGAAAGAATTGGACATGAGACAATATTCCAAAGCAACAAAGAACAATTTTAACACCAATTAATTTCAACTTACACGGCAGAACAGAAACATTTATTTAAAAAAAATTTAATAATTGTTGAGTTTTGTTTAAAATAGAACATGTCTATACGATTTTTACTCCTTTACTCCTCCGTTCTTAGTTAGTTCAGATTATCGCGAATGCACTGTACTTCTTTAAATATTTCCTATCATACAAAATAAACAGTGTTACCAACATTAAAAACAACACAAATTCTTCCTAATTTCCAGTTAAGTTTGTATTAGTAAAAATTTCATATTTTCGCTTTATTTCTATTGTAACTTAGAAATGGGACATTTTTTCGCCTTAAAAAGTATCTTAAACATGGATGGCCTAATTCACAAACGATTAATAAAGTTAATGTATGTATTAAAACAGATTTTCCCATATTAAAATCAAACATTAAACCTACTATAACTTTATGAAACGTTTGTGAATAAGGCCAGGAGTGTTAAAACAGCTCCATACCAAATTTCATAATAGAAATCCATTCACTGGCTTTTGAGTAAATCGTGTTCGGACAGGCAGACGAATTACAGGAAATACATACATATATACATCCGAAGCTTTAGGCCATTCGATTCATTCATACATCTGATTGATACATTTATTTGCAAAATTATATTTTTCGCAGCCAAACATTTTTATCGAAATAATTAAAAACTGACTTAAACATAAATAATCCTTTTAAAAAGGTAAATATTGAACATTGCCTTTTTGTTAAGCAAAAAACCTGCTGCTATATTTATACACATCAGTAAAAAATTGTATATAAAATATTTGTACAATGTGCATCTATAAGTGGAAATAGCAAAGTATTAAATGGTCAAAGTATTTGAACTTAAAGCGATTATAAAGAACTCCTCTAGTATTATAGAGAGACCGTAAATATAAAAAAAATTATATAATAAACCGACTATTCATCATTTAAACAATCAATCAATTTAAGAATATTTAATCCACACTAATCGTGTGTAACACAAGAGGCACAAGGTTTTTTTCAAGAATTTTGAGCAAAAAAAAGTCAAATTAATTGATGAAGATTATTCCAATAAATGAATGTTCTAGTAAATTTTGTAAAACTGTTACAATGCACAGTGACCCTGAACGAAAAATAAATGATAATAAACATTCAAGCCATTGTTCAGATTTATTTGACAGTTTGACAGTCAAAAGATGAGTTTCGGGCTTTTAGAATATTTTCTGTGAAGATTTGTAGTTTAAGAACAGGTGGCACTTTTTGCGTGCATTCGACCAAATATCTTTAACTTTTGATAGAATTATAATTATAATTTTGTTGACTGAGAGTTTTCTGCAACACGATTCAAGCATTATAAAACAGGTTATTAACAGGAATTGAAAATACAAATGAAATCAATTTGTGAAGATTTTAGTTATCCTCTTCGTCCTGTTTGTTTTTAACAAGTCCATATTTAGTCATTAGAAATATCTTTGGGAAGAAGATCGTAATCTGTATAGAATTTAACATTCTCTATAGACTCGACTGTTTTTGTAAGAAGAACCATTGATAAAATCACTTTCAAAAATTTGTTAGCTTCTGATTTAGATAGAGAAAGCTATTGGAGAAATATTTTCATTATAATCTTTACTATGTTTTTAAAAATTATTATTTATTCTATATTACTGTAACTCCAATATGCTTAATGAATTACATAGATTCTAGTTCGTGCATCAAATTGTGAACAGAATAGAAATTTATTTTTAACTTTTTTAACTCATTCGAAAGAGATCCCATAAATTTTTTTGAATTTGTATGAAAATTTCGTTCGATATCGATTGCCGTAATTTGCCTTCTGTACAATCAAGCCCGTCTGGAAAGTTTTGTGTCTTAACGTCCGAAGAGCGCGGGTTCGTTTTCTAGTTGAGTCCAAAATATGTTTCCAAATTAATATTTACATGAAAACACGTAGTACAATCATAATTGCAAGCCGCCGTAGACTAGTGGATAGTGGACTAGGCCATTATAATAGGGATTACTGGTTCGATATCCGCCTACGCTCTGATTATTTCTGCAAACAAGCGAAGGGGGCTTCGCACTTTGCGTTCCTTAAAAAAAATTAAAGTTTTTATTGGTCAGAAGAACTCATTTGAATTAAGAGCTGTTTCTTTAAATCGAAACGAATGACCTCCAATGATACGTTAATGTTGAAATCATGCGTCTTCATCCAAAACTGATCCAGAGAAATATTAGTAGAACCCACGACTTTATTTCTTTTTGTGAAGTTAAAGTTAAATTGTTTCCATTGTGTAAATTGATCCTTAACCGATAAAACAACGTAAGCGCTTTTATTAATCATGTCTGCAGTGAATTGTCATCTCACTTCTGTAAAACATTTTTTAAAATTTGTAGCAGCAGTTTTCATTGTTATGATATTTTCGGAGATGATTTTGTTTTACGTCGTGAAACCCCGGCAAGCGAAAATCATCTTGCTTGGTTCCTTACTCAAGTACTCAATTTATTTTCTAACTTATTAAATTATCTGGTGCTTATTTCGAAAACCAATTGATACTCTTTTTCTAAATTTATTCACTTATTTATTTCATCTGATTACAAGCCTAAAGTCTCGTTTAATCTAACAACAATATGGCTGAAGAAAAAAATGTTTAATTTATATTAAAACTTTAATTATCTTATATTACATTTTTTTTTTAAATTTTAAAATTAAAGCCCACCACATTTGCTTGAGATATTAAAGTCAAATATAGAACAAAAATATGATGCTTGATATGCTTTACTAGTTTGAAACTTATGATCACAGATGCTAATTTATAACTTTCTTAAATCACCTAAGGGTATTATTGAAATTTCGTTCTTGATTACACACAGTCCACAGTTTTGAAGCGCTAACAAAAAAAAAATGACCTAAACATAAGAAGAATTCAGTGATGTGGACAAACGACGGCTTTACTTCTTGATTATCTTCCAAAGTTACATTTTTCCTAAAAGATATGGAGGCTTGTGAAATTCATTAATCTCAAAAAATATTTTACTAGTACTAACTCTTTGTTTCGAAAACGACATAAATTAAAATTGTAAACTTAATAACAATTTTGTATGTAATAAAAATCAAAAGGGTTTTCGAACTCTTTGTGCATGTTTTGTAAATCTGGGTAACCTTCTTAAAATACTGTGAAACGAACTTCAACACGATAATAAATTAATCCTTACAGGGTTTGACATAATTGCACAAATTCTAATTTAATATACTTTCCATTGCAAATTGACTTACAAGGTTTCCTCTTTTTATAGTACAATAAACAACAACTTAATTTTCCATAGAAGAATCCTGCGACAAGCACAAGGACAATTTGCATGCATTAATAAAAACTGAAATTTAATGAAATCGTACAAAATCAAATCTAAACTCAATTGATTTAATCATTGAGTGCAATTACATTAATGACACTTATTTTAACATGCCGTTTTGTTGGTGATAAAAGTGGCGACTCTCCTTGTCAAGCGACTATTCATGTATTACAACGTGTCAGATTGTTAAAGGAATGCTTTTATTTTTTGAAAGGTTCTCATGGAGTTTTCGTGTATTCAACATAAATGTTCAAATGTTGCTTAAGCTTAAAGTAAGAATTTTGCTTTAACATGTATAACACAGGGCAACAAAACAAATTTTATTTGTTCTTCAACTTATTGAAGTCAGCTTTACACGTGTTCAATTTTGATAAAGTTAAACCTTATTTATGACTTTAAAACAATTTTATAAAAAAATTAAGGGCATTACACGGCCTCTATTAACATAAGTCGAGAAAGATTCTTCCGATTTGGTTAAATAGAAAATTCGAATTCAAGTCGCATAAACAAACATTTGCTTGAAATTCAATTTAAATTTCAAATCAATTAACTTCAAATCAAGAAACGTTGATGGCATATTAATGAGTTAAAATGCCAAAAATCATATGAAATACACACTTTTTATTACTTCTACTTTGGCATTTTTACTCATTATGTCAATGTAATTGGAAGAAAGTATCTATTTACCACTTTACCTTACCAATAACGACTTCTAAATGTCAATACTTAGAAGTCGTTAAATGCACAAAACACATTTAAAATTGCATGTCTGATTTTAGGATTGAATAAAGGCATCATTAGTTTTTACTTTTCGTTGCAGTTCTGTGCCGTTTTTTTCTGTAGAAAATATTTCTTACTTACTTGTTCTGTGTCTGAACTTGTGGATGTGGACGATGTAATTATAGGAATGCATCTTTTAAATGTTTGCAAAATGTCTTTTGTTTGAGAAAAATATATACGAGGGCGGATTGATATTGAAGCTACCTAATTAGGAAAAAAACTTTTTTTTCAAAAACCATTTAGTTTTCAACATAGTCCCCTTTTAGCTCAATACACTTAGTCCAACGTTTCTTCAGTTTTGTATCCCTTCCAAAAAATAGGATTTTTCGAGGTCCTTAAAATAGGCATTTGTTTGGAAATAATTTTATCGTTGGAGCTAAATCTCTTTCCACCGAGCCATTTCTTTAGGTTTGGAAATAGGAAGTACTCACTATGGGCTTAATCCGGAGAATATGGCGGATGAGGTACCAATTCGTAGCCTAATTCATAGAGCTTTGCCATTGAGACTGCACACGTCACACGTTCACGTTTATGGTCAATTGAGAGCAAACGCGGCACCCATCTTGCCGAAAGCTTTTTCATATGCAAATGTTCATGCAAAACACACGTTCATATGATATGTTTACCATTTCAACAATCTCACGTAACTTGACTCGGCGATCATTCATAACGATATCGAGGAATTTCTTGATATTTTCTTCAGTAACCACCTTTTTTGGCCTTCCTATTGATGGTATTGCTGCTGTGCTTGTTCGGCCGCGTTTAAATTCAGCAATCCAATATTTTACCATGTAATCTGACGAGCAGACTCACCGTAATGTTTATCGAGCTTTTCTTTTGTCTCTCGCGTTTTCCCTTTCAAATCATAGTGTTTAATCACTTCAAGAAATTCACTTTTTTCCATTTTTCAAGAAACACAAAAGTTGCATACTGCAAACGACTACTACAAATAAACTAATCAATGAATTTGGGTGAAATTTTAACAGCTGACGTTTGACGGATCATAATTTCTAAAAAAAAAGTTTTTGTGTTTGCGCTGCCATCTAGCGCTAGGTAGGTAGCTTCAATATCAATCCGCCCTCGTACATTTTTTAAAATTTGAATTAAAATAATATTTTCTGACTTTTAAAACAAAATTTGTAATATTTCACACCAGAAAATTCTAATACATACACACTCCGTAACAGAACAGGACGTACAAACTAATTCTGCTTTTGAAGAAATTGTTGTGTTTGATATCAAGTGTTTTAATCTTGTTTTCTAGTACGAACGCTCAATTAAAAAAAATTCCTTCGCCAGGCCTTGAACTGTTGCACTACTAGAGCCCTACAACATGTGCTTAAAACATTTGTTTCGTTTGAAACCTTACTCTCTCTTTCTGTGTAGAGATATTAATCTTTTAAACCACCTTCAATATTGAATTAATCAAATATTACTTTTTTTGGCCCGATTTTTTTTACATGGTGTTCGCGGGCACGTATTTACCGTGAAAGACCAGGGATTGACAATTTGAGTATGAAAATTCGAGCACCAAATCCTTTTAAAGGCGACGGAAACAATCGAAGTAATTTAATTAAATCCAATTGATTTCAAGTCAGTGGAAACATCGCATTTGTGTAGAAGTTATAAATAAAATTTAAAGCTACTTTAGAGCAAATCACTCCTTTAAATTACCTAATCAGACAATTACACATAAAAGTGGCCTTCAGAATAATGGATGAGCAAATATTTCTAATGGCATTTATTTTTTTAAATTTCTCGTAACTAAATATCCTTTGTTCTTTTGTCTTTAAATACGAGAATTTTCGAGAAAAAAAAAGTTGAAAAGAAAAAGAAAAACTTTTTTCACTTCAATCGATTGGTACTAATTCGCAAATTGACTACAAATTATTGAACAATTTACAATAGCAGAAAAGAAGAGTAAAAAAATTAAGAAAAAGTATTAGCCAAGTTTAGTCATTTATAATGTAGACAGTTAAAATAAAATAAAATAAAAGTTTGCTTAGATTCTTTTGCGACTGAAGCAGAAACAAAAACAATTCGAATACAAAAAAAACTGCTACGCACAGTTGCCATAAACCAATATTGGACGTTTGTTGGTTGGTTGGTTGGCTGCCTCGTTGGCCATTTGACCATTAATTTTTTCCTTCCTTTGTTGTTGGCAGAATATAAACGTTTCTTTACGGTGGTCGTTGTTGTAGAATGTTTGAGTTAACGGCGGCATATATATTTACGTTTGTATGTGTGTGTGTGTGTGCACTGCGTTTGAGACCTATTGACGACCTTTATCACTTGGTCATAAACTATAATCTCTGAGTGCTGGCAAACAAAAGTTCTTGGTGAGATAAAAGTTGTTGTAATACACTTTTCTACAGCTAAAGGTTTGTTTTACTCCTTCTTTTCTTGCAGCACTTGAATTAACGGATGTATCAATAACGGAAGCAAGGGTCATTCATTTAAATGTTGTCTACAAGTTGGCAACTTTAGAAGTTCCTTAAGAACTTATAAAGAGTTGCTATTGGTGATGTTGGTAGATACGAGTATGTAGCATTTGCGTTGTTATTGTCGCTGCTGCTGACGTTAGGATTACCTTGTTCATTCTCGCATTTAAATATCTTTTTCTATGACGTTACTTACACATATTTTTTAAGATTTCTTTTTATGTTTGGCGCCAATGGGTCGTCGTTATGTTATTTTTTTTTAATCGTTTTAAATTTGTTCTCCAAAAGTTTTTATACATGTCTTTAATGTTAAATGTTTCAATTTGATTAAAGCGTTTGTGCAAAGCTTATTTCAGTAGACACATATAGGTTTTGTAATTACCCAGTTGGCCAAGTCTTTAAGACATCTTTAAGGACGGGTTCAAGACAACAGTAAGTCGTAGAAGGCATGCTGAGGACAGTGCAATTGTCGACGAAATTTTCATGCAAATGGCGGCGAGGTCACACAAGACCAAATGGACGACAAAGTCACCCAGTTTGTTGTCAACGACTACTCGTACATAGAGGACAATGTCGCCTATTTTGTGGTTAAATAAAACAGTTCCCATTTCTTAGGTGGTGTTGGCTGTAAGTATGCAAATTTCAGTCTTGTGTATACACATAATTATTTGCAAAAAAAAAGAAGAATACAACTGTGTTTATGATTCAATCACTAACTTTTTAAGTCTATCGCATTAAATATTGCTATTAAGAAAGTAGTACAGACAAATTGAGTTTTCTAGTAGGCACTGCAGCTGAATGTAACAGTTTGCTGTTTTCGAAAGTCGCTGCATCCTTTCGTGGGCGCTCGTGTGTTTGTTTTTATTGCAATAGGTCCAAATTCAAGCATCTCTTTAAATCATTTGTTTTTTTTTAACTGATTCGTTTTTTTGTGTGTCTGGAATATTGACTATCAGTCAGTATTAATTACTACCCGATTAATTGATCGGTTAATTTAAAATTGGCTATTTTCGATTAACTATTAAAGCGGTTAGTTTCATTCGATTAACCGATGTAACAAAATTTTTTGTAGAAAATATTTTTTATACAAACAAAGAGTAGTACTAGGACAAATTCAAATTTTAAATACACTTAATTTACACCTCTACTCAGGCATATTTCCTTCTCGAAAAACAATACAAAAACAGAAACTAAGGAATTCGGAAATAAACTTTTCTACAGAGTGCTCGGTACTGAACTTTCCTAGGATGAGTCTGATGATGACCTGACAACAGAAGAAACTCTCGATAGTAAAACAAATAATCTTAACAGAATTAACCGAAGTAACTAGAAGCGTTAAAAATTTAAAAAAATATTAATCTAATGGCATAATGGAAGATTTTATATGTTTAGATAAATCCAGGAAAAGGACTGAGAAAGTACTTAGATATTCTGTATTATAGGATGCTTTAGATTTTTTGAACATCTACGATAAGTGAAATTATTTATTCCAAACCAAGTTTTATCAAAACTAAAGAAAAGAATCGCTTAAACTATTGCAACAAACTGAAAAATGATCTCACAGTTTATATTTTGTAGAAGAATTTTCATGTTTGTTATATTATTGTTTTTTACTAATAAAATTCAAATAATAAATAATTTATGCATTTTTATTTATTTAAATTACTTAAAAAATATATATTAATCGGTTAACCGATGAATAACAAGATTAATAGATTATTAACCGATTAAACCAAAACCTCGGTTAATTAATCCAGCGATGAACCGATTAAAGCAAAGGCCCGATTAAATGAATACCCTAGTCAGTATAATACCACCGCGGACCAACATGAGTCACTTCACCATTATCCATTGTTCGCTTCGTTGCTGTGATTTGATACAATAGACTTTTCGTTGCGGGGTGCCGTTACAGATCGATGCTATGCTAATAATTAAGAAATTATCACACCCTCAATTTTAATATCGTCCGTGAGATAGAACCAGAAACCCTCAACATGGGTTTATACAGTTATTTTTAAAACGATACTTCTATTTGAACCATTCACTTTTAACCATCCATCAAAAATAGGGCAATGTCTTATCATTAAGAACAACCCGCTTTTCAATCACAAACTACATACCATTGACATAAAGTAGTCGCAAAATTACTTAGAGTTAATCCGTTATCTGAGTGACGCGGTAGTAGAGCTGGTTCAACCCCAGAAGAAGCAATGTGCATTTTTTAATTGTGTGTAATATTGAATAGTTGAGCAATAAGGCCACTGAATAAAATACTTGATATCAAACAATAAAACTCTTTCAAAAGCACGAGTTCAATACTCAAAGCAGACATTTATTTTTACTCAGTGTCTTCTTAATATTGACATTTTTAAGTCGTTATTTGTTAGCGAGGGTGGTAAGATTTTCTGTCCAATGAGATTACCGTTCTAAATTAATGAGTTGAAATGCCAAAGTATACGGCAGTAACATTTTAACTCACTACTTCGCAATTTAAGTTTTTGCTGAACACTAATAACAGAATTTTAATTCTTCATATTCATATTCACAACATTAACAAGCTCTTAATTTCCTTCCTATAATCAGTTTTATTCTCTTTCCTATCTTTCCTGCAAAAAGGAGCCTTTGGTTCGGAGTTATTAAACATGTATGTATCCGTGTTTGATGCAGTTTTTGATTCATATCAAATAATAAAATAAATCAAACAAATTTCATGCTCCATAAAACATTTAAACAATGCAACAATTTTAAGTCGAAATAATTGTTTCTTTTTTCTCCTTTAAGCCAAAAGTTTTTACTCGTAATTGTGAATGCAAAAAATATACAAACCAAAAATAAAATAAAAAAAATATATAAAAAAAATTAACAAAAACTGAAAAAAGGAGTAAACAAGCCCCTCTTCTCAAAATGTAAATCACTGATAATAAGCGCACAATAGCCAAACACACAAAACACTTCAACAAATAGCAAACAATTCAAAAATAAGTACAGTACAGTGAATGTGATGCAACAGGCGAATAAAAATAAATTATGATACGAACAAGGATTCACACAAGAATCCAGTGTTTAAATAAAATCAAATACAAATATGTACTGAATGAAATGTGTATGCAGTTCGGTTTGCAAATAAATGCAAACACTTTTTCACTGGCATGGATTCGGTTTCAAAAAAAATAAAAAAAAAATAATAATAATGGAAAATAAAAAAAAATACAGCAAACAAAAAACCAAACTCATCCTGTGTCCTCCTTTTTGTTTGAATGAATGAGTGCATGAACTTGTTGAAATTCTGGTTTATTAAAGTGGCAGAGAATAAAAATTATTTTTTTATTATTTGATTCTTTATGCATGAAAATATGAATTTGTGACCTTCTTTACCCCCTCCACTGAACGCAATCACACAAATTAACCCAAAATATCAAGTTGCAAAGAAACAAGCCACTCAACAATGGTGGCTTATTAACATTTTTACTGTTACTGCTGCTACTTTCCGCAGAGCTGCCATTCTATAGTGAATATTTTTTCCCTCGACATAGTATTTCCCTTTTTCCTGATGTTCTAATCGTGAACAATTCCCGTGAAAAATGTTCGCGCAAAAAATAAATTTCCCTTATTGAAATCAATTCAATTGAATTTCAATATTCAATACAAATATCTCTAGTTTTCCAGAACATCAAAAATGAAAAGTTTTCTTTTCATATTTCATTTCACTACTTTTGTAGAACATGCCTGTCACTTCGCTAATGAATGAAATGAAATAGATGTTTCTGGCATAATAATTAAGTTTATTTAATTTGTATTTTTTAAACATTGCTGATTTTTTTTAATGAATTATTTTTTTTAATTAACTAATTAAGACAAAAATTTTAATAAAATAAGACTGCATTTTAACAAATTGCTATTTTTAAATAAAATTTTGATTGGAGTGCTGCATCCCTGCAGGCCCGAAAATGGTCCGGATATAGTACTGCCGAATCTGCGAAATTCTTCCCACAAATATCGCTCCACTTTATTCTGCGTGCATTGTCCTTCGGCATACTGAACAATGTACCGCTTCCTTTTTCATATATTTTCTTACACAATGAACATTTTCGTATTTTTAAATTCGATTTTTTTTTTAATTTTCATTTAATTTTTCTTTGTTGGCACAATTAAATTTGTTTACTTATACAAATGTTTAACTTGAATGTAAACAAAACAAATAAATAAATTTTGACATCCAACCCTAATTCGCTTTAATATTGTAGCCTAGTCTATTTTCAATCAAGGCGAATTCATAACAGGTGCTCTCGACAGCTCTGCTGATTATTTTTTGTATTTTGATCTGTTTTGTTTGTCAAAATTTGTTTATGTTTGATTTATTTATACAGTATTTTACGTTGATTTTGACAAAGAAAGCTGGCATTTTTCAAAGCGAATTGAGGCGATTCTACGTGTTATGAATTTGCCTTGATTTTCAACTAAAAAAAAATATTACGCAAACAAAAAAAAATTTCCCCTTAACGATATTAATTAAACGCCGCTAGATCAGCCTTTTCGCCCACTGTGTGTTCGAGAGAAAAATTCTCTGGCTCTCTATGATAGATAGCGTAGATGATAGATTCCCAAATATAGTGAATCACGAGCTGTACGAGCTGTATACCGATGTAAATGTAGTCAAGCGTATTAAAATGCAACGACTCCGTTGGCTTGGACACACTTGGCGAAGGGAAAATGATGCATACAAGGAAGAACCCATCGGTGTGCAACGTAGAAAGGGGCGACCCAACCTCCATTGAAACAACCACATGCAACAAAAACTAACAGCACTTGGAGTCTTCAACTGGCGCCAGAAATAGAAGAAAGAAATAGCTGGCGTTCTATTATACTTCAGGCTAAAATTAATTCCCGGTTGTAATACTCATCCAAACTTAAGTAAGTGATAAGACCGAAACTTCCAAAAATTGTAAATAAAATATTTTTAATCACATTTTGTTAAAAAAAAGTACTGATCCACCCAACGTGACAAATACTCTGAAATATTTTTTTGGAATTTGAGCTTTTATCAAACCTAACAGCAACTCTGTTTGATGTCCTTTTTTTTGCCGGTTCAAATATAAAAGTACATATTCGTACACTCAACAATTGCATTGTCAAAAAATTACGTTCATTGACATGTCAATTGCGTGGCATTTTAATATGATTACATTTCATGTGGTGTCCTGATTTTAGCTTCAAGGATTTTTTCTTTTTTTCTTTTTTTTTCATTTCATTATGAGTTCATAGATATGCTTGCCATCCCCACCGTTAGGGAAAACTTACACACACACACTCACCCTCACAGCACCCAGTAGATAATTTAATTCCTAAAGAGTCTGCACAGTTTTAAAAATTTTCTGCATTGCAAAAAAAAATCAAAATTGGTTGTGGGGAAGTGGTATGAAAATAAATAAAATTGATGCCAGCCTGCTGTGATAGATTCAATTTAATATTGTTAGCCAAAAATGAAACAAATGAATAAAAATTCACAAAAAAAATTTTTTTTGTTACTGATGTGTGGAAAACTGCACATAAGAGTACTTTAAAGCCACTACAAGATACTCCTGATATTTACATTGATCTAATACATGGTACGTCGATTTGGTAAAAGGTTAAAGGATTTTTGTGTGCACAATTTTTATAACAAAATTTAATGTGGCCCTCGATGTTTGTCTAGAAGTGTGTCTATCTTTAAATATTTATTCGATTGTATTTGTTAAGGCATGTGTTTGCAATGGCTTATTTCACACAGTAAATTTAAGCTAAAACTTGGAGCCCCCACATTTTTCGCCTTTATTTTTGTTAACAGACAAAAAATTTGTAACCGGAAGCATTTAATTGAAATTTATTAGATTTTTTACTCTTAAATTTCTTAAATAATCACATACATATGTACATACTTACACATGTCCCTATGTGCATGCTCGTATGGGTATGTTTAAATATATTTAAAAAAAATCTATACGAGTAAATAGATAGAAGAATGAAGAACCCTGTATGTATTTATAATTCTAGTACAAATTATATGATACACACATGTAATTAATCTTAATATAATCTGTTGTTTGAACTATGAAATCCGTCAAACATCATCATTACTCATTGCACAACAAGATACATATTGTTGCCTTTCTTTAATATGAAGTTACAATAATGATAATAACAATAATACTGGCTGTGTGTCCAGTTTAACAAATGACACAATCTGTACATTTTTGACCTCTTCAGAAACATTTTATTCCAAAAGGCGGTGCAAATCATACATACATACGAGTACATGTATCACTTTGAAAATTATTTCCTTAAACGCAACAGTGATGCTTAATTTGGAGCTAAGTTCACCACTACAATTGAGATTTTGTATATTTTAGAATCTTATATTGTGCAAATAGGCAAAGACAAATTTTTGGATCTCTTTTTCTTCTTTGTTTGCCAACCGATTTTCTTCATTATTTCACCATATGGTAGACATTTTTGAGCTTTAGTGATCCGACTATATATTTTTTAAATCGGTTCAGCATTAAAGGAATACAATGCTCCTAAAGTTTACACCAGTACAAATACAAATTTAAATGGTTCAAGTAAAAACATAAACAAAGCAATGAGAGTGTTTAAGAATATCTACATATCGCTCCTTCATTGCAATGTATTCATATCTCAAAGAAACTCGTTCGTCAGAAAACGTGTTTAAAGTTTTTAATTTACACACACATCAGTGGAAAAATTAAAAATGTAGTTTGCCCTCAAGAGGTGAATAAACAAGATATTTGTATAAATTTTTTACACAAAATGAAGAGCGATACGACGAATATTTCTGCATTCTTAGCTCAGAAATAACGTTTTTTGAGATATGACTACGTTGCAGTAAAGGAGCGATATGTATGTATGTATATGGGCAATAAGAATGAAATTCAAATGAATAAAGTGGAAAAAGAAAAAGAGATCAGAATTGAAAGAGATGAGAACTAAATACACTCAAACCTCGTTTTATGCTATTGATTCGTTCCGCAAAAATCCGCATAAAATGAATTCGCATAAAACGATACCCTAGCTTCATATAAAAACTACTGATTCGTTCTTGAATTTAAAAAAAACGCATAAATTCAAATCAAAGAATTAAAAGTCATACAAAACCGCATAAAAAAAGTCAACAAAAAAGTTTATTTCATTTACATACTTAAAAAAAAAAAATTAATTAAAAATTTATAAATAAATAAGGAAAACAAACAAACATTTAATATTAATTCAGTATAAAAAAAGGAACAAAAATTTAAATTTAATTAATATTTTTATAAGATTTTATGTTTCAAAATCATTTAATAACTGTCTGCATCGTTTTTGAACTGGTTCTATATCGCTTTCATCACTAGATGGAACAATTATATCATTTGGTATATCATCACTTTCATCTCCTGAAAGGTTCTCATTATGACAAAGAGAAACGGCCGAGGATTCTTCAAGAGCTTTTTTGTTTTCTTCTCGTACAAAATAATTTGTCAACAGACTTTGTGATTTTGATTTTTTTAGTTGTTTGTACAACTCTTGATATCCTGAAAATATATCGTTAAGGCCACGTTGAATCTTTATTGCTCGTTCCGTATCTGGATCCACATTGAAAATTTCGTTTTGTAAAGCATTCACTGTGTTAAGAATTTCACCAATTTTTTTTGAAGTAAGAGGTTCAACAACTTCCTCACAGTCGCTCTCGCAATGAGTTTCTTGGATATTATCCGTAGTTAAACTAATAATATCTTCATCGGATAAAGGCACTTCAACAAGAAGTTCTTCTAAATCATTGTGGTTCAGAGAATCAAATCCTTCTCCTCCAATTTGACGAGCCAGGGTAAAAATTTCATCAGATAATGAAGATATTTGCCCTCCAGTGTTGCTACTAACACAGTCAGGCCATACAGCTTTCCAGCACGCATTTAAGGTATGCGGTCGTATTTTGGATGCGGCAGATGCAGCCAGAACTATGCAATCAAAAATAGTAAATTTTTTCCATGCTTCGATTAATGTTAATGTTTCATTTTCAATTTTATTTAAAATGAATTCATATGTGCTCTTTATGTAGTATTTCTTAAAAGTGGCAATTATTCCCTGATCTAGAGGTTGAAGAACGCTAGTTGTATTGGGTGGCAAAAATTCGACCTGAATGTTTGGATGTTCTAAACGAGGATGTCCAGGTGCATTGTCTACAATTAGTAAAATTTTGAATTCCAGACCTTTTTCCTTCATATAAGCTTCCACTTCTGGCACAAAACATTTGTGAAACCATTCACTAAACAATGCAGATGTAACCCAAGCTTTTGCATTTGCCATCCAGTGAACTGGCAAACGTTTTAAATCTTTACCTTTAAGCGCGCGTGGTTTCAAAAACTTGTTAACAACTAGTGGTTTCAACATTTTATCTCCTGAAGCGTTGCTGCATAGTAAGAATGTTAATCTTTCTTTACAAGCTTTAAATCCACTAGCTCTCTTTTCGGATTTTGCAATGTAGGTTCTACTTGGCATTTTTTTCCAAAGTAGGCCAGTCTCATCTGCATTGAATATTTGATCTGGGCAGTAACCTCCTTTTTCAATTATTTTTTTAAACTTTTCTGGGTAATTTGCGCATGCCTGCTCATCTGCTGATGCTGACTCACCTCTTATTTGGATATTGTGAAGGTTATTTCTTTTTAAAAATCGTGCCAGCCATCCATTACTTGCTGAGAATTCTTTTGGCGTGGAAACTGAAGGCTCCGATTGTTTAATCTTTTCATAAAATACAAGAGCTTTTGCTTTTATCATGTATCCGCTTATAGGAATCTTCCTTTTTGTTAAATCCTCAATCCATAACACAATAGATTTTTCCACTTTTTCAATCAGTGTGTCTCTTGAATAAGAAGAATATTTAGAGCTCAGTTTTGTGCCAGAAATAACGGATTTTCTTATGGAAACCTCATTATTTTTTATCGCGCGTATAGTTGATTCTCCCAGTTTGTACTCCTTTCCAAGTGCCGTATATTTTGCTCCATTTGCAATACGATCTAGAATTTGAATTTTGGTCTCTAGGGATATTGTTTGTCGATTTTTCTTATTTATGTTCATGGTGTTATCTGAAAAACTAAAAATTTCTTAGCACAGAATCTTCAAAATTAGAAATTTAATTCGCTTACTTTGTCACTTTTACGATAAATAAAACGAAAAACTAAGGTTCTTTTAAATATTTGATGTCACAAAGGAAATAAAACAATTTACATACTGCAATAATAACATCCAACCTGTTGATACAATTAAAAGGGATTTCCCCTAAATGGTAAAACAAACGCACATAGTACATATACAGTTTGAAGCTGAGACTTGTTTGTTACCGGCGGCGATGTTACCATGTATACTGATATCAGTGTTGCTCATTGTTAAAAATTTTTATATGCAATAATAACGCAAAAAAAATTAAAATTTTATAACCGCATAAATTTGAATTCGCATAAAACGAATTCGCATAAAACGAGGTTTGAGTGTATAGATGTATATCAGGGATGCAAAAGTTGGTACAATTGTACTTTTTTTAGCACTACTTGAAAGTAAAAAATACAATAGCATCCCCATGCCGAATTTAGCACTATTTCGTATTTTTCCTAATTTTATTTCATTACACGAAAGTATTTTAAATCATTATACCATTTTTTATATTGCAACTCCATGTTAACCATTCGTTGTGAATAAACCATGGCGGAGTTATACAGATGGTGGCGATTCTACAACATGTACAACATTACAATAACAACTGACATCTCAATCACTACAGGAGCAAATGTGGAAAGGATATTTTCGTTTCAAAATTTAATAAAAACAAAAGAGAGCAACACAACAGGTTTTGTTACGACTGTCGCTAATCTAATCCAAACAAAGGATTTGCTGAAGTCATCTAATTCGAGCTGTTATAAGTTAGATTTGACTAAGAGTTTACTAGCAAGAAGTATATCATAAAGTACATTTTTATATTCAGATCTCAACAAGTGATAGTCTTTTGTGTATCTTTTGGAATTAATCATTAAATTTAATTGTTAACTTTTTCTACATAATATATAAGTACTTAGTACCAATGAATTTCAATGTACCTTTTTGTTAAATTTTAAGTTTTTTACACATATATATGCACAAAAGAATTTTTAATGTATTTTATTAGTTAATTGTTAATAAAAAATATTTAAAAAATAAAAGGTACAATCGGACTGAAAAAAGGATACTTTTATTAAAACTTAGTACAATTTGAAAATTTCATTTTGCATCCCTGATGTTCATTACGTATGGATGTGTTAGTTTCAAGCAAAAACTTAACAAAATAAATGAACACGCACATTGTATGCAATTTTATTTAGTTTCTTGTTTTTTTTTTTCAATGGCGGTCTTGTTTCGATCACCAGGCAAACTCCAGTAATAATAATTCTCGTATTCTTTATTCATAATTGATTTTTGTAAATAAGAATTTAATTTCCATACAATAAAGATACATGAAAACTAATCAGGGATATTGCTGGCTTGGAAAACATCGCTGTTGTTTTCATTCTAGATAAAATGTTACAAACTCTACCCTAATAATAATTACTCATGGATGAACAAATTTATTTTAACCCTAGGATTACCATTTTGGATCTAGGTTTACCTTTTGTGTATGCAATATCCTTCATATATAAGAAAAATTCAAAAAAACAGGTACCTAATTCTATAAATAATATGTGCTGAATCGATGAAACTAATTTGCAATCGGCCGTAGAAAATTTTTGGGATGAAATTCAATTTTTATGTGAAGGTATATTAAATTATCCTCTTGGTCTGTGTTTTTTTTATTTTGTTTTTGCAAAGTAAAATAAAAAGGAGTGGCTAAAATATGTCACACAATATATTCCATCGAAACCAGCCAAATAATGAAACAAAAAGTTGGAAGATGTGTGACTTAAAAACAAAATATCCCTTGAAAGGCCAAATTTACACAGGAAAAACTTTTGATGGCATCTAAGAAATCAACCAGGGAGAGTGTTCTGATAGATTTACCAAAGAAGTACGTTCACACAGGTCGTACTGCCTACTGCATCAATTTCTTCACAAGTCTGACACTTGCACAGAGAATGATGGAAGTGCGTCTTGCTCTCGAACCGTTCGCGCTAATAAATCTCTTGTATATTTATTTAAAAAAATCAAGTAAACGTCAAATGCGGGAAATTTTATTTTGGTTACTATGAAAATAAATATACCTACCCTTTGCTCATATGTACGAAAAGAGCATTATACAAATACCATCAAAGAAAACATAACAGCGGAAGATGAGCCTGGTGGAGCAACCAGACTGAACGCTGCTAAAAACCCCATCAAAATTATTTACTATTACCAAAATAACGCTAGAGTTGACATAATGAACCAGGTGTTATCATACTATAGCTGTAAGAGAGGAACCAACCGCTGGTCATTGGTCATATGTTCGACATATCTTGCTTAGATTCTTTTTTAATTTATAAGGACATGGTAAGGCAGCATTGTGAAGAAACTAAAAACTACATTTGCGACGACTGTTATATAGAATAAAAAAAATTATAAATTTATAAAATAAATTCGTATAGTTAAAAAATAAACAGTTACTGAATAAAAAAGATACTTATTTACATTTTATTCAATTGGGGTTTTTCTCGTTGTGGTCTGGGCAGACCAGGAGGAAAACTTATTGGAAAAAAGTTATCGATAATCGTAGGGTTAAAATGTATGACGAAGCTTTTCTTTTGGGCTGAATCTGAATTATATTTATCCATTATAGACTCGCTCTGTGTACGGTGGGCTTCATACTTATTTGTTTTAGGACACTGTTTAATCTTAAATTAATTTAATTCTCTTGTGACACTTTCCAATGTCTATTGTCATTAACACGCTGTTAAATTCGGATTTTCTAATTGCAAAACGTTGACGCCACGCTATTTGGGTTTGCTTCATACATTTTGTATGAGCATGAGAATTTTTGACAGATAGAAAACGCTTGACGCGCTGATTTGAGTTTGGCTGTAAGTGATGCAAAGTTATGAGGGAGGTAAAATCAACGCGAATGGTTTCGTGTAATACACTAGTAAGCGCCTTAAAATAGCTTTAAGGTGGATTCACCCATTTGTTTCGGAAACAATTTTTGTCCGGAAAAAATTATTAGAATGAGAAATAATTTTGTCCGAACAACTCTCAGCTTGAATTCAATAAATTTTATTCTTTGTCCGGTCAAAGTTGAAATAAGTTGACACATTATAGTGCTCAACAATTATTTTATATTCTATTTAGTTTATTAGCTATAAATAAAATCACTTGTATTTTATCTAAACAATTTGTCACATATTTAATTTTTCTTTTATATTGTTACGTTTCGACCTTTTTGAAAACGTTTCCTTTCTCGAGTTCTTTTAATTTGTCAAAAATAATATAAAAACACAAACGGAAATAGGTTTTTGCTTAATTCGATTTATTTGCTTTAATACACGAAGTAATTTTGCTTGGAGACGTTCACGCTTCAACAGCTTTTACACAACTAACTTGTGAGGTTGACCAGCCTTGCCTTTTTATAGAGCTAGTACTGCACTTTCTAGTCGGTTCCAAGGCAGATCTACAAGCTAGTAGCGATTCTACAACAATACAAAATTTGTTCAAAAAATACCTGAGCAACTGTCAAAACTTGTACTCGTACATAATCGGATGGCACTGTTAGCACAGCTGAACCTCTAACGAATGTCAAACATCATACAAAGCTGTGGTATTAGGCAGTTTGGCATCAGCCAACACAAAAATTAGAAAGAAAAAATGGTTTATGAGATAAAACCAACGTGTAACAATGGGTTAATTTAACGTTAATTAGTGATGGTAAAAGTTGAATATTGATAGTGGTAAAGCAGTGTTTACTGTACAAACAACTAATAATACAAATAACTTTCGTATGCTTTTTCCAGACATTATTTGTATAAACAAAAATTTGAAATCACATTCAACCGAGCCACCTAAACAGTGGCGGATACATGGAAAACACACATGAGCACTGATGATGGGAGTGTAGCGGCTCCCGAAAAACAACGTTAAAATTTTCCGTTGTTGCTTTGGAATATTGTCTCATGTCCAATTCTTTCTGACTAAAAAATGTTACGAACTTTAGCCAAAATAATAATCACTTTGGATTAAAAAAACCACTAAACAAAATTGTTCGAAAAATAATCACATTAAAAAAACAACATAAATTTAATTTTACACAATTTACATTTAGTCAGGTAAATCAGCTGTGTTATCGCTACTACCTTGTTGATCTGCCTTGGTCGGTTTTAGGGTGAACTAGATTGCTCATCATAAATCATAGCTGGCGTTGCCAGCCATGTTGTATAAGCATGTAATTAAGTTAGATTTGTGTGGCAACATTATGGATGGATGGCGAATTAACAAAAGAATTTTATGTCAATTTAAACCGTCATCAAATCGAGAACATTCTTGTTTACATTTGCTATGAAGATTTTTCATACAGATTTCTCGAACAATCTTGTAGATTCTCGTTGCTGTTTCTAGAACTTTTTTGGATGTTCTATTTCCGTTAGTTTGAATTTTGGTGCTACCAAGCTTGCACACATGGTTGATTAAACTGTCCTTAATCATCGCTGTATTTTTATGTTCTATAACTCTGAATCTACATTTGAATTTTGTAACAATATTTACATATTTCATAAAATGTAGGTTTTGTTTTCCTGAACATTTTTTTCAAATGAGTGAAACAAAGTTTTTGCAAAAAAATGGGTGCATTAACCATTTACTTATTAAAATAAGTTTGAAAATTACAAATTGCAACTTTAAGGACGACATAAAACCCATTCTGAAGGGAATATGTGACATGACTGAATATTTTTAAATTACTTTATTGATTTTCGTGATACTTCTTTTGCGCTTTACTGTAGAAAGCCAGGATAATAGCTTTTCTTCTCTGTTTTATGTTAAAGTGACAATTAAATAAATGAAGAAAACAGATTATTGTGTCAAACATAATAAAAAAGGGCAAAACACAAAAAAATCTATGAAGATAAGTACAATATGTGTAAAGAGGATGATGGTGATGATCACGAGAACACCGATGACTATGGTTCCTTCAACATGCTGTGAAGGATTTTAGATGCAAACACAATCAACTCACTTATCTACAGACATCTACAAGTATAAACAAATAATTCATTTGCCAAGCAAGACAAAAAATAACTAACACACAAGCAATAAACAAAGCAATGAAGGCCATAAAAAGGATAAAGAAAAAGAATTTAGCAAAAAAAATATTCATTCGTATATTTTTTTAAACTTTAGTAATTAAACTGACATCAGCAGTGATTTCATAAAGTTGTTGACGAGAGAGTATTTCTCACTTCAACCATAAACCCACTAAATAATTAAACATTGGACACAGGATAACAACTGCTGAAAGTAGTATCAACTTAACATATTTATTTACAATCACAAACAAAAAATGTTTTATAGCAACCTTGCAATTAAATCACAGACATAAAAACGACACAAACATTTTGATTTAAAAAAAAGTCAAATAAATAATTTGTTTTAACTACTACTTTTGGCTTAAATTAAAATAAAAAAAATTTTACCAAATACCAGATAAGAAAAACTGATCTAAATTGTTAAAAACAAGAGCAAGAGTTGTTGTGCTGTTTTTAAATAACATACGAGCACGAGTATTCTCTACGGAGCTTGTTTAATTAATTTAATTGTAAAGTTAAGCTCTTTTGTACAAAATCAAGTTAAATTAGAAAGATTATTTTTAATTTTATTTTATTTTTTTAATGTGGAGTTTATTTATATTTGTAAAAATATGTACATAGATATTTTTGTAATTATTTGTAAAGGAATTGAAGCATGTATTTATGTGCTTGTTGCAATAATTCAAATAAATTATAAGTTTTAAATTAATGAAGTTATTTAAAAATTTTAAAAATCATTTGAAAGAAGACTCCTCAAGCTTCAATTTGTTAACCGCGGCACTGTGCACAGTGCTTTTGGCTTTTTTCGTTACAAACATCATAACTTTTAAAGTAGTAAAGCATTTAAAGTGTTTGAAAGATTAACACCTTCTGCTTAAAAATAAGCAACCCACATGACAATAGTCCCACAGAGGCACTATACACAGTAGTTTTGTTTTCGGTGCAAAAATCCTAAATTTTTGAAGATATTTCTAAAGATTAAAAATCACATCTTCGGCTTCAAAATAAGTGCTCCCGCATTGTGATAGGCACTATGCACGATGACACCTTTTAAGCTTTTTTGTCGCAAAAATCAAATCTTTTGAAGTAATGATATTTTTATAATTTAAAAAGCATTTAAAACATAACTTCTTGTGCTTCAAATGAGATTCTCATAAGGGGCTTTAATCTTACCGGTTAGATTTATCACTTTATTAATCATAATACATTTTCTTTAGATCCGAAAGTGTAGAAAAAATGCCACTCTAATATGTTAAACTAATATTAAATTTTTTAATTATATTACAGATACACATTTTTGCAGTATATTTAATATTAATCCCAACGCGAAGGCTTCTTCTATGATAAACTTTGTGGGTAAAGCATTTTGAGGAGTTGGAATACTCTCTTTAATCCTCTGCAGTCGATGTGGGCTTGCAAGCGTCACAGCTTTTGTAATTTCAGACCTTGATTTATCTTTTACATACTTAAGACATATTGCTTCTGAAAGATGCGATTTAGGCTGCGAACACTCATTTGTAGTTTTTGCAGGTCTTCCTTTTTTGCGGTTTTTCGATGTTTTCAAAATTTGTTACTCCATTTAGCCAGTCTGATTTCTTTTCCATAAAGATTTTCTTCGTACCGTTCTTATTGATTATTAAGTGAACGAATTGAATTTTGATTTTGACATCCTTTTCGTGGTATCCTGGTGAATTCTGTAATTTTTTTCACAATAACGAATTTAAATACATTTTCATTATCTGAGTTTCTGAATAACTCCGGATTTTGAAATGACATTATCGCACTTTAAAATAAAATTGCAGTCCCATTGTTGTAATAAACACTATAAACGCAGCTATAAAAGGAGGTATTATCGTAATTAGACTCTGATCAATAATAAAATTATTGTCATTTATCTTAAAAACAATTGAAGAGTGCACAAGTCCTTAAATGGCTGCAATACGCAATTGCGGTTTAATTTATACCCAAAAATAAAAAAGATTTAAATTACCTTATTTGTGAAAAAGAAATCCAGGCCTCAATTAATTGGACTCTACAACTGCAGCTTATATTTTATTCAATTAAAAAAAAGTTTGAAATCAAATTTGAAGTCAAATTTAGTTAAATTATTTAAAGCATTTATTTTGCATTTTTGCCACTGATTTCGCGAAAAGGCACCACAGTGCTCCGTTTCCAAAATGGACAAACTCTGAATCACTATCTGCTGCGACCTAAAATAATTATGCTTTTCTCGCGTACTTGTTTGTTATTCGTATAAAAATTACTTAAAGATTTTTCAAGTTAGAATGAAAATTTTTCCAATCACTATTTGTGTTTTTTTCGTCCTCTAAAAGTGTAATAAACGTTTTCTTTTCTAAAAAAATGTGCAACATTTTTTCCCTTTTTATTGAAAATTTGCAATATAATGATACTTTGAAATAGTGAGTTTATTAGAAATTACTTACGAGCAAAATTATTGTCTTAAGAAAACTTTGAAAAGCATTTTTTTTTTTGATAAGAAGTAAAAAAAAAATTAAATTTTTTAGAAAATAAAACTGCAAGACTTTACTGTACAAATGTCCGAAAATTTAAAACTTGCGTATATATTGGTGCACCCTTTATAAAAAACGATTTATATCTTTGGCCACGCCAATATACATTCCATTTTGAGTCTCGCTTTGTGGAACCCGTTTTGTTCTCTTCCCATTCTGCACTTGCTATACCACGGTACTCATTTAGAGTTGATGTTATTCTTAAAACAGATTGTTGGAAATTTCTTCTGTATTCTTCCTCCTGACCTACTTTAAAATTTATATTACTTATATTTTTTAGAAAAGAAAACGACATAAGTTACTGATTCCAGGCTTTCCTAGTTCTAGGAAGATATTTATACTATTTTTAGAATGATCCGTATGGCTGTGTGTATTATTGCATCCATTTTAATCGACTTGTCAATGGTTAGATTAATCGATTAATCGAAATTAAGGTTCTTAAATTACTAGAACGATTTTATTTTGCTCGAATTATTTGAGTAATTTTTACTGTTGAAAATTACTTCAGTTAATCGGAAATGTTTCAAATTTTCTTAAAGTAATGTGTTGTGTTGTAGACTTTTTATAATTTATAAGTTGAGGAGGTGTTCGGCTTGAGGACTTTTGTTTAGTAAATAGTGTTTTTTTTCTTGTACTTTTATAATTTTCATTAATAAAAAACAAACAATAAATGTTTTTGATTTAGGTCATATAGATCTGTTTTTATGTTCTGTTAAATATGTTAAATGGAACCCCTAAAACAGTGTCACAAAAATTTTATACTATTCTAATGCTTTTTTGAGAAGAGAAGAATTAAAACGGTTTTCCAACTAACTAAACTGGTTAGTTGGAAAACGACTGAGTACACAAAGTCGTTTTATATGTATGTAACGGGTGATCCAAATACAAGTATCTTGTTAAAAATTAAATAAAATGAACTAAGCTTAATTTCGTTGGGTATAATTTATTCGAAATAAGAAATATTTCCTTTACAGTGTACAATAATTTCAATCTTTTCCCAAAATTACGGTTTTTCGACGATTGATTCTGGTAGAGGAGACCAAAAATATATTCGTGTGTCGGCGTTTTAATAGATTGAATCGGAATTTCATTTTAGAGGCGCTATAAATTTCCCAGCTTTGGCCTGTTCTTGCAGCATATCGGCATATAAAACTATGATTTCTTTAAATCTGAAGTGTAGGGTATTTTGAGGAACTTTGTAGATAATGTAACGACAAATATTTTTTCAGAATATATTAACCCTTTAACTCCCGCTCATAACGGCAGTTTTTGCTTTCTATGCTAACAAATCGTAAAAAACACCCCGAAAAAAGGTTAAGGGCGGGGATGAAATTTTTTTACAAAAATATTGGCCATAAATTTTTTTTTGCGAAATTTTTATGTTGATGATTCTTATAGGAAGTCGCCAAAATTTATTTTTATTTAAATTGTAAGGCTGTGTTTCCAAAATTTAATATTTTACATATTCAGTAAACAGAGAAAATTCGAGTTATTGAAGTTCGATTATATTTCTTTGTAGGTTTTATTTTTATTTTATTATGAATTTTTATGAAATTCATATGTTTGGAAATTTAGATTGTTTGATGGAATTTAATTGAATTTTTGAGCTATCAAAACATCATTAAGTTCAAAGTCAATTTCCGATGTGTTTTTATGTTATTTTTAACATATTAAAAGAACCTAAGCAAGCAAACCTTTACGAAAAGGTCTAAACGTAACAATATTCTTTAACGTTGTTTTGATAGATTTTTTAAGACCGACAAAGCTTTTCAAAATAAAACAATCATACGAAAGTCGCTTTTTAAATTTAGTTACAAATTATTCTAAGGCAAATTGATATCAAGTAATCACAATAACTGAAACTGACATCAGTTGATTACTTTGCTGTTGTTAAAAGTGATTCTTTTGTAAGAAAAAAACTTTACAGCAGAAAATAGTTTTGTATTGTTGCAGGAATGCGATTACCTTATTAATGTACCTTTAATTAACCTGTGGGAGAAAACACAAGCTCGGTTTCAACGGATGTAGGCCTTTCTGTCTTTTACATGTTGCTTAGAACAATCGCAATTTTAAAAATTTCGAAATTTTTTAAAATAAGTTTTTGTTGTCACTAAAACGGCGATAAAAAGTTTATTATTGATTGTTGTTTTCAAATATATGAATATATAATTTCATTAAGATGGTTTTGATAAACAAAGCTACAATATTGCCGGCTATTCCCGCATTAATTTCCCGGGATTTCACTCTTGAAAACTTTCGTGAATTTCCGGGAACTCGTGTCCTGCAAACTCTAATAATAATACACACATACATATACATATTTGTAATCTAAGCAATGCTGAAGACAATCGCTATTATATTTTAAACTTTAGACCAACAAAATTTTTCCTATTTTAATTCTTCTTATCTACATGTTTTGACTTCTAGCTTATTTAAAAAAATTATTTTGGTGTAACATCCTTCAATAAATCCTTCATTCCTTCATAACTTTAGAACACACATACGTTTATTTGTTGCATCATTAATCACAATTTGGTTTGAATGCCTGATGATAAAACGTTTACACATGTTTGACAAACTTTTATTGGTTCCTGTTTAGTAACAATTATAATGTATCATTATTACGCTCAAGTGACAGGTTGATTAAAAGGATTTCGGAAAATTCATTATAAAAGATTTTTAAATGTGTAGACAATTACAAATTTTCGTGAGTTTGATAGGAATATTTTTTTAATTTAATAATAAAAGAAATATGCACTATATAATTCTCCTGGAACTTTATTAAAAAATCTCTGAAATTTTATGTGATATCGAAAAAAAGATTGGCTTGAAAAGTGCTACAACATTAGAAAATTTTTTCCTAGAAACCCAATTACAGTAGTTTTCCGATTTAACGAACATTCGATTTAATGAACATCGTATTTAACGAACACCCAGATATTTTCTACTGAGTACCTTATAGGTAAGTGCTCCTAAGGTAGGCATGTACCAGTAGTCGGCATTTTTGTTATTTAAACTTAACTAAATAAGAAAAATAGTAAGTATGTATTAAAATAGGAGCAAATTAGCTTCATAAATAGTCTTAACTCAATATATGTATTGAGCTTAGATGAGTAATTTTGGCGCTATTTTGCCTTTATTGAGTTACTTTTTTTTCAAAAGTTGCGATAGTAATCAATTTTACTGAAAAATTAGTGGCGGAGCCAACTTTGTACAGCTGTAATTACGTTAAATCAAGCAAATTTTTATCGGAAAAGATTTATAAAGTTAGAAAACTATTGAATTAATGCTATAAATGTAAAAAAAAAATAAAAAATATTTATTTTCTCTTATTTTAATCGATGCCGACATTAGGAACGAAAAATTCTACATTTTTCAGTAGTCGGCAGGGGGTGCCGACTACTGGAAAAACACAATTTTTTTAAATTTAACTCAAAAATTTGAGAAAATTGTTCACCAATCATTTTAAATGCCATTGTATATACAAAAAATTAGTTTAAAACATGTTTACCCAGTAGTCGGCATAGGTTTTAATGCGTTTTTTATGACCTGCCGAGGACAGGACCATTATTTTCCTAAAGTCGGTAGTGGTTTTAATTACTAGTTTTGTTTAACTAGAATTCCCAAAATATGACAAGATGAGAAGAAATAGCAACTTTTTGGAATTGCAGATATTTTTTCAATTAAAATGTGACCACCAAAGTAAAAAGTTCCTTTCATAAATCCTCAGAGTAGTCACTACAAAACGCATTAAGTGAAATAAGGAAAGGTGGGACATCCATATTAGGTTCTGGTGTAAAATATGCTGTTCCACAATACATGACAGAATCCATGGTAGCGTTCTGAAAGGTTCTAGAAGAATGTTTCCACCAGCAATATTAGCAAATGCTGAAGAGCATCGTCTGGAAAAGTGGTGCCACGACGTGCCAAAATGTGATTTTCCACTTGAAATTTATGATTTGCTCAACACAATTCAAGCAAGACAAACGAGTCATACCATTTAGCAATGATCGTTCAGGGAGGAAGTGGCTCTTCAGTTTTTTGAAATACCTTCCTAACTTATCCTTTTAAACGTTGAAGGAATAGGTAAAGGGCGAGCAATAATAACGGAAGAAAGTATTATGAAATGGTTTGCCGAATTGAAAAGCTCCTTAAGCGAACAAAATGTCCTTGACATTTTGAACGGAGATGAAACAAGTTTTTACGTGTCTTCTAAAACTAGACGAGAGCTAGCAGCTTAGGGATATCGCGATGTATGTACATATATATATTCAATGAAACGGAAACAGTGACGTATTACTAGTTCTTTCGGCAAGCGGTAGTCTTTCCTTTTGTATAAGTCCCTAAAGAAATAATGTGCAGCCAAACATTTAAGAGTACGTTGTGAATTGCGTCCATAACTGGGTTAACGAATACAATGTTCATCGGCCGACTCTATTGTTTGTGGATGAAAACAAGTACCATATGACTTCAGAACTAAGCTATTTTTGCGAGAACAAACAAATTCGTTTGTATGCAACTCTCCGATTTAAGCGTATTTAAAGCTTTAAAAACGGAATGGAAAAACCGTAAGAAATTGACAAACTAAGCCCCTTCTGCATGTGGTTCTTTCCGACGTTAATATGGAAGATATAATCAAGAACGGCATGCAAACGTAGGTATAAGAGTTCACTAATGTACAAATAAAAAACAGTTTTTAAATTAGTTAAATTAGATGAGTTCCAAAGATCTTAATTAAATTTTTTACTTTTTTAAATGTGAACTTAAATTTTGTACCCGCATGATCTCATTAAACATGTATAAATGTAAAAACTTTAATTTTAAATAAATAAGAGTATGAATTCCTTCTCGATTTATTATTTTCTTCACTAAAATATGATATGCCGACAATAAGACCGAAAATAAGATCAGTAAAACTTTAAATTTTAATAGCAAATAACATAAATTTAACTTAAATAATCTAAAACAATACAAATTAATGAAGTATAATAACTAGCCACCAATACGATAGCAAATTCACATACGCAAGGGAGATACATAACTTAAAAAAAATTCTTTAACTGCCGACTACTGGTGCACTTACCCTATTACGAACAAATATTTTATTTTGTACTCGGTTTAACGATCAAATGTAAAATATATCAGCTGATGATTCGAATAGATGCATTGAAAATAAACCTTTACCTGATGATGAATGCGATGATAAAAATTTAAAAATTATGAACATCTTGATGAAGCAGAAATTCTAGAGCCCAAAATAAAACACGAAGATGTCATTAAAGCACTTAGAAATATTATTAAATCGGCTTGGCAAAACAATATTAGTAACAAAAATTTAATGCCTTTGAGAGAGTTTCCATAAGACATCGATTCCTAGAAAACAGACTGTGTGTGTAAACAATTTTTAAAATAAATTACTTTAGTATTACAATGTTTTTATGAATTTTTCATTTTCTTTGTACATATTTTTAATAAAATATGTATTTATTTTAAATTATTATAAGTTTAATAAAATATTAAAAAAATACTGTACATATTTAGAGTTTTGAATAAAATAGTCGATAATTTTCATTTTTAATTTAGTACTGGATGTAACGAACAATTCACTTTAACGAACAAGCCTGACAGCAATTAGGTGCGTTAAATCAAAAAAAAATATGAAAATTAATAATGTAAAGATTTCCTAATCTGTTGATTCTTGCATTTCTTGCAGATTATTAACGCTTTCTCTTTCCATTACAAATACAACATTGCTTACAACTCTTAGCAAAGCTAAGAACCGCCAACCATGTTTATCCACTTTTGTTTTATCCATCGCAGTATACTAATGAACATAGCTGTGGATAAATTGAAGTTTTGACATTTCCACAACCAACTGTCAAATTGCTTAGAAAGGGTGTATGTGTGTGTTTGGCGAGTGCATGAATAGAACAAGAAAATAATTTGTGAAGTGAAAAAGTGAATAAAGATAAATAAAAATTTGTTAAATATTTCAATAAAATATATAAAAAGTGTAAAATAAAGTTAAACGAAATTAATCAATATATCGTAATTGAAGTCAATAAAGAAAGAAATATTAAAAACAGTTGCATGTTGTACAAAAGTCGCAAAGAAAAAGTTTCATATTTCCCACAAGAAAGAATAAAAATTAAGAAAAACAAAGAGGATTAAGCTACAAAAACCACCATTAAAACTATTTAGACAAAAGGTAAATTTCCCTCAAAATATCTAAAATAATACACATATTAAATATTTGTCAATAATGCAAGTGGAAGTTCTTAATTATAAAAATTATTGGAGATATTTCTTATGGCTCGAAGACGTTGACAGCGCAGCACAGCACCTCCGCCCAAATACAAAATATAAAATAAAACAACAACATTCAGAAACGGTACTTGCTGATTACATTGACAATAATGGCAGCACAACAAAAGCAAAATGCAGCAACAATAACTGAACTGAATTAAACCAAACCATTCATACAACAAACCAAACTATAAAAAATTCGGAACAAATATACATCCCGTATCATGCTCCGATTTTTATGAAACTTTTGTCTTGGGTAGTACTCTTAAATCTAAGAATTATGGTAAAAAAATTTTGGAGCGGACTCACTTAGTTTGGGAGTTATAGGCCTCTAAATTTCAAACATATATGTGTCTATAACTTCCTTCATATTATTGCTACATAGTTGATATGGATATCGTTGGAAAGGTCTTATAAATACCTTTCAAACGATATATAACAACCTAAGGTTTTACTGATTTGGAAAGGTTAGCGCTTAAAAAATCAGTTTTTCGTATTGACTTTTTTTACAAAAGTACCGTTAAATCGAAAAGGGGTCTATATAACGGTTTTTTATTATATAGTAAAATGAATAGAAGAATTTCATACCTTTCATTTGACACCTATATCATAAATGTTTAATAAGGAATGAAGACACTACAAAGGAATTAAAACTTAAAAGTTGAATATAGTTACTTTTTCATAGAACTACACGTATTAAGTATACAAAAATATACAATGAGTGTAACACCAAAATTTGTTTAATTTTTCTTGTGATAATAGTGGACTGAAAATGTAGTACGGCCGCGCTCTAAGATTTTATTCTTCATAGTATTTCGTATCACAACGAGCTCTAATAAATATTTTTATCTAAAATAATTTTTATGTTTTACTATTTTATATTACTGCAAGGTTTCCGCATTGTCGAACAGTGGCTTCGCTGAGTAAAGATTTTCTGCATTGCTGGCCACCGGCCGGGCTTAAGGATTTTCTCCTCTATGTATGTCGAACAGTGGCTTCGCTGAGTAAAGATTTTCTGCATTGCCGGCCTCCGGCCGGACTTAAGGATTTTCTCCTCTATGTATGTCGAACAGTGGCTTCGCTGAGGAAAGATTTTCTGCATTGCCGGTCTTCGGCCGTGCTTAAGGATTTTCTCCTCTATGTATGTCGAGCAGTGGCTTCGCTGAGTAAAGATTTTCTGCATTGCCGGCCTCCGGCAGGGCTTAAGGATTTTCTCCTCTTCGTATGTCGAAAACTATATTATATTTAGTATATTAAACTAGAATTTTTATCGAGCTATGCAATTAGTTTGGCGGATTTAAGGGGTTATAAAGCATGCCCGCAAAATTTAAAAATTTAAAGAATGGGTCTTGCTTGCTAGCTCTACACCACCTTAAAAATATAAATTTTTGGACATATCCATTGTAAAAGGCCTTCCTCCGGTTGTATTCCGGAATGGACCTTTTTAAATGCCGCCATAACCCCTCTACTGTATTGGTGTGTTGCCCGGATTGCTCATATCAGAAGGATACACTGTGATTCACCTTGTGGTGAATGTATTCTCCTTCTGATAAAGTATCGTACGCCTAATAATAGATAACAATTATTTAAAACGATAAATGGAAAAAGGTATACTTATACAAAAAAATATGTTCATACCTTCCAGCAATCAGAAACGATTATGGACCCCGGTCTGATATATCTTTTTATTAGGGGTACCAAAACTTCACGGGATCTACTATCTACGGGAATCATAAATGATCTTCCTGTCTCCCGTTCTACTCCACCAAATATCCATTGACCATCAACATGATGTCCTCTATGGTATTTCCTTTTCCCTAATTTGGTCTCATCGATTTCTACGACTATATTTGGTCCTCCAATCACCAAATTGGTTTGGAACGATCCAAAAACACATACCTCTCGACAAAATGAATTAAAATCGACCGCGGTTTTTAACGAAATGGATATTTCCGCCTTTATAAAGTTTAATGGACTGTTTTTTGTCCAAAAATATACAAATAGTATTATTTGGAAAAGAGTCAACCTTGATTTTTCAAAAAATGTCCCGGTTCGAAAACTTACAACAGCGCGGCATAACGATCGTTTCTTATTATTTTTTTTAAACTTCTCAAAACACCTATTTTCGCGTACAAATATTTAAATTTAATTTAGAATATAATTTCCTTTAAAATTATAAACAAATTAGACTCACTTCCACTTCCATCCGTCTTTACAGTCACTTTTAACTAGTTTTAGCACATGGCCATTTCTACATTTGTAGTCGCCTTCCTTGGGAACAAGACCCCATTCCATTAATTTTTGGATAACTTCTTCCGAAAGTTTTCCATCTTCCACACAATTAAATAACTTGAATATATCAAACACACGCATGTTGACACTTTGAAATGCACTTTGCTTGTAATGTACTCATACTTCTTTACATTTTCTCATATTTAAAGTAACGGTATTTTTTTAAATTGCTTTAATTTTTAATTTTTTATTAATAATAAGAAAACCTTGAAAATGTAAAAAATGAAAACATACATACACATAAGCATATTAATATATTGCAAAAACTAATATACAAACATACTTACATATGTCCAAGAACAAATATGCTAGTAGCAAAAAAATTAAAAACTAAACCTATTATACATTTGTATGTGTACGTACACTCCTAATAAGTAGCTTGTTTTTACATCTGTATCAAATGTTTCAACGTACAGTAAAATCATATCTGGCCCTATTTGAAGTTTTAATTCCTCTGTAGTGTCTTCATTCCTTATCAGATATTTATGATATAGGTGTCAAATGAAAGATGTGAATGTCTTCTATTTATTTTACTATATAATAAAAAACCGTTATATAGACCCCTTTTCAATTTAACGGTACTTTTGTAAAAAAAGTCAATACGAAAAACTGATTTTTTAAGCGCTAACCTTTCCAAAACAGTAAAACCTTAGGTTGTTATATATCGTTTGAAAGGTATTTATAAGACCTTTCCAACGATATCCATATCAACTATGTAGCAATAATATGAAGGAAGTTATAGACACATATATGTTTGAAATTTAGAGGCCTATAACTCCCAAACTAAGTGAGTCCGCTCCAAAATTTTTTTACCATAATTCTTAGATTTAAGAGTACTACCCATGACAAAAGTTTCATAAAAATCGGAGAATGATACGGGATGTAAATTTAAGCCAAAAATTCTAACCAATTTCAGTTCGATTCACCCACTTTAACATCATGCGGGTTTTAAATTGTGGTGTATTATTTTTCATGGTTAAAAATTTCACTTCATTTGGCCATGTGATAAACTTTAGTTTGTAATTCTGTACTGTGTAAAAGTTAACAAAAATGACGTACATACATACATACGTATGTACATATTTACATACAACCGACAAAGGGTAACCAACCGGCTTACTAGTGGTTTGACCACAAAAATGACTCAGAATTTAATACATTTTTATTTGAAAAGCAGGGCAAATGTGTGTGCAATTAAGGTTGAGAAATTCTTCTTGAAGTTGATTTAATATTGTTATCTTTTTGACTTTACACTTAGGAATACAAAGTATGTACATACATATGTACATACATACATACATACATACATACATACATATGTACATACATATGTACATACATACATACATACATACATACATATGTAGCTATATATTTACATTACATTGCTTGTAAGTATTTCTTAATGCCTTCCTATTGTTGGACCTTCTTCAGTAATAAATTAAATATTTACACAACAAGTCGCCACTTATTAAAAAAATGTTTCGTTTACCTTTGCTTTAAAGATACATACATATGTATAAATGCATATCTACATATTTATAAACTTTTATCTTAACAATTTTGGCATAAATTCCAAACAAAAGATTACTTAAGAACCCAATCAGTAAATTTTTATTGACCTCTACCTTTTTTCGTTGGTAGTTAACCTTTTTTGCAACGAATCAAAAATAAAAAAATCGTATCGATTTGACCTTTTGTAACTCATTCCAAACCATAAACTCAACTACAGCACCTCTATAGCCATGTGGAATTTCATTGTAATCGGACGACTAGTCTTTACACTGGCGAGCAAAAGTGAGTGCATGGTTATTATATATTTTGACTATTCAAAACTTGTTTGCACTTTATTTCCTATTTATTAATTTCATAACATAACTGTATTTAAATTAAAACTAATCCATTTACACTGGATTTTGAATATACATATGTATGTAAGTAAAATAACTCCTCATGCACTTAGTTTTGTATACGCAAGATTAGTTTTGTATGCGCAATATTATGAGAAAGTAATTTGCGTTTCCTTTGGAACTTATTTACGATCTTTTTTGTTTACGTTGACGTTTTCGAAAGAACATACATACAGTGCATACTCGGTAAATGCAACCAGTACAAATTTAAGGCTGTTGCGAAAACCGAGTAAAAATTGTATGCTTGTTTTTTTCACTAAAAAGCTTATTTTCAACCAAATAAAAAGGTTTAGTAAAGAAAATGAAATTAAAAATTAACTAAATTAAATTGAATGCATTAATTTAATTAAAATAAAGAATAAAAACATATATGTGTGTACATACATATTTAAAATAAATAAAAAATACGCATTCTAATGTACATACATATGTATGTAAATTTGTACTGATGGTTGTTATCAAGTTGAAGATTCATATTTTTAACGTAAAAAGTGTGAAACTTTCGACTGTTATCGTACTGAAACAATCACTCACAAGCAAAGAATTTCTTTAAATGCGCTGATTTCGAAAACGGAAGCACCACGCAAAAATTCTTTGTCATTCCTAGAATAGCGGTAAAAAAATAAAGAGTACCACTTGGGTCCAAAGTAATTATGATCCCTTTGTGTTAATAGCGGTAAATAAAAATGGTTTTTGTACGTAAGCATAATTTTATGCCAAATGGTTTATAGTTTTGAATTTATTTCTATAACACTAATGCAAAAAACAAAACGGAAACAAAACTTTGCAAAGTTGCGTTAATTGAGGTCTTTTTTTAATAGCTGCGTTAACATTGTCACCAATTTTAAGAATTTCCACAAAATTTCCTAGTTTAATAATAATTGGTATTTAACTTTAAAAACCGCCAATTAGAATTCATAGATCTAGAATAAGTCTATCTGACATGGTGGAAGTCTAAAAAATAAGAAATATCGCTCCATAAATCAGCCAAAAACTTTTGACAGGTAGAGACTTACTCGCAAACCAACTTTAACATCTGCGTAATATTGGCTATACCTCATTTATCAAGACACCTAAACCACGTTGACGAGGGTAGGGCATGGTTAGCGTAGTCCTAGGCTACTCCCACTCTGCGGGTGCCCCGATTCATATCTCAAAATATCCAGAAAATTACTCGAAAATACCATATTTTTGCTTGTAATAAGGTACATACCACCACTTTTTTCTCTCATATAATAAAAATTATACATTTTATAAGCGAAAACGGAGAGTACGTAACTACAAGTGCAATTTTTATATAAACCAAAAGCACGTAGCTACACACTTGTTTCTTGGAAATAGTCACCTAGTTTCCTTTCCTAATTTTATGACAACATTGAAGGAGGGCAATTACTCATTATTTAAACCGTGAAAAATTGTATTTATTTTTAACATATAACATATTTTGTTTCTATGGAAAAATAATTAAAATGTCAGTTACGTGGTTTTGGATTTCAGCTGTACAGTAGTTTTGATTTAGATGCCTTTTGCTTAAGAGCACTTGTGAGGTAACTCCACAAAATTAATAATTCCTGTCAGTATTCTTTTAAAGTGTCCTTTTTGTACTTGTACATTCAAATCTACAATGGCATGGCTTTCTGCCGTAATAGCCCAAATTCTTTACCATAATTCTTAGATTTAAGAGTACTACCCATGACAAAAGTTTCATAAAAATCGGAGAATGATACGGGATGTAAATTTAAGCCAAAAATTCTAACCAATTTCAGTTCGATTCACCCACTTTAACATCATGCGGGTTTTAAATTGTGGTGTATTATTTTTCATGGTTAAAAATTTCACTTCATTTGGCCATGTGATAAACTTTAGTTTGTAATTCTGTACTGTGTAAAAGTTAACAAAAATGACGTACATACATACATACGTATGTACATATTTACATACAACCGACAAAGGGTAACCAACCGGCTTACTAGTGGTTTGACCACAAAAATGACTCAGAATTTAATACATTTTTATTTGAAAAGCAGGGCAAATGTGTGTGCAATTAAGGTTGAGAAATTCTTCTTGAAGTTGATTTAATATTGTTATCTTTTTGACTTTACACTTAGGAATACAAAGTATGTACATACATATGTACATACATACATACATACATACATACATACATATGTACATACATATGTACATACATACATACATACATACATACATATGTAGCTATATATTTACATTACATTGCTTGTAAGTATTTCTTAATGCCTTCCTATTGTTGGACCTTCTTCAGTAATAAATTAAATATTTACACAACAAGTCGCCACTTATTAAAAAAATGTTTCGTTTACCTTTGCTTTAAAGATACATACATATGTATAAATGCATATCTACATATTTATAAACTTTTATCTTAACAATTTTGGCATAAATTCCAAACAAAAGATTACTTAAGAACCCAATCAGTAAATTTTTATTGACCTCTACCTTTTTTCGTTGGTAGTTAACCTTTTTTGCAACGAATCAAAAATAAAAAAATCGTATCGATTTGACCTTTTGTAACTCATTCCAAACCATAAACTCAACTACAGCACCTCTATAGCCATGTGGAATTTCATTGTAATCGGACGACTAGTCTTTACACTGGCGAGCAAAAGTGAGTGCATGGTTATTATATATTTTGACTATTCAAAACTTGTTTGCACTTTATTTCCTATTTATTAATTTCATAACATAACTGTATTTAAATTAAAACTAATCCATTTACACTGGATTTTGAATATACATATGTATGTAAGTAAAATAACTCCTCATGCACTTAGTTTTGTATACGCAAGATTAGTTTTGTATGCGCAATATTATGAGAAAGTAATTTGCGTTTCCTTTGGAACTTATTTACGATCTTTTTTGTTTACGTTGACGTTTTCGAAAGAACATACATACAGTGCATACTCGGTAAATGCAACCAGTACAAATTTAAGGCTGTTGCGAAAACCGAGTAAAAATTGTATGCTTGTTTTTTTCACTAAAAAGCTTATTTTCAACCAAATAAAAAGGTTTAGTAAAGAAAATGAAATTAAAAATTAACTAAATTAAATTGAATGCATTAATTTAATTAAAATAAAGAATAAAAACATATATGTGTGTACATACATATTTAAAATAAATAAAAAATACGCATTCTAATGTACATACATATGTATGTAAATTTGTACTGATGGTTGTTATCAAGTTGAAGATTCATATTTTTAACGTAAAAAGTGTGAAACTTTCGACTGTTATCGTACTGAAACAATCACTCACAAGCAAAGAATTTCTTTAAATGCGCTGATTTCGAAAACGGAAGCACCACGCAAAAATTCTTTGTCATTCCTAGAATAGCGGTAAAAAAATAAAGAGTACCACTTGGGTCCAAAGTAATTATGATCCCTTTGTGTTAATAGCGGTAAATAAAAATGGTTTTTGTACGTAAGCATAATTTTATGCCAAATGGTTTATAGTTTTGAATTTATTTCTATAACACTAATGCAAAAAACAAAACGGAAACAAAACTTTGCAAAGTTGCGTTAATTGAGGTCTTTTTTTAATAGCTGCGTTAACATTGTCACCAATTTTAAGAATTTCCACAAAATTTCCTAGTTTAATAATAATTGGTATTTAACTTTAAAAACCGCCAATTAGAATTCATAGATCTAGAATAAGTCTATCTGACATGGTGGAAGTCTAAAAAATAAGAAATATCGCTCCATAAATCAGCCAAAAACTTTTGACAGGTAGAGACTTACTCGCAAACCAACTTTAACATCTGCGTAATATTGGCTATACCTCATTTATCAAGACACCTAAACCACGTTGACGAGGGTAGGGCATGGTTAGCGTAGTCCTAGGCTACTCCCACTCTGCGGGTGCCCCGATTCATATCTCAAAATATCCAGAAAATTACTCGAAAATACCATATTTTTGCTTGTAATAAGGTACATACCACCACTTTTTTCTCTCATATAATAAAAATTATACATTTTATAAGCGAAAACGGAGAGTACGTAACTACAAGTGCAATTTTTATATAAACCAAAAGCACGTAGCTACACACTTGTTTCTTGGAAATAGTCACCTAGTTTCCTTTCCTAATTTTATGACAACATTGAAGGAGGGCAATTACTCATTATTTAAACCGTGAAAAATTGTATTTATTTTTAACATATAACATATTTTGTTTCTATGGAAAAATAATTAAAATGTCAGTTACGTGGTTTTGGATTTCAGCTGTACAGTAGTTTTGATTTAGATGCCTTTTGCTTAAGAGCACTTGTGAGGTAACTCCACAAAATTAATAATTCCTGTCAGTATTCTTTTAAAGTGTCCTTTTTGTACTTGTACATTCAAATCTACAATGGCATGGCTTTCTGCCGTAATAGCCCAAATTCTTTCTAAACGCCGATTTTTACGAATTTTCGATTTTAAAAAAATGTCTATGAAAATTCCATATTTAAATTATTGACATTTTAAAATTATTTTCATACAAAAAATTAACGTTAGCTGCGTTTTGACATAACTGCCCTAAAATATATATGTTCTGCAATTATTCTTCCTAAACCTTGTTTAAGTGCATTTTGTATACCTGCGTATTTACCATATTTTTTGGCAGTTTTAAAATATTTTCATATAAAAAGTTAGCTGCACGCATTACAAAAATGTGGTGGCCACTTTTTCACAAAAAGATGTAACTGAAGCCATTTGATTGTGCAGCTAAGCCAAAATTACTGTAATCTGCATAAACTTCTTTTAAATATTTTTTCATTGGATGGTTTATTATAATTGATTATTTAATTATAATTTTTTGAATTTTTGTTTTCTTAAATAATGATATTTCGTTTTTTTTTTATTTAAAAAACGAATTTAAATTCTTTTTAAGTTCGTTTAACATTATGTGGAACGTGTTTACCATAAGTGTAGGACGTGTTTGTTTGACGTATAGTTTAAATTTGCTTTCTTTCCTAATAAATAATTTATTAATTTTTTTATTTCTTATACAGTTTGTTCATCTTTATGAAACAAAATACAAATCAAAAAGTAAATGCACTCTACTTGTTTAGCCACCCGTGTCATTACGTGACTCTGGTCTGCTTAAATATTTGTTGCAGCAATTTTTAATGTTCAATTTATCACGAATATTTGAAAATTTTTAGACAGAGCAGCAAAAAATCCACTCGTACTTTAGTCCCCTTATTTTGGAAGTTAGCTTTTAATGCCATGATGCATCTAATGCCAGACTGTGCCACTTGATTTCGTGAGTTTATGAATTGTTGTTACTTATCATTTTTAGTTGTCTGTCTTTATTTTTTATAATACTATTTATTTTTAAAATATTAGACAACCGACCGGCGTCATTTAAGCACTTTTGGCTTGTAGATTTCATAAACTAAGCAAAATACGCACATGATCATACAAACTGAACTCCCCCCACAATTTGTTATGTAGTTTATTCTTTTTGTTTAAGGGGGCACTTTAACCCCCTTGCTCTGGTTATTTTCTATTTATTTTTATCTATGTATAGACAAATTTAGGAAAATCCGTTTTTAAGTAGAAAAATTTATGTGTCTTTTGATGATCTAAGATTTCTTTCATTAAAATGTTTGCTTGTGTGATCTATTTTAGAATTTCCCCCCATTTAATTTTGCAAAAAAAAAAATTAAAAATTAAACTAATGTCGTGTTCTCTTTTTTGTTCGGTGTGACAAGTTTTTATTCTATTTTTATTTTACTATACGTTTTTTTTTCTTTGGTTTAATTATTTTTTATTACTGGTCTTTATTCAATTTTGTTTCATTTTGTTTGTCTCATTTCAGTTGTCAGTCTTAATGGTTTTGTGTCTTGTTTATTACCATTTGCCACTCCTTAGAATTGTTTTTTTTCACAAGCAATTGTTTTGCTGCAAAATCTTGTATGATCACCTACCTCTTTATTTGTGGTCATTGCACTATGGGTAGTAGCAACTTTTCTTGTTTGTCAAATTTATTTTTATTTGGAATGGACATTGTGTCATTCCAAATGCAATTCCTATGTACGGATTAAAAAAATTTGGCTATAATTTTACCTTTCATTAAATTGTTGTGTCCTTAATTGATGAAAACCTGTTAAAAATAAGCAAGTACGAGTATTTGTAAAAAAATATGACTATTGCAGAATAAATCAAAATTAGAGGTAAAAACAAGCGTGATCAGCAGAGCATTCCTTTATAAGATATGACCCAAGGACATGCTGCTACTAAGGAATGTCATCCTTCTCAGCTGTTGTGCAACTTTTCGATATATCTAGCAATTTTTAACTTAAAACGTTAAACTTTAAAGTTGTTAAATTTCAGAAATCGCCTATTTTAAGATTTAGTGTACGGATGTATGTATGTGTTGGGAAGTCAACAGTGTGTGGTATTAAAAAAAGAGGCAATATCAAAGTATGTAAATAATACCTTTTTAGAATCAGAGCCTGGAAAGACTTTGCGACCGTCAGAGCTACCTATATGATTTGAAACGTACACACATTATTTAAGTTAATTTTTACTTCAAATATGTATAAGATTAATGAATTGAAAGTAAAACAAATTTATCTGGAAGTTCCTGCCAGTAGAGTTGACGCAAATTAGGCAGCAGAAATATTTAACAAAGCATTAAAAGAAGAGCTGACAATGAATGCTTAAATCGAAATGACGTGAACATTACTTCTTCGACGGCTGCAAGAGAAAGAAAAGGCAACATAAAAAATATCGGATTTTTAAACATCCCAGCTAAAAAACTAATATATGAACCATATACGAGTACATATTGTCGTCCCAAAGTTATCTTCACGTATATCACAAAATCAAAAAAATTAGATTACACTGCTTCTCCTAAAAAGTCAACACCGGAAGTAATGTTTATTGGGATAATTTTTTTTGTATGTAATGTTTAAACTATAAACTTAATTTGTGAATGCATGTATATCATCGCATATGCAATTATATATGAACATGTATAAAATACATATGAAATACATATACATATATGGGACCATATATCCTCAATTTTCACAAATGTGAACAGAACACCGCCGGTTTTAACTAGTCCATGTTATCGCGAGTGCACTGTATGTAATTTTACTTTGACTTACTCTGCTAATGAACCAATACTATCACAGTATTTGCTGCGTCACTAAAATACTTTTTTGTGTGTCATGATGTTCATGGACTTCATTTGCCAAACAACTTGAAAAAAAATTCATAAGTTTATTGTAGTTTTATTTTATTGAAGATTTGCATATTCATCCCCATTGTAAGTGTCGTTGTCATCGCAATAACATATCTTTTTCACAAACTTATTTTTATGGTTGAAGAAACCGTCTGCTATACGACGACCTTCCAATACGCTTTATATTGTCGATGTCGCTAATTTTAAATGATACAGAATAATAAAAAGAAAAAAAGCAATATAAACGCCTTCTACTCTGTCTGTGATTTTGTAATAATTTATTTTAAGTTCATAAATCTTCGAGTTCATTAAATATTATACAGCTAATAAGTAAGCGCTAAAAGCTTTCGCGGGATCAAAAGTCTGAAAAGTTTGAAAATTTGGTATTTTCAAAATATGCATTGGTCGCGTTCATAAGACGTAACTGTTGCGCAACCATAGAGTGTTTGTCTTAGAAACGCAGAGTTGAGTAATTCCGATCCACACAACAGTTGAGTATTTGCTGCCTTTTTTTCGATTTGAAAACGCCAAACGAAAACGCTAGAAATTTGGCGTTTTCAAACCGCTAGTGTATACAGAAGCGATCTGGATTATTTTATTGAAACCCCACTTTAAACACAAAATGAAATGATGCACAATTTAAATTTAATATGTTTTCTTTTTATTTAAGCTAAAACACTTAACATTTTTCCACGATTTTCATTTAAAATATGCAATTTAAAAAATTTCTTTGAGTTTGCCAATTGTCTGTTTCAATTGTTTACTTTTGAACTTCTTTTGATTGTAGCTTTTTAAAAGCTAATATAGAAAGTAAGAACGCTGTCGGCATTTTAATTTGAAATTTATTTATTTGTTTACGTTGTTTTGTCACGAAACATCTGTTTTTATTGTTCGAACATAGCTTCGAAAAATAGCAAAACGGTAGCAAATCGTAGCGATTTCAGAACAGGTCGAAATGCGTTTTGCGTTCTTAAAACTGTATGCGATTTGAAAATGCTGCGTTTTTCAGAACATGAGCGATAACCTTTCTCCTAGATTCCCCACAGACTTACTACACAATAGATTTAAATACAAAAAGATTAACCCGTTTGACAATCATTTGACGCTGTCATATAATGAAAAATTAAGATTTTCTAATTTTGAAAAAATAATAAGAGTCACTAAGAGTCTTTTGTTGAAAATAATCTTGCAAGTGATTGATTTACCAAATTTCATTATAACATTTCCAAAATTTGTAAGAGGCTTTTATGAGAAATTTTCCTCAATTTTTCAATTATTAGATTTAATTGTTATAAACAAATAAATTCTCCTAAGATTTGTAAATAAATACTTACGCTTAAAAAAAATCAAATAATACTTATATCACCTGCACACTATGTGTACAAGTGTAGTGAAAGCGTTAAAACATAATAGTACGATTTTAAATAGATTATTATGTGCAAGGTTGGCAACCGAAACAAATATTGGTATTATTATTTTATATTTCAGTATCAACTATATATCGATACTGAAACTTGAATACCTACTTGTTTTATAATTTAGTACATAAAACCAAACTAAATGCTTTTTAATAACTATACTTAAAAAGCTAAAAATCTCTCTTGAAATATGTTCTTTTTAATAGATATACATGTGTTCTGAGTTAAAATTTCAAGTTTCTAAAATATTGGTGACTTAAATTTTACACTCTAATTTTTTATTTCTGTCATATATCTTGGACCAAGCATTAAATAAACTTATAGTAGTGTTTATTCGCTTACGAAATAAGGAATTGTTTTGAAAATTAATAGTTAAATAAAAATATTTATTCCAAATTAAATTTTCGATGCAGACCACAACAGCTATTACTCTCTTACGCGCGTTAGTATCGTTTGACGTTTAGCTTAGCTAAGCTTTAGCCATTGTGTTGTGTAGACGTCCAAATTTTATTATGGATGAATATACGCCACAAGAACGAGCAGAAATAGTGACAACAGCAGACTTTTTCTTATGGGATTTTTTTAAATCAAAAGTTTATGTGAATAAGCGTTAAACGATTCAACATCTTAAAGATAATATTCGTCACGAAATTGAATAAATTCATTCTGAGATGTTGCAGGATCTCCTGAAAAATGCCTTAAAAAGGTAAAAAAGGTGCCTAGTGAATCGCGGTCACCATTTAGCCGTTATATTTATTCAATCATAACGAAAAAAAATTGAAAGACCAAATAAACTTCTTATGATAACCAAACTTACTTATCTTCTTTGAACAAAATTTTTTATAGGCAATTAAAATGGTTACGGTACTTTTGCCCCACCCGGTAGTTGATGGTAGATCACTAAGACACGCATCAGCGTTTGCCTTAGAATTTAGTTCTTTCTGGCAGTCGTCTCGTAGTTTTAGACTTCCATTCTCATCACGAGGTTCTTAGTAATTGTTAGCGTCTGTCTTAGGCTGAGTTCTTCCACCGCCTCCACCTAAAGATAGTAAAGAAAATTGCTTTGGGTAGTTTAATTTAAAAACTTTCGCAATTTTTACGTATTATAAGAAATTTTATACCAGAACGAAGGGTGTTACAGATATATATGTTTCCGGTATTTTGTAACACGTTACGATATCGCTTAGATATCGGTACTCAATTTAAACGTTATTAACCCGGTATTAATTACGGCATCGATTGCCAACCTTGGGTATGTGTAATACAACAAGCATTACAGCTTAAAGGTCTTGGAATTTTAACCTCAATTTCCTTTGCTTAACAAGTCAAAAAGAATAAAATAAATACATGATTTTTTTGTGCAAATATTTCAGCGAAATACAATGTACTTTTCGTTATACATTTTAAATTCTATTAACTCATTACTGTACACAACTCTTTAATCAATTTAATTAGAAAAATAAATAAAAAAAACATTCCATAATTCCCTCATTGCACGCAACGCCATGCAGTCATTTTCTTCTTCATCATGTCCAAATGTTATAATGTTCACTTGAAACTCAAGTATGGGTTGCTGCTTAAAAAGCTTTTAATTGAATAGCGAATTAAATGAAAAAAGTTTCAACTTAGTTTATTCAATGAAAAAATTGCAACAATTGGTATGGAATACGTAACGCATCATATGTTCGAGTACATGTGGATATTCAATATCTAAAGCAGACATATCAAGTTAAAAATCTTTTTGAAACTTTTTTTACGGACAGGGTTCAGAAAAGTTCATTTATGAGCACTGAAATATGAACATTTCTGATATTTTCCTTCAATGACATTTCAAGATTTTATTCAGCCAAATGTGGTTATTGGCTGCAGTTCCGCCTGAAATCATCGCATTGGTCTCGAAGACGCCAGCGCCAACCCCATTAACAGTTTTGGATTCGTCTGTGTTTCACCGTATATTATGGAAAAAGTTCTACGATGTGAGTTCACAAGACCCTTACGAAAGATTTGAATAGGAGTTGATCCCATCGAGGCCTCAATGGCCATACTTAAGCAAGTCCTCACTGAACCGGTAGCGAGAAGACAATTCAACCTCCACCTGTCATTGTCTACTAGTTTACTAGTAATATATCATTTAACAATTTAATCTTTTATATCTCTGTTTTGAGTTAAAAAAATATATTTTAAATAAAGAAGTTGACGACAAAAGTAACATATCATGTATTCTTTTATATTACAGATGTCAACAGGAAGGCCCATCAAATGTGTTGTCGTTGGCGATGGTACTGTCGGCAAGACATGCATGTTAATATCATATACCACAGATAGTTTTCCCGGTGAATATGTGCCTACAGTGTGAGTTACAAAGACCAAACTAAACTAAAAAAAAAATACGAAAAAAGTATTTCATATAACAAGAAACATTTTATCAAACGCTTAAATGTTTTCTTTTCATTTTATGTGAAAATGGTGTCAATTTATTTTTTTTTTTATTTTCTTCAGTTTTGATAACTATTCAGCACCCATGCAAGTAGACACAATACAAGTATCACTGGGACTTTGGGATACAGCTGGGCAAGAGGACTATGATAGACTACGACCACTTTCATATCCACAAACGGATGTATTTCTGATATGTTTTTCAGTGGCGAGTCCATCATCGTTTGAAAATGTTACCTCTAAATGGTATCCCGAAATAAAACATCACTGCCCGGATGCGCCCATTATTTTAGTTGGTAAGTGTTGGCAATTACATTAATAAATATTTTCATTCAATTGTTTCTATATAACAAAAGGTACCAAAATTGATTTACGCGAAGATCGCGAAACTCTCAGTGTTCTGGCAGAACAGGGGCTAGCGCCCTTAAAACGTGAACAAGGACAAAAATTAGCAAATAAAATACGTGCTGTTAAATATATGGAATGTTCAGCTCTTACACAACGAGGCCTAAAGCAGGTAAGTCTCAGTAAAACTACTACTTGATTATATATTGTATTGTAAAAATATTTAAATGATATAAAAAAAAACAATATGTATTTCGTCTAAAGGTTTTCGAAGAGGCTGTGCGTGCCGTTTTAAGACCTGAACCACAAAAACGACGTCAACGAAAATGTATAGTTATGTAAAAATATATTCTTAATGTCTATATTTAAAAAAAATCTCCTACTTATATTCTCCAAACTCCTCTCGAAAAAATCTCCACAACTTCGGTTCTCCCAAGAAAATTTGGTTGCATTTGGTTTTTCATCCGTGTATGTATGTCCTTTTTTATTATTTTTGTTTTAATTAAATTGATAAATATCTTGAGTAAACTTTGCGAAAATAAAAATCCTTTTAAGTCCTATAATTATATACTATATCTAAGAGATACACAAAAATCTAAAAAAACAGTAGTTTTTATACCTTTTAAACCAAATTGCTAAAAAAAACGTAAAACAAAATTTATAATATAAAAATAACTACTAAAACAATGTCCTCGAATTGATTAAAATCACAAACAAAAATCAAACATAAATTAATATTTTAACGAGAAGAAAAAACGTAAAATTTTTTTAACTTGTTTCGCTCATTCTTATGGTTATGTTACATTTCCTTTTCATGTCATCACATTGCACCAAAAACTCAAACAATTTTGTTTCAATTTTAATTTCTAATTACATTTAATACTTCTATTATTATTATTATTTCCTTATTAACACATCAAATAAAACAAGAGTTCCATTTGTATAAATAAATTGTTCCGTGTTATTTTCTAAATAGCAACACAAATCTTTCGTCATGATATTAAGTGCCTCGCCCACTACGTCGAACGAATTCTTTCTTTCATAAAATTTACATTTAAAACTAAAACTAAAATTCTAAATTTTTGTTTTTGTTTTAAATGTAATTGTACGAAAGAACGAATACGTGTGACATGGCCTGGCAGTAAAATCCATAAATTAGAACTTCAATTATACAATTCAGGGATTCACAAACAAATTTTTTATCGTTCTATTAGTATATTTCCAAAATATTAGGACATTATGACAAGATGTGTATCAAACTTGCGAATCCCCCAAATATTTACATATAAACAATTGGGGAAGTTTTATTTTATAGTTTTAGTTCATACCATTAAGATTTGAACTCGGTTATAGTGTCAAATAAATGATAAGTAATAATATATTTTCGAATACTTGAGTAATTGCATAAATTTTGTTGTTAGTAGTCTTTTAATTTTGTTTATTTTTTGTTTTGGTATCATTTTTTATTAAATTCAAAGTTTTTAATAATTACTTTTCTCCTTTAATTCAGAGAAATTGCAGAAATGTTTAGAAATATGTGAATGCATTTAGTGCAGGTCTACAGTAAAAAATAGAACCAAGATTTCAGATTGTTCCGTTAGTTATTTATGTAGGTTAATGACGGTTATCTAAAAGTGTTTTCTTTTCTAGAAAATGTAGCATTTGTTGGAAATAAAAAAATGTAATGTCACGTTGAGTTGAATTTTGTATGAAGGACATGGGATAGAAAAATATTTTTTTACAGCAGTAATTAACAAATTTTTCATTAAATGTTATTAGCTGCTATGAACAGTCCATTATTATTGGCTTAATTTTGAAAATATTTTGATAGAATATGACATATCGATGGTTATACGTTGACAACAGGTAAATGATTTTTGCAGCGGAAAAACGGTGAAACCTTTTTATAATAAAATAACTTAAAATTAATATACTATTAACTAAATTCGGTTTTATTTATTTTGGGGACAGAAATGTTTCGTTAGCGATTTATATAACCTTTTCTACGTTTCCTGAAAAGTAATAAAAGTTCTTTTACGATGTGTCAACGTAAGACCATCGATATGTCCAATTAAATTTGTTCGTTCAATTTAAAATTAGGCAGAGCTGTTTTGTTTTTGCCTGCATGAATCACTGATTACTAAAGAGATAATATTCAAAATACTTTTATGTCAACCCAAACATTTCAGCAATCTAAAACTTTAGCAGACAATCAACCGAGTTGTATAAAAATTTCTTAAGAATTTGACAGAATAGTCGACAATTTTCTGGTACACCGTTTTTGCACATGCTCAGGAAATTTAATTTACTTCAGATAGTATTAAAAAAAAACTCGCACCTTGTTCTGATCTACTTCATCTGTTGTTTCTGCTATTTTTCCTAAAAAGCATTGTGCATCTCTGTTGCTTATGATTGATATTTTGTCGGAAGATAATTTTTTAAGTATTCTTCAGACACTCAACAGAATAGTCTGCAATAAAATTTTTTAAATCTTAAACCCGACACGTCTGCACATTGTCTAATTTTAGTTGTCTTAATAATTCTCATTTATTTTTTGCATAAATGTTCAACGTTTGTATCGTTTTTATAAAATATGGAAAAATGGTATTTGATGAACTGGCATAAGCACTAATAAAATGTCAGGTGCGAGAAGAGTCAGAGAACTCGATTATATCTGGATTACATGTGAGAATTTTACACATAACTTTTACGATTTGTAAACAGATTCAGAAATTTATAATTTTATTTCCGACTTTTTAGAAAAATCGTAACATTTTCTGATGTTTGGTCAGATACTTTTGCCACATTTTTCAAATTTGCCAAAAATTCCTTCAGAAAAGTTATTCAAAACTCGTACAGAATTCTCGCGGATATAACTTAAAAGATATCAGAATTTCCTCAGAAAATCATACATATGTCGACCGTTCATATGATTTTCGGCAAAAATTGTTCAGTGAGTTTATAGTTACAGTTTTATTGTTTTTAAATTTTTAAATTATGTATAGTATACACAAATTAGTAAGTTTGTTTCTGCTTATATTGATTTTTTTTATTGAACTGGAAACAGCATTATTTATTTATTATAATAACTATATAGTTTATATCACAAGATATTTTAGAAAATAAAGCATTAATTTCCTCATGATATGAATTAATTATGATATAGCAAGAACAGAAATAGATATTCAAGTATATTATTGAAATATTGGGAACTCTTAGTTTTATATTCTCTTTATATTTTTATTTATTTTTATGAGTGAAAACCCTAAAATCCTAATCACAATATGAGCTTAATTAATTGCAAAAGGGCAAAAAATTTATATGAAAAAAGCTTTGCTCAAAACCCTTTAAACTGCAAATTATTTCCACTAAAAAGAATACAGCAGCCTTATTCTGTAATTCTATAAAGCTAAATTTCCATCGCCAAAAATATATAAAGCCTATTTAGCCATTTTGTCTTAAATATTGAATTCGCCATAATTTGAGCGTTTGATGTCATGCCGAAAATTTTGTTGCTTTGTATTCATTTATTATTTTCGCGATGGAGATAATGCGGTCGCTACGATCATTACAGAATTTTGCTGCAGTCTGTATAAAAGAATTTTTATTTATTTTTTGTTTTTCATAAAAAAATGCTTATCTAGTCAATTGAATATTTTACAAAAGTATTGTCGTAATGCAAAGAACAAAAGAAAAGAATAAAAAAGAACCTAAAAACTACTTAAAATTTTTTATGTATTGAAATTAAAGTTAAAACAATAGCAATTTATTAAATTAGACATTAATTCATTTAGCGCATATCACATCCATTAACATATTTTTATTATTATTTGCATTCATTTGAAATACTTTTTTCATTAATAAGCACAAAGTAAATTTTGAATAAAAATATATTTTATTAAATTCTAATAAACATATTCTTTATTAAAATTACCCATTATAAAAGTAAGGCAGCTTAAAAGTAAATTTCAAAAATTGAATTATAAATGTTTGTTATTATTTTTTTCGTTTTTATTATATTTTTATATGTAATTTTATTTAAAAAATAAATTTTTATAGTTACTATTATTAACAACACAATGTGGAAGAAAACAAGTGTGTTTTGTGAAAAAGTCTCTATATGCATTTATATATTAACTCGAATCAAAAAATTTATATATACATATAAATATATTATTAATTTCTTTTTTATATAAATATATATTATGCAAATAAATATTTATTTAAATGTATTTTTTTCTCTCTTTTCGATCTATTTATTTTCTTACAATATTTTAAAATATTTGAGATGGAACAATCAATGGAAAGTTTTTGAAGAGTTTTATGAAACAAATTCTGGTTTGTTATAGTTTTAACATATTTAAAATTTGTTATGTGTATTCAGCTCTTATTCCTGAAGCGTCCTCTTTTCTATTAGCTTTCTTTGTTGTGCTTGTATGTTTTAATAAAAAAAAATTGTTTATTCTAAAATTAAAAGAATGCTCTATTTATTAGAAAAGATGAGATCAGCTTGCTTTGAAACGGTTGACAAATGTATGCGAAAATATTAAACTTAGCTGTATTTTAATGGTGATGCCCCGATCGTCTCCCTCCTTAAGATTGCGGTGACCTAGAAATACATATGTTTTGGAGTCCTTCGTGGAAAAGCTGTTGAAGTTGAAAAAAATGTAATTTTATAATAATTATATAATTTCCTTGAGCCAATTTTAAAATTGTTCTCAACATAATTGCATACCACGTCTGAAACTATTTTGTTCGTGCTTACAAAATTTTGCATAGTACCCGTTCATAATGTTCGTTGTTGAAAATTATCTGATTATAGTTGTTTCGTAAATAGCAGAGTATTTAGAAAATAAATAAATAATCACGAGTTAATCACCACAGCCTCTTTTCTTTGCGAAAACAAAAATTCCAATAAAGGCTAATATCTACTTTTTGCAGATCCAGTATAGTAAATATGTATTATCTCAAGTGGTCGTGCTGTTATTGGCCAAGACCAAAGATTAGTGTTCACACTAGACTTTCTTACTTTAAATTTTTTCTGACGTAGTCTTCAATTTCTTTGGCAATACATTATACATATTGTCATATAAAACTTAAAACATTCATTGTTTAAACTTTTCATTTGTTTTAATGAAGGTTTAATATAATATATCCAGTTGTTCTAAGAAAGTAAAGTTCCCTGATGATCTGCATTAGCAACGGTGAAATTCGCATAGGAACAAGCTATACCCCTCAATAATCAATTGCAATTTGTTTTTAACAAAATTGTTAATGTTTTACTGAATAAGTAAAATATTAATTTTGGGAAAAAGAGCGAATAAAAAATTTAAAATACGAAAACATGTTTGGCTGGTGATATCTTTCGAACGCTAAACTTTTATTATTGCACAGTTACTGCATTTAGGAATGTAGCCGAAAATTTTATTATATAAAAAGTTTGGATTTCGCTGAAATTCGTCAAAAATAATGTCGGACACCGATTATTGGCCGATTGACGAGTTATGAAAGAATTTTATAAGTTTTTGATCTCCAGTACATCAACTAAGAATATAATTATTAATATAAAGTGTTTATAATTATAGCATATTTCGGCTGTAATAAAATTAGTAATGATAAATATAGAACTTTTAAACTACTTACCCCATGTGAATAAGTAATACCGATAAAATCGGATTCGTAATATAATCTCCATATTCGACATTGCATTTAAAAAATTTCGCTAGAATCCAAACTATTTTATGCAATCAAATTTATTTAATATTTTTTTATAAATGAATTATTTACACAAAATTATTATTCTCAAAACCCAAAAAATTATTATATTTTTTAAATTTGGTCGGCTTGGGATGGGTTACAAATAAGTAACTTCCGTCGTATACTATTAACGCAATCGCTTAAATAATTCAAGTTATTCAATTGATATAAGGGTTCTTAATATTACTAATGAAAGAATTTTATGCATATAGTCGTATGTATGTATATTTTCGCAATACAACTTAACAAACTAGCTCAGAAAATTAATGTATTTTCTCGTAAATTACATCACATAAAGCTAAACTCGAACGTATGCCTGCGGTAGCCTTGCGTTCTATAACTGATTCTATTTCTATATAGTTTCCATTGTTTTGCTTCTCACTTTAATACAAATGAAATTCTATGCCCATTTCTAACAATTCTTATTATCAGCATTTTCCATTGTCTTCTGTTAAAACTTTGCTGTTCCGGCCTATTCTGATTTCATATTTTTATAATACTTTAATGTCGTATTTATTTTAAATATATTTTAAACTGTTTAATTAATTAATTGTAAGCTGTATAATCGAGTGTATGTAAACATAATATTTTTTTTGCATTATTTATATATAATTAAAAGCAAAAATGAAATTTAATAAAAGAACACAAAGATAAAGATGAAATAAAATATATAATTATTTTATTTATTAAATTAAAATGTTTTTTTTTATAAAAAAAAAGAAATAATAAATCAAAAACTAAAACTCAAGAATTTTTACTTACGCTCATTTTTTATCCATTATCCATAAAAATAAATTCAAAATCGTTATATATATTTTGTTTGTTTATTTTATATATAATTTTTATTAAATGCTTTATTACAATATATATATAAATATATTTAGTGTCTTTTTATAAAGATTTTTTTAATTAACTCTTGTGAAATTCACTTTTTAGGCCTTATTTCCTAAAACGCTACGTGTTTTTTTTCATTTTTGTTTTAAAATAATTTTTTTATATGAAAGATAACGTTTTAGAAATTTTTACCCTGAATTTGTCTAAGGAAAATTGTGAACAAGTTGTATTTATTATAAAACTTAGTGATTTTTTATATTTATGTTTTGAACAATATGAATTACAATTATTTTTTTAGTTGCTTTATTTAAGTTTGTTTATTAAAAAATGTATTCCTTAGGACTGTGTAAGTTTTTGAGTCCAATAGGTTTTGTGAAAGATAACTCATAAATTTCGTTGGCAATTAACAAAGTGGTTAAAGAATTTTTGGAATTTTCTTGTTGAATTATCGTAGTCTTATAAAATGGATTTAATAGAAACCACTTCATATCGACTACTGTGCGCAAAATTATCGTATGTTACACTTTTTTCGAAAACGACTTTCTTATACAAATTGGTTCTAAATCCATTAATTCATCTGTTGACAAAATGTTATAGCGATAAATATAATGCACATTTTATCGTATGTAACAGTTTTATAGTATATAATAGTAATAAAAACGCTCTCCTGTAAAATTTAGTTTGTGTTACATACGATAATATCGCGATATGTGCATGTGTAACATTTTTATAGTATATAATAGCAATAAAAATAGTAATAAAACGATCTCCTGTAAAATTTATTTTGTGTAAAATACGATAATATCGCGCACAGGGGTCGATATGTGTATATGTAAAAGTCAATCATCAATTTAAACGTTCAATTCACCGTATATGTACATACACATCTGCTCAAAATAATAGATACATCTTTGATTATTTTGTTAGAGAAATAAAAATACCATTGTTTTGTTAAATTTAAAAACAAAATTTGCTTTTATTTCAAGTAACTTATAATGCAAATAAAAGAAACAATTAATAGATATATTTCAGAAAAATCACCTTAAACAAAAGCGTCTTAAATAAATGTTTTTTTTAGAAATATGTATAAATAAATTAGGATAATATCAAGTACATACACATTTATTTCACACAACGTTTTCTACTCTTCTGATCATACTAAAGATCAACTTTTGACAGGTTTCCAAGGATTTCCAAGTAGCATATTTTTTGTGTTAAATGCCATAAATCACCTATATTTTTGAAAACTTTCTTTAACAGCCGCTTCTTTAAGTAACTCCACAAGGAAAATGACTTGCCCAACGTAATACACAAACATTATTTTTTCGGGAACCAATTTTGAGCTGTGTTTAGAGGGTCATTGTTTTGCTGGTATGTTCACTCTAATATTCTCTGTTGCATATCGATGTATTACACTTTCCAAAAATTTCCTGTAGCCATCGGCATTTATTGCATTTTAAGTCCGGTGTATCGAATGCACAACACTTCATAAACATGAAGTTCCAAATGGAGCTTTGGAAACTTATCATGACATTTTACTTTATTATGGTAGCTAACATTTCTTTGGCAGTTGTTTCAAATTCATTTTTAAATTTAATTTGTAATGTGCTGTTTTCCTGAACTATTATTTTACTTATTCAGTAAAATATTTTTTATAAATACATCGAAATTGATAAAAAATAATTTTATTTATTATTGAGTTTTGTTTTTAACTTTGATATTGTGCAGGCTTTTTCTCATTTATTCAAATGAAAGCTCAGTATATATAAATTATATATTGTATATGTAACATCTATGGGTAAAAGTTCCCTGATGATCTGCATTAGGAACAATGAAATGCACATAGGAAGAAGCATTTACTGAATAAATAAAATAATAGTTTAGGAAAACTGTACGTTATAAATTAAAATTCATTTTAATTAAAAAATTACCAATAAAAACTCAAATTTTGTTTGCTCCTCAAATTGGCAAATTGAATCTTCCTTAAATTTTTTTGCTCTTTATTTGAAGTTTTCTGGCAATTCTTCAAAGCAATTTGGTGTGCGAAAAAAAACGAAGTACAACTGTTGGTGGAATGAATTCATGACCAACTTCAGCAGAAATAAAATTTTGAAGTTATATAAGGATATTTTTTTGTCCTTACAATTATCCGTCTATCCGTTTCTGGTCTTGTTTTCTTTGGTCTTTTTTCGATTTTCCATAATTTATTTATTTGGATAAGACAATTTGGACAAATTGTAAAATTAGACAATTGGACAAGTTTTCTCCTATTTCGCTACGGTGACAGTTTCTTCTCATTTTCTTCAAAATAGTTTATAGTTTGGTATAAAATTTTAAACAAAAATACAAATATTCTTACCCTCTTAGGTGAGCAGAAGCAAAAACAATTTAAATTATTTAAATATAATGAGTCAAGTTTATCTATATATTATAATGATCAACAATTTTTTGGTGTTTCAAATGAAGTCATTTATTTAAATCAACTTAAATCCACATACTTGGCAGAATTTTCGTTTGTATGACATTTTGCTTGATGGAACTATTAAGGAAGAAACAATTTCTGTCCACATTTCTGATTGAAAGTCCGAAGCAAACGTCTGTTTAATATCGTCTTATAAGCTGTATCTATTATTTTGAGCAGGTGTGTAATTACTTATGTAAAATTATGGCGTTTTCTTTTCTAAAAAAAAAATTAACATTCATTGAATTGATATTCAAAGTTTTCTTATGACAAACATTTTCCTCGTAAGTGATGATACAATAATTTCTAATAAACTCACTATTTCAAAAAATCATTATATTGCAAATTTTCAATAAAAAGGAAAAAAAATTTGCACTTTTTTTGTTTCAGAAAAGAGAACGCCATTACATCCAAACACTGGTTATAATTTATTGAATTTATTTTCAAAATTTATGCATGAAAAATGATTTTCATGCACTGATACTAGATGCATAATATTCTTTTTACTTGAAAAAGTTTTTCACAAGTGGTTTAGTATAGACAAAGTCATTAGCAACATTTTCTACTCCATTAATTGTCCTAAATTGGAGAAATTGTTTTTATTTTACTATGCATATACTCGTATTTTTATTTCTTCATCATAACTTCAATAAATAATCTCCTATAAAATTCAGGTGTAAGTCATTTGTTTTATGCTAATTTAATACAAACGGAAGGGTTTTGGGTGTATAGCCTGTCCCTTTTTCCTTTTTGGCCCGGCGCTCTTGGACCTTTTATGGTCATTGTTTAACGATGGCATCGATACTGATAAGACCAAACATTCGGCTGGCAAAGACATGGATGTTGACAAAGTGGTGGATCTTTGGATTTTGGGAGCCTTCCAAAATTGCTAATAATAGTTAAAATTAAAAAAAATCAGTTAAAAGTTATTTCGGCATTTCTTTAAAAGAATAAGTAATTAAAAAAATAATTAATTAAAAAAGGTGTCAACTTACAAGAGATTGATTGCATTTGTACACGGATTTTAATTATTTAACCAATAACTCAATCCAAATATTTTTAAGGCCTTGTAAGCCTTTTGCAATTATGAAGTGTTTACTCTCAGCTGTGTGGCTTTTATTCAACTTAAAATTTAGTTCAATTTACTGCAGCTACGCAATTTGCTAAATCTTTGAAAGTGTTTGTATTAATTTAAAAGCCTTTTTTACAGTGTAACCAGAAATTAAAAGAAAAAAAATTAAGCACTAATCGAACAAATTTAATGATTTAAAGCGGGTAACAACAATACGATTATCAAAAACATATTTAAATTGGTTTTGACAATCTGAGGAGTGATAAAGCCCACTTTATTAAATGATTTGCCTTAAAAAAATTATGTATTTTTTAAAATTTATTACAAAAAGAATCTATTTAATTGAAACACATATGCTAGGCGAATTTATTTTACATATTAAATAAATCAAGGCGAATTCATGAAAATTCGCCTTCAAATAAATTTTATATATCTTTTTTTGACCTTTCGTGGCACCTGGATGTTTGATGTAATATTAATATCATCTGTAAAATGAATTCGCCTTGTCCATTATGTAACTCTAGTTTTAAAATCGTTAATTTTTGTTTCCCTAATTTAAAAAGAGTGCAGCCTAGTTTTTATGGTTAATGTAGACATACTTGAAAAAATCTTTATTGTTTTGTATAATCAATGCCTTACAATTTATCTTCTTCTTAAATATGTATGGTGAAATTGTGATAGAACAAAAATAATAATTCGATAAAATACATATTAATTTCAATCTAAAAAGCAAATGCTTCTAATTTTGAATTCAACAGTTAATTTATAAATTATAAATGAACAAAAAAAACGCAGTTTCAATAATTTACCCATTTCCTTATCAAATGTATTGATTTTTATTACAGTTAGAGTAGTTTTCAGTTCGTATAAAATGTCTCATTTTAAACGAACAGATGTTCATTTATCTCATAAATTTTAAATTATCATTTATGATTGGTGACCTTTTACCTTCATGGTTATTTCGATTTTGAAGTGTTTGCAGTTACTATCCAGAAACCTAATCAATCTGTCAGTGCGCCTGTCAGTTACATCTAAAAAACAGTTTTCTGATAGAGAAAAATTCAAATTTTGACCGATGTGTTTTAGGACATGCGGTCTTCTTCAGCAAAAAATTTCATTACCAAATAATGAGTTAAAATGCTAATAAAAATACTCTGCACTACTTCGACTTTAAAATTTTTACTGAATTTACGAATATACCCTAAGTTATTAAATGTCACTTAATGTGCTAAAAACAATATGAAATTCAATATCAGCCTTGGCTTTTTATAATAAATTGATGTTAAGAGTTTTACTCAGTGTCCAACTATTTTATATCCGCTAAAAACTAGTTTGCTGCTAAAGACACAATTCGAAGCAAACAAATATACATTGAACTGGCTACCTACTGTATTCAATATGTTATTTATAGTGGGAAGTGGTAGTAAGTACTTGCCTCCACGAACATCGCCATGTTCAAGTAATCAGGGTTGTCACAGAATCCAATGTACTCGGGAATTCGATTTGAAAAGATGACAAAAAATACTTTTGTATTTTTTGTTAAAGATTTGGATTTTTTATTTATATATTTCATATAAGTGGCTGGCTGATATTATGGAAAACTCTCTATAAAATAAAATTTTGCATTTTAACTCACTACACACATTTTTGCTGGGTTTGCGTATTTTCATTCTTTCTTTCAGTTTTGAAAATTTTTTCCTATACTTCAAGCTTTTACTGCAACAATTAACTGCAAATTTATATTTTTACTGGATAATTTATTGTTTTCAAATAAAATAGTATATATTTTTTTATTCGCTTTATGACATTTCTGAAGCACATTTAAATGTGTTAAAATTTTTTTTTTTTTAATTTTTTAACAGTTATATTTTTCAAGTTTTTCATCATTCAATTAAATATTATTATTTTTTCTTTCACTTTCAATATAAATATTTTTATTTTTCTTTAATACGTATAAATTTTTTATAAACGGGTAAATATCTACCCTCGTAGGATAAATGTTAAAAAATTTTCTAGGGCTTTTATTATTATGTATGTATATGTTTTGAGTAAATAAAAACAAAATAAGTTAACAAACTATTGAACAGAAACCCTGTGATAATGCAGTGGTTTGTTGTATTGTATTTCTTGGATTGAATATTTTGTTGAATGGTGGTTTCTAAGTTGCTTTTTACCAATAACGATCCATATTGTTAAATTTTACTTTTAAATAATTTATAGCTTGAAGGAAATTTGCAAAATGTGTGTGTGTTCTTTTTATAAAGAAATTACAATAATAAACAAATTCTACTATTTAAGGCAAAAGTAAAGTAAATATAAAAATTACTACAAAATAGATTTTATTTTTGAATAACACCAGGGAATATTAATAAGGTACGTACATGCTTCGGAGAATTGAAGCAGTTTTGCCGTCATTCTGATTTTCAAATTATATGTAAAAAAAACTCAGAATGACAGTGAATTCGCTCGAGTCCGCTGACGCATATACACACATACATGTCTTATTAATTTCGCTTGAATAATACAATATAGTATAATTAAGGCATAAAATAAAATTGTTTAGAATATAAACGTTTTCCAGTGTAAAGTGAGTTAAATCATTTTTATGAATATGAATATATTTTTATATATTTTTTAACTGTTGAATATATAAATAATTTTGTTGTGGGGTTTTCTATATGAAAATGATAAATATAGTGTTGGATGTTGTGTGTGATTTTTTAACAACAATTACTCGTTTTATAAATATTTTCAATTTCAATTTTGTTTTTTTTTGGTCTTTTTTAAATAGTTTTTTTTTGTTATTAATTTAAAAAAAAATTTATGTATGCTGATTTAAATTTTCATCGGCACCAGTTGTTGCAGTCGTCATGGATGCTGGTGATTGTAGACTCTGTGTGTTGAAAAAAATAAAAAAAAATTAAAATTTGTTAAAAACCTAGTTAAAATTAAAGCTTTTTAGAAAGGCTTTCCTTTTAACAAATCTAAAAAAGGGCCATAAAAAATAAAAATATAAATGAAACACATAAAAGAAACTTAAAACCAGGAGCATTAATAAAAATAAAAAATACACGTAAAATAATAAAAATAAAAACTTAAATCAAAATTATAATAAAATTACATAATTCAACAAAAAGCAACGAAAAGGACCATTTTAAGATACCATTTTTGAATTTTGTTTTAGCACAGGACAGCACACAGACACAACTTAATGAATATCATGTTTCCACGGCAATCGATCTGATTCGCTGTCTCATGTAATTTAAAAAATTAACCTGTTTCCACAACAGCTCCTTTTGACTTTTGTACATCTTGTATTGGTTATTTAATTTTTTTTTATTTATTAAATTACAAGTTATATTGCAACTTAATTTACCGAGCATACATATTAACAAAGATCTTCCCTCGGTGTTATGAAGCAGACCAAAGTATCTGATGTGAATCGTACTCACAACACCCAGTTTGAATTATAATTATGAATGAAACAGCGAATTGCGAATATCACTGCAGTGGAAACACACTATAAAGGACATAGCAATTATAAAAAATAATAAATTGTGTAAACATGTCTTAAACTAAGTTTAAGGCCAAATAACAGTCTCAATCTAAAATATTCCTATTTTTTTGTTCAAAAATATATACACGGCCCAATTATGAGTAAGAATATCGCGGGAAATTTTTCCCTATTCCCATTCCTCTTATTATGAATAAAAATTTCCCTGGGGAAAAATTCCACCGGAGGAAAAGTAGACATTCTCTATATTAGCATTTCTTGTGTGTTTTTTCGCCGACCATTTTGAAGAAGTCAATCAGTCTGATAATGGAGGAGCTTTTCTCGAGAACAAATCAGTCAGCAAGGGAAAATTCCAAGCAGATGTTAAAATTGGGCCGGGTGATTGTAACAACTCTAACGGATTAGAACAATCTCTTTCCTTGCAACCTTCAGGCTATTTTTTCTTGTGTTTCACATCTTTTAGTTCGTTCGCAAGCACAGAAAATCACGTTTTCACTTAATTTAAGTAAAAACGTAAACGCATTTTTAAATAATAAAAATATTATATATTATAAAATCAAACAGAAATGAATTTTGTTATTATAGAACTCCCGCGCTTGCACAAAAAAATGTCAAAAGTAAAACAGCTGATTCTGATATTCCCACTCCCTTATTTATTTATTCCCCGTGCTATTAGAATAGGAGAATTTTTTCCCGAGAACAAATGATTGGGAAGGGAAAAAACTACTACTTACTATTACTATTACTGAATACAATTTGAGTCATTAAATTAAAACTTTATATCTATTCAATATATCGTCATATGAATTCATAAAAGCCCTAAGTTACATTGAAAAAATTTTAGAGGACAAGCAAAAAACTCTCTAATATGAAAATTTAAGCAGTATTTTTCAACATTTTTTAGTTGAAGTTTATTTCTTATTCACGAATTAGTACAATTTTAATAAATAAAATTTTCCAGGGACATGCATTTTGATATGGTGGATCGAAATCTACCAAAAAGTCGTTTTTGAATTTTTTGTAACTTAGGGCTTTATTGCAATCATATGACGATATGTAGATCAACTTTTTCTACTATTTCAACAAATGTCCAGCAAAAAACTTTCCACTTCCATGTCTTGTAATGACTTTTCACTACATACCTTCTGCATTACTGTACGATGTTTATATAACTATTCATAAGTAAATAAACAAGTATATTATTCTTAAGTGACGCAGTAGTAGAGCGGGCTCTCATAATGCAGATGGTCGGCTGTTAAACTTCTGCCGAAGGAATGTGGTTTTTTAATTGCGAATGTGTGCTCATGGGAACAAGTTTTATGTTAGATGACCTTGTTCGAAACTGATTGGACCCGCTCCAGTATCGGTGAAGATTATTATTAGTTCTTAAAATCAAAAAGTTAAACCAATCGAACTGCCATAACACAATGGAAGACAAAGATAAAGTGGTTCGTTAATCCATGTTCGTTCGACCAATAGCAAAATTAAAACAAAAACGGATTGATTTATGTATCATTTCAATTGTTGCTGGACAGTCTTTAATTTATAAAAAATATTACCAGTTCGAATAAAGTTTCAAAGTTGGGAAGACGAAATCAAAATTGTACACCTAATATAAACAATTGTCTTAATTTTAATTAAATTTTTTTTTATAACTGACTTATGCCTTAAGGCAAAGTTGATCTATCCAGTAATTTTGTTAACGCTTTACATTTTTAAATTCCATATTGGCATTGAGAACTTCAAAACCCGCCTTTCTACTCAATATTCTTAATAAAAACATCTGCACATGTAAAACATTTATTTTTGTGAAATTCTTTGGTTGAATAAACTTGTCAGTCAGCACAAATAGATTTTACATTCAATATCAATTATTTTGAAATGAAACGAATTTTGGAAAAATATTTTAATTAACTTACTTGTGACCATGATAAATGTTTTTATTTATTTTTTATTTTTATAAGAAATTTCATTTTTCTTATGGACGTTTTTATAATAAATAGTTTTTTACTTTGTTTTAATAATGCACTTAAATTTGTTTGTCTTAATTCCTAATAAAATTTATATAAATATTCCTAAAAATGAAGAGAATGTTTAAAAAATAAATTAAAAAAATAAAATATAACAACAAAATATTATATTATACTCGTATGTATACACCACTGGCCACATGGATAAGGAATTAAATTTTTTAATTTTTATGGCATGTTATGGTTTTAGTTACTACGTATTAAAATATTTTTGGCTTACGATAAGAGTCTCTTAAATTTTCTTGATTATTAAAATATAATATGTATATAAAAGAGGACATTTAGGGCACTTTTGTTTAGTATGTTTTGGCCTACACTGTATATCAAAACGAAATACGTCGGTAATCAGTACTTCAAAACCGATGAACGTTTAAGCAATTTGTTTTTTACTTTTGTTTTCATTAGTTAGTTTTTATTAATTGTTTTCAAGAGTGTTGTACGGTTGGTATATTTTACGAAACACTTCTGCGTAAAATGTACGAATGAATGGTTTCGTGCATTTATTGCATTAATTTACCATGAGGTAAAATGACTAATGAACCATTTTTCTCCGTACTTGTGTAAACTTTTAAATTCCTGCGTACGAGTACTGAGATTAAAAAATTAGGAAAGTAAAATTCCTTATTAGTGTGACCGGCAGAGTGCAATATGAGCTGATGTTAAAGAAATAATGGCGTAGTTATTAGTTTCACTTCTAAAGATTATTTTTAATTGTATAAAACTATTCAAACTAAATTTTAATAAAAAAAATTACTCTGAAACGCAAAAAAAAATGTAAATTGGTTTAACTGATCTGAAAAAATATCATACAAAAGTCTAATCATATAGATCTATAAGCCTGTAATTCAATAATAACAAAATTAATTGGTTGAAAGCGATACTAAATGAGAACGGATGTATTCTGATATTCAGTTTGAAAGGAAACAGCAGTATTGATCAAGCATATACGACCGCATAGACTGACCGAAGGAAATACTCTTCTGAGATTTCGAACGATGTTTCTATAGCTTTTGATAAAGTTGGCCATGAAGCCTTAATTCTTAAATTTAGATAAAATTCACTTGTAAGCACTAGTGAAGGACGATTAATGGATTAGTCAAACTTTTTGATTAGTCAATATTGTTTTGATTAATCAAATGACAGATTAATCAAGAGTATTGACTAATCAAAATGCTGATTGATTAAATATTTTGAATTTTATTTATTAAAATCTTAATAACTTTAGCCAAGAAAATGTAGAAACAAAATAATTAAACAGAAAGTAGACAACGACAAATGTGCGATTAATCGATTAATCACACTTTTTAATTAATCACTGTGCTGATTAATGAATTGATCAACACTTCTGATTATCAAAATACTGATAAATCAAATATTTTAAATTTTGATAATTGAGATTTTAATCGTTTTATTCAATCATGTTTATAAAAACAAGGATATTTTAAAGAAAATTAATTTAATACGTACAAATACAAAATAATTGAAATATAAAATTAAAAAAGACAAAGAAATTATTAAATTATTCAAAATTGTGATTAATCCATTAAACATGATTTTAATAATTAAAATCAGAATTAATAGGTTAACCAAATAGTCTATTTTTTGATTAATCAAATATTTGATTAATTAGATTTTGAACAATTAAAATGTTTGAATATCAATCGATCAAATTTTACTTTGCAAAGTCTTGTATTTAAAAGTGATACGGGAAAGAAGAAAGGGGGTGAGTACACACTTTGCTATATTTGCAAAGTTGCTTTTTGCTTCGTTTGCCGTTTACACATACAGTACAACCTTTATAATCCGGACACTCGCTAATTCGGACTATCCAGTAATCCGGGCATTTACATTTTTCGGACAGTTTAGTAATTTTTCCTTATAGTCTTTTTTTCTCTGTAAAATTTGCGTGGCGAACTGTTTTCAAAGATATTTTATGGGCTGAACAAACTAAAGCGACAGATAAGGATATTTTATTTTCAAAAGAATTTAAAAATAGAGTTGAGAAATTACATAAAAATTCTTATTTTTCAAAATGGATTGTTGAATTCACAAGGTCGTGTTAACTTCGTATGTGTACACAACACAATCGTCTAATTATGCAGTTTTGTATTTTTGTTCTTGGTAATTTTCATACAAAAATGTGTTAAAATTAGACGTTTGAATTTTATAAATAGTTGTATTGAGGACAGATATGGAAAAATTCTATTTGTAAAGCTAATTTTAGACGATATGTTGAATCAGCATATTTATGCTGAAAATTTTGTTAAAAGTCACATTGAAAAAACGCGGAATTCCGCCAAAAGTTGCAAAATTTTGAAGAAGTCGAAAAACCAGCTACAAATGCAAGGAATGTGAAAAACTTGCAAAAAACTACAAAAATGCCGAAAATTCGCAATAACTTCCAACCATTGGGAAGATTAAAATGTTTAATAATATTTAGAAGTCGATGAAACAATAGAAAATATAAGAAGTCACCCAAATATTTTAAAAAGCCAGAGAAATTTGTAGCCATATACCCGTGTAGCCTGCTGTTGTGAATGTGTTTATATATTAATTTATCTCGATTTTGTACTTGGTTATTTTGGAATAGTGATATTTCCTCGGGCGACATCATTTATGTTTATTTTTATTTTTTATTTATATTAATAAATTTTATTGCAAAAATTATACGTATAAGTACATAAGTTGAATAATAATTAAAAATTGTTGTCAAAATTTAAAATACAACAAAATGACGATACAACAAACTTGTCTGTTCACAAGCACATAAACAAATATCTTTTTTTTTAAACGATAAGCCGGCTGAGCTTGTGAATTGAACAAATATTTTTGGTTTTTTTCTTTAAGTTTTCTGTAAATAAATTATATACAAATGAATTCTTATTTTGCTTTTCGGTAATAAAAATAAATTATATACATATCTGTACATTTATGTATTGCGCTTAAATTTGAATTTTAACTGTAGTCCGGACGATCCACTAATGCGGACAGTAGCTGAAACTATATCTGTCCGGATTATGGAAGTTGTACTGTACCTGTATTTTGTTGCTTGTTCATCCAACAAACGAACACAGAATTTTTCAAACTAAACTTTAGTTGTGTAGAAGGGAACAAAGTTTAAAAGAAAATTTAAAGACTTTGGCAAAGTAAACTTTGACCGTGGAAAAGCAGTCTTATTATGGGCCATCAGCGATTGTTACTGAAGTTGCAGACTTGTTATGTTGCATCAGTTAACGTTAGCTAATTATTTGAATACTCTCAACATTCTGACCACTCACGAAATCTCACAAAAACGCCATTAGTTTTATTATATAATAATTGTCTAAAGTAATTGTTTTTTTGAGGAGGTTTCGGAGTTTTATACTGTTTTTTTTTATGTAAAAAGTGAAACTAATAACTTATATTTTTGGTGTTAAAGAGAGCGAAAAAAGCACATATGAGTACACTGAATATTTTAATATGTAAAATAACAAGTATACATACGTACGGTATAAATACTTATGATATTGCAAATATAAAATAAATTAAATCAAATTTGTTTAATTAAAAGGAAAAAAAGAAGAAGCAAATAATGCAAAAATGCAGGGTTGAAGTATTTATTACAAACATTGAGCACACTGTAGTCAAGCTTAATTAAGGAGTAAAAAATATTTAGTTAATAAAAGTAAAAATGTAATTGAAAGTAATTATTATGAATGAAATTGGCGTACAATAAAAATTTTGTATATCAAATTTTAAATATAATTTAGTTGAGGTAAAAATTAGCTTTGTTTTTATTATATGTATTTTACAACATTTCAATAAAATTTTGAATAAATTCAACAAATAAATTTTAATGTTGAAGTAGTCGTATTTCACCTTTTAGTTTTGTAAATATAAATAGGATTTTTTTTCTATATAAATAGACTCTAAGTAAATGTACAGTTTACAATTTACACATAAATAATTAAAAAAAAATTTCAATATTAGTTTTTTGTTATTGTATTATTGTTGTTATTGTTGTATAGGTTTGAATGAAGCGTTTAATTATTTTAACTTAAAATAAAAGGTACGTTTTTTGTTTTCAAAATGTACTCAAAGTGATGGGATTTGATTCAAATTGTATGTTGTTTCTAATCGATTAACTTAAATTTTGGCCTTTTTGGGATTTTGGCTTTTGGTTTGGCTAGAGGTGTGTATGTGTGTGTTTGTGTGTGTTTAGTTAAAAAATGCTTTAATTATTCTAAATCTATTTAAAAAGCGATTTAAAGACTTCAGTACACACACAATCTTTATTACATAGACCGAATTCAAGATGAATGGTGGCTATTAAACGCCCTTGTGAGAGCTATAAAACATTTTTCATTTTATTTTGTGTAAAAGGAAAAAAACGGGAAGAAAAGAAAGAAGAAAAACAAATTAAGAACAAATATTGGTATTTAGCGGTTTTGTTACGATTTTTTTTAGCGAGAACTCAAAAATTTAAGTATTCTACTGAAGTAAAGGAAAATATTTTACTTTAAGCTACTTGTATATTTAACAAATAGATTTTATTTTCCAAAACAAAATAAAACGAAAATGAAAAAAATAAAATAAAAAATAAGAATAAAAAAATTAAGCTACTGGTAAAACAAATTCCTGTAACCAAGAAGAATTGATTTAAATATCTAAGTTGTTAATACTTTTTTAAGTAAATTGGGAACAAGTTCAATCCTAATCGATCGAACTTGAAATTGAAGTTAAAATCGCTTAAAACTGGGTGAAAAATAGGCAAACGTCAACGTTAATGATTGTTCATAAATTTTTGTCATTTGGATTGCCCTTCGAATTAGAGCCATTTCTTATCAAAAATATCAATTTCAACCGTGGCCACTTTTCAATGGCCTTATATATATTTTCATTATTTCACAAATTGAAATTTCGCCTTCGTTTTTAGTATGGGCATTTTTAAAACTTTTTGGGATGAGGCAATGAAGATCATCTAATTTTCTTTCGGTATAACTTTTGTTTAAAATGAAAATTCTTTTCGCTTTAAACTTATTCTGAAGTATGACAAGTGTTTTAAATTTCCCAAGCTTTCTTTCTACAAATTTTAAACAGAAGAAAACCAGAAATTTTAAAGCAAAAAGCTATAAAGCATTTACTACATGACGTTAATTTTGCACCACCTTGTGTAAAAAGGTTCACTGATTATAATGTCTTTCGACCAAACCCTACAACAAATGATCTACTTGAGGAATCTAATGATAAATCACACTTATGTACGTATATTCATATCTAATGACTATAAGGCCAGCGGCCGTCCAAATAGTCATAGAAGAAAATCTTAATATAAAAAAGGCTCCATGATATGATTCATCTATGATTAAGAACCTGTCGGATCAGTCCGTTTTTCCAAAGAGCTAAAAAATGTCGCAAATCTTAAAGATTCCAAAGCCAGGAACATTCTCCTTGCTTATCAATATTATTTGGGAAATTATAAAAAAATAAATGCTCGGAATGTCATTCCAGTTTCGTTTCCATGAACAACATGGGACTATTGAGCCACTCAAGACCAGAGATTCGAAACCCGCTCATGTCACATACCTTGACATTCTCTTGAATAGACATCTTACTGGGCATCGGTATATAGAAGTCAAGAAGAACGTCGATCTGAATATGTCGAAGCGCTAGTGTGCTTAGATGAGGTTAGACAATTTTTTCCTTTACTCGGGCAATACCCGCAACTAAAATGGTTTTATCAAGCCTCACGTTCATGTATAATTTAAATAATTTTCTGGATCACAAGTTATGAAAGTGCATTAAAAAACAAATTAGTCTGAAAAAATGTTTAACGAAATTGAAAATAAATTTTCTCAAAATTTTGTTTATAACAAATGATTGTTACATTCTTGAGCGAACTTTCTTAAGAAAAGTTTAAATCAATATTTCGATTTCCTGTTGCCCAAATATCGGAGAGTTACTTCTAGTAAAACTTATAAAGTTCGAAGTGTGTATTTTTGTGTATGCTTTTGATATTTTTTTAAGTGGTATTTTGTGTTTTTTTAGTGTTTGAAAAGTGTATTTTTTAGGGACGTCAGCTTGTGATTTTATTTTTTTTTAAATAAATTATAATTAATTATTTAGTATCTTTAATTTATATGCTATGAGTGTTACAAATAAGTACATATAGCATTTTTAAAGAAACATCTTTTGATTAGTAGAGTTCAAATACACAATGATATGGATCTGATTGATTTAATGATTACTAAAGCAATTATACGATACAGGTGCCAAACATTTTTTCATTGCTGTTGTCTATTGTACATTTCCCAACAGTGCAGTGCTTTCTTTAAATGGTATTGTATTGGAAAATGAAAAATTTGATTTAGGAAATAAAAAATAATTATTTAATATTGAAAATACGTAGTGCAAATTGTTTCAGTTCACGTTTTTAAATTATAAAAATCGAAAGATTTCTTAAAATTATTGGTATGAACTTATATTTATTAGACGATTTATGCAGTTATTAATTAATCATGAACCCATGATCGGTTTCAGTTTATGGAGATTTTATTTTAGTTGTATTACTTGTCATTGAATGTATGAGATTTTAAAATATAAATAAAATATTTTAGGTCTAAGTAATCACATCAAAATAGATTTTCGGCCCTTAAAATTAAAGTCGCCGGTGGTTTGTCTTCAAATCTGAACAACCTGAGTTCTTACAACAGCTCAGGGAAGATTTTCGTTTTTCTCTCATAAATAATCAGAAGAATATTCTTCATTTCGTACATTACAAAAGACTTTCGATGTACAAAATTACAAAATATTTCGTATAATGTACGAAAGCATTCGGCAGAGCTATCACTAGAACAGCTGACTAACGCCAGTGCAAGTCACTTGCATGAAATTTCGTATATGATGAATAAATACTCATAACATCATGGCGTGTTTCTAACTATCAAACACCATTCAGTTTTATGTGGCGTTTGACATTTTCTTAAAGATTCATCTATGCTGACAGTGCAATCCGAGTTTTTATTTGTTTTGACAGCTAATCAGGTTTTTCCTACAAGTTTTGTATTATTGTAGAAACGCTACTCTCTGGTTAATCTGCCTGCTGACTTGAGAGTAGAAAAAAAGTCTCGAAAGTAACTGGGCAGCGTTCAAAACCGGTAATTGGAGATGCACTGTGGGCTCCATAAATAGATAACCTCATACATGTTGAGTTTTAAAATCAATAGATTTTTAGGAATCCGCGCACAACGGACTTTAGAAAATGCAATATTAAATATTTATTTTCATTTATGTGTATGAACTACTTTTTTATTAAAAAAAATTAAAATTAACGAAACGAAATTCAGAACATTTTTACGGCAAATTAAAAAAAAATTAAAATAAAATCAAACCAGTTAAAAAAACTAGTGAAAACAGTGGGAATTTTTTATTATTTTTTTGTAACAAAAAAACTTTCTTCATCGCCAAACATAGCAAAATGAAGGGGAGCTTTAGAAAACTTTACCTGGGCTGGAGGTGTGGTCATGGGAACACCATGTTCAACATTTTTCAAATAATCCTTATCGTCGAAGATTTTCTTTTCACCGCCACCGGGCCTATGCTTAACATTGTCCAAAGAACCAATTTTACTTTGTGCCTTAATCTCAAGTTTTTGTGTTTGAATCTGAAATTTTTCAATTGCCGGAAATAATTTGTTTAAACATAACACTAGAGTTTTCGAGAATAGAACTTTTTTTTAGGAATGAAACGAAATGAAAATAATTTTAAACATTGAAAAATTTCTTAAGCCAATTCTTTTATGCAAAAACATGATTCAAACACATAAAATAAAAACATTTAGTTTTTCGTAAATGAAATTATAAAAATTTAAGAGAATTTTTTTTAAACCAACTTACAGCTTTTGTGCTTTCTCAATACATCAGCGATCATATTTCAAATAGTATGTACTAACTTTATTTGTTTAAAATTTTAAATACAAATAAAAACTCAGACTAAAAATAGTGTTAAAAAACTGTAAAAACAAACAGTGAGTTTGATAGAGTTTAACATTTTTCTGTTTTAAGTACAAAAGTTGCAATTTTAGTTGTTTCAAGTAAAATATTTAAATACTACAAATAATAAAACACCAAAAAGCAAAGTAAAAATCGGGTTAGTACTTTCTTCTCTAAAACTACTTACATCCTTGGCTGGTGGTGCAGGCTCTTTAGACTCCTTAATTTTTTTTTATTATTTTTTGTAAATTAAATATTGCGTGTTTAAACAATTTGTCAAATGTAATTGTTATTTAACAGCGTTTAGTTTTTTGTTTTTTTTTGTTGTGTTTTTTTTTTGTTTTATTAGAAAAAGGAGTAAAAAATAAATAAACAAAATTTCATACATAACGACAAAATTAATAATTTAGTTTTGAATACATAAATTGTGTTAATAAATTTTGTAGACATAATGATAACTTAATGAATAATGATAGAGTAAAATATTTTTGTGCACTATGGTACGTTTTAATATACACCTATTATTATTAATAATTGTTCTTAAATAATGTTATAGATTTATTATTTATTATTCGACATCGTTGAAAGAGAGAAACAAATTCAAAATTTTTGTTTTTGTTTTAAATGTAATTGTACGAAAGATAGAAAGCTTTCGACCTGGTGGGACAGGCATTTGAGTTTTAAAAATATTTAGATATTTTATAAATAACGTCATTTATTTTTTCATATTTATATATTGTTTGATATTTTCTTATTCTTTGTTTGGATTCTTCGAAGGTTTGTAATCTTTTTTCCAACACAAATTGATCTTTCTTCTCAGTATAATTATGTTGGCATTTATTTCAAGATATCCTTCTGACACTACAAGTTTATTCCTAACACTGCACTTAATGTGTATATTGAATTATCAGGGAATTTCAAACTAACCGAGTTGGATTAAGTATGCAAGTTACTTAACGATTATAGACACGAAAGTTGTTTAGATCTCCAAGGAGGACCTGAGCTCTTGTGGATCATTTGCTTAGGTATACATTTATCCATCACAGAATAAATAGATTTATAGAGTGAATTTATCATGTTCAATGGGGTGCCATTAGATACAGATAACAAATTTTGCCAGTCTTTATTATCAATACAACGATTCATCATATTATTATTAGCTAGTTTAAAACAAAACACTTTTTCGTGTTTTCCAAGTTGGCAGAATGAAATAAATAGTGAAAAGGACCTGCAAACTTCCAAAGTGGGATGGTAGCGATCTTTAGACTCGATAATTGGGCAGCATTGGGTTATAGTGCAGTCCATAGCTTCTTTGATAAATATCATGTCTAGCAGTTTATTATTGATGTTATACACAGCATTAATCTGCTAAAGACATAAACACATCATGTTGTTTAAAAAATCGTTAGAGCAAAGTGGAACCAAGTTTGAAGAAACAGGTGGACAGTTCCATGAAACCAACGGTAAATTAAAGTCGCCAAAAAGTAAAGTATAATCCGTGGGATTTGCTGATTTGACCATTTGTTTAATAAGTAGATTCAATTCTCATAAACAGAATATTCAGAGCAAGGAGGATTATAAGAGCTGGTGGCAAATTACGGCATTCGATATCGGATGAAGTCCCATACAAAATTTTTTGAATTTTTATGGAAATTTCGTTCGATATTGAATGCCGTAATTTGGCCCCGGATAAAAATACGTTCCTTTTTTAAGTTTAGTTTTTACAGTAAATAATTCAATATAATGATCAGACCAAAATATTTCAGGTGGTAAACGGTTCGAAACAGCAATAAGTACCCCTCCGCATTATGATTTGTACCTGTGTTAAATACATTTTCTTTTAGCCAAGTTTCGGTGAAGACAAGAACATGATAGTTAAACTCAAAACTATTGACAAATAAATTAGTAAATTTGTTATTAAGGCCTCGAACATTCTGATAGATAATATTAAGTTGGATATCAGTTGATGAATTTAGTTTTTTTGGAATAGAGTATCACTTGATGTAAGTCAACTACATTTTAGCGGGATCGAAAATAGTCGGTTATTCCGTTCTGCTTGTGCTGTATTTAAGTGCAGTTTACGTATTCCAGACTATCAACTTGAGTAGAAAACTTTGATGGAAATCACTCAAATAAATTAGTGGTTTTCATACAAACTTTGTACTCCTGTCGACCACCTGGATTGGCAAAATCTGACTTTAATATATTCCTTTCTTCCAACTTGTATAAAGCCTAATAGCATTCATTAAAGCAAAATAGTTAAACTACGTTAAATTATGCCTTTAAATTATAAATTCTACATCTATTGCATTCATATGAGATAATTCCATAGAACAACAACGCAAATTTCGCTAAACAAAAGTAATAAATTTTATATGTGAATATTCTTATTCTCATTCAGAAGCATCAGCTTATAGTTTGTTTTTTAAATTTTGCATTTATTGAATGCAGCACAAGAGTCAATAAAAACAAACAGTGGTAAAAACAAAAGGGTTTCAGATGAAATGATGGCCAATTAATATTTGCTCAAGATTTACAAGAATAAAATATAAAAATAATTGAAGCACAAAATTTTCATGCATTTCGATTAATATAATTAATCACATGCTCGTTGGAAATTAAACTTAAACATTTTATTAATTTTATTTTTTTTAATCCATGCTTTTCATTCAAAAAGTCCTAACAAATTTTTAAATAAATATACAATAATAAATAAATTATAATGCATGCTTCACTTAAGGCTTAAAATCACAAAAGTTAAAATACCTTTTATATATTTATAGTATTTTTACAATATCTAAAAATTTCTATACATTTTTATCATTTATTTTTACGAGTATTTTCGAGATTGTAATTTATGAATTTTTTGCACAAAACTCACCTTGATATCACCACCACCAGGTTGATGTTTAACATTATCTTTGGAAGCAACTTTTGACTTGGCCTTGTCCTTGAAATCGGTTTTAATTGTTTCAATTTTCTTATCACCACCACCTGGCTTATGGCTGGCATTTTCTAATGAACCAATTTTCGATTTTGCATTCCATTGTAATTTCGTTGAAATTATCTATATTTCAAAAATAATTCAAATTCATTTGTTATAGAAAGGTAGACATTAATAATATTTTTGATCGTTTAGATGATATAAAATATGTTAATCGTTGTGAGTTTTTGTTTTCCTAGCACGCATCTCTTTTGGACAAAAATAACCAATTCCAATTAAAGATCTCTAGACCATGCGATCCAATGATAATTTTGATACTGGGGAAACTCGATTGCGTGGAGAATTCCATTCAATTTATTTAGATTATTTTTATACATAATGCAGAATGTTTTTTTTTATTTGATTTCTAGACAGCATTTAGACGTTGTGTTTTTCACCGGTTTCTTCAGTCCTGCGAGCCATTCCTAAATCAGAGTGTTGAGCATCGCGTTAGCAGCAGGGTAATTATTTACATTTTTATCTTAGACAGTATTGTAAGTAAGTACCGCACCCTGTTGCTAACACGACTCTCAACGCTCTTTATTTTAACAACACCCAGGAATCGAACCTTCGACCTCCAGACTTATAACCTAGTACGCTCTACGAGGGTTCCCCCAAAGGTATGAATAGCGGAAGTGATAGGTATATCTGTGAGTTCTTAGTTTGTTGATCAACGGGGTAAAGAAGCAAATAGGGTAGAAACAAAACTGGATTTTTGTTTAACATGTGTTTTAATTTTTTTTTCCTAAACTTTTTTAATGTGATTGTGCTAAAATTTGTTTTTTATAAAAAAAAGTAAAGAAAAATTTCAATAAATTCATGAATGAAGAACTCATCGATCATAAATTTAAGTAGCAACTTTAAAAGGGAAATTAAAAAACTCTTGACTGAAAATTCAGCGTCTAAATGCCGTCCTATTGACAATAAGTATACAATATAGCTCTATAAAAAACACCCTTTATATACTTATATAATATTTTCTACATATAAATATAACTTAAATATACAAAGTAATTTGTTTCTCGTTGATTGGTTTTTAAGAGCAAAATGCTTGCCAGTTCCTTAAATATTCAGTTAATTTAAGATAAATAATAAAAAAGCCCAATCCAACCGAAAAACAAAACTTATAAATATATTATACTTGAAGACAATAGACTTAATTTCAATAAAACTCTTAATGATAATCTATTCTATTAAATACTCTAAACGAAGGCAATGTCATTTTTACATAAATGTCACTCCTTAATAGTAAAACCCACTCTATGTAAATTTAATTCGTTATTTAATGTTATTAAACAAAAAAGTAAAATAAAAAAAATATTCCAAATTATTCAAGTAAAAGTGTTCGGATACATATCTACTCGTACATATTATGTAATAATATTTATATGTATGCACTTGTGTGATGCCGTAATTTCGTTCTAATCAACCGTGAAATTAAAAAATAATATTTATGTAATTTAAAAAAAAAACTGAAGAAAAGAAGAATACATAAGAAATTTCAAATTGACAATTTTCTAAATATGAGTTCATAAAATAGTGCTTTTGTTTAACTGCTTATTTTGTTCAAAATACTCTTGATAAATTGGGAAGAGACTAAATAGTAACTACGTTTTGATGATACAATGTACAGAGTGTCATCTTAAATATTTTGTGAACTATTTATGTCTACACCATTCTCAATTGAAATACTTTTAATCGAATCACAACTTTTGAATTTAATTTTTAAATTAATATTTATACGTAATTGTTGAACTGTTTAAGGTATATATTGAAATGAAAATTTATGGCTTGAGTTCAAATCTGAGCTTTTTACCCATGTCTTCTTAATTTAAGAAATTATTTTTGGATAAATTCATTATTTTATTAAGAGCGTACTTTTTTATTTGAAACAATTTCTTCATCAGACTAGCAGAACGGATCAGTACTGATTTCGAGGTCGCTACACCATCTCATCAGCGTTTTTTGTTCGATTTTATCACTTTTGATGGTAAATCAAAAAATCATGATTTGGTTTGAAATTTCATAGTTTCAGCTTTAAAACCTTACAACGCTTCTGGCAACAGCTGCCATTTCCCACTATTTGTTCTAACAAGAACTTTGCAAGAACAAATAACTATTTTTTCCAAAAAAAGAGGAAAATATTTGGCACTGAGTGGTCAGTGTTGTACCTTGCGTAAAATTAAAAAAGGTCACAAGATCCATTCTTTTGTAGGATGATATCACTAGCAAATAAATTATCCTCTGCTTTTTAATAAGAATGTCACACGTGTGTTTTATCTTTTTGTGGTAAAAACTTAATATACGAGCATAATTATATGTATGTATGTAAATTCAATTGAAAATAGTGTAGTTGAAAATATAAACATTATTAATAAAATAGCTTGTTTACAAAATACTAGATCAATATAAATTCACTTAAATCCAATTAAAAACTTTCCATAGTTTTTATTTACATTGAAATTGCGTATTAATTTTATTTGGTCTATATTTTTCAATTATCTCACTTACCTTTTTCTCGCCTCCCTTGGGTACGTATTTATCGTTTTTAGCTTCGATTCTAGGAGCAGCTTTAATTTCAACTTTCTTTGTTTCGATTTTGACGTTGCCACCACCTGGTTTGTAGCTGGCATTATCGAGAGATCCAATTTTGGAGCGTACGGCCTTCAAATTAGGTGAAGGAGCGTGTCCAACTTGAATTTTATTCATTGGAACTAAAATCAAAGAAAAATAAGAATTTGTTTTTAACTCCCCGCTTTCAAAAAATATAAAGTTGCAGATTTCACCAGAATTTTCGAAAATCGAGTTTTCATTAGATCTCGACGTTTTGAGTTCATGGGAATCTATTCTGACTATTTTTAGGATTTATATCCGAAGAAAATTTACGGCATTCTAAAGACATTGATTTCACTTAGATATCGCATCATAAATTTCGAAAATTTTCGATAATACTTTTTTTCAAATACATTTTAAATTACTAAGCCAATCGAACAGCTCTTACTTAAGCTTAGAAAACAACTTCAAATGTAGCAAACGTTTTATTTAAATAATTCCAAAAAGATCAATTTTCAAAATTTATTTAATTTATTTAATTTATTGGACTTAAAATACTACGTCGAATGTCGCAAATTTCAACTTAATCGGTAAAATGGTTGGGTTTTATTATTTTTGTCCTCAAAAAACTGGAGCGATAGAAAATTGATAAAATTTTGACAGCTTTAAAGCTGAGCTTAGCTAGAATTTCCAGGTATGGCCTGCAAGGTCTACCATTTTCTATATTTTTTAATTATAAATTATTTATAAAAATATGAAGAATTTAAACGAAAATTTGGTTTAAAAAACTTACATCTTCTGAAATTTTTAAAATGCAAAGTTTTTCTTACCCTTAAATAAATCCCAAAAACTCACCTTTTTTAACTGGTTCCGGTTCAGGAGTTTTCAACAACAAACGATTACGCGAAGCACTACGGGATTTCGCAGATTTATTAGATGGCGTAGTACTCGGTGGTCGTGAAGTAGTTGCTGACTTTTCTGGTTTCGATGACAATGAAGTAGGGGTCTTTGCCGGTGAACTAGGCGAAATAGGTCCGTTGCGTTCCTAAAAAAAATCACAATGTAATTTCGTTTAATTTTAATATGTACACCTCTTTATACAAGCAAAAAATTAGTATCAGCCGTTATTATTAAATGCATTTTAATTCGATTGCTCTCTCTCAATTTTCCTTTGATTATCTACTAAATTATATTTAAATATAAATTATTTAAATAGCAATAATTCCTGGGAGTTCTAAACACTGAACAGTGATGTCTTGCACTCTTTGCAAAGTTCTGACACTTTTTTTGACTCGATTTTGTTGACTGAAACAATTTCACTGAAGAAAAAATAACTAAATATTTAAGTTTTCATGTTGTTTTATCGATGGTGCCTGCATGTGTTTGTGTTTGTTATGTATGGCATACACACACATATACACAAATTTATTTAGTTTTTCTACTTTTGTTACAATTTTAAAGAATACAAAAAAGAAAAACTCGATGATACATTACATTTATCTAAAAACTGTGCTGAAGTATAAATAAAAATGAAAGTATGACTCCTTCATTTATAGATATGACAACAAAAGAAAACAAAAAAATAATAAAAACTATTCGTAACTTTAACAGACAGGCTTGTCTATGAATATTTAAAACAAAAATGTGTTACACTCGAATTAAAAAGTTGGTAAAATCAATTGGTAGCTTGATACAAATCGTCATATGATTTCAAAAATTCCCTAAGTTACAAAAAATCGACTTCTTGATTGATTACGATTCACCATATCAAAATACATGTCCCTGGAATATTTTACATATTAAAGTTGTACTAATTCCTTAATTACAAATAAGCTTAAAATTAAAAAATTGTGAAAATTTTTTGTTAATTTTTCATATTAGAGAGATTTCTGGTTGTCCTCTAAATTTTCGTCAATGCAACTTAGGGTTTTTATGAATTTCATATGACGAAATGCTAAATTCCTAAATTACAAATTCGTTATACACGTTAAATTTTAGCCAATATAAAATATTTTTGCGATTGTACTTAACACTCCATTGGTGAACGAATGCCGACTCAAGATTAATTTGATAATAATATTTTTTATTTTTTATTAATTTTACCTTTGTACATATTTACATATCGTCATATGATTTCTATAAAGCCTTATCTTGCTACAAATTTTAAATAGACTTCTTGATTGATTACTATACACAGTATTGAAACATATTTTCCTGAAAAATTTTACATTTGAAAACTTTATCAATTTCTTAATGAGAAATAAACTTAAACTAAAAAATTACAAAAAAAATTTGGTTAATTTTTCATATTAGAGAATTTTCAATGCAACTTAGAGCTTTTATGAATCCATATGACGATATATAACTTGCTTTAAAGCCTTTTTAACCGACTTCAAAACAAGGAGAAGGAAGATTTACAGTTCGCTTGAGTTTGCTTTTTATGTGCTCTTTCATAACTCCGCCATTAATAATCCGATTTCGGAGTTTTTCTTTATTTGAAAGAATGTAGTTCCAGATTCGTCCCATTGAAAAGTGGGCAGTGTCACGCCTACACAAATTAAATACATATTCCTTTTCAATAACTTCTACTCAACCCACACTTATGAAAATTTGTACGCACATTTAGTTTTCTGGGCAATACACCATCATGATCAGAAAGTTGAGCAATGCCACATAAATATTATTTTTCAACTACTTCTACTTAACCGAATCGTATAAAACTTTGCACACATAATAAGTTTCTAGTTTAGTAAAATAGTATGATTGCAAAAGTGGACAGTGCCACGCCCATGACAAATAAATATTCGTTTTCAACTATTTTTGCTAAAACGATTTTGACGAATCTTTGCACGCATATTAACTTCCTTGTGATAATACAAAATTATGGTCGGAAAACTGGGCAACTCCAAACGAAGTAAATACTCGTTTTCAACTACTTCTACTTAACCGATTTTTCTGAAACTTTGAGCGCACATTTAGTTCTAGTGACATTTAGTTTTAGTGATCGCAAGAGTGAGCAGTGTGACGCCCAAATGAAATAAATATTCATTTACAACTACTTTTACTTAAGCGATTCTTATGAAACTTTGCATGTACACTTGCAGTCGGCTTTTATTTTTGCAAGAGTTATTGCTTTATAATTTTGCATCAAATTATATGTTTACTTAAATTTTAATAATTAAATTTCAAAATATTTTATTAATCTTTATTAGACAGAGTTCCTGATTAATCATGTTATCTAAGCAAAAATATAATAATAAAATCTGTGCACTTTGGACAAAATATAGTAAGTCGAGTTTAAGTGATTTGCTGTTTTCCTAAACGTATGTTTACAATGTACATATAAAAACAGAATTGACAGCGTATTGACACGTTGTGTTTAAAAGATTTTAATACCTTGTATATCGTCATTTGATTTCATAAAAGCTCTAATGCCGTTTTCTTTTACTTTTTATCAAAGAATTGCTATTTAAAGTTTTCTTAAAACAAAAATGTTGCCTCGTAAGTGATGATACAATAATTTCTAGTAAGCTCACTATTTCAAAAAATCATTATATTGCAAACTTTCAATAAAAAGCGCAGAAAATGTTGCATTTTTTTTTTGAAAAGAAAACGTCATAAGTAACATTGAAAAAAATTTATAGTACAAGCAAAAAACTCTCTAATGTGAAAATTTAACCAAAATTTTTCAATTTTTTTTCAGCTTAAGCTTAATTCTTTTTAATGAATTGGTAAAATTTTAATATGTAAAATTTTGCAGGGACATGTAGACATGTATTTTGCTGTGGTGCATCGTAATCATCAAGGAGTCGATTTTGCTTTTTTTGTAACTTAGGTTTTTTTTTAAATCATATGATAATATGTTTTGCAACTAAATGATTTCGTCTGCGTAGTTTGCTTCAGTTTGCTTATTAACTGCAAACTTGTTGCCTTTGGGAACAAAATAGGTTCTAAACAATTTCTGTGTAACAGTTAGGGAGGACCATGCGGTTAGGAGAACAGCAGTTTTTTATTTTACATTGTTATTTATAAATGCAAGTCTTTTTATTTTATTTTGCAACTCATCAAAAATCAATTTCAAACATGTCATAAACCAAAAAAAAAATCTTAATAAAACTAGTACGAAACTCATACTAAAAATTTTTATTCAGGATTTCAATGTTGTCAAAAGTCCACAGATTTATGCTCCTTTTCAAATTTTCGTACGTAAATTGTTTTGTCTGCAATAATTTTTTTTAACTAACTATATCTGTTCCTTTATGCTTTTGAGTGTAAAACAAATTAAGTAAATAAAATCCCAACATTCATACAAATATTCCTACACATACCTTTTATCTTTTGGTTATAATTTTCACTAGGACGAGCACGAGGAGTATGCCAGGGAAAATTATTATAACTATACTTTAGTTACGCCGTACAAAATACACATAAATTCTTTTTGTTTTATTTTCTTTTTGGGGAGTTACGTACATACATATGTTTGTATGTATGTTATTGAGGACGTAGAAATTGATAGCGCTTACAACTTTTTTTGCACACGAATTAGATATGGCAGTAAAATATTAAAGCACCTGTTTTAATATATTTTATGTTAAAAGTACCATTGAATTTGTTTATATTTCTATGAAAAATTCTGTTACAATTTTAAAAGAGTTTTTTAAACACCGTTTTCATCAGCGTGTCTGAAACATACTGTGAACAAGAGTTCTTCTTTGGGTTTGTTGAAACCTCATAAAAATGAATTCGTTTCCCATTTACTGGATGTTCAATAAACCGTAACACATATTTTCTTTTTATTGTTACTTTAAATTATTATTTTGTTTTATTTCTTTAAAATTTTCTTATTCCTAAATGTTTTGCTCTTAAGATTTTTGTCAATTTGTTGATTTTAATTGTTTTGTAATGCAATTTGTCTAGTTATTTAATTAGCAATTAATGATTTTGAGTGGGTTTTTGTGTGTGGCTTAGATGTTATTTTTAAATTATTATTTCTATACAATAACTAATCGTTTTCTTACTATTTTAGTGTTTTCTTTTTGTTTTGTTTTTAGGTGTGTTAAAATGTTTGTTTCATGAAATGTTGTGGCACATAAATTTTGTCTACGAGTGCATCATATCACAATCAACAATACATCATTTATAATTGGGGTAAGTTCAAACAAATTTGCTAATATATTTTAATCCAACCGACTGACTGAAACCAGTTTTAGGGCCGAAGCGAACTCAAACCGAATATTTCGTCAAAAAGCTAAGTATTCGTTCGAATCCGAAAGTTACCGAAACGTTTCTAGTATTAATCATTATTGAAATTTTTTTAAATCTTATATGAATTCAAAAAGGTACTGATTTGTGTCATTAAACCTGCATTTATACATGCAAGTAATTACAGTAGCCTCCCGGTAATTCGTAATAGCAATTGTGCTGCCAGAAGTAGTCGGAAACCCCTACACGTAGCTTTTTGCCACTAAAATAGGAGCGTAGGAAAAGTCGGACATATTTTTAATTTTTCCCAAAAATAGGTATTTTTTCTTATCATGTTTTTGTTACAAAACAATGCGAAAAGTTATACATATATTTTTTTATATAAAAAGCCTTAAGTTTTTTTTCTTAAAAAATTGTAGCAGTTATTTTTTGCATTTTGATAAGTATAAAATCTAGGTCGATAGATATTTTAAGTAAAAATAAGTATCTGTATTAACATGTGCATAGAATTTCCAGCCGCCACACAAAGTAGTATTTGGACCGAAAAGCTGGCCAAAATTTTTAGACGAGTTTTTTGAACTGAAAGAATCAGTATTTTGATAGTTTTAGGTGCAATTCGATATAAAAAATCTAGTGGCAGATTTTTGTGTGTTCGTGTTGTTTTTGAAACAAATTGTTTCAACAATAATATTTAAGATATGTTTTTTGTAATATTGAAAATAGCTTTTGATCAAATGGGTCAGCGAAAAAATGATCAAGCTACAAGAAAATATCATATAAACATTTTCAAACCGAAAAAAATATTAAAAACGCATGTAATTTTCTTTTTTTCGGTACTTTAGCAGTGTCTCAGAGCTACAAATCGCAACTAAAGTCTTCAAAATTTACAATATGATATAAAATGTTGTTGTGTATCGAATTGCGTACTGTGGTAAAGTATGTGCTTGTGTAGGTTTGAGTATTTTCTTAAGATATCTTTAAATTCTTTTTTGCCCAGCTTTTTGCCTCAAATACTCCTCTGTGGGTCACTAAAATCGTTACGTTCCGTAAAATTTGTCCGTAAAACCAATAAGGCAGGAGCAAATTACGGCATTCCATATCGAACGAAATCCCATACAAAATTTTTGGAATTAGTATGGAAATTGCGTTCGATATCGAATGCCGTAATTTGCCCCCACAATGCTAGAAAAAGTATTAAAAAGCGGGCAAAAAGTAAAAAAGTCATTATTGGTTTTGGCGTTTTGAGAATCCCAGCTTTAATTTTTATATTATTTTTTTCATTATAAATTCCGTAACAAATTTTGAATCCCCCTGAGCGCTATGTAATATGTGAATAGCCCAGTCCTTAGCTGCTAAAAATTTAACAACAAATCAAAAAGGGGCTTTGGGAAATAAGTCCCGCAAATTCGCACAAATTCAAGGTTAAAGTTCTCATTGTCTATTTTTTCGAAGGGAAATTTCTAACTCTTCACTGTATGGGTCTTATTGACACTTTCTTGAAAAAGGGATAAAAAACTCCACTTAAATAGCGCTACAACGGGCTGAAATGTACAACAAAAATATTTGTCATAAAATTCTTCAAAAAATGTGTTTTGTTGTACAGTGTAATTCATGAAAATCCGAATTTTGAAAAATTACATATACCAAAAAATTTAAAAATGCCTCAAAACTTTTAAGATAAATTCAAAATGTAAAAAAAAAATTACAAAATCTGATTTATTTAAATAATATTTTGATTCCGCCTCACTATGTATTGCATGGAACTTTCACCTTGTTTTACTTGAGGATATTGATTAACTTATTGAAGAGAAAAATTAAAGTAAAGGTACGGTCACACTTAGCGAACATTTGCCCAAAAAAACGTAACCACTACTTTTACTTAAGGTTAGTGAGATTTAACTTGGTTTTATATCACAAAATAAAGTCAATTATGCCGCAAAATGCTATTTTTATATTATTTTTAATAAATGCGAACCGATATTTAAAAAAATATTGGAATTAAAGAAAATGCAAATTTAGCTTGTCTGTTGTGTGTGACCGCCCGCACCTTACGCCAAAATATCTGGCTGTTTTTGAAAAATGAAAGCAAAATTGTGATTAAGAATTTATTTGTGTTTTATTGTTTTTTATATATTAATTATTTTTATATTAATTCTCACAAATTGGTTTTAATTTTCTGAAAACAGTCAGTTTGAGTTCTTGTATAACAATTAGGAATTCTAATTTCCCGGACTTTTATATTTCCCGCGAAACAGGAATTAAAAAGTCGCATTCGCGGGATTCACGGGAAAATTAATTTCCTAAATTAAGTAAATGTATCGACTGAAAATTAGCTACAATATTCATTTATTTACAAAAAATAAGTATAAGAAATTTCAAGTTATTCAAGTGATTTCAAGGAAATAGAGTATTTATTAACTTACCAAAAAGTAAGAGATCGTATAAAGAATACTTAAACACTATTTGCGTAATTATTTATCTTAAAATTACATTTTAACGGCCTTATTAATGAATGACTAACTGCCGGTTTTTATAAAATGAAAACAAAATTGTGAGTGAGAATTAATATTGAAAACAGCAATAAAATACGAAAAATTGTTTTTGTTTTGAATATAAATACTCACTCACAATTTGATTTTCATTTTCTAAAAACAGGCAGTAAAACAGTTAAGTCGGGTTTCCCATCTAAAAATCCTACAATAAACCTGCTATAGCTTTGTTAATCTTTTATGATCGAGGCCATAAGCATTTAACAAATTACTTGTCATTCTGTTTCTTATTTTTGTAGCGATAGAAAAAATTGTTTACTGTCCACTAGCGATACCGTGATTTTTAAAATACTTCTTGGTTTTCTTTTGTGAATGACTTATTTGTTGTTGTTCTGTAAAGGATAGTTTTTGTTTCAATATAAAACAAATTCAACTTAAATCTCGTTTTTTATTTAAATTTCTGAAAGTTAATCCAACAAAACTTTTTATTCCTCATTCGTTCGAGCATTCGAAGAATACTTGAAATAAAATCGACCAATTTAAAACTCAAATAATTTGAGAACACTAAAATTCACTCACATATAAAAGGGACTTTCGGAAATAAAGTTAACTTAACTGTCTGGCCCATGATGTGTAACGCGATATCGTTATATTGCGAAATTACATTTAAAATAAAAAAAAATTATTAGATTTTGTTTTTGTTTTAAAAGTAATTTCACAAAAATTCGACATCGTGAGCCAGGCAATAAATAGGCACTGTATTTCAAATATTTTAAAAGTTGTGCATCAGAGATAACAATTTTTTGTATTAAATCCACGCGTTTTCACAGAAAACTTAAAACATTTGTTCTGTGTGACACATGCCGAGTTCATTTCACTTACAAAAATAAAATTATCCCTTTCAACTCATATAATTTCAATAGATTATCACAAAGATAACTTTGTGCTATGTCGCTCAATAATTATATTTAAAACCGAATAAGTCGATATTTTAAATGCATTAAAAAGGAAACTCACCTTCTCTTGAGTTGACTCATCTACACCGCTATCATTATCACCTTCTGTAATAAATAAAAAAATAATAATTTAGGAGACTTCTTAATAGTTGAAAAAGTTTTTAAAAAATGGCTTCAAGATAAAATATTTTTTATGAGAGAAAACGAAAAGATCTTACTGTTCGAGTCTACTATTTTTTTGGGTTTTGTTGAAATTGTGTTTGAACTTGTGCGCTTTTCAATGGTGGAGTTTCGCATACTTGTATCATTCGAAAAGGAATCGGGAGATGTAAGTGATAAATCACTAGTTTTTGCAGCTGTAGGTGATTCATAATCATCTTTAAAGGATTCGATATCTTCGATTAGTGATGGCCCCATTGGGTCGTTTTTAAGATATGGCGAGGATTTGATAGGTGTAACAGCTTGACCCATAATAACGTCATCGTCATCATTGTTGGATAGCGATGAAGGCGGTCGTTGCGATGGTATCTGTTGTTGATATGTAAATTGAGAAGGAGGTCGTGATGGAGGTTGTTGCTGGTGCTGTTGCGGTTGAGCGTTTGCTGGCTGTCCCGGCGGTCGAGTAAAAGGTGGTCGTGACTGCGGATTTCCGGGATAAGGATTTTGTTGTCGATTTGCTTGTGGCTGTCCTAACGCCTGTGGTGGCCATGGAAAAGCACCTTGTGGTCTTGGTGTAGCATAACCTGGTGGACTTTGTTGTCCGCTTACATTTTGAAGGCGAATTTGTGGATTTTGTGGACCTGGACCACCAGGCCTTGGACCTGGTGCACCAGGACCCATATATAAGTTTCCACGACTATCTATAGTACGTAATGGTGGTGGTGGGCCACCTGGTCTCATATTTTGTTGCATAGGTAGACCTCCTGGTCTAGGTGGCGGGCCCATGGGTCTAGGTGGCATACCCCCAGAAAATGGAGGACGTGGTGGACCAGATGGTCTCATCTACTTACAAAAATATTAAACTTAATTATATGTATATAAACAATATATTTTAATTGTTAAGGGTGCAGGGAAAATGTGTTATTTACGTTAAATAATGCTGGATTGTTACTCCTTAAATTCATTATGAACTTATTGCTTTTGAAACTTATTTATTTTCAATTGATTCGTATGCTCAAAATGTTCGTCTTATTTCGAACACACTTCCCTTTACACTGTACTTGGAATTTTCATTAATGAATATGTTCAGGTTGGTTTACAGTTAAGGAATTTTTGTCATGAAATTCAGTTTCCAGTTGTAACATGACCCAAATTGTTTTATATGTTCTACCTTTTGTTTAGTTTCAATATAAATATACATTAATATACTTATGATTTTATTAAACTATTACAGTTTGCTTTTTGCCAATCATTTATTGATTTAACAAAGTTTTTATTCGTGGCCCAAAACCTACCACAAAACTAAACTAATAAAAGTTACAAAGAAAAATGAAAAAAAACATGCATTAGAATAATAAATTCAATTTGTAAATTTTAATGTTAAATATGTTAAAACATCAAAAACTAAATGTTAAAGAAAAACGAAATCGCTGTGACAGTATGGTTAAAAATCGTGCTGACTTTACGTTCATTTCAGCGATTTGCATAAAAACTTAAAACAAGTGGTGTTTTAGTTTTCTGCATGACAGTAATTTATTGTACTGTGCCCGGTTGACAAATTGAAGTTTCTTTTTTTTATTTTTTCTTAATATATCATATTACATAAAGAAAAATATTATAAATTAAATTATACATACTATTTTGATCAATTAGATTAGTATTATTAAAACTAGAGTTCCTTCGCAGGATGTCCCGGAATTTTTCGAGTTTAAGAGAACATGTCGCATTTTTCCCATCCGCATGGATTCACGCCAGTTCAACAAAAAAATGCATACATTCATGAGATTTCCGAAAATAAATTCTATTAGTTAGCTGATTTATTTCTGCTTTTTTACGTTTTTGGCATTTACAATAGAGTAACATATTCGAACTTCAAATGCTGTAAATCGCACTATTTACAAATCTCTATTTTAACTGCCATTTATTTTTGAAAATCACATGGTTATCTCAATTTGAGTCTAAACAGAGGAAGAAAATTGTTCATTCATACCCTGAATTTATTTATCAATCAAGCAATCAATAAAATTTTTCACTAAACGTGAGCTAATGAAGTGTACCTCATTGTATCAATAAAGGATTTATGAATTTGATTTGGGCAGCAATGTCGTAAATGGCTTGAAAATATTTTATTAGGTGAAAATAAATTATACTGCTCAAGTTCAAATCATGAATTTATCCATTTTTATTAAGAATTTTGATAAATTCAAATAATTTTTTATTAAGAAAGTAATGTTAGCAGACTAGCAGAACGGATCAGCAACAGAGAACGACAAACGATACAATAATAAATAAATAACTCTAGCATATATTGAATATTTTCAATACAAAATATTTTTCGTATCTGTTCAATTTCATTATTTTATGTATCGTTGCGCATTTTATTTTATACTTGTATATATCGTCGTGGTGAATGCAATTGTATAATTGTTTTATTGTAGCGTTGTAACCAAAATTGGGGCTCCTCCAACTTGCATTTATCTCGTGCCGTTCAGGCAATCAGAAGAGAGCTTTTGTGCGCTTCTTTTGGTTACTGCAAAAGGACGTATGTCAATCGCACGCTTGATTTGACAGTGGCGTGGAGTGTTCTTTCGAGATAAAACCTATAAATTGTGTCATTCTGCATTGGATACTAACATTGGATACAGTGTGAATCGTGGCGATTTATTATTATATTCTAGCCAGCGAAACTAAAACAAACAATTTTTCTCAGAAATATTCAGTTTTTGTCTTTCCTGCAAAAGTATGATTTAGTGACATACAGCATATTGCATTCACCACGACGATATTCATGTTCATATTTGTTTCCAATGACTATGAGCACATTTATTTTCCAATTTTTATTTGATAAGTGTTGCCAGAAATTTTGTTTGTAGTTGTATTATGGATTTCGTTTCGTAATTATTATGAACTATTTTTAAGCAAAATGCGATAAAGTTGTATTAAAAAGTTGGCGTTAACTTCGAAAGTATACAATTGTAATTTGAATCAAGTTTTTTCACACATTTTTGAGAATAGCAAAAGCTTAAAAATGGATGAAGATCCTTAAAGAAAATGCAACCGAAACGAAAAAAGGTAAGCTGCTGGCAAAAATTTCGAAAATCCGCAAAAAATTGCAAAATTTGCTAATTTTTCACATTCCTTACATTTTTAAGTCTTCTTAGAAGATTTTATGGCTCTTTCAAAACTTTGAAACTTTTCGCGGAATTTCGCGTTTTTTGCAATTAAACATTTTAATTTTCCCAATAATTGGAAGTTATTGCGAATTTTCGTAATTTTTACAGTTTTTTGTGAGTTTTTCACATTCATTGCGTTTGTAACGCGTTTCAGAAGATTTTAAGGCTTTCACAAATTTTGGAAATTTTGGCAAATTTTCGCGATTATCGCGATATAATTTATTGCTTCATTGAATTTTAAAGATTTTATAAAAATATGAACATAGAATATTGATCCAATATGCAGGAATTTCTTTAATCTTATTTTTATGCAAAAATTATTTTTATTCTAAAAGTTAATACCAAATAAAAAACTACAATTTTTGCATAAAACAAACATAAGTTGAAAATAAATTGTTTCTTTTTGTTATAGTTCTGCAAACAGTTTTTTTCAAACGCTACAACATTGTCTCTTATAGTCATATTTATGGATACCCATCGATACATATCTATATTTGTACGTATTCCTAGCAATACAAAAAGCATTTTCTATTTATTTATGCTACCCCTATCGCTATGCGGACTTTGTACCCCTACATTTTAATAATCCTACACTTTTGATTATCGATATGTGCTATGTATTCAAAATTGTATACCTTTGTCGTTCACTGATCAGCACTAAGATTTATTTTTGAAAGCAGGCAATTCCATACTATGGCCGGTCCTATAGGTTTCCTGCTCTAGGTGTGTTGAATAGCGGCGTTGCTGAATGAAGATGTTCTACCTTTCTACGTATACATAGGGAACAGATGCGATTAGACAAGATTGGGACGACAATATTGTGGTTGTGCCAATTAACGTTTGGTTTTTTAACTTCAACGATTTTTTTTGTAAGAGTATTTAATTTTTTGTCAAGTGATTTCCACCATTTTTTTTTAACAAAAACCTTTATTACTTGGCAATAATTCCTTTGATAACTGGACACATAACTAAATCATTCAGCTGCTGTTTATTGTTTTTCTGGCAAATACGAAACGCAGTTCGATTATTATACTTCAGGCTTACCCATAGTCGAGCATCAATTTCTGCAAGTTTAAACCTTGCAAATCGAGTGTGATTCTTATTTTGATTATATTTGATCGTAATTTAGAATCATTATATGATTACTTATTTAGATATAATTATAATACTCTTATATGGAGAAATATTAATATTGACTTATATTTTATTGACAATAATATGATTCATACAAGCATACCAATCAATTGTAGATTTGTACTCTTCGATTATGACTGCCCCAACCATGTATTGATATGCGAATACCTATAGCGAGTTTTTGCAGAAATAATCCAACATTTAAATAACAAAAATAAAATTATGTGTGTGAAGATAAATTTAATTAGCAGAGACATGAACCAAAATTTGTAGCAGTGCTCATTTTGTAGTCATTTAACAGATAACTGTTAATCATTTAACAGTCAAAGTGAAATTAAACTTTATTTAGCAGGCGAAATCTAGGAAAAGAGACCACTTTCGTAATAATCAATGAATGGAAAATGGGCTCCGCGATGGCTGTTAAATGATTAACTATGCTCTGTTAAATGTACCTGAACTTGGCCTAGATAAATGATTAACCGTACTCCGTTAAATGTATAAAGGGGCTGTTAAGAATAAAATGAGCTCTGCTACAAATTGTACTTTATATCTCTGCTAGTTGAATTTATATTCATATGGACTTATTCACAAACGATTCATAAAGTTAACGTGTACATTAAAACCGATTTTCCCATATAAAAATCTAACATTAAACCTACTATAACTTTATTAATCGTTTGTAAATTAGGCCAATATTATCTTCCCACACATAAGAAAATTTATTAATTTGGTGCAAATACTTTCTAAAATTTTTATATTGAATTGATTTAAACTTACCGCATCGGTATCGCCCATTTTGATTTAGAGCAGCTGACAACCACTTTTTGTTTAAAATAACAAAGTAAACTTCTTGAAAACGGGTTTTCCCAAATAAGAAATCTTTATATAAAGATGTATTAAATATTCTATTGCTAAATAAACTTCAAATTAATGCACTAGGAAAAATAAGTTTTTTTTTAATTAAAAGTGTTAAAAAGTTTCGCAGACAAATCGATAAATTTACAGAAAAAACAAATTAAATTTTAACACAAAAAATATAAAATAAAATATAAACACGCAATTTAAAAAGCTCGCTAGACACTTCACTCATATACATATTTTTTTTAGATGACACGCTTTTTCTTTTGGCTTATTTCGTTTTGATAAAACGAAGTAAAAGAAAAAACCCGTCGTCTATGTCAATTGTATGAAAACAAAAACTTACATTTCACTGTGTTGAACTCTAGACCACGTGTAAAATGCTTAGCACGAGACAATTAGTCACAAACTATTTGCTCCATGTACATGTATGTACATATGTAGTATGTATATAATATAAAAATGGAGTCACTAACTTGTAGTAGTAAAAGTAGAAATACATATTTATGCTACGTAGAAAAATAAATTATGTACATACACATGTATGTACGTGTATAGCAACGGAAATAAAGTTTTCTTTCGCAAGTAGTCTCAGTCTTTAAAGTATGAATTGTTTTGCAAAATTAAAAATATATTCATACGGATACGTTTCAGTTTAAAACGATTTTCTGATATAGTAGTCTTTTGAAATCATGCGTTTTTGAGAGATTGCGTAAAAGTACCGACTAGCAGTTTTAGAATGTTCACACCAGAGTTGTCAGCTAAGAAGTACATCATCTTGATTGTGCAAGGAAACTTAAGAAAACTCATGGAAATGCTAGTAAGACCCTGTCCTAATGAAACTTAATTTACAGTGTTGTTCCATAAGCGATTTTTATTTTAATAGCTGTCCTGAAACACTTTGCTCTTTTGAAACTCTGATGTTTCCTATATACAGTTATTTTACGAAAACTTTCTTTTTGTTTTACTACACCTGTACAATCTCACAAGAAATCGAAGCTAACAAACCAAAAAGAAAAGTGAAAGTCGGTAAGCATGTGGTGTCGCATGTTCAAATTCCCTAGAACACACACACACAAAAACAAAGTGGTAACAAACAAAGCAATTATAATGCTAAAAAATTATGTATGTTCATTTTATTCATTTCTAACAAAATAAAAATGTTTGGCAATTTTTCAATAAATTTATATGAAATAAAAATCCTTTTGCAACCAGTATTTGAATTTGAATGAAATAGGAAATGTTAGTTACACATTTAGAAATGTCGTGTGGTTCGATTCAATTAATGTTATTATAACAAGAAAAGACAAAGTATACGTCAAAAAATAAAATTTTTAAATAAAACATGAAGTGATGTTATGTTCTTTTATATGTAATTAAATGGGATGAGTAGACAAATACATTCCCAGTGAGCATTTTTTGTTTTGCCTACAAGTCTGATGTCAGAAAACTCCTGAAACTAGCAAAAAATCAACACTCTTAAGCATTTTGCAGAATAGTCAACAAATTTTTTGCACGCCGTTTCTACAGATTTTCTGAGACTAATCTGCACTAAAGACGTGTACATATTGTTCGTATTTATATTGATAAGCCGGGCAAGTTTAAATATGCTCAAAAATTATTAAAATATGCATGCAAATATTTAAAAAAAATGTAAAATATGCAAAAAAATATGCGCCCGAAAATATTTTAAGTTTTCAAAGTAGAAGGACCTTCGATTATCGCACCAAATTGAAAATATACGTTAGACATCAGTCGATGTTACAATATATCGTCGTGGTGAATGCAATAGGCTGTATGTCACTAAATCATACTTTTGCAGGAAAGACAAAAAACTGAATATTTCTGAGAAAAATTGTTTGTTTTAGTTTCGCTGGCTAGAATATAATAATAAATCGCCACGATTCACACTGTATCCAATGTTAGTATCCAATGCAGAATGACACAATTTATAGGTTTTATCTCGAAAGAACACTCCACGCCACTGTCAAATCAAGCGTGCGATTGACATACGTCCTTTTGCAGTAACCAAAAGAAGCGCGCAAAAACTCTCTTCTGATTGCCTGAACGGCATAAGATAAATTGCAGTTGTAGAAGCCCCAATTTTGGATAGAACGCTATAATAAAACCAAATTCAATTTTTTTTGACATACAGCCTATTGCATTCACCACGACGATATGTTGTTTGTAATCTTGGTCAACGTTTGAATGAATACATTTCGATTAAATAGTTAAGTTTTTCAATAAAAATTTTATTCTTAATATTTTGAAGTTTTTCTTTTACGTCTTCTATGACGGACAAATTTTCATGGAAGTCCTTTGGTTTCCAACTTGATTATGCTGTGGCAAATACATTCAAAATTTGCAACAAGTGAGTTGTTAACATTGCAAAATCTGTAATTCTATGCCACCCATGAGCCAGACATGTAACATTTTTCAATGATTGCGTTGTGGAGACCATATATGCAACTGCGTCAGTTACCAGAAGCAATTGAAAAAAAAGTTTGCCAACTTTCGTAATATGCAAAAAATGCTTTTCTCATGCACACACATATGTTTATATGTGAAATAATTTTTTATTAATTCAAATTACAAAATGTGTAAAAATAATCAAAATTTCAGAGTCCACTCACTTTAGTTCGTTATGGCCACCTTTTGCTTTGACTATGGCCTTTAAACGGTTAAAAAATTTGAAACAAAAAGAAACAAATTAATTGCGCAATCGATAGTGACATTTTAACATTTTCTAAGAATAAAAATTCACATTATTATCTGTTATACCAACAAGTATCTAAAAATATCGGTGATATAAAAGATATTTTAAAACGATATTTATGTAATTTTCTTTCTCAATGCAAAACGTTGTGTATCTCTTTACTATTGAGCACAAAAAGAATGACTGCGTAGAATAAAATCAATACAATATCAGTTACATGCATTCCTTCATTTATGTATACTTCTAGTATCTTGTATTTATCTGTTATATCTGTTTTGGCAAGACTTTCTCTTGCACGTTTGTCTCTTGCAGTCTGCATATTGTAGGAATTAATCAGGAAAGTCTGATTGTTTTCTGAACTATTTCATGTTCTGACAAAAAGACACCGTATTTCTGTTGCTTCTCTCTAAAGTTTCTTTTCAAAGTATTTTAAAGTGTTTTAGCATAATATCCTACAAATTTTCTGAATAAATTTATAAATAAGTTTTCGACATGTCTGCACATTGTCTGACAGGGAATGTACTATTCGCAATTTAACTGTTTAACTCGTTTTAAAAATGGTTTAACGTATCCTAATGAGCTGGCACAAGCACCAGAAAAATGCGTAACTTAGGAAGGTGGTCGAAAAATTCGAAAATTAATGGAATTTCACACGTCATTAGTACGACATTTCCTAAAGAGATTCGGAAGTTTCTGACAAATTCATAATTCTATATATTGGACTTTACGATAGGTTGTAAAATGTATCATAAAAGCCGAAACATTTTCTACTCTTCTGTCAGATATTTTTCTACATTTTTTCAGACAAGTGGAAAATTCCATTAGAATTTCCCAGTTAACTTATTTCAGAATTCCCTCAGACATTAGCTAAGACTTATCGTAGATTTTAGCAAATTTCTTGTGAAACCCACATATTATTTTTAGTGATTTACTTCAATTGTGAATTTCGCAACTTGTAGCCAACACTGAGCAAATTCTGCAAAAAAATGTTCGCTGGGTAAAGATGCTCATTGATATCGTTCATGTACTAAAATCACGTCGTAACTCTTAGTAATGCAGAATTAAACGCCACATCGTTCGTTATCTTGTGCAAAAAACTAATAAAAATATCTTGTATACTCATCTCTTGAGAGCTCAATATTATTTTATTTCCTCACTGAGTTGTATTTTTTCAAAACTGTCTTTCTGAGTTATGACATTGTTTGATTAAATGGTATTTTTTAAAATACAGCTACCAAACGTATGATTAATTTTGATTTATATTATAAATTCTGTTAATATTAATCATACGCAGTGTTGCTGTGTATCACGATTTATCTTATTTGAGAAGTTTTTTTTATGTCAAAAATATTAAAAGATTGTTAGTCTTAAGCTAAGTTTAGACGATATTTTGAATCAGCTTGTATGCTGACAGCCATATGATTAAAATTAGCAGGAAATTCCTATGTCATACATATGTTAGACGTTTACACGATATGCTGAAAGTAGCAAATTTTTTTATGTCATTTTTGTCAATTTTTTTTATATCAGCAAATGAAATGTCAACATTAGATTTGGCATACGACTTTTGTGTGTATATGGTTTTTGAATTTTAAGGGGTGCTACATATGCTGAGTCGTATAAACATTTGTTTGTGAAATAAATGAATTTAACATCACTTTTTAATTACTATTCAACTTAAGTACTTATACGTGTAATTTTTGCAATAAAATTTATTAATATAAATAAAAAATAAAATGAAAGCATAAATGATGCACAAAATCACGAAAAACATTTATAAAAATTTATTGTTTATTTCCGGAAACCTGTGCCGATTATTTTCAACGATGGCCGCCGGCGATAAAAAAACGTAGTGGTAACTGAAATCCGGCTGTAAGCCGATAACCGATCGCCTAGCCGCTGAGTTTATATTATACAAATAGTTTTTTATTTTTACACTTTTGTTAGTAAGAGATTCACTTCCAACTATATTTCGTTTTGTGTGCGCGTCTTTGTATGTTTGTACGTACATATGCAACAAGAAATATAGTTACGTAAGAAAAAAAATATCGGCGGCTGGATTTATACATGCGGCGCATATGCGTATGCATACGCAGGAAATTTGTCAAGCACTAATAATATGCTGTTGATATATACATACGTTTGTTGGCATTGTTAACAAAGTGTTAGCAAATCTTGGTATATATACGTATGCGGAAAAATTTTGCGTTTACATGATACGCAAGCACTTATAACAAATTTTTCAATATAAATATGCTGATGCAACATATCGTCTAAAGGTAGCTTGAAAACAGATTGTATATTATAATTGTTCAGCAATTGTTGAATTGCTTTTCAGAAAGATATATACTATGTATATTCTTTTAACTTAAATACTTATTTATTTTCACTTCAGTCATCCTTCAGGTTGTATGATATTTAAACATATTTAAATATTATTAAATTTTTTCGTTTGCGTATTCTTTGGAGTGATTGTAAATTACCTCAACATCCACGAGTTTTAATTTTGTTTCCATTAATCGATATGCATTGACAATACAAACTAGTTTGATTGTTTTTCAAAGGTGACTTTGATGGGTTTAAAAAATATATAGCAACACTGCTCATACGTATCAGTAACTTTTCCTTTTAATTTTGTACTGTCGAGATCTAAACCAATGACACATACACATAAATATCTACAGCTTGTAAAATTATAGTCTGAATTAAAAATAAAAACCTCACACAAATATTGCCGATATTAACTACCTTTATGTCGATATCGAAAGAAAAATTTCTTTGAAACAAAAACAAGTTTTAAAATTTTGTTTTTGTTTTAAATGTAATTATACGAAAGAAAATTTTCTATCAATATCGACGAATAGGCAGTAAGTCGACTTTACGTTATTTCAACTTCGAAAAAAAAAATTTATTTAAATAAAATAACAACGTGCATATGTGTTTATGTATTTAATACAAATATTTCATCAACTAGAAAATATTGGTTTTGAAAACTATATGAAAAAGTTAGAGATGGGCACCGCACACCTAATTAGCGTAAATCACGTGATAGTTGAGTTATCATTCGAATAAAAATTATTCATGCATTCCAATGAAATGGAAGAAATTTTCAGAATGTTTAGAAATTGCCTACTAAACATACATGCGAGTATGTGACAAAATAAGCACGTTTACCATTATGCTATTTTTTGTGGTTCTAACTTATTTTATGCAAAAACAAATAAGGTAGCAATGTAGCTATATGGTTTTGGGGGAAAAAACAGAAAACTATAAATGAAATTTTTATAACAAAAAGTGTTTGAAAAGCCATGACAGAAGTAAGAATAATTTGGAAATAATCTCTTAATATATGTATTTCAATTTATTCAAACATAAGTTTCAGGTATTGGGAGCAAAAAAAAAAAGCGCAAGCGAAAAACAATTTACGCAAAGTTTTTACAAGGTGCGTTCGCTTAATGTTGTTGCCAAACGCAAACAATTTAAGGATTGCTAGAATTAACAGTATGAACGAGTACCCTTATTATGACCTTTAAGTTGTTGTTTGTGTCCATACTGCATTTGTTGAAATTTATTTGAAGCTTTTCTTCATACTTTCATATGTATGTATGTATTTAAAAGTAATATTTATTATATAACCTAGTTAACTTTCCGTTTAATTTGCATTATTTTATAAGCAGTTTATGTTCGCAGGTACTCAATGAATGCTCATAGTTTTCATATACATTTCATTTTTTAAGTCCTTTTAGTTTATTTATAGCTAAAAATTATTGTAAATATTTGCATTTGGTCATAACTTGAAACGATAACGATCTATAAGAACATTAATACAACATACAACAAGCATTTTTATTAAATTTGTAACATTTTTAGTAACCTGAAACTTGTAAATATTTTAGAAAGTTTATGAAAAACTATCAAAGTTTTGAAAAATATACGATTTTCATTTTCTTTATTGAAAATAACAGTTTGTGGGTCATTCATAATTTTGCTTAATATTAATACTTATTCCTTCACATTATTCCAAACACTCATTTCTATGACAATAATTTTGTGGTTTTTAGTTAATTCATTTCCTTTTATTGTGTACTTTTGAAATAATAATAATATCCTATTTCTGATTTAAAAAAGAACACCTTCATTCGCATTCTATGAGAAAGAACATTGATTTCGATTTCTCTACATTATTTCTAAACGAAAAGTGACTCCAAAGACAACTCGAATGAAAACGTAAATGTTTTCATATAAAATCCGATTTTTGTGCTACAAATCTGTCGTTAACATTGAGAATGAAATGTTAAAATCAGTCACTTGTGGTTTTGCTTTCGTAAAAAATTTTTAGGATTTAATAAAAATAAATATATGTAAGTTAAAAATTAGCTGGAACAGGCTAATTGCGCTTCCCACCCATACTATTTTTGATGGTTTCCAGATCTCAGAATATTAATAAATCATAATTCGATAAATAGTTTTAAATTTAGAAGTTTATTACTGAACCACATTGACAAAAATGTGGAATAGACCATTGAAAATCCTCATGAAGTACTCTAAGCAGTTAAGCCTAATTGCAATCCCATTTTAATTATAGAAACAAATTTGAGACATTATTTTAACTACTGATTAAAAATCACCATCGGCCACGCACGCTAATGTACCACATTAACAGAACAAAGTATTACCCGCCAATTTTTTCAATGGGTGGTTTATGGATTTTTTCACTTTCTCTCAAATGTCTCTGAAACTTGGGCTCCAAAGACTCTTTCACGTTCCTGAATGTAAACCTAAGATCTGTAGCAGAATACCCGCTGAGATATGTTCTATTCGAATTAAGCATCAAACCATTATAATCAAATAAAAAATAGGTATACCACATTACCCGAACTTACTCTAGACTTGGGCAGATTTAAAGTCACGGACTAAAAAAATAGGGAAAACTAAAAGAGCCTTAGAGAAACGGGCTTATACAAGCGGATATTTATATCGTCAGTTGTAGCACCCAGGGGCAAAGTATTTGGTGTAAAGCCCCAATCAATTGATGATTGTTTTTTTGCACTGGTGGAGTCACCAGCTAGGTTCACTAAAACTGTGGCAGTGGTTACACCAAATACAAACCCGGAAACATCCCAGCACCAAAATAAACTACATTGTATGTTATAATGAATGCTTTTCAGTTACATAAAATTAATGTTAATTCTTCAAAACAAAAATGGCTGGTGCCTTTCATTCGCTTAAGTTTACATAAGAAATAGGCTATAAATCTTTTACTTTTGGATAGATAAATAAATACTAAACGACCAAAATTAATTAATAATATACATAAATTGTTACAAATTATCAAGTAAGCAAACTAAGAACAAAAACTTCATTCATCATTAGATCATTTAAGTTTATTTTCATTACATTTGATTTTACTAATTCTGTGCTCTACCCGATTTCATGAAAAAAATTGATTTCATCAATAAACTAATTCAAACATATTTTAGATTTAAAATTTTTTAAACTTATTTTTTTTATTAAATGACTGTATATGAGTTCCTCTAGAGAATACTACAGAAGAACTCTAGCGAAAGCACTCTTAAGAGCTACATGGAATATTGAGCTTTATTATTTTTGAATGCTTATGGCCTTATTCACAAACGCTTAATAAAGTTAATGTGTACATTAAAACCGGTTTCCCATATAAAAATCCAACATTAAACCTACAATAACTTTGTTATTGGTTTGTGAATAAGGCCATTATAATACAACTTTAAGGCAAATGTTTTTTGGGATATTTTAACCTTCTGTCTCATCAATAAATGTTTTTTTTTTGCTTTTATGTTAAACACGCATAAAAATGCCCTAAATCGGGATATGACTTGTTAAAATGTTCTACAAAAAGATTTTTTTATAAAATTTCATTATAAATCTCTAAATACACCAAAGCAAAGAATGCAACTTGAACGCCAGAAATAAGTGAAAACTTTAAATGTGTTTTAAGGGTTAATTTCGTATTTATTGAGATATTTTAAGTTTGGCTTATTTCAGATGCTCAACTTAAGCTTTGATGTCGTGTTCAAAACTTACAATTAGAACTCTGTGACAAATACTTTTGTAGGACTTTTTACCCCACGACCCATACAGCGAAGTTAAAGGGTTAAAATGTTGCACAAGAATTTTTATCGTAGTGTTTTACATGAATCTGCAGGGCACACCTTTTGCCTAAAAAGTAAGAATTACAAGATTTCTTATTTCGATGTACAATAACAATGTCCAAAATGGTTGGAACTTTTATTTCCCCTAAAATATAACTCAAGGCAGAATTAGCGGAGCGCACCCGTACCGTACTATATCAGCTGTTCGTCTATGTTATGGGAAAAGCAATACAAAACCTTACCGAATTTAAATATACCGTAGTTGCAACTTACCAATCTGTACAAAATAGAAATTGCTAACGTTATTACGAGACATTTGTAATCCAGTGATGGGCTGTTTCTTTGGTACAAGTTAAGGGGGTATTTATTTCCGCACTTATATTTTGGTACTTTTTGATAATAATATTTGTGTACTTTTGACAAAACAACTTAAAATAATTTATATTTGCATATATACATATGTACATACATATCGTCATATAAAATGCAAAACGGCCTAACTATTTTTTTAATTTTTCAGGAGAGACAAAAAGCTTAATAAAAAGCAAACTATTGTGATCAAAAAAACTATTTTTGTAGGTAGTATCATTAATAAAATCAGAACTAATGATACTATGCTGAAAAAGACAATATTTGTTATCACAATAGTTTGCTTTTTATTAAGTTTTTTATCTCAAGTGAAAATTTTGTTATTTATAAGACGATATACATGTTTAAATGTATATAATAAACAAATACATATATTATATAAATGTGATATGGACGTAAATACATATAAAATAATTTAAATGGTATACATTTTCCCAGTAAAAAATAGGATCATACAAAGAGTAATCTTGGAGCGCTCCTTTGCGAGTAATGGATTACTCCATAAAACTCCGGACCTCATTGGATTTTTAACACAGTATGTCCGCAGACATGAGTACTCCTTTTAAGCTCCTTATGGAGTACTCCTTTTGATCTTGAAAATGACGACAGACGGAGTAATCGTTTTTGTCTCCTAAAAGAGCATAAAGGGAGTAATCGTTTTTATCTCCAAAAATGTTATTATTGTTTTTTGTTGGATTCGACGAGGTCATAGTTTTCGACGAGTAGGTCTGTCGGTAAACAGTTGCTTTACATTTACAATATGCCAGCTTGAAAGATTTTTCATAATCCGGGTATGTTGGATACGTGCCTGTCACTTTTTAAAACTAAACTGACTGAATAGAAAAACAAAACGAAAAAATCAGCAATTAACAGTTATGTCAAAGAAAAAAAAAATCAAAAACGAACTGATACATCCCTCATTGATCCATTTGGAGTATTAAGATAGGCATAAACAACAAAACAAAAGCAAAAAGTTTTGATAGCTCGCTTATTACTCCAATTGGGTGAACAAGTCATTACTCCTATATTGCTCGATTATGGATTAATCCATATATTTTTTACTGGGTTTTTTTGTATGCACATATAAACACTAATTTGTTGTTTATATTTTATATTACAAATATATAATAAATATATATTATAATTTTATAATGTAAATGTAAAATAATAAATAATTTTTATATACATCATACACAAAATAAAGTTCTGATATCATTTAAATATCTTAGGTACGTTTTCTGCACAAGTTACCAATTTTTTCCTGGCAATAAAACAAACAATATAAAACAAACGTACGTTTTTAAATCTTCTATAAGTTGACCAACGTGCTAACAGTACGGTACGGGTACAGCAACGCTCGGCTAACGGGGCCTTCAGGGTAAAAATACAACCTTAAGGTTGCGGAGCCGGATTCTGTCTCTCAGAGAAAAGTCAATTTAAAGATAGTCCGGATGCATATTTTTTGTAGTTTTTTATTTATTATTTGGCCATTAACTAGTTTTTTTACTAATTTGTACTAATTGTTAAAGAAAAATGTTCACGTACTGGAAAAATCTGGCACAAGAAAGTTGTAAAGAGCCTAAAATATGGAGAAAGATTGCTAGTCAAATGTTTTCTTGCAAAAATTAGTCAAAGAACTGTTTTGAGCTTTTGTTTACAAAATAAATATGTAGGTAAGGTTGTCTGTCATCTTCTTTTCCCCGGACACTGTCCTAATTTTTACACTTTTCTCAATCATTTTGTTTTTACTGCATCGAACCTTTTGAATTGTTGGCATCGCTGTATCGTCTCTGGCTATAATTTCAAATGACTTGACATCACTTACTTTAATTGCCAAAATGTTATGGAAAATTCAGCCAGTGATGGAAAATTAATTTTCAGAATTTTTTGATTTGTCCTCAGAAATCATGTAAAACCTTAAACTCAATTAATATGAGAATGATTCGATTTTTTTTGGATTAAAAAGTTATTTTCTTTTGGTATATTATGGCTTTATTAGAAATAACGAAAATTCCGATTACTTATAAAAAAAGATTTCATTCATGTGACTGTCGCGGCTGTCTTCGCAGTAGATTTTCCAACTTGTCAGTGCGACTTTCCAAAATTTTGTTGACCGTTTTCGGATCTATCTCACGAATGGCTCAGACGATATTAGCCTTAAGGCATGGATTGTTTTTGAATTATTCGCATAGCATCGGTTTTCAACGGCTCTCCGGAAGTAAAAGTCCGATGCTGTCAAATGACATCGCCAAGACGACTGATAACACGATTACCGAAATTAGTGCACAAAAGATAGATTGTTTGGTGACCTGTATGACATGGTGCGCTATCGAAATATCCAAGTTCATATCTTCCATTTCGGGCAATAAACAGTTTGTAATCATGGCTTTGTAGCGTTGACTCAAATGACGTTTGGGGTATCATTTTTTAACAAAGGGGCCAATATGCCAGCAGTCCACACCAAACTACCACTCTTTGTCGATGCATTGACTTCGCGACTATGACGTGCGAGTTTTCCAATCCCCAGATAGGGCAATTTAGTTTGTTGACGAAAATGTGCTTCGCCAGAAAAGAAGACTTTTCGGTAAAATTCGATGCCCAATTGGAGCTTCCGTAAGTTTTAAGGTATGATATTGACTTATAGTAAATTTTTCGGAAAAAAAATCTGTCAGTGTCAAAGTAACTTTTAATTTAAAATGATACTTGTATTTGGACCATCCGGCATGTATGTAGTCAATATTGCAAGACTAATACGGATGTTGTCACCACAAATATTTACGTGAATGTAGTAATAAGTTGTTTACCTTAAAAAAAATGAGTTCAGAAGTTAAAACGAAAATGAAAATTTTATTCACACAGAGAATATAAAAAATTCTTCTATCAAATTCCAAAAATGTCCATCCATACAAACTTTATAATAGTTAATGTTAAAGAGTTGCCTTTCGTACTATTGTATAATCGTGGACTACAACAGTATATTGACTTTATTCACATTTGATTAATAAAGTTATAGTAGGTTTAGTGTTGGATTTTTATATGGGAAACCCGGCTTTAAGGCACAAATTGTCTTTATTAATCGTTTGTGAATGTTTAAAGCGTTTTGAAAATTTTATGTCAAAATGTAATGGTAAATTTAAGGGCCTCGACAGCTTGCTGTCAAGTTCGTGTACGTGTGCTTGCTGGCTTGATGTTACCACGCTTGATGATCCACCAAGCATTTATTTTTATTTTTACTTTGATTTTGTGCTGTTCGTTTAGCTAAAAAATATAACAATTTCGCTAAATAATGAAATTTTAATAACAAAAATGTTATTTAATAAGTTCTAGCAGTTCTCTTTTCTTTATCAGTCATTTCTTTGTTTTCTTTTTTAATTCTAACACTTTTTTGTACGAGTAATATTTATAATTTTCTTTTAGTTCCGATTTTTTCGACAACTGTTCAGAATGAAAATCATAATTCTACTGAAAATTTTTTCGTGCTTGATGGGTTAACATCAAAATTTTTTTATTTTCTATCAAGCGTCGTTAGTGTCACAGATATACCAAATTTTCACTTATACTATAACCATGTTTAGCAAGCATTTTGAACGTGTCTGGAGGCCTTTAAAGCTAAACCTGGCATTGGCAATTAATATTTTTATATGAAGGTTTTCTTTGACATATTAAATAGTTTTGTCTATAAATAGCAATTTGACCAATTTATTTTATCGAAGGTCATCAAAAATTAACGAACTGTGTCTTAAGAATACATTTTTAAATGCCATGTAATAATTTTTTAAATATCATTTAATTATTGACTATTTAATAAAAGATTAATAATTTATAAATTCTGTAACACGCTTCAATTTTCATAAAGCTTTTCTTTACACAACATAGTCAATAAATTTTATACATACATGCATCAATTTTTTTACACATATTGATTGCTCGCAACCGGCTTTATATTGTTATTATTGCTGGTCGATGCACGCTGCACGCAACCTGTTTTCACTAACAACATCACATCCATCACCTCAACAAATATACAAAACAAACAAACAAAAAATATGTATGTCAATCTTCGAGACGTTTCCTGTGCTTATTTTTTTTAATCAAAGATTGGAGTTTAATTACTTGCAAATGCGATAAATATAAAACTTTTAAATGCCTCAATTTGCTTAAATATACGTATGTATGTATGTATATTTATTTATTTATGTAAAGTATAAATAATTAATTAACAAAATGTACAAGTAACTAATTGGATTTGCTTAAGGTTTACATACTCAACTCCACTAATACAAAAATAGAATTTTCAATTTGTAGTTCAAACAAAACGAAATAGAAAAAATAAAATATAAAACTTATCGTGCAAGTGGTCAGTTCACAGAGCAAATAAAACATCTCGCACGCAATAGTTCAACCGCAATTATTATAAAATTCTAAACCAAAATAAATGAATGCAAATTTATCGATTTAACCGCACCGGCCAAAGGGCAATAACTTTCTGAAAACTCCATAAGGATATTGCACTTTGTATATAAACACACACCTTTTAAAACAATATTAAACAATTTAACTTTAATTTATTTTCAAGAAATCTATTTCAAAAGTAACATTTAATTTAAAAAAAATATCACGTTTTCGAAAAAAAAAATCCCCTGAATGACTGTTTTGGTGAAGAGTTAAAACTCAACTGAACTTTTGTTCACTATTATAGTTTTATTTTTGTCTAAGAAATTCTTAGAATTAAACAAAATGTTTATATACCATTTTGTAAGTGTTTTTTATTTTTTAAAGGAAATTAACTTAATAAGGGTTGTGGTATCGCTAAAACACCTGCCTGAATTGCCTTTCAGGCAATTGAGCTTTAAAGAATATTTTAATTTTGTATAAATGGTTACTCGTATCAACGATTAAGTAGTTGTACGGATTTCGAAAATCTAGATGGTCGACTTGGAAAAAGAATTTGTATTGCGAAAAGTGAACTTAAAACGTTTTTTAAAGTGCAAAGTGCTAAAACTTCTGTCCGTCTGCCCCTGGCTTCTATTTCGCAAATCCAAATAGGCAAACTTTTGCAATTTTTACCGATATAACAAAAAATAGTACAAATAGCAAGGCCATATTCACAATCTTTACTCAACAATAACAAAATATACAGAGATGCACTTGCTACTCTTTGCAAATATGCATGACTTACAACCTCTAGTTTGTATTTGCAATACTTAATTGCTAAACAGAATACCGAAATCTTCTCGCGCCGATCATTCATATATTTGCAAATGTAAATAAATAAAAAATGCTTTTTACAGCTGAGTACAAGACCGTTCATGATTGATGGAAAATGTTTACAATTGCAAAAATATGCAATCTGAAATACACAAGATTGTGAATAGGGCTAATATATTTTATAGTTAAATGGTATAAGTTGTATATTGAAGAAGTATAAAAATGCTTCACTTAGCAGCTAGTAGGGACTTCTTAAATAGGCAACGTTATTATCAATATATATATATATCTATTATATAAACATTAAATATATAAATAGGTAAAGGCAATTTTTTGGGTTCCTTTTTCTCCTTTGTTTGTCAGCCGATGTTCGTCATTCATTTCCTAAATGGTAGGCACTGCTAAGCTTTAGTGACCAGACTATATATTATTTAAATCGCTTCAGTATTAAAGGAATAAAAGGCTCCTAAAGTTGACACCTCTACAAATGATAAAAATACATATACGTACATTCATTTATATAAGTATTTCTTCAAGTAAAAACATAAGCAAAGCACTGAAAGTGTTTAAGAGTAACTACATATGTATATGAAGAATAAGATTTTTTTCTCATCAAACGAGTGAAGTTGAAAAAGAAAAAGAGACCAGAATTGAAAGAGATATGAATTAAATATAGAATAACATGTTCATTATGTATGGATGTGTTAGCTTCAAGTATAAACTTAACAGAATAAATGTACGTGTTTGTATGTAATGTTATTTTGTTTATGGTTTTTTCTATAGGGAAGGGAATGAGCAATTGTGCAGTTGTTTCTCTTTATATTAATGCAACAAATATAGGTATGCGTTTAATCTGGCTGTCGAATTTCGACCTCTAGTCGTACTCTAGTATATATAAATAGGCAAAAGTAAAAAAGTTGTGAAATATTTTCTCATCTGCTTTCTTCTTTCTTGCTTTCTCTGTTTGCTGGCTGTTGACGAACTTAAGTTCAAGAGGATGTCCATACCCAAACAAATACGGAATCATATTCGCACGTGTCGTACTCGCACTTGGCTGATTATTTTTCTCTAATGGTTGAATTTAGTTTTAATTTGTAATGAGATTTTTCCCAAATTAATGTTTTACTTATTGTTTAAAATATTCAATGTTTTCTTAAAAGTATATTGATACTGATTGGTTATAGGATTTCCGATGCTAAACTCGTTGCTAGTGCAGATCAGAAAAGCTTTACCGGAAATTTTTTTCGGATAAAAAACTACAAATATATTTAACTTTAAGAATTAGAGCGACAGGTAGAAAAAACATTATTGTTACCACCTATTTGTCTAAATATTTGGGTGCTCTCCTGTTGGTCGTTCGTGAGCTGAACCTTGTCTAAGAATGGTATATTTTGGGACATATTTTCCTTATTTTTCTCAAGACAACAAACATCAAATGGTACATAATATACAATTTTTTTACAAGTCACATAAAACTTATTTATTACTATTGTGATATTCCATAATAAGTTGAAAAGAGTTGTTTGGCTGAATTTATATTTTTTTATTGTGAATTAATAAAAATAAAATTTTAAACAAGATTTATTTGTAATTTTTTGATTTGAACTCGTGCCAAACAACTCCTTTCCACTAAAACCTAAAACAGTTCAAAGAAAATTACGTACGAGTATAAATACAAACTCCATAAAATCGTTTTAAAAAATTAAAAAATTTAAAAAATTTAAATTATTTAAAAAAAATTATCCCTTACCCATTTTTTATTCGATTAATTGTGTACACTTATAACCTAGTTCTAACAACAACGTCGGAAAATCAAAAATAAAACACAGAAAAGGAAATAAAATGAAACTATAAAATAAATAAAAACTTAAAATAAAAGAAATTATGTCCTTGCGCAGTTCAATGTAAATAATAATAATAACATTATCGATAACAAAAAAGAAAAGAAAAAAAATATAAAATGAAATGAAACAAGTGTTTATCACGATTTATTATTCCTACCCGTACATTTATTTATATATTCAATCCGTTACGAAATGTGTGGAAAATGTAATTCATTACTCTGCCAGTGAAGAAAGATTTATAATTTGTGTTACACATTTACAATTAGTTTCTAATATAGAGTAATTAAGAAGGAAGCTATAAATAGGTTAAGGAGTCTTGAAGACCTGGTTTTCTAAAAAAAATGTGAAGGAAGTGTGTTAAATAAAAGTGAGAAAAGTTTCTGATAAAAGCAAAAGGGACCGTCTGGTTTGTAGAAAACACACATTGGTTTTTAGCAATTCAAACAATTAAGCATTGAATTAAAAAAGTTCAATTTGTTTCTTGTATAACGTTATTCTGAAGGCAAGGTCAGACGTGACAAATATTTGACGAAAAAAAGCGAAACCATTAAAAAAGTAAAGCTTTAGACAAAAATTCACAAGTCTAAACCTCACGAGTTTTACAGACCATAACAAATGTAGTACATACATTTAAGATTTTAATTATTTAAGAATCATACATCGTGTTAATATAAAAAGGAAGTACAGTGCAGACTCGATTAACGCAACCAATACAAATTAGGGGCTGTTGTGGAAAATGAGTTTGTTGCGAAACCCGAGTAAAAAATGTCTACGCCTATTTTCCACTAAAAAGCTTATTTTCAACAAAATAAAAGTTTTACTAAAGAAACAAAGATTAATTTTCAAAGTAAATGCAATAATTTAATTGAAAAAAATAATAAAAACAAATATATTTATTTATTTATTTATTTATTTTATTTATTTATTTATTTATTTATTTATTTATTTATTTATTTATTTATTTATTTATTTATTTGGTAGGTATTTTATAAAATAAATTTATAAGAAATACAAAAAAAGAATAGTGCTGCTGGGCCGTTGCACTACGAAACAAATATGTATATGTATACAATATAAAATAAATAAATGTAAATTTGCACTGATGGTTGTTATGAAGTTGAAGATTCGTGCTTTTAACGGAGAAAGTGTGAATTTTTCGGCTGTCATCTTACTAGAACAACCACTCACAAACAAAGAATTTTTTGAACTACGTTGGTTTTAAAAACAAAAGCACCACACAAAAATTCTTAGTTATTCCTAGAACAGTGGTTAATCAAAATGATTTTTGTACGTAATCATAAGATTTCATGCACAAAAGTTTGTAGTTTTGAATGTATTAATAAAACACTAAAGTAAAAAACTAAACGAAATAAAGAATCTTAATTTTGTTTGCAAAGTTGCGTTAATTGAGGATTTGTTTTTTAAAAAGTGGCGTTAACAGAGCCACCAATGTTAAGAATTTGGGCGTTGCGAATATCGAGTCGAAGTGTTGTGCTTATCGAGGGTTGCGTTAACCGAGTCTGTCTTGTATATCGATTTTTTTCAAATTGCGATTTTAAGCTTTTCTTGTGTATTTTGGAGTGTAATGCCAGAAAAGATAAAAAACGGTATTTCTAAAAAAATAATAATACTGCTGGTAAAGTTTATTAAAATTATCACAAATTCTGTTTAAAAGATCAAAGTTGCCGTAATTAACTCCGAATAGATATATTGATTGCTTTTCAAGAAGTCTGAGGAATACATTTCCTTTTATTAAATTAAGTTCAAAATTGTCATTTAACATCATTCAACGACTTTTAATACTTGGCAACTTAAGAGTCGACTATAGTAAGATGGCAGCTGTGACATATTCCACTGTAGATCACGAAGACAAAATAACAAGACCTTTTTTTGTGTAATGTGTCCCAAATTATAGATTCGTATACCAAAATACTAAAGATATACAGCTTGATTATGAATGTCGAAGTCGAATTTTCGATTGCGATGATTTGTAATACATATATTAAAGAAAATGGGTGCATGTTTTCTTTAATCTAGGACGAATTTTCGCGGTCGAAAATTAGGTTTCGACATACATAATCAGGATGATAGTGTACAGTTGTTTCGTTATACACGTGTGAATTCATTACAGGATTTTACAAATCCTGAGAACAGGAGCTTTATTTTTTATTATTGATATGTGTTTTGCGAAATTTAATTTGGCATCCAGTAAAATTCTAAGATCTGAGACGACGTTCACCACTTAAAAGATAGTGTTTGATTCCATAAGATTAAAACTGAATTACCTGCCATTTTAGAAACTTTTTTTCAGTAAAACAAAAACTAGGGAGACAAATATAACGCTATAAAATAGTAAATAATATTGCAAAAACGTGAAACCTTTAATAGAATAAAGACCGTGTGGCCCCAGGCTAAGTACATATGTATACCGGGTAGTCCAAACACTAGAAATCTTCAACAATATCTTTAAAAATTGGACTGACAGGATAAGCTAGTGCGATTAATGAAAACGTGCACCATATTACTATGTTCGGCATTTCGGGATTCTGCCTTTAAGTCCCGAAGCCCGGAATTTTCAAAAACCTGCCGCTTCCAACATCTCTCGTTGATAGTGCTGTATGTAGATAATAATTGATTTAGAATTCAAAGCACAACCTGCTGGAGCTTTTGTCTTTCTGTCTGTCTGGGCACGCGTCAGGAAAAAACTAAATATAATTTAATCAAATTTAGCCTGGGGATACTTTAGTGCCTTAGCATTTAGGATAGTTTTTACCACGAGAAAATATTTGTTTTCATAAGAAAAATAGAGAAGAAACTGTAAAGTTTTTAAAAGTTGGTAGAAATGTTTTTTTGGCGTCTCATAATATATTTTGGGTCATAATTTGTATAAATAAAAATTTTAAATCACATTCGAATGAGCCACTTAAACAATGGCGGATACATAGAAACTCACAGGAACACTGATGATGGGAGTGTAGCGGCTTCCGAAAAACAATATTGTTTCTTTTATTACGAATTTCAGTCATATAATTATTACTTGGATTACAACCACGAATAATGAAAACTAATCACATTAGACATTATGTCAATAATTTTCCAATAATTAAATTGTTGGTGATTTTTTACACACTCTTATGAACTGAATTTTATGCTGGGCACTTTATTTTCTATAATTATTTATATTTGGAATGAATTTCCGTCATCCCACGTCAAATTTGGTTGATAAACAGACCGGTTTCGGCTATGTGCCATCTTCAGTGTTCTCTCAGTAACTGAGACCGGTCTGTTTATCAACCAAATTTGACGTGGGATGACGGAAATTCATTCCAAATTGCATCAAACCCCGTCGGAAGAAAAACACAACACTTAATTATTTATATCTTCATCTCAAATATAACGCGTGTGATTTCAGAAACGTTTTACGAAAGGAATGGTTGCTGTTTTTTTTGTCAAATATTTGACACGTCTGATCTTGCCTTAAGAAATATGCTAAACTATCCTTTACTTCAGAGAAAATCATTTAGTGCGGGTGAAATAACGATTTTTGAATTTTCTTTTACTAATTGGTGCACGACATGTAACAAGCAAACATTTATTTATTGCAATAAATATTTATTTAATATGATGTGTATCTATAAGGTTAAGGATTTTGAACTTCTGTGTCTGTGTCCGCTTGTAAGGGAAACATATTGAAATACTGTTTGTTTTAGAGCAAAAAATAAAACTAAATTGATGAAGTGCAAACAACTTAATTGCGTAGCAAAGACCGCGTTAATAAATTTAATGATTATTAAGTCCAATTGTTATTGTCCTGAAAAAAAGATAGAAGTAAATCCGAAACAAACAATTCTAAAAATCGCGCTTTTCATCTAAACTTAGAATCCCTTACATTATCCGATAGTAAATATTTCACCTGAAGGGGATGATATAATAGTGAAACTTGTTACTTTATGGAATAAAACTACTATTTCAGATTTCCATTTCGTTTTGCTTTTCAAAAGACTTCAACGTTTCTTCGGAGGTAAAAAATAATGTTAAACTCTATTTTCTATTCTAGAAGGTGGCAACCGCTTCTGCCAGATTTTCACATTCCCAAAAATTAATGCGCCAACTTGACACCAAAGACGCAGCAAAACTGCTATAAAAATTAACAAAAACTCGCAATAGCAGAATTGTAAAAGAATTAATTAAGCTTTCTCACGTTCACCATCTGTCCTTTCCGCACTATCACTTTCCGAAAGAAAGTACCTCATCGAAATGGTTGGTAGACAGTAATTGCCAGAGTTGTTGCTTCTCTTTTTATAAAAAAATAGCCACTGGAGCTAAAATTGCTATTGATGAAGTTCCACACACAAAGAATTTCCAAAGTATTGTATATAATGAAAAAATTGGTATAATTTTTCCTTGAATTTAAGCTCTCTCTTCCCACTACTGCTTACTACGAGGTCGGATTGGCAGCACAAATACAAAAACTATTTTTTTTAGAAATTGCGATCTGTCAAACGTCAGCTGTTAAAATTTGACCCAAATTCATCGATTAGTTTATTTGTTGTAGTCGTTTGCAGTATGCAGCTTTTGTGTTTCTTGAAAAATGGAAAAAAGTGAATTTCGTGCAGTGAGTGATTAAACTCTATTATTTGAAAGGGAAAACGGCGAAAGAGACAAAAGAAAAGCTCGATAAACATTACGGTGCGTCTGCTCCGTCAGATTACATGGTAAAATATTGGATTGCTGAATTTAAACGCGGCCGAACAAGCACTGCAACAATACCATCAACAGGGAGGCCAAAAGAGGTGATTACTGAAGAAAATATCAGCAAAATTCCTCGATATCGTTATGAATGATCGCCGAGTCAAGTTACGTGAGACTGTTGAAATGGTAAACATATCATATGAACGTATATTCAACATTTTGCATGAACATTTGCATTGATGGGTGCTATTCGGCAAGATGGGTGCCGCGTTTGCGTTTGACCATAAACGTGAACGTGTGCAGTCTCAATGGCAAAGCTCTATGAATTAGGCTACGAATTGGTACCTCATCCGCCATATTCTCCGGACTAAGCCCCTAGTGACTACTTCCTATTTCCAAACCTAAAGAAATGGCTCGGTGGCTCCAACGATGAAATTATTGGCCTATTTTAAGGACCTCGAAAAATCCTATTTTTTGGAAGGGATACAAAACTGGAGAAATGTTGGACTAAGTGTATTGAGCTAAAAGGAGACTATATTGAGAAATAAATGGTTTTTGAAAAATACGTTTTTTTCCTACTTAGGTAGCTTCAATATCAATCCGACCTCGTACATTGATCTGTCAAATGTAGTTCTGAATGGTTTGTTGTTGGAAAATCAGCAAACAACTCCGTATAAAATACACAATCATCATTCTAATCTAACAGAATATACTTCATGTGTAGCCTAATTTTGTAAAAAAACTGAAACTACTGTAAAATGTCTACTGAAAAGTTGAAAAGACATATTTTTCCAATTGTATCTTCCCCGTCCATCGTTGGAATGGAATCTTATGCTGTTTGATATGATAGCTATTACGATAGATTTTTTGATTTTTAATTCTAAGTTCGCGACTTAATACGGTTAAGCCTCAAAGGAAGTTTTAATGGGTTTTTAGTGGCATTTGATGGTCGATTTGGTGAGATGAAATTCATAGTATTGGTAACACTGAGGGTGTCATTCATTTTTATAGCGCTTTCCCACTATTGCTATAGGCCTGAAATTTTATATGCAGGTAGTTTTGGTGAGTAAATAACGGCACAAGGGTCCCGCTTATTTTTATGGGTAAAAAATTAAGATTTTAATTGTAGCTCTCCGTGACAATGTCTTTGCTAAAAAATAAAACTCCAAAAGAGAAGTCGAAGTCGCACAAAATCGTAAATGTGAAAATAAAAATTGCGTCCGTCAAAATTACAGAGATCAAATTTGAAGTTTTATAACGAGATATTTTCCAAATTTTGCAAGAATTTGTTTCTTCTAAAATATGTTCTATTTTGTTAATATAAATTACATTTTGAAGCCATTTCTTCTTACCCCACTTCCTTGTAAAGTAAATATTTCGAACACACATACCTGGAAATATAGAAAAGAAAATAATATTATTATTGATTGCAAGAAAATCTTTTATTAAGTTATTTAGTATACGAGTATTTAGTCAGAAATTGACATTTGCAACAAATAAAGCTTTTAAATTGAGGTATTGTAAAATTTAAGGTTTTTTGTGTAGCAAATTCAACCACCATGTTGCAAGAAACTTTTAATAAAGTTAGAATTGTACTAAATTATTTTATGTGTACTCTTACAGCTTTTATCTCAATTTCTCCTCTTTTTTAAGAGAACGAAATTGTCTATAAATTTGCTTTCGTGTAAGTTTCTCTTGTGAATGCCTTTTTAATGGGTATTTTCTTGGGCTACCGCCCAACCCCTGCAGTAATCATACGAAAGCTCAGCATTTTTTCGTTTTCTCATAAATATTTTTGTATTTGTTGCCGTTTTCTCTGTACTTAAAATTCTAACTAATATTAATGCTGATATTATATGGTGGGTGATATTATACGGGTTTGTTTGAATGTAAAAGCGAACCCTTAAAGAGGGTGCGTTAACTTGGACCATGTAGTGTACAAAGATAAAAAAAATTATACAAAAAGAAATGTTCGTACTTATAAAATGCTTTTGTTGGCTTCTTTTTAATACATTCATACATACATACATGCATGCATATCTTTACATAAATATGTATGTCCATACGTACGTACCCAGGTAGCATTTTCAATCGTAGAAGAATCTTCCGCGATTGGAGCAAATTCAGTACAACGGCAGAAACTGTGTCAAGACGGCGACTCTTCCATATGAGTCGTCTACGATGCGGTTCATAGAATCGTGTAAGACCCTTCTATTCTTACTTTAAACCAGCCTTGAATAAATCGCCGTATTGTATCTTCTACGCTGCGCGGAAATGGGTCGTGTAAGACTCTTTTAAATTAAAAGTATAAATAATAATAAATATGTATTTTAACTAAAAAAAACTTTAATCTAAAAAATATTTTTAAAACACTTCAATTTGAAATAAAACACTTAATTCAAGCTAACACTTTTTATTATCACTCTCCACGCCTAAAGGCCGAGGCACATAGAATCCGTCGTACATTATACGTTGCTTTTTTAAACTGACATTAAAGTATCGGCGGATGAGGTTGGCACAATGAGTACTTTGTTGATTAAAGTGCACATTTTCAATGGAATTCGAGAATATTATGTTTTTCTTTTTTAATTTTAATTTTTATTTAATTTAATTTTGTCACCACACAACACAAAAAGCTTAATAAAAACAAAGCAAAAAAATATTTTTCAAAGTACTCAACGTACGTTAAAAGTTGCCCAACTTTAGTACTTTGCGTTAACGGAGACGTACTGAATGCGACAAAGCTCATAAGAAAACCTGTATTTTAACTTAGTTGTCATTTGAAAAAAGCAGCGTATAACGTACGACGGATTCTTTGTGCCTCGGCCTTAACCATCGCCAGAATGACTAAACTGCGATTTGGAAGTAGCATAACCAACAAAAACATTATTTACAGAAGTAATATACAATTACTCTGAAATAACAATCGTTCAATGGTCCTCAAAATACTTAAACGGTGGTTGTGGAATAACATAAAAAAACACTCGCCCAACAACCATCAATAACATCATTTGGAAAAGTCAAATACGACAATTAACTCGTCCAACAATCGTCAGAATGACTCGCAAAAGCATAATTTGGGAGAGTAAAAAGTAATTTTACTCAAAGAATCGTCTGGACGATTAAAACAAGAGTCGCGAAATAATCGCCCTCGTCAAATAATGTACCAGATGGCAGCTGGGTACATCCATATGTGTGTAGGTGTATGCAAGTAAATACATTGTATGTATGGATGTACCCAATGAACATTTTTTGCCGAAAAAATCCGAATCCGATTACGATTAGTAATCAATTAGATCAAAGAATCATATTGATTATATAATTCTTTAGTAAGAAACATTTGATTATTAATTGATTACAATTAATAAAAATATAATCAGTATAAATTGGGTGAAAGTTTCTCGGTCATAACTCACAAAACTAAAGTATTTTTGGATCGTCGTGAAGCACCTTGTCGGCCAGCAATTGTGGAACTGGTGGAAAAATTTGAGCTCTTGTTACAAGTTAGTGTTAAGGAAATCCCAGGTTTAATCATTCCTCGTAGATTTTTGGAATAGGGCATTCGACACGCGACATTACACCGTATTTTGTTGTTTTGCGTGAAAAGTTTAATGGCAGTGTGATATCTCGAAGAGGTGATCAAAATTATCCACCGTGATCGGGTGATTTAACTCTTTAGACCTTTTCCTTTGGCGCTACGCGAAAGATAAGATTTATGTCAATGGCCCACAATCGGTTCAATTCTTCAAAGGTGGAATTCGTGAAGCTACCGAGTACATATAGCCGCAAGTGTGCGAATAGGTGGAGGAAAAATTCATGAAAAGAATATCGCCCTGCAAGTGTAGCCGTGGCGGCCATACATCAGATATTGTTTTTCATTATTAATTTTTTACAATTAAATAAACGCGGTGATTTCGTTAAAAATATCCATTTTTAATTATTATATTACTACAATAATTTTGACGTATTTAAAAAATTTGTTGAAGATTTTTCCTGTTTTAACAATTTTTTTTCTGAATTTTAATAATTTATGGTATCAATTATTTTTTCAGTACGTACTTCCAATTTTAGCAAATCCTTAAATAATTGTGAAATTTTTTTAGGATAAAGCATGGTACTCTGTTCATCATTTCGTGCGAACTGCTGTCAAAAATCCATATAAAAAAATTCTAGCAAAATAAATGCAAAATAATACTGCTGAAGTTGTACTCTGTTCATTTTGTTTAAAAATGCGAAATGTTTCCGGCAGAATTTTTTACCAACTACAAATGTTTCTGCCAACATATTTTCCAACTGCATCACCTATTTTGTACGGAATTGTAAGCAACAGCTGATTAGATTTTAATTAAATAATAGAAAATAGTGTAAATATAATATAAAATGAAGGTAAGACCTTTTTGCAGACCGTATTTCTTTATAGATCTTCTCGGCAGCAGCTGCAATTTCCATTTATTTATACGTTGCAGCAGAAGCTCCTAATAAATATTTTGTTGAACATAGACTTTTGACAGCAGTTCGCACGAAATGAGGAACAGATTACCATGCTTTAAGTTGAATGGAAGTGTTTGGATCAAGCTTAAATCTGTCTTTATTAATTTGTTTTTAATTGTTTGTACAGAAAATTTTTTATAACTTCAAATTATTTTTTTGAGAAATTAATATTGGCATATTTGTTAATCAGACTAGCAGAACGAATTAGTACTAATTTCGAGGTGGATACACTATCTCTTCAGCGTTCTTTGTTCGATTTTACCAGTTCTGATGGTGGAGTATCCACTGGATACTAGTGACGAGGAATGTCAACTATTTAAAAAAAATGATTTTTTTTTTAATTTCGAATAATAAATTTAATAATCATCTTTGTAACCGTATTTTTTAACAAATTAGAATACGAAGCTTCTATTCATTTCTACAAGTTAAATAAATTTTGGTTAGTACGAAATTCCCATCTCTGATGATTAATTGTTCCATATATGTACATATATTATCACTGTTTCGTTTTTTCAAGCGCCATTGGCTGCTGAGACCAAGTTGTTTTCCATTTATGTATGTTTACTAGGTTCTTGCCTTTTGTAGTTGAATTTCTTTGTATTTAAGCAACTAGACAGTGTAAACATGGAGTTTGACGGGTTCCGTCAGTTTTGAATTTACACATAACTCAATTGAAAAATATATAAATCTATTCTTCTCTCAAGAGGTAATTTAACAAGATATGTGTATGAATTTTTTGCACAAAATAATTCAGAATTTTTCACTCAAAAATTAAGTTTTTTGAGTTATGACGTTGTTTGAGTAAATGAGCGATACTTTCTTTTCTATCATATATTTAACTTGGTCTTGCATTTTAGCAAACGATATACACATAATTTGTATGTAGTTGTAAAGAAATATGAAATACGACGTAGATATGCATGTAATTCCCAAAACTTTTTTCTGAATTCACTAATTCTTTCATCGTTCTGCAGTTTACCCATCATATAATGTAAAACTCATTGATTATTTTGTGCCATACAAAATAGTTGTACAGTAATTTTATGCTCGCCAGTCTGTTCATTGAAATCAAAAAAAACAGACAAAATCGCTACACCACCAACAAACACAATTACAAGTATTTATGAGACACCACCATCACTTGAGGAATTTAGCAGACGACAGCAAACAATAAAAATATGAAAAAAAATTCATTCTCATCTACACACATAAAGTGGGGTTAATTTGCAAGTTTCTATGTGGAACAAGGGTGGGTGGTTGAATGTTAAATAGATTTAAATTCCTCTTGTTCTGTTAAAAGAAAAACATATAATATTTTGAATAGTCATACTTTAAATATCAATAAACTGCCAGACATATCGCAAAGCTTGAAGATTCAAGAACGTCTAGAATTAAACATGCAAGACATCAAAACTTACTTATCTCACGCATTTTTTAGAATTTAAAGTGTATCCGTATCGTTGCTGTCTAACAATAATAAAATATCTAATTTGCATAGGAATCTCTACAAATTACGTGCATAATCAATGAATTCTTTATTTAAATTTTTTTTTGTAATTTTTCGTTTCTTACTTTAATATTTTTCATATTCTTTGTATGAATATTAAGTATAAAAGCAAAGCGGTAAATAAATTGGAACTGTGCTCATTGCACAATTTTCGTACATACACAGTGCCAGTGTCACCTGACATCATCAATTGGTGTATGTATGTGCATGTATGTAAGCATTTGTGTCAAAGATGCGAAATCAAAATTAGAAATTGTAAATTGTTTACTTTTTTTTTTAAATTTACTGTACGACTGGCATCTCTACCCACCAAACACATAATCAAAAGCTTGAAATCACACGATATTCTCAACCCTTTTACAAAAATAGACAGAAGTTTGAGATTAAAATATCAATTCAAATTGGTGTTCATTTGAGAATAAGTATTTGAAGAATGACTTCCCCAATTTAATATCAAGCGCTACTCTCAAATTACTGTCAAACTTCATTAAATTTGAAATTTGTTTTGCCTTTTATGAAGTCTGAAATAAAAAGTTTCATGTTCGGAAAAATAAATTTAAACAATTTCTTTTCGGTATTTTTAAAATCAAAAATAAATTGAAACAAAATTTATGGCTTGAGTTCAAATCTGAGTTTATCCATTTCTTCTTAATTTTTAAGAAATTGTTTTTGGATAAATTCATCCAAGACTACGAAACAACGAAGTTCATGCACTATGGATTGCATATATTACCCATAATACTAAGTGGCAATGTATTGTGGGTAAAATATCCAGCCCATAGTACTTGAATTTCGTTCTTTAGTTGTCTTGTATTGCTATCCAGTATTATATTCCACCTTCAATTGTTACGTAGCATGCGCAAGTGCACTTTTCCCGTCAATTATAACAATTTTGTTCACATCCCTCCATACTCAAGGCCAATCCCACGATATCACTCGTATTCGTTCCTTCGTACAATTACATTTAAAACAAAAATAAAATTTTAGAATTTGTTTTAATTGTAATTGTACGAAAGAACAAATACGTGTGACATCGTGGGACTGGCAGTTAATTGGCTGAGGTGTCAGTTTACCTGCCGCTGTGTGAACATTATCTGTTTACTCGCATGTCTTACAACATTCGATTGTGGAATTGTTCATACGATAGAGGACCCCGCAATTGATTCTGAACTGTATCAACACGTGTTGCTATCTACAGATAACTTTTTCAATTCCATGAGAGACTTATATGGAGCCATTTTGTTTTCGCAATTCAATCGCTGGAACAATAAATTTGTCATTGCGTATTTTCTTTGACTCGTTTCATTTTTCATTTTGTTTAAACAGTTAAGCATTTGGTCTATTTCGCAACTAGCTTACTATTCCGAAATAATTTCTCTTCGTTAGTTCCCTCCATCCTCGTTAGGGTTATTCCTTTCAATATTTTTGCCAATATACCATAGTCTGATATTAATAAAATTAAAAATTTTTATTACTGCTATTCGATACACTTGATTTTTTTATACTAAAAACAAAATTTCGAAAGAAAATTATTATCAGAGCTATTTTTCTTAACGGGAGATTTACTTTAAAAATAAAATGCTGTATATGGAAACCGCACTTAATATTAATAGAGTTAACATAACTTTTTCAGAAAAGATACATGTTGCACTAGATTACAATAAAAAGAAAAGGAATAAAGAAAGTCATTATTCATATTGGCCATACTGCTAATATTTTTATCGGCACTGTACATAAGTGAAATGGGTGTATTAAGAGGGTGCAATTTTACTTTTCGACTCTAAATTGTACCAACAAAATTTATTGTACAACTTGTTCATCCCAGCAGCATTTGCATTTTCTTATATATTTTTTTTTGTGTTTTGCTCACTTATACAAAATATGTATGTGTTATGTATTTATTTTTGTAATAAAAAAAATTATGTCACTTGCGAATGCAAGAAAATAAATAAATACACGCCACACCGTTGTTGTCTAATTTTCCGACAAATTTAAAAGCGATGGCATAGAAATAAAGAAACCAACAGGAGAGTAGATTGCTTTGGGCCATACATTTTAATTTCAGTTTTCTTTTTTACAATATTTTCAAATATATAAATTATAAAATTATTCATCCGTTCAATATAATTTAATAAATGATTATTTTTTTTATTGAATAGTTGTTATTAATATTTATTTGTCATTTTACAACTTGATGTAAAACGTTACTGAGTTACTGAGAGAACACTGAAGATGGCACATAGCCGAAACCGGTCTGTTTATCAACCAAATTTGACATGGGATGACGGAAATTCATTCCAAATTGATGTAAAACCGATCTTACACAGCTATCTCTCTCTCTCTCTTACCCATACTCTACAATATGATCATGAAAATTTTACACATGTGCCTTAAATTTATCAATTAATTTAGTTATTACCAAGGATACTAGAAATATGCTATAAGAAAGACTTTCATGCGCATTAAATATGCGGTAAGAAAGTGAAAATATGCAAAAAAATGATTTCAAAAATATGCCCTTAAAGACAAAAATTACTTTTTTTAAATAATGTTTAATTTTTATTCAATAATACAATAAAATTTGCATTTAAAATAAGATAAAAAATAAAACAGACAGAACAATGAAGAAAACAATGAAACACAAAACAAAAATGTACTTAAATTTCTAAAGTTTTTTTTTTTGTGAAAAATAAGTTATAATTTTTATTGGTAGTTGTTACTGCAACAAAGAGCACAATATTGACTTTGATTTTCAATTAAAACATTGTGTATTACATCTAAATAAACTTTTATACAAATGTCCACTAAATCAAAATGTAAAACAGATTTTTTGCTTCCGTTGCGAAAAAATTTGTAAGCTTATAAAAAAACAAATGTCAATAAATAGCAGAAACATGATATTAAAGGGTTGAATATGCTTTATAAATTTTGAAATGCTGCAAATATGCTCTTGAGACTGAAATGTGCATAAAATATGCACTAACAAATCGATGCCAAAAATTCATACAAATTTTTGAAACGCATAAACGCATAAATGTTTTATCTATACCTCCACAGGAAAAACTATGCAATTGAATGTTTACGGTTTTCCGGGCTATTAAACGAATTTTTTAAATTGTTGGGCCAAACTGAATGGTTATTTGAACTATTGTCAATAAATATTGGTAACTTTTATTTGTAAAAAGCATTTTGATAATGACTTTTCAAAATAAGATTAGCAAAGAAAACAATACTGATTGGTGCGAGGGAGGGTTATCAATGATCTCTCATAGCTCTGCGTCCGTTAATTATCATCTATCTGAAAGTTTGATGAAACGTTCATTTGAATTGTGAAAATAATAACCATCACTATTTTAAATTATGGATATAAAAGCGTTATTTTTGGTCGCAAAAATCTAAAAATTGTTAGAGACATGTCAGATAACCTCACGGATCATAATCAATCAAAAACACGATTTTGATTTTTTAATGATACGTACTTTTCGACGACGATATGTAAATTTTATACGAATCACCGCCATATAATTTGTCTTTGCCAGTTATTCAAAGTATATTATTAAATCATGCATTTCTTGGAAATAGAAAAACAGAATTTCTATTGTTAATAAAACATTTTTTTCTACGGGGAAAAAATCATATTTCAATTTGGGTGGTCTTTGTGTATGTTTGAAATTCTAGTGGGCGGCTGCAGATATTCGTAGAATCTCATTTTGATACCTATAAATTTGATCTGTGCTTAAATATTGTGTATATCCCCGAAAGATCATTCATATTGTCATATTGGTGTTAAAATTATGTTATAAAATAAAAGTTCGCAATATAGGTGAAGGCTGGAGCTTCTGTCAACTAGGAAATTACTTTACATTCTATTTGTATAAACTGTGAATACGAGTATATGACATATTCATATCATGTTACGATTTATACACAGCTATTTTACTTTCAAGCATTAATGTATTAATAGACAGTTCCAGCAAAAGGCCAACATACAATAGTACGAACTATACTAAATAAAACATTAATGTCGTTTTCTTTTCTAAAAAATGTAACATTTCTTTTCCTTTTTATCAAGAAAATTGCAATTCAATGTTTTCTTAAGACAACAATTTTGCCTTGTAAGTGATGATACAATAATTTCTAATAAACTCAATATTTAAAAAAATCATAATATTGCAAATTTTCAATAAAATGGGTAAAAAAAATTTTGCAATTTTTTCTAGAAAAGAAAAAGCCATAAGTTTGCTAAAAAAAATTAATAATATTTTTAAGTTTTTATTTATCATTGTTATATACAAGTTTTATTAATAACAGGAGTGAATATGCACATTCGGCGTTATTATGTTTATTTTCACTTAACATAATAATGATAAAACTAAAGTACGTGATATTTTACACTGTTGAATATGTTCAGAACACATTATAAATGTATATAAACACTTTGTTATATTTTTTTCATTAAGCTTGTGATGAAAACACAAACATCAAAAGCGCAATTTACATAAAACACAAGTAGAATGATTAACTTAATTAATGAATGACCAGTGAAAAATTTTAAACAGTGAAAATTAATTACATACGAGTACATAAACATATAAATATATTACTTTAATAAACAGATAGAGAAAGAGAAGAGACAGTCAGTTCACTCGAAAGCTAACACTTTTGGAAGTGGAGCGTGGCGGAATGAGGGCTATTTTACATAAATAATTGTATGGCATGTGTGCTTTTTGTTTTTCCAAAACATTTGATGGTCACTTAAGGGGCATCTTTAAAGTAATTTTCATTAAATTGGCTTTACCATTTAAACTACGTGCGTATACTCAAACTCAAGAATGCAAAAGAAAAAGTGGCAAAAGTACAGTGACTTTTCATGGTAACAGTCGGTTGCACAATTATAAAAAAGGCAAGTGTTGTTTGGTTTAGTTTTTTTTGTGTTTAAATACATTTATGCTTGGCTCTTACTACATATGTATATAAATATTTGCACTGATTTGTGCTATTTTAAAGAAACTTGTTCTTGCCACACTTTCAAGTATTGTTTCCATGTGTGCCGGAAGCTAAATTTCCCAGTTGGTCAAATCATCGTACATGACATTGTCTACGACGATGTCACAAAAAAAAAATATAAAAGATAAAGTTAATTTTTTGCAAAAAATCTCATACACAGAAAGAAAAACACCGTACTAAATGTAAGTGTTTTCTACTTTTTTTGACTACGAGTCATACTTAAAATTTTAAGTACAAATAACAATAAAATATACTTTAATCAACCCGAAAACAGAATTACTTTAGATAACCAATCCTGGAGTTTCTTAAAATGAGTACAAAATTCTTTAATCAGTTGAAAAATCTTAAACCAACTAAAAAATTCTCAAATTAAATTGAGCATTTAAATCCGTCCGTACTTAAATCAATCTGGGATTGCCGTACTTTTAACACCGCTTGGAATTGATTTAAGTACGGATGGAATGATTTTTCCTTTGAGTGTAACTTTCACTAGATCGTAAAGATCACATGAATGCTTCAAATCTAAGGAAGGTCAAAATTATAAAATTTATTGTAGAAATATCGCATGGCATCCAACGAGTAACAATTATGCCAAGAATCATATCATAAACAGTAACCCTCCTATTAAAAATATTCATTTCGAAAACTAGTTTTTAAAATTTAATTTAAGTGTAATTAGAAGAGATGCAGACTGAGACTGCAGTGAGTTTAAGTGCAAATTTTGTTTTAATATAATTAAAGTAATTAATCTTTAATATTGTCTCTAAAAAGTTGGTTTAATTTTTCGTAATTTTTATATAAATTTTTAAGATATGAAAATAAAATAATTCAAAAACTTATACATAAATGACATGCATTTTTCATAACTTTTTTGTTTCTTTAATTTAAACAAGTTTGATCAATATTTTTTTTAATAATTAATATATTGCGTGTCATGTTTATGATGGACAACTGTTTTGAAAAGTTTTACTTAAAAATAACAAAATTAAAATTTACATGCAAAAGCTACAGGTTAAATGTTAAAATAAGTGCTCTTATATACGAAAATATAAACAAAAGGGTTTGGAGCACTAAACTTGATATTTTTGCAGTGCAAATTGTTTTTAACCTTTTTTTTAATTTAATGTTAATAATATATTTGAAAAAATTTTTAAATGCTTTCATAAGGCAGTTCCTTTACAATGAATATTTTTTAATGTTAATAAAGTCAAAAATTTCTTGTTCTTCAAGGGAAATTTTCTTAATGCAGCTGAATTTTCGCCTTTTTCTAAATTTTATTTTTGAAGAACACTATTATAAAAAACTAGTGGCCCGGCTGGGCGTTCCGCTAGATCGGCTAAAAATATGGTGATTTATTAAAAATTCGGTTCCCACCTCCCAAACTGGGCCCAATTGTACACTCTGACAAATTTTATTGAAATCGTTTGAGCGGCTTCAGATCTAAGCTTAAACGACCACAATAGTGGTAGATATATCAGTCCAACGTTTTTTAATCTCGAAATTCCAAAAGAACTATTTTCTGCCATCTATTGTTCACCGTTTACGTCACGATATTGTAGGCTAAGAATTATATATAAACCACAAACAAATTGAAATCTTTCCGTCTTCAGACCATCGTAAAGGGTTATAGGGCGGTTTTTTTATATTCGTATTTTCTCCCAAGACAAAATAAATATTCAATCAGCAATTCGATGTTGAGTACAAATTATAATTTTTATGAGTTTTTATATTTGTTCAAATCACAACCTGAGTTGTAAGTTATATAAATGCTGCTAGTGAATTCTATATAAATATTTCTTTAGAAACTTCCCTGCAGTCAGCCTGGGACCAAGTGTCTCTTTGTCAACACTCTTTTCTCCAGCGACAACTGCACTGTCGACAAATTTCCTTCTACGCACGAATAAAAATTAGCTACAGACAACAGATCTAAAATATTTTGAGTGGCACTGTCAACAAATGCGTCAATTCGGCATGTGATGCAAATCGCTCGATTTCAAAAATCAAGTTCTACCGAAAACAAATTAACTGATTCTTGTTTATTTTTTTCAATGCTTACAATATTTTATTAGAACTTAAGTGCATTCCACTACACCGTCCAATTTATACACTCACAATATTATTACAGTAACGGACTGTACGTTATTCTAGAAGTAATCCGTTCAGTCATTTTGAAAAGAATAACTATTTAAAATTGTAAGCAATTTTATTTTTAACTGATTCTAACATTCATTAAAAAAACTAAGGACATATTAATACGGATTTTCGGTTACTTTCAATATGGTCCTTTGTTTTCAAGTGCTGTTTTTTTTCTTTGCTTGCTATATTTGATTTGTTTTAGATTTCCTCTCCTACACAAACAGAGGAAAAATCTTTTATTTTTACGGTCAATTAATTTTTTAATATTAAAAATTAAATGAACTTTTGGTTCAATTTAAATGAAAAATGAGTAGACCGGTTTTTAAGTGAACTTTCATTTATTTTAAATTACAATTTCAGTTGATTTTACGTACAGAATATTTTAAGTGTAGAACTAGTATTTGGCAATGATTTCCTTTCGGAAATCGACTGATTTGAAATTTATCGATTTTCCTCACATGCCTTTTTTTATGAGCTCTTAAATATTAAAAACAGATTGGTTTAAGTAATTTATAGTTATATAAGGTTCTACTTTAAACTCTGTAATTTAAGCTGTTCTTTAATAAAAAAATCTCCTTTATACAAAAAATATATGTATTTAAATATGTTGCACCAACCCCTATAATTAAAAACCTCGAGAATCGAATGAGAAGCACCAGTTATATAGACAAGATTCACTGAAATATACCAGAAAATCTTTTGTTCAAATGTCTCCATGTGATCCTAAAAGTACTATCTCGTTAGTAGTAATAAGGTCTACTGGTAGATTTCCAATGACAATGTGTTAAATGTCAGTAGTAGAAAACATTGGCTGGGGTATAGCTGGTCAGTAGTAGTGGTGACTATGTCAGAAGTACGACACTATAGTTTTACTTTGTACATTCCGTACAGGGATGCTTATGTGGAAATTACTTAGAATATGTATACGACATGCAACTCATGCACTAATGGTTTACGTGGCTGCCCACTACACGTAGGCATTCAAGTAGAATCTATATGATTCCTTTTTGAAACATGCACTAATAGTTTGAAAATTGTACAATTGTGTGAAGATGAAGAAAGTGTATTTTGGTCTTCTAAATTCAAAGATTGGTAATGATGAAGCCTGTATGGGTCGATTAAAAAATAATTTCTCTAAAAGTTAAATTTTTTCAAAATTTTTTTGTACGTATCTGAAATTAATTAGCTATATGTAATTTAAAACATCCATGAGTTCTGTATTTATTCCTGAAAGTATAGTGTGTGATTACAGCTCGTGAATTGGAGCCGTGTCAACCAACTTTTTTCTTTTATTTGAAAATAAGAATATTATGGAATATCAGATTACTAACAGCAACGTTGGACGAGCTAATGGATGTGACTTGAAAAGGCCTTTCAAATGATATAAAAATCTTATTGGGAAAAATAAAAAATATGCGAAAAACTTCGAACATATGTACGTCATCCTTTGGGAAGCCCCGTCAAACCTACCGGTTTATAATTTGTTTCTGAGTTTTGAACACACTTACATGCGCTTTTTTACATTCAAAGATTAATTGCTTTAATTTTGTAAAACGCAACGCTTAGCGTTGATAAATTTTATATGAAAAGAATTCAAAATACCAAAACAAAACATATTAAAAATTTATTCAACGCTAAGCGTTCCGTTTTACAAAATCATACCCTAAATTTTCATGAATAGAAGTTGAAGTTTTTTTTAATTAGATAAGTATAACAAGTTCATATCGTTACCTTAATATAGAAAGGCCCTAAGTATTTTTTTTTTCAAAATCGACTGTTCAACCTATTTCGATAAGAGATCCCCAAATTTATTGAAATACGCAAAAATATCGATTTTGAAAAAAAATGAGTTAGGGACTTTCTATATTAAGGTAACGATGTGTATTTTACCAGTTACTCATTTTTAAAAATTTTTTTCATTGTTGTCCTCAATTTTGTAATAATTAAACGTGTAAATTATTCATAAAGGAAAACCCAACCGATTTTTTTAAATTCAAACACCCAATAAAATACGGCTGGGTTTTTTTAATTTAATTTAATTTAATTTAATTTAATTTAATTTAATTTAATTTAATTTAATTTAATTTAATTTAATTTAATTTAATTTAATTTAATTTAATAATTGCACAACCACTTTTTGCTACTGAAAATACCAATCAAGCAAACAATCAACCAAGTCACACCACGAAATCTTGTAATGACCATTCATGTTTATGGCTGCTAAATGTTAAATCCCATAAACGGAATCAAATATTTTAATATAAATTATAAATATGTATTATAAATTTATGGCTTAATTGTCTTGAGTGGTGAATGTGATGATGGTGATGATGGCAGGACAGGTACAAGTTGACGACGCGTCGTACATATATTTCATTTTACGCACACTTCTTGTACAAACCATTTTAGCGAATTTATAAGAAATAAAGTGGGTCAGAATTTTAAAATTTGTTGAAGTTGAAAATTTTAGAGAAAATAGGCATAATTGAACACCACATCTTTAAAACAAAATAAAATATTTAGGAAGATTAGGAGTTCTGTTATTATATATTACTTTTTAGATTTAACCAAACCACTGTATAAAAATACAAAATTGATTGCAACTTTTCCCTTAAACTTTACCCACTGTAAATATTTAAGGCATATACTCGTACCACCTTTAATTTGATAAATATTTCAGACAATCATGGCGAAAGTGCATTGTTTTTGTTTTAGTTTTAAAACAAAATAAAACAACAAGTTTCTAAAATTCATTTTGCCAATTTTTAAATGTTTGTTTTTCTTTCGTCTTAAGCCCAAATAAAGAAGTATTGTCTGTAGTGCATGTATCGAGTTTTGATGGCTCAAATGATGGGTTTGTACGCCTGTTAAAATTATGTATGCGGGAAAATGTTTCATAAAAGTTACATGAACGTAACTGAATTACGAAAATGGTTACAGAAAAATATATAAAAAAATCAAGACAACATAAATTATGTGCAAAATTATATGTTGGTTGGGAATTAAAGTTTGAGCATATTTCTGAAGTTATTAATTTGATTTTATTGTCTGTTACTTCTATGACTGATGTTAGAATTATTACGCAATGTTACATAACCTGTCGCTTCATAAACAGCGAGTTTAAATAATCTTAGTTGTTGCAAATTATTTTTTATTTTTAACGATTGCCCTTTATGATTTTTAAAGATTTTTTCAAATATTTATAACTAAAACCTTATTAAATGCACATTTTTAATTAAATAAGGCACAATTTGTTTCCGTATGAAAGTGATCATAGATCAAACTATATATAATTAATACCCGGAGCCAAAAGCTTTCTGTCAAGTATCTTGATTGCTTTCTCCTTTCACAAATATAACATGAAGGATTGTAACATTAAGAAAACCAAAATTTTCCAGCAGACACGCATATTGTATTAAGGAACGCACAGACTGGGAAAACATTTGCCCAAAAAAACCACTACTTTTGCTTAGGGTTAGTGTGATTTAACTTGGTTTTTATATCACAAGATGATGTCAATTATGCCGTAAAATGCTATTTTTATGTTATTTTTAATAAATGGGAACCCATATTTAAAAAAATATTGGAATTAAAGAAAATGCAAATTTAGCTTATCTGCTGGTTACGTTGCTTTGGAAAATATTTAGCAAGTGTGACCGTACCTTTAGAAAGCAATTTAACAGGTCGAAAAAATTCTCGGCAAAGAAAAAGAGTTTAAATTACTGTCAGCCTATTGAAGCCAAGCAACAACTACCTTGGGGTCCTATTTATAATATATCTTATTTCCTTCGAATAGACATTAATTATGCTCACACATTATCATTTCGAAAACTTTCAGGCATCATGATCAATAGAAAACTACTTACAATGACAATAAAGAATAAAAGTTTAAAATCGAAATGTACTCATGACCGATTCATATTGCGCAGGCCCCTGAGTTTAGATTTACAATTTACAATGGCCACAACACGGGTTTTTTAATTTAAAAAAACCCATCCAGTGGGTTTTTTGTGGGGTCTTATTGGGCTTTTGATTATTTGGCTTTATTGGGTTTGATAGGGTTTGAGTAAACTAAGTCTATACATTTGTTATATTTTTTTCAATGAGAAAAACTCTGGCATAAGTTTGCATTTTTAGTCGGAAATAATCACTCTTATTCCAGTTGTCAACATCGTCGTCACGCTTGGGGCTTGTCTACCCGTTGACGAAAACAACTAACTGCTATTTACAGGCTCGTGTTATATTTTCTAGACCTTAGAGAACAGAAATAGACGGCCAGTAGCACAAAATTGTTCTCGAGAGCGAGCAGACAAGCCCCAATTTTTTGTTATTGCATTGACGTGACGTCGATTTTGACAACTGGAATAAGGGGGAATATATGTAAATATTTAAAATTGTTTTATTTTGGAACGATTTCCGTCGGATGAAAAAATTCATCACTCATTTAAAACTGTATAGAGACAGAAAGAAAATCAATATTTTCTCTAAATTACAACAAGCAATGCCCAACATCTAAAATTCGTTAATCGAACAAACGTATAAAGCATTTCTGTAACGAATTTATGTTAGAGCTTTTCCGCACATTTACTCAATTAGCACAATTGATAATTTTTGATTTAAACAGCTGAACGGATAACTAATTCAATTACAAAATACATTTTATTCCTCCCTGTTATCCACTTCCAAAGTGTTAATATTTTTCTTGTTAATAAAAAAGAATATTGTACTATCTTATCCCAATAAATTGTACTCGTATATTTTATTAGTGGGTAGACAACCCTGCCCCAAAGGCATATTGTCTTGGTCATTAGTGCTGGCAAATTCTACTACTTTTCATTATTCAATAATATTCAATACTTTTCATTTGGGTACTCAACACTACTCGATACTTTTAACGGATTTTTTGAATTTGTAACGCATAGTTTTTATCTGCAAATTAAAGTAGTTTCTTCAAAAATTAAAAATAGATCAACTATTATTGGTTTTGTATTAAATAAAAAACAAATGTAAAGCTAACTTTTAATTTAACGTTACCAAGAACTTAAGAAATAATTTAATTGTTCTCAAAAAAAATTATTTAGTTTTGATTTGATAAGTAAGATTCTTTATTACACCTAGTTTTCTTTTTATACAGTGATGTATTTTTATTCACTATTTTACCCACTCAACTTGCTTAAAAATACAAGTTTGAAAGTATCGAGTAACTACTTTTGAGTATTGAGTAACCAAAAAAAGGAAATACCCGATACTCGGTACCCACTGCTGAATAGTTTGCCAGCACTATTGGTCATTACCTACACTTTGATGTCATGAAAAAATATAAACTTGCTCTCAACATCAACAGCTGGAGCAGGGGCCCGAAATTGCATGGTTTTATGCTCACGTGTAATCACAGTCCTATCTGGTATCAAGGAAACCGGAATAATATATCCTAAGCTGCTTAATAGTCAGACGATGACGTACGATTTTACGTTTTGACGATTTTTTAGAGCGAATTCACAAAATGACGATAGTCCAACTTTGATTTGTATCCCTTATAGATTGACCATTTTTTGACTTCACTACTTTTTGCTCAATATAACCTCTACATGTAGCAATATGTCAATCTCGATAGAAAAAATTATTTATATTGAAATGAATTTAAAAAATTTAAATTTAAATCTGAGTTTACCCATTTCTTCTTAATTTTTAAGAAATTGTTTTTGGATAAATTCATTATTTTATTAAGGGAGGTACTATTTGGAACAATGTATTGTTCATCAGATTTGCAGAAAGGACCAGTTCTGATTTCGAGGTCGCTACACCATCTCATCAGCGTTCTTTTGTTCGATTTTACCACTTTTGACGGTGGATACTAGTAACTAGGAATATCAACTATTTAACCGTATTATTTAACGAATTAGAATACGAAAAGTGCAATTTATTAATTTTTACAAGTTAAATCATTCCATCTCTGATGATTAATTATTTCATATATCTCATTCACTCCCGCTTTTTCCAGAGCCATTGGCTATTTTTACTTTATTTTTGTCTTTTGTAGTTAACTTTCTTAGTATTCAACCACCTGTGACAATGTAAACATGGAGTTTATGACGGGTGCCTTCGGATTTAATAATTAATGAAATGAATATGGAAATGAATATTGAACTAAAATATAAAACATATCAAATAAAAAATTAATGTTTATTTTGGAAAATATATTAACTGCTTCGAGACAAAATCTGTTCAAATCTTTATTTGAATTGACCAAACATGTTTAAGATGTTGTTGAGTTTTACATTATTTTGTGTTTGAAGTTTTTAATAAATCCGTTGAATTGTTAATTTTCAAAAGAAAGATTGTTTTATTTATATGAAATACTATTGGTTGTTATAAAGATTTTTGTGTGATGATTTTTTGACGATATTTTTCTTAAATATTAAACGATTTGGACGATTTTATTTCCAAAATTTTACAAATTTTCGAAAAATATTACTGGCAGCCCTGAGTCAGACCCATTTGATTAATAAAAGGTGGGTGTGTTGGTTAAATGGTCGATGCTCGGGCTATTGGCAAACTTCGGCCAACCAATAAATATATCTAAATGCTGTTGCTATTCAACAGAGCTGTAGTGACAGTGACAGTGATACTAAATGATTTCATGTGAGGTGGGTTGGCTGAATTTCATTTAAGCAGCTGAATTTGCTAAAATGTTTCGGCATATTTAAAAAAAACTTAATCACACCCAAATTAACTAGCCCACCTTACATATAAAGTATTCGTTTAAGAGGGTGGGAGGGCTACGCTGCTTTCAGTCGAATGAAATAGATGTGAATGTCAAATAACAGCGGCAATCATGGATATACAATTTTCAGTGCCGATATTTATATGTTTTTAGCTATAACATTAAAAAATTATATAGAAATCAACCTGTTATCATTCAATCCAAATCCAATCTATTGTGATTCGATTTTTTCGACAGTACAGGCTGAGAATCTCTGTTGGTTATTTGGAAATTTTTATACTTTTAGCAATTGTTTGAATAACATTTGGTTTCTGTTTTCTCTAATAGTGTGAATAACAATTAAGTTATGAAAAGTTGAGTTCAATAACATATATGATATTTTAGGGGAGTACCCAATCAGGCGATTAAATTAAACTTTAAGATCCGCATACATAAAAAACAATTTGTATTTGAAATTGATTTTAAGATAAATTTTTCATAAAAACTTTCTTTAAAATACATTTCAATTTCAAATTATTTTTTTTTTAATACGGGTGTAAAGGTTTAGTAATAAATAGAAAAAATTACAACTATCACATGCTTATATAAATGTTTCTGCATCTCATTATGTTCGTTGTTTATAAAAAAGTTTCCAAATTCTTAAATAAATTTTTATATTTTTGTTCCTTTAAAGGAATATCTACTTTTAACTATTCTTCTCGTTTTTGAGTTAATTAGTAACGGAAAGCAATTAATCAAGATAACAGTAAAGCTAAGTACTCTGTTTGAATTTGCGAAAAATGTTGAGCAACATTGATTATTTCGTTTGAAAATTTTGACAATTAGCCAGTGGTGACAACACTACGATTTAGAAGAAATTTATCGTTTTTATTGCCTTGAAGTAAGCAACATTGTTTTTTATGTAAACAAAAACCATGTGTGAAAACAAATGGAGAACAAAATAATTTTAAGAGCTTGTGCTGCTTTGAAGACACACGTTCTCATTCAATCCCATACCTTCATTTTATGTTATTTTCACACTATTTTCCTTTATTTTAGTTAATTGTGCGCAACCAATTCAATGCTAATTAAAAGCTGAGCATCTGTTGTTTGCAATTCCGCACGAAATAAGTGGTGCTTACATTATTTCGCAGTTGGAAAATATGTTGCCAGAAACATGTTGTATTTGAAAAAATCATGCTGCCAGAAACATTTCGTATGTTTTCACAATTTGAACAGAGTACAACTTCGGCCATTTTTTTTGCAATTATTTCGCATGAATTTTTTTTATATGGACTTTTGACAGCAGTTCGCACGAAATGATGAACAGAGTACTTAGCTTAAAAGATTAATTAATTAATGCCATTCTTAAGCTTATGACACTTTTTATTTCAAAAGTTGATGTCTGTCAGTTGTCGCACTTAATTAATGCAGTTATCAAATGTTTAAAAGGAAAATGTGGTCAGAATAAATCAATAAACACAATTCTAATTTATTTAGATTCATTTTGCTTTTAGAGAACAAGCAAATTTACAAACTAAACGAAAAAGTGTCTGTATACTAGATTAACCCTTCTGCTCCCTTTTCCCACCACAGTCCAAAGTTAAAAATAAACCAATTTATGTGATTTATTTCTGACTAAAAACGTTGTGAACGTCAATTACTTTGGATTGGAGCATTTCGATACATATAAATGCAGGAGCAGTTAAGTTGTTTTTAAATTAGATTAGCATTGAAAATAAAACTATTCGCCGGTAAAACTCAAAATGTACTCCACGTTAATGCTCTAGAAAATTTAATTCTGGAATATACGATTATTTACAGCGTAGCCTTGGCCGCATCTTAAATAAAAAAGGTTAAGCAGTGAATTTAAAATTTCATTTGAAATCAGCATTTTTGCAATAAATTTCGACTTCTTGGCACACGGAATAACGATTTTAACTGGTAAATTTCAAATTTTCAGGCCTTATCTGTAAATCTCGAGATCTCAAATCACGTGATTTCTAAAAATTAAATGCACTCCTTTTAGTGATTTGTATATCGTACGATTCATGACCTTCGAAGATGAAATAAAATATTCCATTATGAACACCAAAAACGTAAAAAACACTAATAAAAACAGCAATAATAAGAATTTATTTTTTATTTTTCAAAAATATTCTTTTGATGAAAATTCATTACATAGAACTATTCCATTTGCAAATAAAGTGTATGCCGTTACCAGATATTTAAGCGTTTCCGGCGATTTTCATAATCCGGAAGAGTTGTTTGCATTTCTGTGTTAATAAAAAATTGTAAATACGTAAATATTTTGCAAAAACATCAATGAAACACTCTGTTTTTTTTATTTCATTTCTGACCATTTTTTTGTAAGTACTGCAGCAATGGTACCAAATAATATTATATTTTTTATGCGGCTCCAATGTTAATGCATGCAATTTGCCGTATAAACGATGAGTTAATTATTTGCAAATAATTTCATATTATCAAAGTAGTATATAAGAAATAACAAACATTCCCATTATTTATGGAACACAATTTCACTCATGTTACTGCTGAGCCTGGCCTCGCAGTAGCTCATCGTGACAGTTCAATTTTTGAAGACTTTGTTGACGGTTTCTGATTCCACCTCATGGTCTATTGCTCAGACTATATTAGCTTTAAGGGTGTGGATCGTTTAGGATTATTTACATAGCATCGATCTTAACGGTTTAAATGGGTCAAATCGCAGTCACGAGCGGCTAATGGACATCGATGATAACACGATTATTCGGCCAAACTAGATGTTCGACATCTACTGACTGATAGTCAATAATTCGAAAATAATAAAATATATCAGTGCCAAAATAACATATTTATGATTTGAAAGTGTACGTGTATTTGCATCAACTTTTATATGTATGCAAGTGAAAAGTTCTGAAATACAATACTCAACATAAAGATAAAGATATCAATTAAATATTTTAGGAGAAAGTCTTAATTTAATATTTTTTATTGAAAATTTAAAATTGAAGTGTTTGCAAAATAAAATCTGCTTAAATGATTTTTAATTTAAATTATATAATATACTCGTAATATTTACGTTAAAATTTTTTCAAAAATTAATTACTTAATTAAAAGAAAGAATTTTCAATAAATATAATATGATTTGATTTCCATCTCCGATTGTTTACCTAGTTGTGTATTGATTTCTAATCGAAGTGATTAAAAGAAACCTTTACACCACTATGAGATCATTTCTATATTTCTATACAAAGTTTTGAATAATTACGACTATTTCTTATCACAAGCAAACGAACTTAGAACGAACGAAGTGTTCAAATGCAATGTAAAATGAATTTCTTGCCCCCAATTGGCCGGCATTTGATGAAACGAGATACACACTCAAACACCTGTTATTGATTTTTAAAATAAAAGGAAAAACTCGCAGTAAGACGAAATTACCAAAAACAATAAACAGAAATAAATAAAAAAATACATAACAAAAACAACAATACTTCAACGAAAGTAAATAAGTGTGTATATGTACACAAATTATAGAAATAACCTATTTTATAAAGTACAGCACTATCTCGATAATACGGATATGCGATTCTTCGGACACATCTATTTCGGACAGTGTTACTTAACGGACGTTATTACTTTTTTCTCTACAATCTGCACAGTATTTTTATTTCGTTTAATACTTTTCTATGTTTGGAATTTGTGCAATTTCGCTTCATTTGGTTTGGGTGTCTATGGTGAGACATGGTAACCAGTTGTGGACTGACGGTAACGAAGAATAGAGTGTGGAATATTTGACACCTCTTGCATTTCTTTAGACCACAGAAACAGACAAAGATACAATTCACAAATTAATTCATTTGGTAGATCCAGGTTAGCGCGGTTCAAAATGGGAGAAGATAATGTTGATATACGAAATTCAGGTGATTCAGATGTCAGCATGTTTAGAACCCAAAATAAAATCAATAAAATCGATAAATGTAAAATTTGTTAAACTACTGTTGAAATTAAATTTTATTATAATTAAGCGAATATTTTTTTTAACAATGAAGTAAAATAGCTGAAAAATTATTAGAAGACATTATTAACTAATTTCGATTTTTGTATTTTCGATTTATATAAAGTTGTCTGCGTTTCTTGCAAAAAAATAATAAATATTCAATTACTCGTTGTCAACATATCAAGTTATATTTGTTCAATTCACAATCTCGTATTAACATCGTATGTGTTGTGTAATCGACTAATTATACAGTATTGTGTTTTTGTTGTTGGCAATTTTCATGCAAAAGTGTGTTATAATTATACGTTTGAATTTTATATGTTTTATAAATGGTTGTATTGAGGCCAGGTATGGAAAAATCTATTTGTTAGATTAATATGTAAAAATCTTTTAAATATGTGATAAGTAAACCCAGAAAATACATTTTTCGCAATGATAAATATATACTTGAATCATTTCAATTTAATTTGCAAATCATTTTAATCAAAATTGTTTGTCACGAAAAAGTTATGAAATATTTCGCGTAAAATTGGAATTTCCATATCTGGTTTAATTTTATGGTATCAACTAAATTGAGTGTCGACTATTGTTGAAGAAGAAGATTTTAAGGAAAGCAATAAGGAGTAAAAAATTTCCCGTAAATAAATCAAAATTTAATAATGCAAATGTAAGCAAATTCTTCAATTGTGTTAAGATTTCAAAGGTTTATACATGTGTATGTATGTGTGCAATTTCACTAAATTTGTTGCTCGACATAAATTATTTACTCACAATAAATTGACTACATTGAATTGACATTTAAAATTCGACAAAATGACGATACAACAAATTTGTCTGTTCACAAGCACATTAACAAATATCATATATTTTTAAACGACTGAGCTTGTGAATTGAACAATTGAATATATATTTTTAACGAAAATTTATTAAAACAGGGTTTCTGTGCACAATGTACAAATATGTTGATATATAGGTATACTTACTTATATTTAGTTAGAAAAAATCACCCCTATACTCCAGACACTCCAATAATACGGACATACATATTAACAAAGTACATGAAACTAATATCAGTCATTCCATAAATGTAAAAAAATATTAAATTTCACAAATGAACATTTTAGGAACTTGTGGTTTAATGCCACTTTTTATGAATGTGATGTTCCATATGCTCGCGTCTAATTTGACAATTGTTGCTTTCCATTTATCTACAAGTCGGCATGAAAAAATTATCATTTTCGACATTTATTAAAATTTTTTTTATACAAAACAGAAGACAAAAGTAATTTCGGTTCAAACACATTTAACACCTGCGCGCTCTGGTTCGCCTTCAAACAGAATTTAGAAAGCACAAGCAGAAATTATATACATAATATAAATATTTTATAAAGTGAGATTTAAAACTAGTGTGAGCTCATCCGTTATATCTAATAATGAATTCAAAATAAATTAATTTTCTCATTATTTAAATGTAAATAGAACTTCGCAGTCTGATCACTTTACTGTTACATCTATGAATCTTTAATTATGCACGTATTTGTGTAAAGTCAAATTAGAACGTTTGAAGATACTTCAATAATTTTAAATAGTTCTCAAACTAAATACCAGTTACGAGTGTTAAAAAGATGGTGTGGATTTAATTGAGAATCTGTTGATGTGCATTTGAGTTTATAAAACTTGTTACAAACGTTTGCAATTTTAAAAAAACTAAATTTTATATGCTTAGCTACAATTGTAAAACCTTCGGACACTGCTACACGTTCAATATATATTGACTGCGATCTAGCATCGCGATGTTTATTGAACGTCTAGCACGTAGTATTGACGCAAGTACTGATGGATCACTTAATATTACGAAATTCGGAAAATGGACAGCAATCCTAATATCACAATATATATAGAACGTGTAGCAATACCCTTAAGGCAGAATTAGTTTGTTCGTTCTGTTCTGTTACGAATCAGCTGTTTTGTTTCTGTTCAATTGAAAAACTGTATGTTTTGTTTGTTGTTACTTTTTCGTTCTGTTCTGCTGCGAACTATTCTGTAGAAAATAGAATACAACGTCAAGTGACAGCCAAGAGTTTGTATATATTAGTTTTTTGTGATGTGAAATATAACAAGTTTTGTTTTAAAAGTCAAAATATTTTATTTTAATTTAAATTATATTTTTTTTTTTTAAATAAAAGCATTTTGCAAACATTTACAAAACTCATTCCTATAATTATATCGTCCACATTTGAAAGTTCAGACACAGAACAAGTAAGTAAGAAATATTTTCTACAGAAAAGAACGGCACAGAACGGTAACGAAAAGTAAAAACTAATGAGGCCTTTAGAATTAAACAAATCACTTAGTATTTTGTTGTTTTATAAAAAGCATACATTTATCTAAAATGTCTTAAGCAAATTATCTTTTTAAACCTTCAAAAGAAATTTATCTATCTCTTATCTTACAGCTAAAATTATAAATATTAATTATTCTAAATCATATAAAAGATAGTTACAGCACTCTAAATTATCGTAAGAAAAGAATAATTGAAGACATGAGTTGAGTTATGATGAAGGGGTTCTGGGGTTATGCATCATAAAAATCTACTATCAGTTGATGTTCGTCGTTCATAGAAATTTTCGCCAAACACCGAACTGTGCATAAAAACATACGGAAAACTGAAACCCTGTAAAATATTAAAGTATAAAATGTGCAACGTTGTCCAAATAAACGATTTTTATGTGAGTTTATTTTTGTTTTATTAAATCTCAAAAATTCAAATTGTTTCCATTCAATAAAAAAAGTTCGAGTTTGGCTTCGGTCTGAAAAATTGAACGAAGTTCGGTGTTGGTTTAAAAAAGTGCTGACATTAACTTTTACTATGATTTTCACTAATTTTTAAAGTTAAAGATTCGACAGATCTCATGTCAATTGTTAAGTTGTAAATTTAAGCCCAAAATTCATGCATTACTCGAAAAGTTACTTAAATAAAGCTTTAACTATTTAAATCCCTCGCCGATTGCATTAAAACAAACTAACCGCATTTAGAAAATTTTCTAGCTCTTAAAGATCTACAAACAATTTTTCCCAAGTAGTTTATTATTTAACATTTTTAAATTGGTTAAATAAAAAAAATTTAATTTAAATCTGTTGTCAAATTTTATAATTTTAGCAAAGTAAAATGAATGTCACATTAGGGTCGTTCATTGTTTAGTATAAATAATAAGAAGAAATTACTTGTTTAATATTTAATAATTTTCTAACTTCTAAAACGTTATGATAGAACTAGTATTTGGTTATCAGGAGTTTTAAAATTGCAGAGAAAATAAAATGAATGTCTGAAGACCTTTCATTTAAATTTATCGTTCATAAATGCTTAAACAGTCTATCAGCCGCAAGAGTTTTTAAGCTGAATATGACGGGACAAGGTTTTCGTGGGCCCCATATCTACATCAATTTAAAAATAATTTTTAATAATTCAAATTCTTTGAAAAATATGAAATAAATTTCATTGAAATAAAATCAAAAATTTTATAAAATAAAAAAGATTTATATCGAATATAATTTGTTTGTTTGATTTTTTTAATAAGTTTCAAAACTCCCTATGCTTATTTATACTTTTGTAATTTTTGAAATTCTCATTGGTTTTTTAAAGTTTTTGTATAAGATACAAAAGGTCTACTGATGATTTGGTATTAGCACCAATGAAATGAATGATTAAAAACCCTCAACAAACAAAACCTTTTGAAATTTTAAATGATCAATAAATAATTCACGAATACTTAATACAAACTATGTGAAATACATGACATTCGTTTAGTGTAAATGTGTCAGTGTTATATATATATATTTATATTTTTTGTGTATTAATAAAAAGAATTTCAATTGTTACTTATGGTAATAATCAGGTCAAGTTTTATATGGTTTTTGCATGCCAAATATGCATTTGCATATTTTTCCCAAGAAAGGCATTTTTGATATAACTTGCATAAATTTTCATATTACGAAGGATGCTTGTGTTAACTGACGCAGCTCCATATATGGTCACCGCAATTAAAAATTCTTTACGCCGAAAATATTGAATGTTACATGTCTGGCTCAAGGGTTTTATAGAATTGCAGATTTTGTTCGCTTACATTTTGCAATGTTAACTCACTTGTTGCAAATTTTAAAATCCTTTTTCTTATGGTAGAACTACGAGTACATATGTACATTTTTCCATATAAACTTATTGTCTTAACTGATTTCCTGCGCACTCTCATATCAATGTAATGCATTCTATGCACCCAAGTATGATCAATTCCACAAAAACCCCTGTACCACCTACTAGATGAAGATCTTGGTTAACAACTTGCAGCGTTTTAAATGAGCAGAGTCGATATGCATCGGTAAAAACAGATTTACCATACATTAAAGATAATTTTGAATGTATTTGCCACAGTAAAATAAAATTAGAAACCAAAGGACTTTCTTTACATGAACGTTTATCCGTTATAGAAGAAGTAAAAGAAAAACTTCAGAATATTAAGAATAAAATATTTATTGAAAAATTTAACAAAGTATTTAATCGAAATGTTGGCCTTCAAACGTTGACCAAGATGTTGAACGTGTATTTTGAATAATTAGACCGTTTTGTGCGACAATCGAAGATCCTTTCAATTTCAAAACTTGATAAAACATATGAATATACTTTGTAATTAGAGTTTTTTCCCCGCAATTTTTCATTTTCCGGAAAAGCGGGAAATTTTTTTTAATTTCCCGGGATCCCGAGATCCCGCTCCACGAAATAATAAAAATTAAATTTGCTAGGCATTAACAAAAATTGTATTAGAAAGTTTGAAATACACTATCATACACAGTCGTACGATCCATTCACTGGAAAATCTGACAGAATTCTGTCCCTCTTTTAAAAAGCGCATTGAATTGGCCAAGCTATCACACAAAAAAATGTGTATTTTAAAACATGTGTATTTTTCATTTAAGTACTTTTAGATTTTATTGATTTTTTTCGCCCAAATAGTTGCAGATTTATAAAATAAATAATTTTAGTTTAATTTTGCTTTCGTTGCAACTTAATTTCTTAAAAAGATGCATCTCCGATCGCAAGAAATCTATAATTCTATGGAAATTTTCATAATTATATGCAAGTCCGAAAAAACCGGCTTAACAAGTGCATTTTATGGCCAAACTTTAAATTGGGTATTACCACAGGAACTTTGTTTTTTTAAACTTTCAGTTTTAAATTCCTTTATTTCCGGCACTGTTATATTGTTATATGAGTTAAAAGTAAACTTACAAATATAGGAGTTTTGAATTAAAAAACAAAAATATTAAATTCTTAAAATAAGAAAATATTTGAATAATATAATTCATATTTTTTGGTTTAGGAAATAATTCTTTAAAACGCTTAAAGCGTTTATGGACTCGTCAGAAAGTCTATATCTAATTTTATTAACAAATTACCCTGCTACCGAAAACGCCCGCCCACCCTTAAGTTGCTAATTATTTTTTTTATTATTTCTTGGGATCCCACATGAAAAATCCCGGGAAAGCGGAAAATTTTTAGATTCAAATTCCCGAGGCGGGAATTCCCGGGAAAAACCCCTATTTGTAATAAACAATTGTTTAAATAAAACTGATTTAAAACGATTAGTGTTTTTTCGGGTGCATTTTTTTTTGTGCATATTTTAAAGATTTTTTGGAGTATTTGCATTTTTTTATTAATTTTTGTGCATATTTAAACTTGCCTTGGTAATAATGTAACAGTCAAATGAATAAAACGACTTATTTATCACGTTATATTTATGTTATGTTTACGCTGTTCGCCATCAGCACAATATTGTTGTCGCAACTATATCACAATCATGACTGTTATCTGCGTGTAGTCTTTCATATCTATCTTATCGTCAAACTTTCTTTGGCATATCATACGCAATGAAATAAATGAGAAAAATAAATTTTTATGAAAGAACATATAAAATGCTGATAAGAAATCCGCACTGGAGCAAAATAATAATTTTCTTCGGTTTTCAAAATACTTTATACTAAATTGTTTCCCTGAAAAACTAAAAGTAATTAAAATGGATCTCTAAGCATACAGTAATTTATACATCTTAACAACCTTAAAATGTTAAAGGGTTTATATATTTTATCTGTTTTAAAGTACATTTTTTGTCACTTTTTATGAAACCCTTTACTTCCGTAAATAAATATGCATTCCTATGAGTACAGCTTGTTTATTACTTTAGCACAATTTTTCTAAATACTATTTAATCGTGTATACGTTCATAAATACATATTTATTTACTCGAAAAATAGTCAAACTATACACTAATGTGCACAAATAAATAATACTTGTACTTGCAATTTAATAATGGACTTTTGCATTTGCATTTTATTAGGTTTTTAAACTTTGTTTTTTTGCATTGTTATCAAATCTAATTCACACCAAGCAATTAGAAGGAAAAAAATAGAACAATAACCATAACAAAATTAAAAAATATGCGATTGTCATACTTTAAGTTTGTTGAACTTTTTTAATTTTTATTGTATTTTTCTGCACTCATTCCGTATTAAAATCACTCTTGTTCTTAATTTGTCAATTGTTCATTTTATTTGTATGCAATTTCGCATCTTTATGGTGTTAAATGTAAAATATATTACATAAATGTCAATATGCTAAACATTTTCCTAATAATAAAAGGTCCTTAAGAAAAATGTAAACTAGATTTGTGATGATGTAAAAAAAACAAGAGACTGTTTGGGGTGATGCTTACGATAACACTGTTGCTGACAGCTTAATGGAAATATATTTATAATACAATTTGTGCCATTATGTCAATAGCATTCCACAAAACAATCGATAATGAATTATAAATATGATGAGCTAAAAACGTGTTTTCTTTAAATGAAAATATCGGATAATGTTATATTTTGTATACACGGGCTGTTGTCAACTCTTGTGCATAAATATTTCAGATCAATAATTATTGGTCACAATCTGAAAGATAGAATATCATACTGTAAAGAATGTATAAGATGTGTTTTGAGGATCCCATCCCCATTTGAAAGGCAACATTTCACATATCATTTTCGTATGCAAATTTCACCTCTAAATTACACCTTGTACTCGACTGCTGCGCATAGTGAGCCCGATCGCGGGGCTCAATAATTTTCTTCTCTGGTATATCGTTTCGCAAAGTAACAATTTTCTATCTTAAAGACGTCCTCTGCGTTTGTCGAAAAAAGACAACACAGATTTTCTCTTTACATAGTAAGAAAAGAAAATATTTGGGCAATGGTAAAATAATTAGGCAAATAATTTATACTTTATACCGGAGACCGTGATATCTTTAAAATATCAAATGAAAAATAGACCAAATGTTTTTAGCTGTCATACTTAGGCAGAAATTGAATTTATGTATGTTACGAACAAATTAATGAACAAAGTTCCTTTCAGCTTTTTAAAATAAAACAAAGAATAACACAGTACAACACATGATTTTGGGACTGAATTCTGAAAATTGCCCGTGAAAGTTGTTCCCAAAATAAAAACTTCTGCATCATTCGTTGTGTCAAGTTGGCTGCATTAATAATTTAATTTACATTTTAAAATAACAAATACGGTAAGCATATACCGAGATATAACCGTGTTAAAATATAGAAAAAGTGATAAAAATTCACCTTGAACAAAAAAATCGTATGACCATTAAATTATTAATGCAGCCAACTTGACAAAACGAATGATGCAGAAGTTCCTATTTTTGGGACTACTTTAACGGACAATTCTCCAAATCAATGAGCTGAAAAATGTTGTACCATGTAAATTAAAAACAAATAAAACATTCATACATTTATAAAAAAAAAACTATTTGTGGCAAGGAGATTTATTTTTGTACTGACTTTGAACAATCCTATAAATATGAATACGATTGGTATTAATTAGTACATTTTATCGCGTGTTCACTGTACTAAATATAATTTTGTCAAGTAAAAACATAACTAACAATCTTCTCAAATTAAAAAAATAAATATTATGTTTTCAAATTAAAAAAAAAATTAATACAAATTATTGTATACTTATTTTAAATTATTGTTCCTTTCTTATCATTTTAAACTTAACAACCTAATGTTTACCAATCATCAGGTGAGCGATAAAAATCAACCAACAAAACAATAAATAAACCAAATAGTATATTTTAAAAGTAGTGACAAAGTGCAAATTGTGTGAGACTCTAAATATCAACTCAACACAAATAAAAAATGCTCTCGTATAAAAGCTTTTGATAAATGATTCACCAAGAAAACTGTCAAGCTATCTAGAAAATGCAAACATGTCATTAACACTAAAATAAAGTTCAATAAAAAACAAATTATAAATATATAGCACGAGAGATACATACATACAACAATTTTAATGTTTTAATTAACCAAAGTGCCTACCTAACCTTCGATAAAAATAGCAAACAAAAACTAGAGAAGCAATTAGAAAGTCTTTAGTAAAATTAGCGCGCAAAAATGAAATAAACTAACAAAATTAGGACACTCCTTTTCATCCTGTTGTAGTTTTCGTAAAGTAAGTGGGAAACACACCTGTGCTTTCAAAAAATATAGATACATAAATGGGGTAAATGTTAACATTACCAACACGCAACATATAAAATTAATATTGCAAACCAGAATGTGAGAAGTTTTAAATATTTTGCTTCAAAAAATATCAAATAGATTTTTTATTTTGGTTTTAAATCGCTTCGGAAATCGCGTACTCCATCGCGTACTTTTATTATCACCAATTTTTTGGAAACAAAAAAACCTAAACCATGTTCTCTTAGCGATACACATGTTTACAAAAAAAATATTTTATTTAATTTTGAGATGAAAATAATAAGACAAAACATGTCTGCGATGTTGAGACACAAAACATTTGAAAAGGACATGATTGTTTTACATTTGTTGGCAATTTTGATGCTATCAGTTTTTATGAGTAGCAAGAACGTTAAGGGGTTAAAAATGTTAACATACTCCTAATAGGAACACTTAGACGTATGTCTCAACATTTCAATTTAAAGAAAAAGAAAAAGTGACATTTTTAAACCACCCGGCAAAAAAGTTAAGTATTGATGCGATATACTTAAAAAAGAATGAAATATTAGTAAATGCTTCTTTCAAACCAGCTTCTCAGAAAAGTGGAGTTTTGTCACCTTACAAGGTGACAATTTGCATTTGTTTTTTGGCTAGTAAAAATAATAAAGCTTGCATTATTCGAATAATATCTTTTTTTATAAAACCCAGCTTCGAGTATGGTTTTGTGCAAAAAACCATTTGACAGGTTTTTCTAAAAAGTACCCAACGAAAGCTTAGCAATGACATCCATTAAGAACAACATACTTTTCAACACAAACTACGCGATGGTCATACGTTGAATACACTTAACTGTTTTTAACGCCGTTGCTGTTGATGAAATAATTATAATTAGGGTGAAGACGTTACTAATTTAAATTGAATAAGTAGATACTATTAACTAATTTCGGATTTTCTTTTCTCGGATAAACATGTTTCTTTAGTGATTTATATAAAGTTTTCTGCGATTCCTTAAAAATAATAACAATTCAGTTATTTGTTGTCAACATATGATCATCGATATGTCTGCACTATATTACGGTAGTTACTCAATTACTTGCAATTAATAAACTTATAATTTATTCTCTGAGAGTGGCTGAAATCGAGCTTGTGCTTATCATACCTCAGATAAACGGTTTAACCCCACGCAAAGCAAAGTCGATTTATTTTAAATTGAATGCGTTATGGTAAAAACAAGTTCATACCGCGTAATAAAGTAGTTGTGAAAATAAATAAAAAACTTGACCTGTCAGTAAGTAAAATACTTGACATCAAACAGTAATAACTTTAAAAAAAGAGCTAATATGCCAAGCAGACATTTTAATTGTGTTTTATGTATCGTTATTTGTAAGCTAAAGTTGTAAAGATTACCCTTCAACTTCAACTCCTTGCTAAAGTAGTCAATTAAAATACCAAAGTAGAAGTAGTGAAAAGTATGTATTTCATATGCTTATTTACATTTTGACTCATTAGTTTGCCATCGAAATTTTTGCTGGCATGAACAAATTTTTGGTGGACTTTGAGGTTCGAACACAATCGACTTTATCAGAGAATGAAAAATTTTTCGGAGAAAAAAAAACGGTAAACCGGCACCAAACCACCAACCTGTCGAATTATTCGAAAATATAATTTTTTAAGAGCAAAATCGGGGAAACCGGCTGAATACTCTAGTTTATGTATATTTACATATTGCAAGTCTTATTTATTTATTTATTTATTTATTTATTTATTTATTTATTTATTTTTTTATTTATTTATTTATTTATTTATTTATTTATTTATTTATTTATTTATTTATTTATTTATTTATTTATTTATTTATTTATTTATTTATTTATTTATTTATTTATTTATTTATTTATTTATTTATTTATTTATTTATATATTTATATATGTATTTCTTTTTATCTTTTTATTTACTTATTTATTTATTTATTTTTAACGTAGTAGCTTGGGAGCGACACACTTCTACATTATAGAAAAAGCTCGAAGCAGTCAAATTTAAATCACATACCAAAAAATTTAAGTAATTTAATTATTTTGAAAATAAACTTGTTATTTTATTTTTTAGTTTTGCATTTCACTTCCTCAACAAAGTCACATCATTTGGTTTCGAGTGAAAATTGATACATATGTTATAGGAAGAGTATTTAGGATTTGAAAATTCAGGAATACCTTCAAAAAATACACTGTTTCTGTAAAATAGTCGTTATATAAAAAAATTCGACTGTACATAGATCCCAATTATTGTTATTATACAGGAACTTATTTCTCATGGTAAAAATTTTACGCTGAAATATTCTTCCAATAATTATAAATTAACAGTGGAAAAAGTGGTAGAGCAACGAAAATTTCTCAGCGATTTTTTTTTGAAAAGAGGAAAAGTGATAAATTATGTGCGGATTGTTTTTGTGATTTGGCTGATAGCATATTTATATAATCAACCTTATTACGATCACCAATTTGTTTCTAAAATTGCTGAATTGGTAAAAAAACCATTTGTTTTGATTTTGAAATGGAAACATAAAAAGAAACGAAGTAAAGACTGAAAAGTTCATAATAATTAAAAAAAATAGCTGAATATTTACGTACGAATGTACTTCTTTGAATACTCGTACCTTTTAATTCTAATTCTTGTGGTGGATTTTGTTGTTGCTGCTGTTTTATATCTATAATCTGTGGGGTTGTTTGTTGTTGTTGTTTAGTGTCTATAATCTGTTGGGTTGTTGTTTGTTGTTGCTGCTGCTGATGCTGTTGTTGCGACACATCCTGTAGTGGTGCAGAACTATTTTGTTCTAGCTGGTGGTGCTGTGTTAGATTCTGTTGCTCTTGTTCCTTAATATGTTGTAAATCATCACTCAACAATAATGGGACACTAACAGGAACAGGATCTGCTGCAACAGCTGCAGGAGCTTCCATAACAAAGCTTTTATCCATAACATCCGCCATTATACAAAATGTCTTTTTTTAGTTTTCACTTTCTCTCTCTATCTCTATCTCTTCCCCCTTAAAAAAGAATTAGCAATGAGAGTGCTCTGAATGTATAACAAGGTATACTTCTTAACGATTTATACAGAATCCTTTGAAAAATATGTTGATGTCAAATAATTTATTTTTTCTTGTTGCGGTATTTATGTGTGTATATGTAAAGCAATTTTTTCTTTTCTATCAGGAATTGGATTTTCTTTTGAGTTATTTTGCTGAATATTTTTTTAATCATAAAACTTTGTTTTTAATTCAATGGAATGATTTTACACAATAATTTTTGAGAAACTAGAAAAATTAGACCAGGAATTATTTTTATTAAAATAAAAAAATACACTTTTTGTATGCCTTTTTTATATGCCTTTTACTACAACAAATAAAAAAAACATTTTCGATGAAAAATAAACTTAATATGAGAAATAAATTTACAAATCAATTTGGCAAATACATTTAAAAAGAATTTCTATTTTATTCTATTTCACTTTTAGCCGGTTTCGGTGGTATTGTTTCATTCAATTTTCTATATATGTATTTTTTTCTTTTTTCCTCAAATTTGTACCATTTTATTGTTTCTATAAGAATATCAAAAACAAAACACTGTTGGATTTTTTATTTAATAAAATATACCGTAAATATCTTTAAGGTTTGTTATCTCGCAGTCAACTAATATTAATACGCAATACACAGAGTAAAGTAATTTAACGTACAAAATAATAAATATTCCTTCCCCTTATTTATGTGAAAAGCTTTGCTTGTGCTTTAATTAAGCTTTTTAGTACTAATGCAACAGGGGAAATCTTTGTTGCATTGCGACATCTGGTCGTTATTTAATATAACGGCTAAAAATTTAATTTGTTTTAATTCAAATTTCTATTTGGGAATCAGTTAAAAAGCTCGAAGTATTATAATTACTCATTTCAGTGTAACTAGCTGTGTTGAAAAAAATGTTTCTCTCCAACAAAATTTAAAAACCCTTCAAAATTAACGTATTTTGATATATAATTATCTTTATTCCAGTTGTCAACATCGACGTCACGTCAATACAATACCAAAAATTTGGGTCTCGTCTTACTCGCTCTCGTGAGCAATTTTGAGCTACTGACGGTCCTTTTTTGTTCTCCAAGGTATAGAAAATAGCATGAGCTTGTCAATAGTAGTCAGTTGTTTTCGACAATGGATGACAAGCCCCAAATTTTTCGGAATAAGGGTTGATATGTATGTATCTTCGTAAATGTAATAAATTGACAGGAAAAATCAAAACGTCTTTTGAATTTCAAAAATTAGATTTTTTATATATTTACATATTTAATAAAATATATCTAATAAATTTTACAAATAGTTTAAAAAATATTATTACATATCGTTGGCTTAAAATATAAAAGGTTAACTCGAAGAAAAACTTGCGTTCCTTTCAAATGTGTGAACATACTACAATATGTATGTACTACAAAAACGAACGAACGAACTAATCAATAGGTGCAAAATATGGTGCTTTTAGTTATTACATCCAGAGATGGTAATTTAGCTATTTTTCTCCCAGCAGGTAAAACTGCGTTTTATTAGTGGAGAATCTTGCGTGTTTGCTCATCCAAAAACAAGCTATAAAATACAATAATATGTAATTATTTATTATACAGAGAAGCAAATAGTGAAACACTCTAAATAAAAATGTTTCTCCTAAATAGTTCACCTAAGTTTTTTAGCACGTACACTAACACATTAATTTTAATTAATTAATTAATTAATTAACCTCTTAAGCTTGCATCTCTGTTAGCTAGTTTTTCGTTATTCTAGCAAATATACATACCTTTTTTTATTCTTATTTTATATAAATATTTATATTATTCTTCCAATTGAGCTTGAGGCCAAACATTCAAATTTATTCTTTCTCAATATTTCGTTACTTTTTGGGCAACTTCTTCAGGAGGACAAAATCGATAAACAATTTCAATAACAAAAAAATTTACAAATTACAAATTAACAATTTCTTTTTCCGTTTTGCTTTAAAAATCGATTGTCAATTTGCAAAATATTTATTTAGTACTTCATTAATTCATACTTTTATATACACACGTGTATTAATAGAAAATTATAGCATAATTAACAAAACTCAGAAAGTAGAAAAACCAAATTGCAAACCGAAAGAGTTACACATAAGACAATATTCCAAAGGAAAAAGGGAAAATTTAACATTTATTAATTTCAACTTACACGGCATAATTTATCTACATATATTAATAATAGGCAAACACATTTTTTTAGATCCCTTTTACATCCGTAATACTGAACTGATTTTGGAAAGATTTATATGTTTTTAATGGGGATTTTACATACATAGATGTGCACAATCTTAATTTTATGCGAATCGGTTTAGTATTTTGGGATCTGTAAGCGCTTAAAGTTGCTACTAACCCATGCACACCTATTGCACATGCATGTATCAGCATCAAATTGTAATATAAACAATGTGTGTTTGTCCAATTTTTCTTTTGCATAGAAATGCGACAGAGTTTTTTTCTATATGTTTGTATTAAGCGAGAGATTTAAGTTGTTTATTTAGAATGTGTTTTATTTTGTATTTAATCGCATATATTTGTGTAAATGCTTAATATTTCATTACTAGAATGCTTGAGGTCACTTTTATGTAGAAAACATCAAAATTTTTTATCGATATTTCGCTACTCCTTTAAATGAAAAATCGTTTAATAATTAAAATAACAATTAATATAAGAACGCATAATTATTCTTCGTATCCTTTTTTGTATTGTGTAAAAATTTCATGCAAATATCTTGTTTACTCACCTTTTTTTGTCGAGGTGTGTGTAATTTAAAAACTTTAAACTCGTTTTCTGAAGAACGAGTTTTTTTTTGAGTTATGACAATATTTGAGTAAAAGTCCACATACCACTCATATTAATTTTTAAGATACTATAAACGTTTGGAACAGAAGGAAGTCGTTATTGGATTTTGAGTGATCTTTAACTAAAGTCCTAGATTATTTGCATTATTGCATTATAACGAATACCTTAAGGATCTGAATTGTCCTGCACCTCAAAATTTATATTTCATAAATAATGAACTGAATATTTCTGAAGAAACCACCAGTGGTTTTTCTTGCTGGTGTGTAAATTATTTGGCTTTCCATAAATCCGAACACGGCTTTTTTTACAATTGCTGACTGTCAATTCAACAATAAAATCTTCAATAATGCTAACTTCAAAAATTTACATATAAATTTGTTTCTTTTAACAAATAACAAATTTGTCATCCATCTACCAAATACTTGAGCTACGTAGTAGATTCTGATGTAAAGTTGATAAAGTAGCGCTGGCAAATTATTGAGTGACAGTATGCTCCCAGAGTTTGCAGTTTGTTTTACTAAATCGAATTGAAAACTTAACAGCTAAAAATACAACTCTGTCGAAAATGCAGCTATATTTAACATGCACTAAAAGTATTGGGTATTCGATACCCAACAGCTAAGTATTGAAGGCTTAAAATAATAATTTGCTAGCAGTATTTGCTGGTTACTCATGTAATTTTAAATATATATTATTTTTTATTTTCTCCTAAAATCTCAATGGAAAATGTTACTTACAGCCTGTTCATGAAACGCGTCAAAAATAAAACGAAACTGCGAGACACGTTAACGACTACGTAACAAATAGGGTTTGTGTAACACGTTTTCAATTGTTCGTTGTATGACATTTAAATTAATATTTTGAACAATTTTTTTTATATATATTTTTTTTAATTTTTATTTATTTTTAGCGAATAATTTATTCTATTCGTTTTGCTTTTAGATGTTTGACATTTAAGAACGCGATACGCAAACCAATAAAATGTGCTAGTTGTTACGTGTTTTGTTTAAAAACTTGACGTTTGTGTTGCATGAACCCAAACAGGAAAAACGATGATATTTTTACTCGTTGTTTTAGTTAATTGTGATTGATGAACAGGCTGTTACACTGACGAAAAATTAACTATTTTAATCGTATTTGTCCGAAGTATTTATTGACTGATGAATTTAACAATTGAACTCATTATTAGCCATTTTGCGATGCCTTTAATGCAAACCGCTACTATTGATTACTATTAGACTCTCAACTTATTTCCATCTTTTATAGGTCCTTGACGACCCTTCGTGGTTGATATACTTAATTAACTTTACAAATTACAAGTTTCACTGACTATCAATGGACAAATTTGTTAAATTTCGGCCTTTTTGATTTAAGAGATAATTTGCCATTAACATGACCCTTTCTAGGTCCTTGACGACCCTTTGTGGTTAATATACTTAATTAACTTTACAAATCACAAGTTTCACTGACTTTAAATGGCCTAGTAATGTCATTGTTGTGAAGAATTTTTTAAATTTCGGCCTTTATGAGTTATGAGATATTTTGCCGATAATTTAGGAAGAAAAATTTTCTTAAAAGTACTTTCTTACAAAGTAAATATTTTCCTCCAATATTTCCTGCACTGTTTTATATTCGTGTTTGTTTTTCTTTTTTATTTTTTCTATATCAGTTTTTATTTATGGTATTTTAATTTAATTTAAAAAAAATGAACAACAAAATAAGTTTTTTAAATTTTTCTTCTTTTTTTGTGATTTTTTCATTTGAGTTTTGTTAAATTTATAATAAAATATTTGTTTCTTAAAATTGTTTTATTTTTAAAAAAATAATAAAAATTATATTAATTGCAGGTGTTGGTGCATTTTATCAGTTTTGTTTTTGTTTAGTTTTTCTTTGGTTTTAATTAATTTAATTAAATTTTTAATTAATCGATAGAGAGAGTGATGAAATAATTAAATAACATCTATGGAGAATGGTTGGTAGCTACATAATTTTTAAAGATGGTGAAAAAAATTTACAGCATGTCGGGTCTGTCGCACATCTTGGCAAGAAATGCTGGAAAATTTAAAAGAAAAAGAAGTTAGTATAAAGTTAGACAAGTGAAAAGACTTCCCTAAAAAATATTAAGATAAATTAGTTTATTTAATGAACTTTTGTTACCCCTAGAAAATACTCCCCCACCTACGCTAATGTTTCTTTCCAATACCGATACAGTGAAAGAGTACAAACGGCTTATTTTAAGTTTCAACTACGTGTCGTCGGCTTAGAGCATAAACATGCTAACTAAGCTTCAAGAATATTTAACAACACATACAACAACACAACCTCTCATATTGTTTATCTGTTTGCTTAGGAAGTTATCCAGTATAAAGTTAGTTTACTTCATAATCTTCTATAGTATATAATATCTTGTAAATATAATGTTATGAGATTAATAAAAAAAATTAGAGTGTTAACACTCTAAGACGATTTCTCTTTTTTGCGTCCAAAAATGATCCTTCATTTCTTTTTTAATTTTTAAGCTGTTTTCTATATTTTTCGGCTGGGAGATTTGAAGTCCAACTCCGTATGAAAAGGACTTTAATATTGAATACAAATGAATAAGAAAAAAATCTTAATAGTCTTTTTGATTTGAGGAAATTTGATTTTGAATTAACACAAAACTCGATCCCAAAGCGGGATACATACCCCTTGAATAGAATTTTCTTTTATAACATTATTATTCCTAACAAAATTCAAACAACGATTTATCAAGTTAACATAAAATTTTCAAGACAATAGAACATAGAAAAGTGTTTTAACATAACAACACCAGGATGATTTTGACAAGAAATTCGCACATACTGACAAAACAAAAAGTCTCACCTTTGTCTGTTAGATTTCCTAACTTAAAAAATCAATACAAAAAAATTTTCACATTTTACTTACCGTTTAGTCGAAGACAATGGGGTCGCTCATCAATCTTTGGATGAATTCTGTGATTCGGTGGTTGATTTTCATTGAAAAAGTACAATTGGATTGTTGTTTGGTTGTGATGGGTATAAAGGAAAAGTGTAGGTGCATTTGATTTGTTCATGTTTTTGGGTTGTGTTCAAAATTTTGTATAATGGTGCATAAAGTGCATTTAAGTTGAAATAGTGTTTGTTTTTTATATTACGTTGATTTTCGTGATACATAAATTACAGGAAAGTGCCAGGTGTTGCACAAACACATACACACACATATATATATAGATAATATTGACATGAAAGTAATACAAATAAATTGAAAAATTGCAAATATTAACATTTATCTCAAGTTTACACAGTAGAAGTAAAAAGACGAATTGTTAGTATATTACTTACGGGAATAGGGGATGAAACCCTCGTCATCCTCGGGGTCCATACAGTCAGCGAAGAGCTCCTCAACTTGTTCATCCTGTAAGTTTTCGCCCAAAGAAAGGAGGGCATGTTGCAATTCAGCCAAGAGCATGGTACCATCTTCGGCTTTGTCGTACAACTTCAAACATTCAATGAAATCTTCGTAGCAACCTTGTTCCTTTTCCTTCTTGACTTGAGAGTAAATGGGAAGGAATTCTTCAATGGTCAATTTCTTCTCATTGCGCTTCTTGGTACCACCCATTTTCTCAATCAAAGCCAAAGTGGGGTTCAAGTTCAAAGAACGGAGGGCATCACCTAGATCGTAGGCATCAATGCCTTCATTAGGGGAGCCCATAACTTCGAATACGAATTCGACATCTGTTAGAAAAGGAGATAAAAAGTTATTTTACTTTTGTTTTAGACTTTATTTATATTGTTGTCTGCAGTTCAGGAATATATTTTGAGCAGTAATAATTTTTACGTTTTAATCTCAAAGTTAATAATATTTTGTTGCTTTTTAAGTTTGTGTTTTGTTTGTTTTTAGACACAAAAAAATTAAAACCTTATTTGTGTAAAACGGGACGCGAAGTGATAGTACGTATATATGCAAAACATAAACAAAGAAACGCAAATATAATTTTTTTTATTTTCATACAATATAAAAATCAAGTCAATGCCACAATTTGCGTGTTTCGATTTGAAAGTAAATTTAAATTTATACAAATCTTTTGAGGAAATAGAATACGTGAATTATTATTATTTCAATATATTTATATATATCTTAAATGATTCAAAAGCTCAAATTTACGATTAGTAATTAATAGTGTCCGAATGGACGTTCGGGCTTAGTGCCGGAGTTTGGTTAAAATCTGTCTTCGGTTGATGTTCGACGTTCGGTAAACTTTTCGCCAAACACCAAATTTTGTACACATTTTTTGTACGTATTTAAATACCATCCACGATATATAACATTTTAAGATATTAAATTAACGTTTTCGAAATACATAAAAGGTTTTTATTTGTGATAATATATTAATTTTTTTATTAAATAGCTCACAAAAATCAATATCGTGCCTGTTCAATCGAAAAAGTTCAGTTTCGAATTCGATCGGGTTCGAACTCGGTTTGAAAGACTGAGTTTGGGCATTATTAATTAGCGTTAAATAAAAGCTTGTTAAACATCGGATTTTCAAACGTGTCTTTTTCTTCCATATTTTTATTAACTTAAAATTTAGTTTTCGATTTCATTAGTAATTGATTCAATTACAAAACTAATTGAAGACGATTTCAATTTATGATAAACTGTTTTTATATTTTTTCTAAGGAATTCTCTTTTTTTGAGTAGCTTAAAATTGGTTAGCCGGTGGAGCCTTCAAAATCGTTTCTTAGCGATAACTTAGGATTATGAGGATATATTGAAATTTCTAAAAAGTACAAAATTGCAAAAGGTTGACTAATTGAAAAATTTGTTCAGCTTATATTTTTTGTGTATTCAGTAATTCTTATTTATTTATTGAGACTTTATATAAACATTCAAGGCTTGGAAGTTGATATTCGAAAATATATTTGAAGGTCTACAGGAAATTACAACCATTTTGAAAATTAGTTGCGAAAATATCAAGTAAGTAGAGTTACAATCTGGTCTAAGTAATCTTTCTATCTTGTCACAGAGTTTATTTAGTGTTTTGAACCATTTTATTTAAATTTTTATATTATAATTATATATTTTTATACTTATACGTAATTTCTTTCAAATGTTTAGGTTTAATTTTAGTATTTTAAATTTTTAATCGCACTATTTCCCATAATTAATATTTTACCTACATATGTATGTAGTAAAATATTAACACTTTTATTAAAAACAAATTGAAATTGATTATTGAGGGGTAAGCTAGTTTACTACATATGTAGGTAAAATATTAATTTAGGTTTAAGTTAAAAGTAGATGCTTAGCTCGAGTTCTAATCATGAATTAATTTTTTTATTAAGAATTTCGATAAATTCAAATTGATTTCATTAAGAATGCTAACCGATCAGTAATGATTTCTAGGTCGCTACAGTAAGCGTTCATAAGCGTTCTTGTTAAATTTGACCAGTCGTAGTGAATTAAATATTCTATATTCCTATTTACTGTATCTAATGTATCTATCTTGAACAAAGAATGCTAAACGGTGTGGCGACCTCGAAGTCAGTAATGACCCATTCTGCTAGTCTGTTAATTAAAATGGTGCCATATTACATTCTTAATAAAAATTATAAAAATTTATTAACTCATGATTTGAGATCGAGTAATAAATTTTTCTTATCGATGACAAAGAGAATAGAGGTTTAATTTATCATAAATTCACAATATTTTCACGATTTGAATTTATTCTTAAACAAATAACAAATAGAAAGAAATTTTTATTTGAAAATTTTCACCAGCCTCTTGAATTAGATAAAAGTCTATTATATTCTTTACATATATTTATTTAAAGAACAGCAGCCTTAAATTCAAAATCACAATTGAGACTTGAAAAATATTGTACCTCTCTAAAATGTCGATTCAAAATCGTCTTAAATAATTTAACAACGATTTGACATACTTCAAAATTATTTCCAAACTATAGAATACAAAATGTATATTAATGTGATTTTTTTCTAGACTTTCTCTTTTTTAACTAAAATGCATTCCGTTTTATTTTTGTTTTTAGATGAGGTGTTTTAAAAGGACAAGATGTTCAAATGTATACCTTAACCTTTCAAGGGTTTGACATTATTAAGTAAGTAAAAAAAATATTTATGTATATACTTTAATATTTCAATATTATCTCAGATAAATCATCATACTCAAAAGAATATTTGATTTTGATTTATATAGATTTAAATAAATATACATCATTGTATAATGACATAACACGAAGCACATTCACGAAATCTGACACCTAAAAATAATTATTCCTAAAATCTGAACTAACATTCTATAATATATATGTACAACTAACTACACATTCTTGTTTACGAGAACGCTAATTTATATGTACATAATGTGTATAATTCTTATTTTTTTTTTCAAAATCTCTACATCAAAATCGTTTTCGAGGAAAAGTAATGCTGTGTAGCAATATATATATTTTTGCCAAAATTAGACATGCGTTTGTTCGTATCTCGTAGGCATGTTCAAATTTACGAAAAACTTACGATGCTACAGATCGTTTACGATATTTTCGGCCATTCGTTTTTTTTTTTGTTCTATATTTGCATTATTTGGCATTGGCTTGTTATTTTTGTACACAGTTTAAATATTTGTATATCCATAGAATTTTCAATATCGTTTTTCTCAGTCATTCTCATTCCGCCCGTTTTCGCATTCGTGGTACTTTAGATTTTTTTTTTTAGTTTTAAAAATAGATCACTCGCTCGCAAGCAACTATAATTATTTTTCAAAATGTAAATTTCTATTTTTTTTATTTTTTATTATATTTAAATATTAAATAAATCTCTTAAAGGTTAAAAGCACTTTAACTGAAATATGTGGTTTTAAATTTTTTTTGCTTTATATTTTATTTTCACTTAATTTTTTTTCTGAAGTATGAAGTAAAGTTTTTTGTATTTTTATGTTGTTATATAATTCCATAAATTGCTGTTTATATATATTTCATATAATACTTCAACTGTCATTTTCAAGATTTGTTGTTCTGATCACTTTTTCACTGATTTCCAGTTTTTGCTTTTAATTTATTAATATTAAATTTTTTTTTAACTTTGAGGTTAAAAACTTTTGATTTGTTTAAGTCGATAAATTATATTGTAATAATTGTTAAATATATTCCTTTTTTTGGAGCATCTGCAATATTTAACTTACTTTCAACTTCACGTTTTGGTACATCGGCCTATTTTTCGAAAGAGTAAAAAACGAAGAATATAGAAAAATTAAATAAAATTTAATATTAAAATTTTTGTTTGCACAAAAAAGGTTAAATGCATTTTTTTTTAAATCAAAATTGTTCTATGAATTTTATCGGTACGTTTATTTCACTCACCATTTTGACTGTTGGATGAGAAAATTGAACTAACTCGCGGATGAGCTCGGTCTCGACTGAACACTTTTCTTCACAAACAATTCGTAAAGGTAGTTCTTGAGGTGGATATCAATACACATTTGAATAGCTACACATTTGCATACCATTTGCATGTGTCGGTGATTTTATACAATTACAATTTCTTTTTAAATATATACTCGTAGTAAATAAAAGTGACGAAATTATTGTATTGGTGTTAGATACGATTGGTTCTACGAAATATACGTTCAAAATTATTTTAGAAATAGAAAAAAGAAAAACTTATGTATGTGTGAATATCCAGAGTCTTAAAATAATTCATTTATTTTTTATTTTTTTATTTTTTAAATGCAAACTGCTTAATCTTTTCGCCTGGTAGGCAGAAATATTCTGAGCTGCAATCGAAACAAGGAATTAGTCATAGTGACTCAATTCCATATAGCGATTGGGCAAAATAAGAGGAGTTTTCATAGATTTATGATATCTGGTACACAGTCTTAAATCGAGTTTGAAATATTTCGTGGCCAAGGATTCGCATACCTCCAAATTTATACTATTATGTTTTCTTCAATTTTATTATATATTGCCTTGAACTTGCGCCCGCTTAAAATTCAGTTTATGACTTCGAAAAACCACAAAAAATTATATATAAAATTCTTTAAATATTATCTAAAGTTCCCGGTAAAAAAATATTAACAGTGCATTAACTTTTAAAAACATTCCAGAATCATTTAAGTCAGTACATCACATTACGTACTTTACAGTGTCATTTAAAATCAGTAATCTGGCGTAGCTCCGCCTCTTTCTCGTGATATTTTATCACGGCAAAAATTGCCTTGATGTTAACGAAGCCACTACAGTAATTGTATATAAAATTTTGTCAAAATCTATTTAGAAGTTTTTGTGTGCATTCAAGTATTTACAGATAGTAGAAAAACCGACAAAAATTCCAAAAAGTGATGTTTTGCGTTTCAAACACAATTATTAAATTAAATAATTAACAAAAAGAATTTAATAAAAAAGTTTGAATGTGGTCTAAAAACTCGACCGAAGTTCAGGTTCGGTCTTAAAATGTGCCGTCGGTCGGAAAATACTAATGATAGTTTCTCTAAGACCTTAACAATATGATAATGTAGGACTTAAAAATAATTAAATTTTTTCCAAAAACTGAATATGAAAGAAAGTATAGAGAGAATATAAAGCAATGCACACATTTAAATCTCTGACAATAACGAAAAATTTCGATAAACAGAGAATATGCTGTTATTTTTTGCCTCATTCTATTCTAAGACTCCAAGCTAATAGTGTCTAAAATACGGAACCAAAGTAACGACGAATAGCCGAACTATGCAACCGCCTGTTGTTTATAGAGCAAAAAGCAAAGATATTTTTTTTTCTTACATATTGACTTGTTCATAAAGTATCACACATCTCGTATACGTAATTATAGATACGTTTTTATATTTAATTTGGGCAACTTCATTCCACCTCCGCCTTGTGTGATTTAAGTTTTTTTTATCGCCCATGTTGCCTTGTATTATTCTATTTTTATATATTATTTTTTACTCTTTTATTTTTCTTCTTTTTTAATAATAATAATAATATACATTTTGGTTTTGTACACATTTGGTTTTGTGTATATTTTCTTACAGTTCATCCATCTAGTATAGTGTTAAATATCAATTTAAAAATCTTAATTTTCATATTTTTCTCGCTTTTTTATGTATCGAAAGCAATGAGAATTTCTTAGTTTTGAAAATGTTCGCTATTTGATTTTTTTCATTGATTTGTCGATCACTTAGTTCCGCCATATTTTTATTTATTAGAGAAATTTCAACTTATAGTTTTCGCATGACCCTGCCAGAATTTTTTCTCTTGTATGCGTTTACCAAATTTAATTACATATATTCTCGTATATGAATTAAATTAAGAATGCGAGTACTAAATTCAATAGTTGATTGTTCGAATGTATATGTGCGTTTGTGTCTGTGTACAATTTATTTATTCATCGTGCTGGTGTTTCAACCAAATTAAAACTGCAATTTACTTAGAAACATATTTACATTTTTGGGTAAATATTAAATTGAAAAAAAAAGTTTTTAATATTTATAGTGCTTTAAAATGTACATATTTCTAATTGCACTTGACCCACCGACCATACGGCTCAAAAATGAAAATTAATAATCTTTCAGAAATTACAAATAATATATAAAAGCACTTGATTTCAAAAAATCTATATTAGTTAATTTTTAATACCCAAAATAACTGCTGAAATTATATTTGAATTGAAAAAATTTCCATAAATCAGCAAATGTTTCATTTCCATTCTTCTCCATTCTTAAGAAGATAAGGACTGCCGTAATTTTTACCGCAATCGCTGCAAGGAAATTTTTTTTCTTCCGGTAAATGGGTTAATTTATGAATTCTTAGTGCATGTGGCAGCCTTTTCCAAGCGAACAGACAGACACCCATGCAAAAATCAAGCTCCGGTGTTTGACTATTGATTTTTTGTAAATTAGATATTGTTTAGTATAGATGGTTTTGGGATGGTAATTATTAATGGCCTTATTCACAAACGATCTTTCCGATGTTAACAAGGATTTGCTAATTTTCGTAATTTCCTCCATTTTTTTTCTTTTTTTTTGGCTTTCTTTACAATTTTAGCGACTTCTAATAAATTTTAGGACTTTACAATTTTTGCCGCCCCGCGAATTTTTGCTTCAGACATGAATTTATTCAAGTGTCCCATTTTTACAGCTCCGGCGATTTTTAATGAACTTCTAGGCTTGATAACGAATCGTGCAGTTGCTGCAAAATTCTCGCAATTATCGCAATATACACACACATACGCATGTTTCATAATCCTTTACTGATTTTACACCAATTTTGAAATCTCGACATCTTGAGGTCATGGTAATCTGACTATTTTTACGATGATGTCCGTATGGATGTGTGTGCGCGTGTATTTGTATAAACAACTCATAACTTAAGAATGGCTTGACCGATCGGATCTAAACTTGTGAGAGAATATTTTAAAAATAAGTTCCAAATTAATTTTAAACACAGAATGCCGCAAATTTCATAAAACCGAGAAATATCGTTCACGAAAAATTTCCAAAAAAGAGTTTAAATAACTCCAAAAGTCCTTGTCAAATCGATTTATAGTATTCATTTGCATTTTTGGACTTGAAAGCTGCGTCGAGTGCGTAGTATTACCTCCGGTTCCAGGCATGAAAAAATCTTCTTCGCCAACAATTTATTAAATCGCTGAAAATTTTATATGATCAGTAAAAACACATCGCTCCTTTCGTTTTTCCATTGTGGTTAAAAACCTTTAGATTTGCTTTCTAAAAATCGAGTTTTTTGAGATATGATTATATTGACCTGATTTTAGAACGGAATGACTTTTTACTAACACTCATTGAAATTATTTAGATACATATGTATACATATATGTGTATGTATGTACTGCGTTATCAACGTTTTTTAACACCTATACAAACTAAAACACTCGATTCAATTTGGAATATCTATTGAATTATGATTTTTATAAATCACTTATAAGGACTGAAGAATTTGTTGGCCCACAAATTTCGCTGTCTCTGTGTTATGAGTACGAAATATGTGTGTATATTAATTTCGTTTAAAAGTCGTCAGAAGAATTTTTAACACAAATCATTTCGCTCAATTATTGTGCAAATTTAAAAATTTGCAATTTAATAAATCTATGCGTCTTTTCATAATAATTTTTTAACAATTATAAGTTGATGAAAATTTTAATAAATTACATAGACTAGACTAGGTGGTACAATAAATACATATGTATATACAATACCCAAATATACTTATGTATACACATGTATACATACATATCTTTGTACCTATGAATATTTTTGTCTATTTAAAATATCGCATCACATCACACACTTGCGTATTTTTAATATTCGTATGAATTTTATAGTTATTATTATAGTAATAGTATAAATCGACCTCTCTGCGCGATATTATCGTATGTTACAAAAACTAAATTTTACACATTATTACAAATAGTAATAATAGTAATTACTATTACATATTATAAAACTGTTACGTATGATAAAATGTGCATTGTGTTATCTCCATAACTATTATATTTATCGCTATGAATTAATGGATTTATAACCAATTCTCATAAAAAAGTCGATTTCCAAAAAAGTACGTACATACGATAATTTTGCCCACATGGATCGATATAATGTATGTAGATTAGGGTGGCATTATGATGTATGGAAGAAACTAAAATTTGGGTTTTTTGTAAAAGCCTTAAATTTATATGTTAAAAATGTGATCTAAATCGGAGAGCTCATGGGCGCCCTCACTTCATTTACAGTTCATCTGCAGTTTTTAAATGTAAATTACTTCAAAATTACATCGTCAAAAAACTTAGAAAATACTCATAAAAAATCTTGAGAAAATGGTTCACTGAATGGAAAAAATTACCTTTCCACCCTTTGGGACTAAAATAACTCAACACTTTACAACATACATAAATACTGAAAAGCAAAATTGGAAAATATTTTTTTATTTGTGAACTGTGCTGAGCCTTATCTGTGTCTCCTACCAGTTGAATCAAAATGTTCTTTCAGTATTGATTGTCTGTGTATGTGCATCGCAACAGAAATGTTGCGGAAATGTTTCAAACGAAACAAATGTTTCAAACACACGTTTAAGTATGCTTGTGCGGGGCTTTAATTTATATAACTTAGAACTCAGATTGTGAATTGGAAAAATATAAAAACTCATAAAATTCATGGTTTTTATAGAATATAGCATTGTTGATGGTACGAATAGCCAAGTTCAATACACCATTAGACGCAGCATGAAAAGATCTCCCTAACGAACATATTAAGAAGACGTTATTACCTTAAATTTTGAGGACAATAATTAAATCAAATGAATAGCAAAAACCCCAATAAGAAAACCCGAAAAACCCACTGGGTTGGTTTTATTTTTTAAAATCCGGGTTTTTTCCAACTGGTTTAAATTAATAAAAACACAATTAAAACAATGCAAAAATGTTTACAAAGTAGAGATGGGCATCGTTCAAGTGATTAAATTGAATCCTGCTTGATAACGCATGATCGTGATTAGTATTTTGTTTCAATTACGTGAGCGTGCTTGCACGTGACAATAAACAAATTTAGCGTAAGTGAGCGTGCATAAGTAGATTTTTGGCCTGATTGTTTCGTGATTTTTTTTACTTTATTGTAATTTTTGTCATATAAATTTCATATATTTTTTAAATTATTTGTTGTGATTGTGATTGTGACGTGAAAAAAATATAAAGTTGTGCGTGAGTAAAATTTTTCTATCGTGAGCGTCATAGAGCGTGAGTAAAAAATCGCCCACGATTCCATCTCTAAGACAAGGTTCACGGCTTGGCATAAATTTTCAAAACATTAAATTTAGCCGAACTCTGACACCGACACAGAACTACAATAAATTATATTGCCATCTCTTTCAAAGGTACAATTTTGTTGTAAACAATTTTCTTTTTCAATAGTCAGAGTTTAGTTTTTGCCTTCCTAATGAACAGGAATGTGTGGGGGAGAAATATAATTTTAAGATCAAAAGATTTTGTATAGCATACAGATCTATTTATAAGTTGTATGACACAGATTTAATAAACAAAATGGAATTTAAAAAGAAAATAGAACAACATTGAATACTTTTCAGTTTGGCAGGTGATCATGTACTCATAAAAACAGATACAACTACGGAAACATAAATATGTATGGATGTTAATAAGTTTACGAATATCTGAAGGTTTGGAATGGAGCAAAAAAATATATAAACAATATATAAGTATATAACCAGCCACCCAGCCATGCTGAGATAAATACGTACATATTTGAACTAGAGACTGGAAAAAAAGTTTCTCAAAATCTCGGAAACTTACGAAATACTAAAAAAACACTTCCAATTAATTAAAAAATAAAAATAAATTATTATTATTACTGTTGAGTTCTGCTAGTCTGATGAATAAACTGTTCCAATAATACTTTCTTAATAACAATAATTTTAATTTGTCAACAAAATTTCTTAATTGAAAAAGAAATGGGTAAAGTCAGATTTGAACTTGGGCCAAACAATTCCTTTCAATGTAAACTAAAAATAGTTTAACTAATTACGTAAAATCATTAATTATTAACAACGAAATTCAACTGCAAAAGACAAAAACCAAGTAAACATTCATAGAAGGAAAACAGCTTGATCTTAGCTGCCAATGACGCTGGAAAAAGCGAGAGAGTAATAATATATTGAATAATTTTAAAATGATATTGAACATTATGTGAAATTATATGAAAAAATTACAGTAAAGCAAAAAAAACACGAAACAATCACGTTCATGTACGCCCACTTGATTGAAACAAAAAACTAATCACGATCATGCGTGATCATGCAAGTTCAAATCCCGTACATGACGTTCAAGATTAATAATTTTTCAAATTATTTTGTAAATAATTTTAAAACTACTTTTATTAAAAGAAGAGTAATGACCTCGCTCACGATGTCGATCGATATCGTTCTTTTGTGAAATTACATTTAAAACAACAACAAAATTTTAAAAATTGATTTTGTTTCAAAAGTAATTTCACAAAAGAACGATATTGTTGGGCATCGCGGCAGACACAGTAAAAATTTTTCTTAATTCTTCGAATAAAAACAATTTAAAAATTATTGAAAAAAATTATTTATAAAATTATTACACCTGAACGTCATACCAGAGTCAAACCAGTAAAATTTCATTTGTTATAAATTTTCATATCTTTTAGCGATAATTAATACTACCGCCCTGTGGGATTCGCAAATATTTAGAATCGAAAAGTGGTCAGACTTCTCTGGCAGTTTTTGCATTCATCAGTAAACATTTATATACATACATTTTACTAAAGATACAAATCTTAAAAACATTTATCTAATAACTGTCAAAAAATTAATGAGAATTATAAAGAAAAGTAATAGTCAGATGTGTCGAAGTCGATTTATAAAATAGTTCAGAAAATGTGCTGACCATTCTTCAAATATCAGCAGAGATGTCGAATTTTTTTAGGAAAATCTACAGAAACGATTAATGAATTATTTCAGGAATCTGTAAGCCTCTTCTGATTAATATCTGAAGGAAATTAACGTTCCTTCAGACAATGTGCAGTCTGATATGTATTATAATAATATTTAATAAAATGTACCTAAACGGCGTTTCAGAGAATTGCCGACTATACTGCTAAATGTCTAAGGAAACTTAAAGCAACTCTGTTGTTTGTCTGATAAGTTTTCAGATTTTTACTGACATCGGATATGTCGACCAAAAATGTTTACTGGGTGCATATGTAAGCATTTCTTTTTTTAATATTCAATCTTATCTCGGCTGGACTATTTACATTGAAGTTCATGCGTTTTTAAAACCCCTATCTTGATTAGAGGAAAACAGGAATCACTCTTGATCAGGAAACAAAGTCGACCATGTTTTGTAGGCCGTGTTAGGCTAGGCGGTACTCAGACGATTAAAATGTAGATGAAGATAGTTTGCTGCCAACGATCAGTTATGATGGTAGTGAAATGAAAGTAATAATGGCAGCTACAAATGAAGTCGATTTTGAATTCATAGATTCGACGATATATACCAAGGATGCTATATGCATCCCCATAGTTATTTAATATTTGTAAATATAATGTACAAATGTTATTTAAAAATATATTGAAATTGATTAGGGAGGGTAAAGATTACCTGATGATCATCTGCTTTAGCAACAGTGAAATGCGAATAGGAACTATCTACGTTTACCCCTCTATAATTTCAATGTATTTTTTAATAATATTTGGTACAATTAGTGCATAAAAAGGGCATCTAGAACACTAAAGAAATTTAAAAAATTCCCGTAAAAGTACCACATAAATTATTTTCTCTTCACGAACAACGCTAATATTTGTTTTCTACTGTTAGTCGACGCAGAATGTTGAACTGAAAGCGAAAGTAGTATGAGTTCTTCGCTGTACAAAATCAGCTGTGGCACATACAAATGCAAGTATTTATTAAGGAAAATAAATATGTGTTCCAGCATTTGTTGAAAGCCAATAGCCGTCAAGGCAATCAGCTGATTTTAGTTGAAGTCAAAACCTGTTGCATGTGATTTTAAGTTAACACGCAACTTCGTTTTTTTATGTGTTATCAACATTCACTTTCAAACACTTTTCTTAACAGCTGTTGACAATTTAAGGTCATATTTCGCTCACCCTCCAAGATTTTGTTGACAACTGCGCAGTTGAAATATGTTGTATTCAAACTGGCGAGACAGGATTTATTTTGAACATGGTATAATTACTGTTTTAATACATGCATAAATATGTATGTAAATATGTATGTATAACTACACAGATATTTATTTATTTGCTTATCGTTTTTTCCTTCTTAATTTGAGTATTTATTGCTCTTCCTTAAATCATATGTTTGTTTCGTTTTTGCATACTTATTAGTGCTGTTTTATAATTGATTGATACGTTTTTCTCTTCATAATAATATTGATAGTTTATTTGACGGAGAGCACTTAATAGAAAGTAAAAAATTCCAACCTGTCGATTAAAGATGGAATCGTGAGTAAGTGCAAACATTTTATAACGTTCACGAAAGCTGGCGCTCACGAAATACTTAAGGAAAAAAACGAGTTAAATTAATGAAATAATTTTTTTGTAGTGTTTTCTAATAATACACCATTTCCATTTCAAAATGTACAAATTGTTTAACAAAAAATTTCAAATTATGTGTCAGATTGCTTATACATAATTGTAAAATGTTGCAAACTCATGAATTGTTTTTCAGAAACTTTAAATAACAGTTGAGAACATTTCATTAAAAATTCAAAGCTTAACATTTAATAGTATCCGCCCGAATGCACGTTTTCAGGCCGAATTAGAACTGGAACTTCGGTAAATTTGTCAGACCAAAACAGAAATTTTTTTCATATAATAGAAACAATTTAAATATAAATGAAATTAACACATATAAAAACTTGGAATGAATTTCCGTCATCCCACGTCAAATTTGGTTGATAAACAGACCGGTTTCGGCTATGTGCCATCTTCAGTGTTCTCCCAGTAACTGAAACCGAAACCGGTCTGTTTATCAACCAAATTTGACGTGGGATGACGGAAATTCGTTCCAAAATTGCATCAAACCCCGTCGGAAGAAAAACACAACACATATAAAAACCTTTTACTTTGAAAATGTAGTTCTTTTTGTACTTTAATATCTTACAGGACTTAATTTTTGCATGCGTATCTTTGATGATATACAAACATGTACAAACAAAGTTATGCAAAGTTCGGTGTTCGGTGAAAAGCTTTTTAAACGCCGAGCAACAACCCAATGCAGGTTTTTGCCGAATTGTATCAGAAATTTCTAACTAATTTTTCAATTGACATTTTAGAAGCTTAGATAATTCAATTCCTTATAGGAAAAAATCAAAAATCTCTGTGAAATATGCAAAAAGACAGAACATATTTTGTAAAACTTTGCAAAAACTTAACACACTCATTCACGCCAAGGTTTTTTTTTGTTCTTGCGGTCACGGAAGCTCAAGGAAAACCCCACTCACAGTCATGTGGAACACTTGGTCGGTGCCCAACTCCATATGTCTCATTTTATGTGTGTCAATCATAATAAACTATTTGCGTGATTGCAAATACATGAAACAAAAAAATAACCCAACAAACCAAAATGATTCAGAAATCACTTGTAACAAGCTTAACAAAGTATTATGAATGCCAGTACAAAAGTCTTACGAGTATTTACAAATGTTTAATAGTTAAAACTTTACCCTTGCGATAGATCATATTGCTTATCTGTGGTATCCAATCAGTTAAAAACTCTAATTATAGAATAATCTTAAAGAAAAATAGTTTTCTAATCATGCTTACAATCCGCTTAGTACCCATCCAGACTTGCAATTTATGTTGCAGCAATTCTTAAGTTTATTGGTGAGAAAGGTGAGAGGTGAAATTTGCAGTTGTCAATTTGAAATTGGCTGTAGATATTTGACCTTTTATTTTTTATTTTTTTCTTCAGTTGTATGAAATATAACAACTTTTGTATGAAATGAAATTTTACTTTTAGATATACTAAATTATAACAAGAAAACGAGAAAGGATGGTATAGAAATAAAAAATTGCAAAACTAGAATTTCCTAATGTCGACACTAATGCAATCTCAAAGCAAATCTGGACGGGTACTTACATTCGGAATAATACTTGCACTCTTGCACGCTATGGCAGAATTTTTTTTCCTCAGATTTTATTATTTGTTTATCTCATAAAACATTATATTTATACATTAATTTGTTTTTGTTTAACCACATTTCTTGCTGGACTCTTGCCAAGGCGAATTCATACAGGTGAACTTGATAGCGCAGCTGATAACTTTGCTTTTAGTTTTAACATGGTTGGATGTCAGAATATGTTTCTCTCTTTTGTTTACATTTTAGTTGGAAATTTTCATTTGTGAACATATTTAATTATCAGAAAAAGAAAAAAATTCCACGGAAATTTATTTAGTTTAAGCCACGGGTATTCCTTTATGTAGTGTAAAACCCAAGCTGGAACAACGAAAGTCACACAGCACATACCTCCACCTGAAAACAATTTCTCCTGAAAATGATAAAAAATAAACAAAGCGCAAAGCAGTCTTCAATGGAATTGTAATGTGTACTTATAGCCGTGACCGATTGACAACGACGTTGAACGGTATTACGGTTGACAGGAAGCCAATAATTGAGCAGTGAAACTTTGAAACATTGTCACACAGATTTCTTCAAAAGTAATAATAATATTATTTAATATTTTGTTTTTTTCACCTCAGTCAAATGTTTTTGACAACGTACAATGATTTGACAAAAACAAAATGCTTGTGGTTTTTGTAGTGCTGTACTTGTTGTAGTATTAAGTTCACCTGTATGAATTCGCCTTGACTCTTGCATATTTTTTACGAACTGGAACATGATTTTGTGTTTTTCACATATTTATCTACCCCAATAAGTATTGCAGGATCCATAAAATTTTTTAAAATAAATTAGTATGTCGATGAATACGATATGAAAACTCTAGTTGCACTTAGGCTCCGCACAATCTTCTTCCAATAATTTGCGCCAACCGTTTTGGTTGGCTTTTTTTAAGACACACTAAATACTCTATTTCAATTTATAGCGCATATTTACTCCTTTTTTACTAATATAATAATCATTACTAGTTTTTCCTATGGCCGATCCAATCGACTTAAATACTATACTTAAATACTATATTAATACTTAAATATTATTGGCTTTATTCACAAACGCTTAATAAAGTTAATGTGTACATTAAAACCGTGTTCCCAAATAAAAATCCAACATTAAACCTACAATAACTTTATTAATCTTTTGCGAATAAGGCCATAAACATTTACATAAATATATACGACAAAATACAAAAACAAAACACATTCTAAAAAAACAATTTAAAACTTATTAGCTCTCTTTTATTTGTTTACAACCCAACGGGAAAACTGGTCATTGATTGATTACACATGTAATGGAAGATGTAATGTATTATTTTCCAAAGCAAAACAATGCAATCCTTTGGAAACGAGAAGGTAATTTGATCTCACACAAAAATTACACATTGCTTACCACGTATATTACCACTTCTTACGAAGAAGGAATGTATTGTTTTTGCTTGTTCATTGCGAATTCATTACTTTCCTAGGACATGTTCTGTGTTAACAATAATGAATTATGGAATGAAAAATTATACATTCTGTACATTAGGTGCGCTCTTGCTTACTATACATTACCTTTTCCCGCTGGGAAAGTATATATAGATAAGCTTTGTCTCATTTCTAAGAACAAACTCACATGCACACTTTGTTTATTTTTAAACTTGAAGGTGAAGCACAATAAGTGTGCATTTATTAATTGTAAACGCTTATAGCTCCCAAAATATTGAACCGATTTTAACAAAACATAGATTGTGCATATTTGTAAATTAATATCTTAAATAGTATATAAGTTTTGTAAAAATCGGCTGAAAAATATGAGCGTAAAGGGATCTAAAAAAACGTGGCCTACTAATTATATAGATTACACTGTTTAACTTTAAAACACTTCACTCTTCGAACAAGACTTTAAAAAATAATATGACATTCAGGCACGCGTCAAATAACGGATATCATTTCCAAGAATACTTATAAAACTGCAGCGACCATAAGTCGTTTGAAATCATATTTATTAAATTTTTATCTAAAGTTTTATTGTTAAACATATTTTCCTGCGAAGCATATAAAAATAAAAATGATTATATAAAGTTGCAGGATCTCTTACGATAAACTTATTTAATTGGCTGGTGGGTATCAACAGGGCTGAGGTTGTTTTGCAAATGCATCTTTGTAGTCATTTACTTAAAATAAATCCTGATCAACAACTTTTGCAAAACACAGCATTTCAAAGCATATTAAAAGTTTATAATATGAAATATAAAAGAATGAATTCCTGCCAATAAATACTCTGGGTGTTTCTGCAGACAAACCAAAAGTCTTAGGCAGCTTGTGTTTGTTTTATAAACATAAACAAATTAAATACACATTCGAATGTTTAGGTAAAAAGATAAATACTGACGTTATAGAAAAAAGTACATAAATTAAAAGAGTCTGACATTTTTACTGTTACTCATCACAGGAAATGTGCACTAAAATGTATTTTAATGATAATTTAATTTATGAAAATCTACATGTACATATATGAAATGAAATAAACAAACTGAGAACAAAAATGAAAACCGAATCCCAAAACTATAAAGTGTTGCCTTAATAGAGTCTACAATTGCGGTAGTTGAGGGTTGCACAAGGCGAAAGCGTATTATAGATTGAAATTTATGCATTTCTATACATATTGTTTTAAAATTAGTATTAATAATATTAATATTATACAATTTTCATCTGAATACTTTCTTTCAAGTCAAAAGGTAAACTCTTAAACAAATGTTTTAGTTTTTAATTGCAGCTTTTATTAATACTCCTTTATCATTAGTTTAGTATAAGCCCAAGAAAATCATCAAACTGTTTTTATATTAATATATAATAATTATATAATTATATAATATATAATTTTTCCAAAATTTTTTAAAATATTAGTCTTATTCTTTAAATTAAGCTTGAGGTCAAATTTGTTTATAAAAATACTCCAAATTTATTTTATCTCGATATCTCGTTACCCTTTGGGTAACTTCTTCGGGAGGAAAAAATTAATAAACTTAAATAATAAAAATTAATTTAGTTAAATAACAAAATTAATTTTTGTTATTTAAATTGCTTATTAGTTTTTTCCTCCCGAAGAAGTTACCCAAAGGGTAACGAAATATCAAGATAAAATAAATTTGGATTATATTTATAAAAAAATGACCTCAAGCTTATTTTGAAGAATAATACCAAACTGTTTCTATTTATTTTATATAAAACTAATATATATTATACTTGCACAATTTCATTTTGAATATGTATTATAAATATGTCAAAAGATGAAAAACCGTGTTTTTATTAATAATTTTATTTTTCTTTTTATTTCAGAGAAGCACAAATATTTCCCTGAAGAATATACGGATGATGAAATAAATTGATCAAGAGTTTAAACAAATTAGTTAATGTATACAAAGAAGCACGATTTTATAATAAAATAACATCAAAACAATTGAATTTTTTATTTGTTTTAATTCGGTGATTTACATAAATTTTAATTTTCATACGTCCCACTGTGCTCATTTTTCTTTTTTGTTTGAGCATTTTAAAAATTTTGGAATAATACAAGGCGAACAGAATCCAACAGTAGGGCTAATTGTTTATTTATTAAATGTGACAAAAAATCTCTCCGAAAAATTGTTACATACTTCGGGGCGGTACTGTAATTTATAATTATTTTAAGCCCTAAAGTATGTAATGGATTTGCGTATTTTTTTTATTTTCACAGGATGACTCAGGTATTTCAAAAATATATTTTTGTGCAAAATCAACCTTGCTGCTGGATTCTGTTCGCCTGGTATATCATGAAAATTTTAAAATTAGTCTGACAATGAAAAAATGTTGTTTCTGTTTTTTTAATGCGTTCATAAAAACAAAAATGCCTCGATAATAATTAAAAAACAAAGTGGTTGGTGTTGGTTGTTGTTATTTTTGATATTTATTTATTTAATTTTATTAGAAATAACAAAATTTACACGTAATGAATTCTTTATTATTATTATTTAAAATATATATGTATAGGTATGATTTTTTATATTTTGTAATATAAATCAATTATTTCTTGTTGACTGGTTAAAATAGGATAATAAAATATAAAAAACGATTGATTACATTGGTTCTAAGAGATTTTAATATATTTGCGAGAACAGCCAGCAAATAAATTGTTTCGCAAAGTAATTTGGGGTCGCTCAACACAAAAATTCCCGAAAATCTAGATATCGGTTCATCTGAGCAATATAAATTGAATAATTATCAATCGGTTGTGTTCAACGAATCAAAAGTTAAAAAATAAATTCTTCGGATTTTTTTTTTTAAATTTATATCTATGATGATTCCGATGAGCTAACATTTTTTTACGGTAAAAGGTTCAAAGAGCAAAAAAAATTCTCTGAAACTGTACATTATTTTCATTATTTTCTTAGATGATGAAGGCGTTCTCGATATTTTTAGAAAGGCAAACATACTTTATATATTCCGTTTTCATCGATCCAAAATCAATCTAGCCAACATCTACTTTTTTAGGTTAATTTTTTCCGTTAATAACACTAGGTTAATAATATGTATAAACGGAAAGTATAGTACGCAAACGGTAATTCGTTTCTTGATGACTGCAACTATAAATAATCATCCTTTGTGGTTGGTTCTAAAGCGTTAAATTTTAACAATTGGTAATCTGTAAAAAAACAAAATACTGTTTTATTTTTATAATTTATATGCATATAAAAATGTGTATAATATCATATAGTTAATAAGCCAGAATTTTATACGGAATTAATAAACTATTATTTAAATAAATAACGGCTTCGCTCAATAAAAGTTTTCCGTTTAACCGAACCACGGCTGAGATTAAGGGTTTTGTAATTTGAAAATTGTCCATATAAATTTTCTCAACGCTATGCCTTGCGTTATAAAAAATAAGGACCCCAATATTACCTACTCTGTGGTATATCGAGTACGGCTTGGCTTGCGGATTTTCTTTAGAATAAGAAAAAGAATACCGATTACTGCGGCCGAGCGCATGATTGTTAACTCTTTTCGAATACGTATTCTCTTATTATAGTTTTTTTTCACGAAATCGAACTGGGACAGGACACAACGATTTTACCCACATATGTTTAGGCAAAGCCGTTATTTAACTAGAATTTTATTTAAACAAATTAAAAAGTAAAATGCTGTATTTTTTCTGCTTTAGTTTTTTGCAGAAATGTGAATGTAAATATAGTTAAAATACAAAAAATCATTTTCGAGGCGCCCAAATTTCAAATTTTCATTAATAAATAATTTCATTTCTTCAAAAATAATTCAATAGTAATTCAAAATAATAATAATTCAAAAATAAATTTTACCTTGGAAACGTAATATTTAAAACAAATTTAAGCAGCCGATTTTTTATTACCTACTAAAAAACCCTTAAAAATAAACTTCAAATTTGCGCTTGATTGTCGTTCAAATAAAAATTATAGGAATAATTCGAACAATTTTATTCATTTTTGTTCAAACGAACAAACATTTTTTAATTTCGAATAAAGAATTATTCGGATAATTAATGATCGACGTATAAAATCATTAAATACTTTAATATTATTCCTGAACTCTGGGATTTTCCTATCCAATACTAGCTTTTTATAATATCCTACAAGAAACTTAACAAAAGAGTACGATTACTTTGTGATAAAAATATCTATTACGAATGAGCTCAACTGCAATGAAGAATTAGATGACGTTTCTTAGTTAACTGATAACGTTTAATTAACTGATTTAAAAAAGTAAGAAATTGTACTAATGCAAAAATCTTTAACAGTATTGATGATAATCTGAACTACAGTAGTTTTCCGCTTTAACGAACATTCGATTCTGCGAACATCGCTTTTAACGAACAGGTCAGTTTGCTCCATTGAGTACCTTACACATATAGCGAACAAAAAATATTTTTTTGAGCTCTGTTTAACGAACAAATAAGATTGATAATTTTGTTTAAAAAAAAAAACATTATCTTGATAAGTTTCTTAAACAAATAACAAATAGAAAAAATTATTGCTATTTTAGGTTCTGTTTGCATAGTATTTTTGTTTTGATTAAGCTACAATGGTCAGTTACGCATATTCTTTCGTCGTTTTAACATAAAAAATGGGTACAACAAAAAGACTGATTTTAAAACAAAAACTAGAAATTGTTGATGATCGTCGGTCGTAAAGGCTTGCGAATTGTAGATTTGTGCAAAGAGTAGGGTTTAAAAAAGCCCACAGTAATAATACTCGTAAAAATACACTATTAAAAAATGCAGAAAGTACAAACCTTGGATGCAAAAATAGGAAAGCCATGATACAAGGTGAATTTACTACAGTGGAGAAAATACTTTTTTCCTGGTTTCTACGACAGCGAAATTCATACGTGACTGTTTTTCAAAGCCAAAGAAATTCATGGAAAGCTTTATGGTGGAGATTTCAATTGAAGCCACGGATGGTTGACCAGATTCAAAAAACGGTTTGGCATACGGATTTTAAAACAAAGTGGAGAAAAACTTTCATCCAATAAGGAAGCTGTTGAAACTTTTCATTTTATTTTTTTTTATTATACGGATCTCAAAAATTAATTTAAACAAAATAAACGAGAGAAATACAATTCTTGTTATTTATTTAGCCAATAAACGGCTATTATACATAAGTACTGCGTATAACGAACTTTTCTGTTAAACGAACACGCCTGACAAAGTACTAGTTCATTAAATCGGAAAACTACTGTATTTAGAAAAATCAAAGAAAAGAACATACAAACTTGATATAATATTCAATGCTGTTTTAAATGTAAATTTTTTATTCTTTGAACAAAATTTCAAAATTATTCGTTTATTTGCACAAAAAATATACTATAAAATTTTATTCGAACAAATAAAAAACACGAATAATTGACAACCCTATGTGTCGTAGTGGAACTTTTTTCCTCATGCCAAAAGCCATAGAAAAATAGATGGCACAATAGCGATTGCTAAATCGACTCACCCTAATGTACATACATATGCAAGTATATATATATATATGTCAGAAGCTGTCAATAAAATATTTTGAAACGTGCAACCACAGATTTGTAGTTGGCGATTCGAAACGCAACTGAAGTTTGGTTACTATCCATAATCGGCCTATGTATTAGTTTTATTAAAAAGTAAATTTAACTTAAGTGCCTGTAGCTAAATTATTGGTAATAATGGATCTAAAACGGAAACCGATAAGAACTGAGTGCCTTACGAAACGTTGTTTGCCGGAACCATCAAATTCTTTGGTCACAAAATAAATAAAAAATCACAAAAACTTTTGTGAAATTAAATACAATGTTCACCAACGAAGAAGTGACTTTAAAAATTTGCAATTTCCGTTAGTATTTTCTATTAATAACAATTAATTTAAGCATTTCTTAACGTACATTTTTATTACAAATCTTATAATCTAATAAATTTTACAAACAAACTGTCGCAAAAATAAGTAAATAAAGAGACACCCACTTAAGTGATCGATTTAAAATCACGTGATTTAAAAAATGTTTTTGCATATTTCTTGTGATTCGAAATCACTTTGATAAAGATTGATTTTGAGAAGAGATCGGAAAAATTATTTTTATTTAAAAAGAATGTTAATTTTAATAAAAAAAATAATGACTTTTTTGCTAATCTTCAGTTGATAAATTAACTCAATTTAGAAAATTTATATTTCTCGGGAATATATGAAAATCTTCGTGACGAAAAAGAAAACTAGCTTCCTGGAATGTTGTTGATTTCAAATGGAAAAAACATACCATAATAAATGGCAAATAATCTCATGGAATGGACAGAAAGACATCAGGATGATAAGTGACATTTTCAAAATTATTCTTAAATTTTATTTTTGTGCTAAATATTTGTTGTATTACTTTTACATATATTTTTGCAGATAAACCGAACCCAAAACAGACGGTCAGACGAACATCAGATCAAAAAATTTAAACAACGGGACCAATATGGAAGTATAAAAAAAATCCAATTCAGTTTATAAATGTCGAAACGGCAGAGACCGGAGTAAACAAATAGAAGATTTTTTGTATGAAGAAAAAAATTATTAAGATTCTTGGCCTCTAGATGCAGCGACAAGTATTCGAATAATTCTCGTATATGCAGTACATGCAAAAATGTTGATACATTTTTAGTTATTGCAAAAAGAAAAACACAAGACTCGACGACGCTAAAGGGGGTATTAAATTTTTAAACCGATTGAACTAAATTAGAGGTGGCGCAAATCGCATTTATATATAACCACCGGAATTATGTATTTTGGAATATTTTAATCGTACCGTCTTTAAAAAATCGACAAATTATTAATTCGACTTTAGTAGGACTTTTGTCCTGAAACAAAATTGTTGCTATAAAAATGCATGGCGAGAGAATCCCAAACATCAAATACCGAGTTAAAATATAAAATTTTAAAGTTGTAGTGAAAAAAGTACAATTATACCGACTTTATCAGCCCTGATTCCACATACTCATTGCAGACAGAGACAGAGTTGGCTACCCCCTGGGTAACCCAAAAACCACAATGGGTTTTATTGGGTATTTTATTAAAAAAAACCCACCCAGTTGGGTTTTTATGAATAAAATATACAACTTTATTAACAAGACAAACATTAAAGATAAATAAACACTTTGGAATTTGACAACAGAGCGCAATAATATTTTGTAATTGATAAATCAGTAAATCGGCTGGACAAAATCACATAAAAAATTATCAACTGTGCTAAATGTTTTAGTGTACGGAAAAGGTCTTACATTCGTTACAGAAATGGTTTATACGTTTGTTCGATTAACGAATTTTTGACGTTGGGTATTGCTTGTTGTAATTTAAAGAAATTATTGATTTTCTTTCTGGCTCTATAAAGTTTTAAATGAGTGATAAATTTTTTCATCAGACGAAAATTGTTCCAAATTAAAACAATTTTAAATATTGACATATATTCCCCCTTATTCCAGTTGTCAGCATCGACGTCATGTAAATACAATACCAAAACATCGGGGCTTGCCTACTCGCTCTCGAGAACAATTTAGTGCTACTGGCCGTCTATTTCTTTGCTCTAAGGTCTAGAAAATAACATGAGCTTATCAATAGTAGTCAGTTTTTTTCGACAACGGGTAGACAATTTAGTATTGTATTGACGTGACGTAGATGTTGACAACTGGAGTTTTTCTCAATGGGAAAAAATATAATAAATTTTTATACTTATGCCGTTTCCTTTTCTAAAAAAAATGTAACATTTATTTTTCTTTTTAGCAAAAACACTGCTATTCAAAGGTTTCTTAAGACACAAATTTTGCCTCGTAAGTAATGATACAATAATTTTTAATAAACTCACTATTTAAAAAATCATTATATTGCAAATTTTCAATAAAAAGGCAAAAAAAATTGCACTTAAAAAAAAACGTCATTAGTTTAATTTAAACCCAATGAAAGCCTACACAAAACGCACTGGGTAGGTTTTTTATTAAAAAACTCGGGTTTTGCCAACACTGGCCAGAAGGAATAACAAGTCTACTACTCAACTAATGCTTAAAATATTTATCTTGAAAAAATTCTATAGATTTCTACAGTAAATTGACATCATTAGCCGACCCCACTACCGGCATGTTTAGTTCACAAACCAGCTTTGCACTATTTGTACTTTTGTCATGTTATATCGCTTTGCAACCCCCGCGCAAATAATTTATTTGCCAAGTAGCAGCGCAATGTAAAGGAATGTATTTATGTACTAGTTATTGTTGGAGAACAAGTACATATGTACATACATTCATAGATATAGATACATAAATATGTACATTCGTTCCTTGTCTATTCTTTTTTAACAGAGAATCGAGCAAATGTTTTAATTTGCCATCATTGATAAAATGCTTAACGATAGTGAAAATACAAGGTGTTAAATAAATTTTGCGGCAAATTGTTCTTTGGGTTTTGAGAATATTTTATTTTAATTTTTGGCTCTTTAAATAAAAATTAATCGCAATTTTAATTACGATTTATCTGCTAATTTGGGGTAGGTCGTTCAAATTATAAAAAAATTTGTCATTTTACTGAAATAGAAAAACGAGTACAAATAGAATAAAATAAAAATACAAATATTTATGTATGCATGTATAACCCAAAATAATTGAAATAAACAAGCCTGTTCTGCAAATCAATTGATTTCAAATCTAGCAGTTTCTACGAACATTTTAAGAAAAAAATCTAAATAATCATTAATGTTTGTATGTAATTAGTCGAACTTATGTGTGTATATATTGGAACGAGTAATTTGGCTCAAGTTCAAATCCGAGTTTACCCATTTATTTTTTCTAATTAATTTTTTTATTTCATTTTTATTAGAAAATTGTTATGGATAAATTCATTATTTTTTACTAAGAGAGTACTATATATGGAATAATTTTTATTATTCATCAGACTAATTAATTAGAAAAAATAAATGGGTAAACTCGGATTTGAACTTGAGCCAAATTACTCGTTTCAATATACATACATATATACAATCTATATAATCTTTTATTTTTATTCTTATATATTTTTTCGAGATATATTAGATTCATCTTTTATTTTTATAATATATTTTTGATATTTAAAATATTGAATTCGAACCAAATTTGGACGGCTCGATTTAAAAATAACAATTTAGAAACTATTCGTTCGATTTGAAATCAATCAAATTACAGAAGAGGGGCTAAAAAGCACACAAGTGTAGGATAACAAAATTTTTTTTTACAAGACATTCAGAACACCTACTAGAGGAGATGTGTTTAAATTTCAAGTATGATAGAAAATTGTACAACAGAAGCTGAACTAATTTTCAGCACAGCTGACTACTTCGCTTTGCTTGTAGTATATTTCAGAAAATTTTTTTATTTGTGTTTTTTAGTGTTTTCAAATGATTTTTTGGTATAGAAAATAATATGTTGCACTAAAGAATTGAATTGTGATTAATGTTCCTTAAAATACGTTTTAAATAAACTGTGACAACCAGAAGATGTTTGTTGTAAAATCAACACCACCACCAAATTAATTCGCCTTGGATTAATTATATTTATGTGTTCATAGTTCGAACGGAATTTCAGAATTAAGAATTGAAAAAAATGTATTATTGCGAAACTGCAAAAATGCTCATTTTTATAATACGAAAACATAAAAAGAGCACGAAGAATTATAAAAGAAAATTGTCCAAGCTACCAAAGACAACCGGTACAATTTTAATAGTTGATTATAGTTAAGGCATTTGTCCTGTCACCAAACACTTTTAATTGAAAAACAAAACATCTAAGGAAATCAAACGTGACTTAGATTAGGAACATGTGGATTAGCGTTTGGGAATCTATAGAATTAGGTAAATAAATATCAACGTGGCCATATTTCCAAAAATAATGAATGTTACAAAGGATTTCCAGTTGAAGAATTTATTCCGGAAGTCATTCTTAAAAGATATACATGCATGCTCTACAAAAGTAGTGAAAATGAAATATGAAAAGTAAACTTTTCATTTTTATGTTCTGGAAAACTAGAGTATATTTGTATTGAATATTGAAATTCAAAAGTAAAAAAAGAAAATTTGTGGCATAAGGAACTTTGGAAAGTTCGAAAAATATGAAATATGTGTACTTAATGGTGTTTTCTTTAAAAACAATTTGCTACATTTTTTGCCCTTTTTACTGAAAACTTCCAATATAATAATTTTTTACAATAGTGAGTTTATTAGAAATTGTTGTATCATCACATACATCTGAAGAAAACTTTGAATAGCGATTTTTTGATAAAAATTAAAAGAAATATTTTTATATATTGAAACGATTAATTTTTGGCTCAAGTTCAAACCCGAATTTACCCATTTATTTATTCTAATTTTTAATTTTAATTTTTATTAGAAAATTTTTTGGATAAATTCATTATTATTTTTTATTAAGAGAGTACTATATATAGAACAATTTTTATTATTCATCATACTAGCAGAACGGATCAGTACTGATTTCGAGGTCGCTACACCATCTCATCAGCGTTCTTTGTTCAATTTTACCACTTTTGACGGTGGATACTAGTGATCAGGAATATCAACTATTTAACCGTATTATTTAACAAATTAGGATACGAAAAGTACAAACTTATTCATTTTCACATGTCAAATCAATTTCGGTTAGTACGAAATCCCATCTATGATGAATAACTACTCTATATATTTCAGTCTCTCTTGCTTATTCAGCGCCATTGGCTGCTGAGAAATAAGCGGTACTTAATCATGTTGTTAGGTTTCTGTCATTTGTAGTTGAATTTCTTTTTTAGTATTCAACCAACTATGACCAAGTAAACATGTAGATTTTGACGCGTGCCATCGTTATTTATAATTAATGTTTATAAGTAATTAGTCGAACTTTTATTAAATATTTTTATATATTGAAACGATTAATTTTTGGCTCAAGTTCAAACCCGAATTTACCCATTTATTTATTCTAATTTTTAATTTTAATTTTTATTAGAAAATTTTTTGGATAAATTCATTATTATTTTTTATTAAGAGAGTACTATATATAGAACAATTTTTATTATTCATCATACTAGCAGAACGGATCAGTACTGATTTCGAGGTCGCTACACCATCTCATCAGCGTTCTTTGTTCAATTTTACCACTTTTGACGGTGGATACTAGTGATCAGGAATATCAACTATTTAACCGTATTATTTAACAAATTAGGATACGAAAAGTACAAACTTATTCATTTTCACATGTCAAATCAATTTCGGTTAGTACGAAATCCCATCTATGATGAATAACTACTCTATATTAATCGTTTCAATATATAAAAATATTTAATAAAAGTTCGACTAATTACTTATAAACATTAATTAAAAGAAATGTTAAATTCAAAAAGCTTTGTTTGTTGAGGGTTTTTTAGCTATTTTATATACATGCATTTCATTGGTGCTAATGCCAAATCATCAGTACACCTTAAATCATATTTTTGAAAAGTTTCAAACGTCTTATACAAAAACTTAAAAAAACAACACTTTTTGAATTCTTTGAAAAAAGATATCGAGACCTGTCTCGAATAATAAATTTAATAATTAGAAATGTTATATTTTTTAGAAAAGAAAGCGACATAAATTTAATATGAACATTTTTAAATAAATAAATTTTAATTTAAATAAATTTTTAAAATTGTGGAAAAAAATTAGATCGAAAGTAAATTATATTATAAAATCATTGACACATTTTATTCTCAAATAATTTTAATATTAATATTGTAATATCTGAATGAAATGTCAGCACCCTGTACTCCTGTTGTACACCAGGACATCCCTCATACGCACTGTGCATTTATGTGTGTACGTAGTACAGATTGTATGTATCCGCTAAAATGAGAATCGTCATTTGTCGTTTAACCAAGTAACTCCTGCCAGATACACTTTCTTTGGTTTAGTTACATCCGAGCGCTCTAACTGTTTAAAAGTATTTCAACAGTATCGCACCAAAACCGTTACAAAAAAAAAAGCAGTATTGTAAGTTACTGGACAAAGAATACTAGAAATTTGTCTATTGTAATTGGTATCCTAAACCAGAAATTATCTCATAAAAAAGTGATTAAATCAAACAAAATCACTAAGAAAATTGTTAGCGATAAAAGTGAGCAAACGTAATGGCTTAAAATAAGTGAAAATTGTCTTAATGTCAAATAAAATTTCAAATGAAAAAGTGCCAATCCCTTTTTCTAACACAATGTGCTTTGCAATCATTAAATAAATTTGATAATAAATGAAAACAAAATAAAAAGGTGCAGCTCAAATAAAGCTTGTAATGTCTTAAATGTTTAAATAAATCAATTATGATCAACAGCTAATAATAATGAGAAAATATTAATAAAATGTTTGTGATTATTATGTAAGTGGGTGAAAATTTTTCACAAAGACCAGTGGCGACCTCTAGAAAATTACTGAAAATTTTTCAAGTCTGTATACCTGGAGCCGAAGATGTGGAGTCTGCGTTTATCACACGCAGTGATACTAAAAAATAAAATAAAAATATCAAAACAAACTAAAACAATGAAAACACTTGTTGTTGAACTAAACCACCGGCCAGGCCAGGCCAGGCCAGCCACCCTCTTGACACAGTAAATGCCGGTGAATAGAGTAAAGATGTTTGGTTACAAATATTACAACAGATGAGAGCACACAATATGAATGAAATGATACAGATGCTTGTTTAGAATTTTACGAACAAAACAAAAGACAAAGGATGTTTTAAAAAGTGGGGGAAAGGATGTACATCTAAAGATTGAATCTAGGTGACCTACATGGCATTTAATAGAGCCGGCTTTTTTATTTCTTAATAAAGAACATTTCTCAATGGAAGCGGTGAATGACAAAAGGGTTATTTTGAAGATGCAAATATTATTGCAATTGTGTACTAAGGTTTTTTTTCATCAAAAAACTTCCCTATGTGAGTGAAATCCTTAGCGAATATGAATGGTTGTTATCACAAAGATGTAATTTTGCATTTGCAATCAAAAACACTAATCGACACATAAAATACGTTTATAATACTCGTACTTAAATAAATGCACACTTTACAATTTACTTGAAGTTTTACTAGAATTCAATTTTAATATTGGACTCGTATTTTGCAAGTTAACTTGCAAGTTTTGTTAAAAATAAAATAAATAACTTTTTGGAATGAATTTCCGTCATCCCAATAATTGGGAGAACACTGAAGATGGCACATAGCCGAAACCGGTCTGTTTATCAACCAAATTTGACGTGGGATGACGGAAATTCATTCCAAATTGCATCAAACCCCGTCGGAAGAAAAACACAACACTTAAATAAATAACTCTTTTGGACCTTGCAAGAGACATAGACAATGAATTATATTCTGTTAGTGGGTAAATCCATGTCAAATCGAAAGCGATTCGAAACGACCTTCTCTGATTTCAATGAAATTTACCATGGATAGTGTATGTCAGAAGATCTTTGAAGAACAACAATTTTTACACAACAAGATCATTTAATTTCCGAAATATAACTTGTTTAAAGACGAAAAAATAGTCTAGATATGACTAAGACGGGTAAAAAGTTATGTTTAATGTTTTTTTAATAGTAAAAATAAACCCTTTAATAGTGGTACATTTTCAACTTTTTAATAAAAAGTTCTAAGGTAATTTATGGGGCTTTTGTTTGTAAACACAAAACAAAACTCTTAAAAAAACATGTATATTAGTTAATGAACTCTTTCTTATACACTTATATTTCAGGATGGTTTATAGCAAAATATAGCCTAAAGTTTGATTTATATGGCATTTACACCACGGTGGTTACTCTTTATTGCGATGCGAAAGAAAAATGGTACGAAATCTAACTATTGCTACACTGAAAATGCATTCGCATCGCAATAGAGACCAAAATCTAGTACTTACGAGATTTCCAGAAAATCTTGTTGATTTGGACTAGATTTCCCATATAAAACGAAATCTACTTCGCGACTAGATTTTCACGAAATCTAGCGAAAATCTGGTAGTACTCAGTGATGCAACTGTGGTTTTTGCCAAATTATACTGAAAAATACTACGCTATCAAGATTTTAGCAAAGGTGTGCTCGCAACATGTTTTGCATTTAATTGACAATTTTTTGTATGGCGCTTGACACATGAAAATGCAATTGCCAAATCAACTATTTTTGGTATAGATACGAAATCTTGAAAAATGTCAGAAATAACGAAGTTCAAACGGTATAGATTTTGATACAGATTTCAACTGAAATCTACAAGATATGCACTATTAGGTTTATTAAATACAAGATTTCGTGCTGGTGTAAATGCACTACAGTCGGGCCTCGATTATCCGTGGTGGTCGGGACCAAAATCATTACGGATAATCGATTTTCACGGTTAATCAAATAACAATTTTGATTATACAGTTTTTTTATATTTTCATTATTTAACAAGTGAACATTGGTGTACTCGTACCTACATTTTTACGTTAAAAAAAATAGTTCAAGAAGTTTATGTACATTTTTAAATTAAATAAGTATGTATACATTAAATTGTCTACTGAAAACATGAGGCAAAAAAAGGACATTAAGTAAAAAAAGAATACAATTTTTTTAAAATAAGTTGTGTAATGTTGTTTGCCTAATATATTTCAACTTATAATTTTCTTTTATAAGTTTTTCTTGGATGCGATAAACTTGAATTTTATCCTGCTCTGTAATTCCGGAACAACCAGGACTATCCAGGAAATTCAGCAATGTGCTAGATGCCTCTATCGGTTCTTTTAAAGTGGTTTCTGAAACAATTACATCGTCTTCATCAGAGTTTTCCAATTCATTGTCTTCATAAGGTTCATCTGAGTTACTGGAAAACATTGCAAACAAAAACAATGGACTGATTTTTGGCCCTCATGGTTAATCGGGGTTACCGGTTAACCGGAGCACGGATAATCAAGGCCCGACTGTATTAGGTTTATTAAATACAATTGTTATTCTTTATTAAAAAAAAATTAATTCATAGTAAAAGCTTAACTTTTTCCTTGCCTTATGAGCGAAAACTTTGTCATTCAACGTTAGAAAAAATTTTAAAAGTACAACTTCTGAATGGTAAAATAATTTTTTGAACATGATGGCGTTAGCGTTTGTATGCCAAACAGCAAAGATCTGCCGTGTAAGTTGAAGTTAATTGATGTTAATTTTTCCTTTGTACCTTTGGAATATTGTCTCATATAAAATTCTTTCTACAAAAATGTTATGAAATTTAACCAAAATAATAATCACTTTGAATTACAACTGTTAACATCGAATTTATTTCGAAAAATAATCACATTAACTGAGCAAAGATTTTGTTCCTATAATTGAGGAAGGTACTAAAACTTATAACACTAAACGACTTCTGTTAGGGAAGTTACGAGATATGTATATACATATGTATGTATTGTTTCAGGGAAGACATCAAGAATATAAAGTAGGCACGACAAAAAGTCCTCAAGAGTACTAATTTTATAATTATATCGAGCTGTCTAATACATATAGAGCAGGACGATATTGCTCACACATACCATTTTATATTTATGTATGAAGCTATAACTTCTAAAGCAAAATATTTAGTAAAGTATGTGGTTAGCAGCAATTAATTAATCATTTGATAATGAGGTACTTAAAAAGAAAAGAGAAATCATCATGTCTGTTAGCCTGGTTAAATGAGATGCGGAAGTTGAGTTTACAACCCATTTTAATAGGGACAAAACTATACACACAAAGATAAATGTAAAGATGAAGTTTTCAAAATTTTAAATAAAACTGTCACTTTTTCAAAATAAAAATAGTTATGAATTGTTGTTGCCTGATAGAATTTCGCATTTAAAATTTATAATTATTTATTTTTTTACTTCAAATAGCGTAAAAATTGGTCACTATAAAACGGAACCGCGGATATTGAAGTACATATTGTGTAATTTAAAAAGTTCTTAGTTGTAAAAAACACAAAAAACAATTTAAGAAATTGTCAAAATACAGTGCTTATGAAGGGGCAAAAAGCCCCCAAAAATATCCAAAAAATTCATTCATCTTTCATGCCCTTTAATTTAGAAATATAAAGGTGTAAATAATTTGTATTTTTAACATACACACACACATCTATAAATGTCTTTAAATTAGCTTCTTGCTTTCCTCACGCATACACTTGTTGCAAACAATTTTTATTGTTGCTGTTGTAGTCATCACGTTTCCGTTTTCATGTCAATTAAGTAAATTTTTAAGTGATGCCAACATTTATTAAGTCTGTAGTGCTTTTTATGCCTAAAAACATCAAATTATTTACTTTAACTAACGCTAAACTAAATTTCTCGGTAAATATTACTTTTGTCGTTAGTTTTCAACAGAACCCACAATAGAAAACACAAAGAATTCTAACTATCTAATTGTGTAGCAATACAACAACTGCATTTCGACGCTGTTGGCTGAAGTAGTTAGCGCGTTGACTACAAAGCAAATAATGTCTAAGAACGTGGGTTCGAGCCCAGCTTCAGGAAAGTCATAACATCCAGCATTTTTTCAGATGTGCATTAGTATGCCATTGTATTTGTTGTTGTTGGACTGTTTAAGTGATGAAGGCATAGCACACTGGTCACTGAACAGTTCTGGCAGCAATTGATACTGGCGTATGCTAGCGGACATCACAGCGCCATCCTTCGTCGGTATTGTAGCAAAATCGCCGGCGAAGTAAAATAATTAATAAAATGGCTACAACAGCTTAATAATGCATTTATTGCGCCTACTTGACATCAGAGGCGCTGCAACACTGATCTAAAAACTAACACAACGCGCAATATCAGAGTTGTAAAAATTAAGCTTTCTCACTTTCACCATCTGTCCTCTCTCTCTATCCCTTTCCCAAAGAAGGTAACACATCTACGGGTTGGTAGGCATACTAAATGCCTGAGTGTTACTTCTCTTTAAAAAAAACTACATGTTCATTTTACGATTTTATAGTTGTTCATTGTCCTTCAGGCTGGCATTCACGACACTAGATCTCCCCAAAATTGCACTAGTGCAAATCGCCATACCTTAGGGCTGACTTCCAAAACGTTCCAATACAAAGTTTTTATGCCATTCTGATGCGGTATTTAGATTGTGTACATATGGAAAGTTGCAAAACATTTCATGAACTTGGAAACTAATGCCATGATTAGTTTTTTGCAGCGTTTCTAATACATTGTCAATGTTTATTATTGCGGCATTAGTGGTTTATAACGCTTTGTTCGAATACATATTGTCTATTTGTAAGTCAGCATACGTTTCAAAGAAACACACAATAGATGACAACGAATTGAGTGCGGCACAGTATCAATTTACAACTACACCTTAAAATGTTTGGATTATCATATTCAAACATGAAGTCGAAACAACACTAATGGCATTTTCTTTTCTAAAAAAAAGATCAACATTTTCTGCCCTTTTTATTGACGATTTGCAATATAATGATTTTTTGAAATAGTGACTTTATTAGAAATTATTGTATCATCACTAACGAGGCAAAATGTTTGTCTTAAGCAAACTTTGAATAGCAATTTTTTTGATAAAAAGTGAAAAATGTTACATGTTTTTTTAGAAAAGAAAATAGCATAAGCTAATGAATTCGTGCAAATCCCCAATACGAAACCGATTCAAGCTTGTTGTAGAATATGCCTTCTGCATCTAACTCTTTGAAAAATCAAGAGGAAGTTAATTTGCCTTAAAGCCTATTAGTTTCATTATTTTACAGGAAATGATTTTTTACTCCTTTTTTATCGCTTTTTGGTCTCAAACAGTTGACATCACTGAAACTTTGTTATAGCATATGAAATGAAATTGCATGTTTGTAGGCTTTTTTTCTAATTTGTACGTGTACATATTTCAAATTGAAAACACTTAAGTGTTTATATAGATATGAATCACTTTGATTTAATGGACAATTAGCATGTTAGTCGCCTTTCTGTCTACATTATGAACAATTTTGATACGTAAAGATACAAAACGATTTAAAGTTAAATTTATGGGGGCGATTAATTAAAAAAAGAAGAAACCAAATAGATTAGAAAGGGGCTGAAACAATATGGATATGGATTTTTGTTTATGCAACTGCGAAATGAAAATTTACTTATTTTAATGTGTCTCTTTGTTAAATGAAACCAAAATTTCATGTGAGAATTTATTTTGAAAGCAAACAAAAATCTTTGTATTTGATTATGATTTTCAATATAAATTCTCATACCAAATTTTGGTCTCAAACTGATTTATATAAGATCAATACTATATTTCCAATAGAGATTGAACTACTTAATTTGCTTCCTCAATTACTTTGCCATAGTATCCTGTTTCCACTAAATATTTTTAATTCCTTTTGAAATTTTTTCTTATGTTTTATCTTGCTCACTTTATGATTTTGTTATTTGACTTATTATTTGTATTCATACTGCAATTATTTTTATCAATTTGTTCTTTATTTACTATAAATATTCCAATTTTTTTACGAAATTTTTTAATTAATTTTTTTGTGTAGACAGCAAGCAAACTTTGATAAATTTGAGCGAAAAGTTAGCGAAGACACAATTTTATCGTAATTCAGAAAGTATTTCAAACTAAACTATTTACAATTTAGGTAATTCCCTCTCATGGAGAATTACATAATTACGAATGAGAGAGTGAATTACGAATAAGCCCGTAGTGGAAAAATACTAAAAGTTCGTAAAGTTTTTATTCATAGAGTATTGGACACGAGACAATATTTCAAGGTGGAAAGGAAATGTTAAAGTAAATTAATTCCATTCAGCAGCCAGAACAGACAAGCGTTGTTTTTTGAGGATCATATACCTCTATCATTTTTATGTTCCGCTATGTCGAACGTTATCCTTTGAATCCCTGATTTGCAACCCACTAGCAAACTATTTTAATAATTTATTTATTTAGCAGTATACATAAAAAAATTTATTAACAAATAAATTAGATTGCCAGTTATTTTTCGTTCAGAAATCAAGCGAACGATAACCCTAGACAACATAGGACAGCCAATTTCATTATTAAATTCAACAAGTCTTTATTAATACGAATCCTTTGAATAAAAAGAATACGAGAATTATTATTATTACTCCTACATATACAAAATTCCCAAATAACTTGAAAAGTTTAAATTTACAATCTCTTCTTACATCATTTGACTCTTTTTCTCTGTACTTCTATTTTGACATTTCTTAGCAATACCGCAGATATCTTTATATTTAAATTCCAAGGCTGATGTTTGCTTTTTACTTCTTGTAAAGTACAGAGATAATACACTCTGTGCTGGTTGGGAGCCACCATTAAACAATTGACGATTTTCAAACACCTCCTACGTGAATTCTACAGGCAATGTCGATAAGCTAGAGACGAGTCCTTTTTACTAACAAATAATAAAAATAAAAATGATTAAAATCTTTTCCGAACTATTTTTGATCACCCACTAGTGCATTTCTCATGACTTTGGCAACACATAAATGTATAAAATACCTTACTCCATTCAGATTATTGTACTCACTTTCTGTTTGTGTTTGTGTTTAAAATTTTATTATTTGTTTATTTCGTCTGGTAATAAAAATGTAAAATTTTCACAAAATATTACTTCAAATAAATGTTAAAATCGTCGACATCAGTCAGCATCGATATTTGGTTCCATTTCTAATCAAAATTAAATTACAAACAAAATATCTTTATCTTTTTAAATCCTTCTGTAAACAAACCTTAAATTTACGGATTTTTAAGAATATTTTTCGAATCGCATATTAAAAAAGAACAACGAAACATTCTATCAGTGTAGGTGGGAATTGATTAAAGGAGTAAAAAAGAAACAATTTTTCACATTTAAAATTTAAGGAAGCTTTATAAGCCACAATGCCTCTCAGAGCGATGCTATTAAGCAAAAATGTTTAAATAATTAATTAAAAATACTCACAAAACTTGTTTTTTAATAACGAAATAATCTACCTTATTAAAGTTGTCGAAATTTAGTCTATGACTAAAGAATGATGAAATGTTCTTCTTTAATCTAGTATAACTTTTCGAAATCGAAAATTCGACAACCGTAATAAGGCACCATATAAATTTTTTAGATTATCATGTATGAGCACATCATCTCAAATAGAAACTTTGTTGTTCTGGAATTATAAAATCAAAAAATCCCAAAATGGTTACAAACACAACGAATAATAATAATCATTCGAATAATAACGAAGAATTCGAGATCGATCAAGATGATGGTATGCAGGATTTGGGTTTACCTGTTTCGGTTCAGACATTTTTATGGCGACAAATAGCGCCATTTATAAGACCCAAATTAGGAAAGCTTCATGAGGCCAGTTGTATGGTAAGTTCATAAAAAACGTTCTTAATTATTTCATAATTTTATACTATTTTTTAACAAAAAAATAAAAAACGCAAAATGCTGCAAATATGAATGCAATTCTCGAAATTAAACATTAAAAAAATATTAAATAAAATCAAATTTAACGGTATTTCAAAGTGATATAATGTGTAAATAAATAAATATAATAAGTATGAAAAGAAAGTGTGCTGTAAATAAAGCTATTAATGTTAATAAAAACAATTTTAAAAAATGTATAAAAAATACTTTTGTTGATGTTTAAAATTGTGTTTTCCACTGAATAGAACAAAATTTGCAATTCAATTTAAAAAAATATTTTAAAACAATATTAGCCCAGTAATTTTAGCGTTTCACTTCGGAATGAGAGATAGATAGGCTTGTAAAAGTTGTCTCGAAAGTCTCTTAAAATCTAGTGTCGCCATCGCAAGATTTTCAAGGTCAAAAATTTCGGATGTTTGTGATTAACTGCTTTTCTGTCTTGAAACGAAGTTTGATGTTTGATGTAATTTTTATAATTTTTGAGTCAAGTTTTTTAACGAAAGTTGTATTATAAAAATAAAAAAATTTGGATATCAATGGCTCAATAGACATAAGAATATTTTATAACAATCGAATGATATTTTTTGCACTTACAAATTATATTAACTTTTTTAATTTAATAACAATAGAATATAAGTCCAATTAAAACAATTTTTTTAACCTCGTAACTTCGGAACAAAGTGATAGAACAAATAAAATACATTTTTTTTATTTTAGAAAAAATTATACGTCATTGAAAAATTGTTATACAGGACGAATGGTCCAGATCACTTCAAATCTATAGCGAAAACGGTCAATCGTGAAAATTATCGCTGTACGCAGAGTTTATATGAAGTTTCATTTTCTCTAAAACTTCAATTACAACATCGAATTTAGTTTTCAAGACAGAAAACGAGTTATCCATTTAACCCCGATTATTGTGAACTTGAAAAACTTATTATCTCGCATTCCCAGATTGACGCTTTTTTGCTCAATCTCCGTTACTCACGCGTGATGTAAATTGCACACCAATTCTGGCAATATCAATACCAAATTACTAAATAAAAAAATTATGTTTAACTTGAATAAAACTATTAAAGCTTAAGCTTAAACATTTAAGTAATAAAACACTTAACAATGAATCTCTACTTGTTATCATTCTAAGAATATTTAGATTTTAATGCTTCTAAAATCCTGAAAGTAGCGACGTACATAAGAATAAAATTATGTGCGAGTTTTAATAAATTTAAATTGGATTGAAAACTAGTTTATTTAATTATGTGTGAAAAATTCATCACTCTTTTGTCTGCATTCATTTTATATATTTGTATTTTTCTTTTTGTACTTTTTTATTTATTTCGTTGGGCAAAACTAAATAAATGCGCTTTAAAATGCATTTACGCTTCAAAACAAATATTAACAAATAAAACATAAAAAATAAAATAAAATTTCTTGTGTCTGTCTTAACACTGATGTAGTTTTGTCAACATGCACCGGGACACCATGTAAGTTACCATTTATGCGGTAGAATTTTTGTTACCAAAATGAATGAGTTTCTTGAATGACACTTTAACCCTCACCCCCATATCTAACATAACTTTTCTTTTTTGAGTTGTAGAAAAATATTTTATTAGTATTTTACATATTTTTTCAACTAATTGCGTTTTATTACTCGTACTCACTTTATTTTTATATGAAAAATTTATTAGCATTTAATTCTGCCTTTTAAATTAAGCATTTTTATGAGATTTTATTTGATTACCAAGACAAATTTGTTATGGCATATGGACAAATCCTGCTTGAAGAACGCTACATTCTCGTACGCGTTTTCAAATTAATATATACACATTTTTTGGTCTCTCAAAAGAAGTACCTTCAACTTATGCAAGGTGTTTAGTGGGATATGCGTAAGTGTACTTTCAAATCGCAAAAAATTTTGTGCCGCACGCTACAAAAAACGGAAGTAACTTTGAAAGTTACAGTGTGTTTTCGAAATTTTTAACGAATTTTGCATAACAAAGCACAGTAAATCTAGTTCCTAAAAGAAAGATGAATATAAGAGAATTCTAAAATAATTTATTTACAGCAAAAAAATTTTTTAGTTTTTTATCAAAAGACATGAAATCTTTGTGACGCACGTTACATTTTTTCTATTCTACTTTCTATTCTGAAATTTCATAGCTAATTTAATGTTTCCAAAATAGTAAAGACATGTGGCTTTCGATCGGGCCATCTACATTAACACTAAAGTATTGATATGAATACCTAAAACTTTTTAATTTCTGGTATGAAATTAGAAGAGGCAGAGTAGGATTTGGTAATAATTTGTGCATTAAAGATCATCGAAATTCATTTATTTTATTTATAAAATTATACATATATCTAGTTTAATATTCCTTTAAAAAAATATAAAAAATAAGTTGGATAAATTTAAAAAAATTTTGGTAGGTGGACTTTTTCGGGGACTTGCCCATATGCCAATTGCTCTGGCATTTGCTACTTTTTAATTATTTCGTTAAAAAAGCAATTTTAGATCTACTTTGCCATAAAATTACGTTTTATAGTATTATTTTTGATCGAAAACAAACACAAAGTGGCCATCATTTGAACAGCAAATATTTGTTGTTTATTTGTTGTATGAAATTTGCTAACCAAAAATATAAAATTTCGAAAATTCGACAATATTATGTCATTGTCGATAATTTGATCGCAGCACGATAATGCTTTTTTAATTTCCTGATAAGTTTTTCTTTGATTTCGAAGACCTTTAATTCATTTTCGTGTTCTCCGGTACAGTGGGTTGGGCCCTACTTTTAAAATAACGCAATTTTTTGGAACATAACTATTAGAAAACTCCTCACATCACTTAACTATATTTGCATTTCAATTTCTTAAACGATTTTAAGGCTTTTGAACTCAGTCATTTTCTAAAAACTTGTAACACTCCTATTTTTTTATCAATGAGCTCCAAAGGAAAATATTAAAATTACTGAATTGAAAAATTACCGCAAGAGTTTTTATGATCATTTGTTTTTTTACAATTTTAATACCACATTGCATGAAAGTTTCCAAAGTAACAAATTAAACAGATAGTTCCACTCCTATTATTTTGAACACAGCTGTACGTATCTTTGATGATTAACAGACAAAAGATATATACAAAGTTCGGCGAAAATTTTACCGAATGTCGAAAATTAACCGAACCGAACTCTAACGCCGATCCTCTGAGGCTTCGGTATGACACTAAAAATTATATATTTTTTCAATATATAATTTTTAGAACTTTTTTTAAATATTATTCTTTAAATTAAGCTTGAGGTCACTTTTTTATAAAAATTATCCAAATTTATTTTATCTCGATATTTTGTTACCCTTTGATTAACTTCTTCAGGAGAAAAAAAATCAATAAACAATTTAAATAACAAAAATTAACTAATTATTAGTCAACAATTTCATGTTACGCTTTGGTTTAAAAATTGTTTGTCAATTGAAAAATTTGTTTGAAAAATTTATTTTTGAAAAAATGAGGAAATGAACTAATTTTTAAAATTTGAAAACATTAATATTGTATTATTTCATTATATATTTAGTCTTTTAGCGTTGAATATTAAATGTCTATAATTCTGTGCTACACTAAGTATCAGTTCTAAAGTTAATTCTTAAATCTGACGGTACATTAATTATCTATAACAGCTCTAACATATAACGACGTTTATACTTATTTTCTGAGTTCAAAATAGATGCATTATTAAAATCCGGATAGTGATCTGAATTACAGCAATGTAATGGTGTAATGCTGTTTTTTGTGATGATGTATAGTTTCTGTATTTTAGGTTAGATTTATGTCCTGCTAATCAAGTTTTAAGTTAATTTTTTGTTGTGCCTATATAAACTTTATCACAGTTTTCATTATCATTACCCTTACATGGTATTTTATAAACAACATTAAATTTATCTGATTTCTGTCTTTTGTCTCACTAAATATTTACCGAAAGTATTATAATGTCTTATGTGCCATCCTATATTTATTAGTATTAAAAATATCTGACTTTGCTAATCTTTCCGAAATAAAGGGAATATATGTCAGAGATTTGTAAGTTTTTGGTTCAATACTGTCATTTTCTAATTTATTTATATTCTGTCTCCTATACTGTCCAATCAAATTATATACTAGTCCAATAGGAAAATCATTATTTACTAAAATATCCTTTATAATCTTGCTATTCCTGCTGTTGAATCTTACATCACTAGTAGTCAGTACTCGCCGTATTAATAATTATTCTGTTTAGATGTTTCGAATAATAATTAATAATCCTCCCTGATGCTGTCGGTTTCTGATACCAATCAATTAATAAACGATTACCATTCCTAATTACCAATGTGTCTAAATAGGGAAGTATATTATCCCTTTCTCTTTTAATAGTGAATTTTATGTCAGAATGGAATGAGTTAAAAGATGTTAACATATTTTCTATCTGACAACCCGAAATAACACAAAATATGTCATCAGCATATGTAGTTAATTTTCGGTTTAACAGATAAACTATCCATACATCTATCTAATAATTCTTCGAGATAAAATAAATTTGGATGATTTGTATAAAAAAAGTGACCTCAAGCTTAATTTAAAGAATAATATAAGTACTAAAAATTATATGAACTTAAAATTATTGTTGGAAAAAAATATATTGCATTGATTTTCTTGACTACGTCCTTATTTTCATTATAAGCATGCTTTAATTTTTGAATCATGATGTTTTGATGTAACGTTAGGTGAAATGCAAAATCATGTAACTTTTTCAAATTTTACAAGAGAAAGAAAAAACTAATAAATAAAATAGTTAAAGGGACTGAAGTAAAGTCTTTTTATTTTCATCTATAAATTTGGCCGTTTCTTATGAAAGAAGTTTAAACATTTTTAGGGACGTAAGCTTTGATGCAATACACAGCAGTTAAGAATCGCGATTTCGAATTTTTCGTTATTTACGCGGTTTTGCATATCAGCTAACGATAAGTAGTTGTTAAATGATGTAAAAAAATTTAGCTGATTTTTATGTTTTATGTTTGATGTTCAGTAGATTTATAGATAATATTTGCAATTTCCTTAAATACTAAACATAAATCCATCAATTATTTTATAATCTTATTAAATAAAAATTTTAATTTTTAAAAACTGCAATCCCGATACTTTAGGAATCCAAAGAAGCTTGCAAGGTAATTTTTATTTTAAATTTAAAAACAAAATATTGAATTGATTGAACTTATGTATATTGATACCTTTTTCCGATTTAAGTCTTTCGAAAAGGTGCTCGTTCAAAATATACAATTTGGTTTGTCTCCACCATTAACTAAGGCCTTGGGTGTCATACCCAGATGGCGCTTGTTGCAAGCTGCTCTGCCACATGTTATGCATTGTGTGGCAGCGTTAATGCACAACCGTGTTAAGGATATGCAGCCTATTGGCCAGGTCGAAACTAAATTGTTATATACAATGCAGTGGATTATATTATATGCGGCCGAAGAATGTGCCGATGATGATGGTCGTGATGAGTTAATGGTCGATGAGGAATCCAAGGGAAAATCTATTGATCAATATTTATTTTCTGTACCCACAATAACTGTGAGTCAATCAAAAATATGTCATTCATAAAGGTTTTTTTATAATGGAAGTTATTTATTTGTCTTATTTAAGTTATTTGTCTACTTGTTTGCCCCAATAATACACCATTTGAAAGAATCGGATTTTCAAAATTTCCGTTTAGAAAATGGTATAAAATTGTGGCAAGGAATGTGGGATAATAGAGCACCAGGAGCACCATGTTTTACAGCTCCTGTGAAACCCAAGGCCCGAAACTTATTGTGTGCACCTACTCCAAAAGGGTCAACAGATGTATTTTCAGGGCGTAAGTTGTGGAATTAAGAATTTAAATAATTACACTTAAATGATATTTTTTTTACATTTTCAGGCAAACAATCCCTCAGCATTGATGCCATGTCTCCCAAGGCTGATTCACCACAAAGTGGCATTTCTGATCACACTACGCGGCAAGATGAGGAGGTATGTCTGTTGGAAGTTTGTTTTCTACAAAGCTTTTTATATATTAATATTTTAAATCGTATTTGGTGTTTTTTCATAAGTGTTGTTTTTATGATTATTTTTATCCTTATAAATGTTTTAGAGTTCTTGGGTTTCATCGCCCAAGGAATTTGCCTTTCCCGAAACCATACCCGAAGAAGCTTCCAGTGTTGAAGATGAACGTGTTGTTATTTTTCGTTTACCTTCTGCTTCCCATTTAATGGATAATTCATTTTTTACTGTAATTTTTTGCAATAATAATTTCTTAGTTTTGTGCATTTGAATTGACAGCATATCCTTTTGTAACGGTTTCTAATAGGCTGATGCCAGTCTATTGACACAACAATATCCTCAAAGTAGACGTGGAAGTCATCAATCGATCCACTCAAGAGACAAAGATAAGCCTTCAACAAAATTTGAGTTTGAACAACAGGAACTAATGAGAGGGGCTTCGATGAAAGAAAAACGTAGCGCCTCAATGGAAAGGGAAACCGATTCAAATAGATCGGAAAGTGTTAAGGCCGATGTATCTGCAGCCACGTTTCTTGATGTAGCCGTTATGCGCTGTCTATTTATATCACATTGGCAGGAAGAGGGAATATTTTGGAGTTTACAATATTTGTATAATAGGTACGTTAGTAATTAAGAGTTTTTAATAGGCAAAACAAGTTTGTCTGTTTTATTTTTTTTTAATATTTCGTCTACACTATATAAAAATAGCAAATATTACATAAATTTCTTTAATTATTTCTTATAAATCCCAAAAATGATTTTGGGAATTTCGTTAATGAATTGAATTTTTAATTTAATAGGTTACAAAGTAACGAGTGTTAGTTATTTATGTCATTGTTTTTCTGTTTGTATTAAGGACTCACTGGTAATGAATAAAATAAGTTCATATTTATTTTATTATCGACAAATAGTTGCTTGACTGCTATTTTCTTATTAATAAAATAGCTATTTCAACAAAAATGTTTTTCTTTCTTGTGTTTATACAGAAAATGAGTTTTTATAGCTTAAAATATAAGCTGGCAATGGCGGCTTCGACAGTAGAGGGACGGAAGTTTGTACAAAAACTGAGTCAAATATTTTTAAAACTTATCGAACAAAATAAAGTAATTACGACTAGAGCATTTAATTCGGCAGGAGTGTTTCAGCCAAAAAGCTGGCCCAAATTATTAAGCGTGTTTTTTGAATTGAAAGATTGAGTTTTTTGATACTCGTAGTTTTAGGTGTAATTTGATATAAAAAATCTAGTGGCAGATCTTTTTCTGTTCTTACGCCAAAACCACAGCAAACTCAGAGCTACATATCGGCCAGCTTTTTGGCACAAATATTCCTCTGTGGGCCGGTTTGGCGATTTTTTCAATGAAAATAATAAATAATAGATATAAAGTTTTATTTTATAAAAATTATCAGGGTACATCAAACGATTAAGTGTAATAATATGAAAAACTCTTCATTGCATGCTTGTTTAAATATTAATGAAGTTTCAAAGATTAATAATAATCTGCCCAAATGGATGACTCATGTGCTGCTGGGGCAGTGTTCTCAGTTTTGGGGAGTTGCGCCCAAATAGAGGATTTTATTTTGAGATTGGGGATACACATTTTAGGGATTTGTTTTTGGGAAAAAGCATTTTTTTTGCTGGAGATTTTCGGGGTTAATATATTATAATAAAACTTGTTATTTAGTTTTCTTTTTTTTTTGTATTCAAATTCATGTATTGACAAATCACATTTTTCTCCATGATGTGGTAAAACTGGAAAAATCTTAATACATAAAAATTTATGTGTGACAAGATTGAAACATTCTGTTGTTAATTGTTGTGAAAGTGAACTAAGTACCCAAAAGAAACGCTTGTATTGAACAAGTCTTCTACAATGAATACATCAAAATCCAAAATTCACAACAGAATGCAGTACTCATACATTAGAAGCTCTTCTTAGAATAAATACACTTTAAAAATAATTCACTTTGCTGTGCCGAATTTATTTCATTTTCGCAAATGCTAACACTTTTTAATACAACCAACATGTACAACAAAATTGCATTGGCTGATGAATCAAAAGACTTTGATTCTGAGGTTTTTGAAATGATAAACATTGATACATATATATTTAGATATTTAGAGCTCAAAGAACAAGCTACTTTTAAATGGATTTAATTATATTTCCTTTGACATAAAATTATTTAATTTGGGATTATCATTATTTCGATCTTTTGATTAGTATTTTTAATAAGAACTTAAAAGTTTAAGTTCCAATTTATAAATTAACAAATAACAAAAAGCTTGATTTTATTCAATATTTTGCAAATTTTGTTAAGAAAAAAAATTTATATTTTTAAAATTTTTTTTTACAAATGAGTGGCAAATATTCCTGAAGAATATGTCATTGTGACTGCGAAATATAGAATTTGATAAAGCTTTCTGTAAATTGAGCCTCAGGCTTTAAAACTCTTATTACAAATCTGTGAGGATTTTTCGGGATAAAAATTAGCTATTTTGGGGAAGGTATAAAAGAAAAGTGGGAACCCAGTGCTGGGGTGTCTTGCGGCACCGTAAATGAGAACATATTTCCAATGGATACACGGTAAATGAATACCTTTTTCTACTTTGTGTGCCAACCGATTTTCTTCATTCTTTTACCAAATGGAAAAAATTGTTCAGTTTTAATGGCCGGACTATATATCATTTAAATCGGTTCAGTATTAAAGGAATAAAAGGCTGCTAAAGTTGACACCACTACAAATGCTAAAAATACAAACGTAATTTAAGTATTTATATTTATACTTATATATTAATAAGATTTTTTTCTCTTCAAATGATTGAAGTTTAAAAATAAAAATAAATCAGAATTGAAAGAGATGAGAATTAAATATGTTCATTACAGTTTTGTTTACGTAAATGGTTAATATTTAATTACTAGAATATGGTCGATTTTTAATTCTCTGATGTAGTCTAATTGTACTCGAACCTCAAGCCCACCACAAAACTTTTATGGCAAAGTAGAGGGTGTCCGGCGGGAAGGTATAATACTTTGTTTGTTTATAATTTTTGATTAAATGAAAGAGAATGGATCTTATATTGATAAATATTTTATTAATGTCGGCAATTATGTATGGAATACAATATTAGATAAATGTCCGCCTCTGTTAGCATCACAAATGCGAGCTCATTTGAGCTCATTTTTCATTACATTCTCACACATTTCACGCGTGATTTCATCACGAAAATTTTGTTTGAGTTGCTCAAGCGTTTCTGGTTTGTTTGCATAAACCTTACTTTTCAGATATCCCCACAAAAAGTCCGGAGCAGTCAAATCAGGCGACCGTGGAGGTCAATCAACATCAGCATTTCTTGAAATAAATTGTTGTGGAAAGAGGTCTCGCAGTAATTCCATTGTAATCCTGGCTGTATGCGATGTGGCACCGTGTTGTTGATACAACATGTTAATCAAGCCCATCGCATGCAGTTGTGGCGTCAAAAAGTTTTCAATCATATCACGATTCGCTCACCATTCACAGTCACCGTTACGCTGTTTCCATTTTCAAAGAAGTAAGGTCCAATGATTATTCCTGACCAAATTGCACACCAGACTGTCACTTTTAATAGATGCAAATCGCCTACAGACCCTCTTTCTTCGAAATCATTCACTACGCTATAAATAGTGCGTTTTGTTGGCACGTTGTTTCTCCCAAAAATTTCACGTAACTTTCTCATCGTCACACTAATCGATGATTGATTTTGATTACATGTTTTAACGATTAAAACACGTTGGTTTATCGAATATTTTTCCATAATAAATTTGCCACGTATCTACTTCACGACTGTCAAATATGAACTGTCAAGACAAATGTTTACAAAAATGGCGGCAAAACCAAGTAGTGTACCTTCCCAGCGGACACCCTGTATAAGTTAAAATGTAAATAAACTTTTAAAGTTCATTAAAACATACATAGTACATTCACTACTTCAACTTTATTATTTTAACTCATTACGGTAGCAAGGAGTTGTCATTGCCGGCAAGATTTTACCACTTTAGATTTCAAATAAAAATATCAACATTTTGAAGTTATTGACTGCATAAAACACATTAAAAAGTGAATATACGCTTGGAGTATTAACACTTTCTTTTTATATAAGGCACTACAAAGCAACAAAAAAACCTTAAAGCTTTATTACTCAGAATCTCCTTTTTTGTTTTCAGCCCCTCAATTATAGTCAAATGTCTATACCCCAATCTTTATTCACTAAAAGATTTTTAATTCACTTGAAATTGAATTTCCAGATTAAGTGAAATTGGTGAAGAATCGTCGATAACAATAAATCAGCCAAGAAAACGTTCTAATTCGTTGCCCATACCACAGATTGAAATATCTTTATACCAAGGACCTGGCAGCAATAATCGCGACAGTCCTAGCAGTTCTATAAACAAAGATTACATAGAAATACCAGAACCATCCATAACAGCCTGTTTAGTAGGTAAGTACGAGTGCAACAAAAACTTCATATTTTTAGTAATCTTTTAACTTTTCAGAGGAAGCCAGTCCTACAGCCGAAAGACGTGGCAGCGAAAAGAAGAAAAGAGTAAAAATGTCGGACTTGCGGGCCTTTGTTGAGACGAAAATGTTTTCGAAATCGGAAAAAAATTTGGAAAAAGTAGGGCTAGATACGGTTTCAGCTAATGGCAAGAGACCGCTGCAACATGCAGTAAGATAGTTTTTCGAAAATAAAACGCCTAATTGTTGTTGTTCATCACACTTGAATTGTTCCCTTACACAATAACATATTGAAGAAACAAATTTTCACCTTCAAAAAAAAATCAAATTAAACAAACAAATATTATCATCCATAACCACAATATCAAGGGGACTACTCTGTAATCGGATTCGAAAAGAATAGTTTTCTTTATCGTAATCTGTTAATGTAATTTACATTGCAGTTCGAAAACATTTTCTTTCGTTGCGGATTGTAGAGCAACCCCCAGTATTGAAAGAAATGAATCATGTCATTTTACTTGTAAAAGTTGCATATGTTTCTTGTTCAGTGTTTTATATAAATTTAATATTAAATGTTAGATGTTTTATTTTTATGAGTGGTGTTCGATTATAGAAGAAAGCGCTTTTTCACTGCTTCAAGTTACATCAAACTTGAAAATTTGTAAAAGCTCTTGAGTCTCAAATGAATACCTCTTCTTGTACCAATTCCTTGATTTTTATTTTTATTTAAATGATTCTGTTACAACCAGGAAATTCATCGCAGTTTGGATACTGGTGAAAAGAAATTATCACGTTCTGCTTCTATGATCACACGAGAACCACCAAGTAATTTAATTAAAGGCAAATCTATGCCAAGCTTAAGGTAAGAATATTTTATTTTTTATATTATCCTTTCTTCAGTAAAACACAATACAAATATAGTTTTAAAACACACATCCGCCAAAAACTACGAAACTATTTTTTTCCCGGATGCTTCCTAGTCGAAATTTACCTTTATTAAAAATCATTTCGATTGAAAATCTATAGCAGTGATTTCAGAATTTGTTATCAGCAACAACATTTATATACTCGTAACATACGACCAGTGATGTCACGAATAGGGAATTTTCCCTTTTTGTAGGGAATTCATTGGAAAATTTCAAGGGAAGGGAAAAAGGGTCAGATTTCTCATTTTATGGAAAATGTAGGGAATTTTTAAAACTTTGCTTTTCTTCCTTTTATATTGCGGTATACTCGTAATTGAGTAAAACATCCCACAAAAGTAATAACAAAAGTATTACGCGAGGTATTTCATACAGATAGAAAAAATCTTTTGATAATAATATATAGAGACAACGAAAAGCAAAGAAATGTCTGATTTTCTTGGGAATAGAATTTGTATGAAAAATAAAAACAAACTTGAAAATTTTTAATTTTTTTGGGTTTTTTAAAATAAACATATTTGAAATAATCAAATGCGCTCTTACATATAAATAAACAAAAAAACTTTTATTTTTTCTTGGATAAAATTTTATTAAGAATTCAGAATTCAGATTTTGATTGTCTTCTAAGATCTCCGGTAAAAGAATTCCCTTAAAGATTAAATAATTTTTGAAGAAATGTAATTAGTAGCCGGTTGAGGACTATGATGGCACAAAGGCAGAGATATTGGAGGTTGTTAAAATTACAAATTTTTTTTATTTTTTTATTATTTAATTTTTTGCCTGGCGATATAAATTTACAAAATTTCAAAGCCTTCTTCCTGTTCTTTTTCATAAAATCAATGAATTTTTAGAGTAGGAAAAAATGTAGGGAACTTTTTTTTTGTGTGTAGGGAAAAAGGGGAAATTTTTCCGAGACATGTAGGGATTTTGTAAAATTTCTGCTGGCATCACTGCATACGACTAATGAAGAAAGTTGTGAGTGAAATTGATTAGATCTCATCTATCAGGCGTGTTGCAGAGTACCTAATTTTGTTCTTATTCAGAATACATATATGCGTAATGCTTCCTTGCATCAGCTTTAATAATATTTTGAGCATTCCATTTCTCAATGGAGAACCAAAACAACTGAAAAATATCCAGAATAAAGGAATGTTATGTAACTCAAGAGCTGTCAAAGCAGGTGATTTCCAAAAATGAATAGGAGTTAAATTACTGCTTTATAAATCGCTAGATTTATAGCATTAGAAATTCGAATAAATTAATCTATTTTAAATGTCAAAAACTTAAAAATGCTACAATAAATGCAGAATTAGTTTGTACGTTCTGTTCCGTTACGGATCAGCTGTTTTGTTTCTGTTCAATTGAAAAACTGTATGTGGGTTTTTGTAGCTTTTTCGTTCTGTTCTGTTGCGGACTATTCTGTAGAAAATAGAATACATCGTTAAGTGACAGCCAAAAGTTTCTATGTTTAGTTTTTTTCGTGGTGTTAAATATTAGAAATTTTGCATTGAAAGTCAGAAAATTTTATTTTAATTAAAATTTTTAAAGATTTATATATTTTTGACAAATAAAAAACATTTTGCAAACATTTACAAAACTCATTCCTATAATTACATCGTTCTTATCCGTGAGTTCAGACACAGAACAAGTAAGAAATAATCATTACAGAAAAGAACGGCACAGAACGGCAACGAAAAATAAAATATAATGAGGCCTTATATCAGTTATAAATAGAATATATTTTTGGAAATTATTTGATTTGAAATCAACGTGATTTCAGAACGAGTCTGTATTTCTGCGAATGCATTATGTGTAACTATATTTTCAGAGTTATCCTAAAGAAATGATTGGGTAACGTCATTCGTATCAACTGTATGTAATTTAATTGCTCAGAATTACTTTGGTGGCTTGAACTTGGTAATTCAAATTAATGACTTTTTAAATTTTTTTTTATTTAAAAAACGCGTATGGAAAGGCTAAGTAATTAACTAACCACCCCAGTATTTCCTGCCTTTTAGAAGCGAATCAGATTGATTGAAAAAATTTTATTCTTAAGCACCCCATACACTTTATTCAATTGGCAACTTAATCGGTTGTTGTCCAAATCATGGCGTGTATGGCTCTGTCAATTGATTAGTTTGGCAGTTGCTGAATTGGTTGAAGAAAAATCAAAAGATTTTGATTTTTGCTAGTAAATCATTCAATTCGATTGAGCTGTGTGTGTTCGAGTCTCTTGATCAGCTGCCAAAATTTATGTATGTAGTTTTCTTTTGCAAAGAAAAAGTTAAGTATTTCTTTAACTTCATTGAATTTTAAATAAAAAATATAAAAATTACATTGATGGCAAGCATGGATGCTTGGAGAAAAATTTTCCCATTGCTCGGAGAAAATCCAGCACTTTGAAAAATAAAAAAATTCTTCGTCGATTTTCTTTTTTTCATTATCAATGCATTCTGCAATAACCATTACTGCAATAATTTTTTTTTCAGCCATTGCAATAGAAGCTTGTAATTGTAAAAAACATATAAATTTGACAATTAAGTGACAATTAAGACTAAATTGACAATTGAATTGAAACGTGTATGGGGTGCTTTAATAGAGAATTTGAAAACAAATCTGACATGAAAATAAATTATTGATTATTTCAAAAATTTTTGTTTATTGTTCACATTTAAATTGGGAGAATATCTCTAATAATAAATATTTAGTAAATTTTAATTTAAATTTTCTTTTGCAACAATTTCTAAGCCTAATTAAGAAATAATAATAAAGCAATAGAAACCTGTCAGTCTACTCCATAATTCGAACACTTTTCTTTTCCAATCAAATTACAAAGAAACCTCCCCCTAGTTTTACTATTTTTAATATTTTTGCAAACAAATTTAACTTTTTATATTAATAAATTTTTATTTTATTTTTTATTTTTATACTTTGAAAATGAAGTAATTTGCTTTGCTAAACGAAATAAAAATATTTGGATTTTACTTGCTGCAATTGCGCGAGAACGATATGCTTTTTTGCATTTAATTTCCAATTAATCGTCTTCAAAAGTCACAGAGCATAATCGATCAGAAAATAATCGGGGTTAGCTTTAAAAACCGATCTTTAATATATAAATGTCCTAAACTTTCTTAATATAAAATTGACAATAAAAAGTATATCTTTGAACAATTTTCAAAATGCTTGATATTATTTGTATTAGTGGATTCGTGATATAATCATATCAAAAAAAATTCGAAGATTAAAAAAATTAACATGTAAAATTCCACAAAACCTTTTCTCAGCCAACGTTTCTGAGAATCCTTTCCTCACAAAATTTACACTTTACACTAACAGAAGCTGTAAAAACTAAAATTAGATTTCCATTTTTAAAACTACGCTATTTCTTTTCGCATTTTTCTTACTATATTGTTACAAAAAAATACCAGCTGTCTACTTGATAGCGGGTGAGTTGTGTTCTTCCAGTTTCTAAATTTTCAAATTATACAGCATTTATAAATTTTATTACTACAACTAACCGAACACTTTAATGTAAATAAATACAAACTAAAACACAAAAGGTGAACAGTAAAATAGCTTTATGAACAGGGTACATGTAAACCAGGTACAGCCATTATTACAGCTGATCATTTATACTGCGTTTCTTTACTATCAAACTTCATATAAAAAAAAGAGATAAATACATGTTTCTGTGTATTACGTTTGTTTTAACAGTAAGAAAACGCAAATGTGCTTGTTGTACAGAAAGGATTACCTTGTTTAACTTGCCTTGGTACCACAAAATAAGAAAACTAAATTTTACTGTCCATCAATTAAAACAAGTAGTTTATGCAATGAAAACTATATAAATACATATATGTACATATATATCATAACTAAACATATTTATATATTAAAATTATCTAACTTCTTATTTAATCAAACTATCGCTTTCATGTTTGCATATCCTGTATTATGCTTTTTACTTTCTCTTCCAACTACAAACATACTAAAAAGAATAATCACTCGCTTTTCCGTATCCTTATAATTAAAGCTTAATAATAGCAGTTTAAAACATCATTGTGCACCATCATGTCATTTTTAACTAACTTGTTTTTGTCTATATTCCCTTTACGGAATATTGAAATATTAAAGATTTTACAGATATGTAGAACCACCCAAAGTGATGAGATCGTCACAATCGTCTGGTCACAGAACAACGTTTTATCCCAGAAATCCTATAATAACAGTTACGGAGCATACACCAACACCCTCACCAGACTATTTAAAAAGACAGGTAAGCATAAAAATCGGAACTTAAGGAAAGCCTATACATTAGAATGGGCCTTTGTGGTTGAAGAAAAAAAAACATTTAAATTCCCGGTCTCACGCCCTATAAACTAATAAATGTATAGTGGTGGACATTAATTTAGAACACTTCATATACTGTCGTTCGTAAATCATAATGTGTTCTATATGAGAAAAACATTTGTTTTGTTGTAAATTCCCCAAGTTCTTATCAAAGAAAGTTTCTCTCTTTGGAAACGCTTCTAAGAGTAGGATACGTTTAAAAGAAATGCTTTCTTTAATATGCACTTATTTACGAAGTTCTTCTTATTTTATAACATACAGATCAAAATAAAAAGATGCCTTGAGAGAAAACATCGTTCGCTATTTTTTTTGTGTACCACAGAGTGTTCCAATAAGACTATTATTTTTCAATATTTTCCAAATGACTCATCTTGTAAACACATACTTGTCAAGTAAAAAATACGCCATTAATAAAAATGGAACGATATACACTCCAAAAATGGTGAAAATTTCGCGGTCACAGTTCACAAAACTAAATCATTTTCGGCCAGCAATTGTGAAACTGTTGGACAAATTCGAGCAATTGGAACAAGTCAGTGATATGAAGAATAGAAGTCATGCATGCCGCTCAAGCACAGCCGAGAATATTGCCGTTGTAGCCTAGAATGCTCAGGAAAATCTAGATTTCTCCATTTCTCCCCGATCTTTAGAATTGGGCATTGCAAAAATGACATTATACCGACTTAGGTCTTAAGGCTTTTAAAAACTCACGCCTAGCGACCATCAACAACGTTGTGTCTTTGCTCAATGGGTCCTCGAAATGCATGAACCGGATCCGTAATTTCATTTTTAGTGAAGGAGTTCATTTTCAACGCAGAGGCTACGTTAACAAGCAGAATTGCCCGATTGGGGGCTCGGAAAACCCAAGAATTGTTGTTAAAAAGCCCCCCAACAATCGTCAACGTGTGACTGTGAGGTGCGGTTTTTGGTCTCACGGAGTCATTTGATCTATCGCCATCGAACGATGATTAATGTTTTTGTGTGGCCGGATAACATCGGTCTTTTGCGTACAAAGTTGCCTGACCGTGTGATTTTTCGAAGAGGCGATCACAATTGGCCACCGAGGACTTATGATTTAAAATCCTTAGAATTTATTCTTTGTGACTAAGTGAGAGATAAGGTCTATACCATTGGCGCACAATCAATTCAAGAGCTCAAAGATGGAATTCGTAAAGTTATCGAGAACATGGTGAGAGAAAATTTCATGAAAAGAATATGGTCCTGCAAGCGCAGCCGTGACGCGGTCATTTGACTGATATTCTTTTCCATTTTGCATTATCTTTACAATTAAATAAACATCTGTAAATATCGCTTAAAAATAATCGTTTTTTACAGATCAAAATGAAACCTAATATTGAAATACCCTATTACAGCAAAAAAGAAAAAATTGAGACAATACTAATTTTTAGGCAAACATTTCGAGATCTGTCGATCTCTGTAAGCACCTTGTAGCGTATTGTGTTACACATGCACGATTTTTAGCATATGGAACACAATAGGCTGCGAAGCTTGTCACTAAAGTGCTATCGAGCGCAAGGCCGATGTCCCATATTTAGAAAACTATAAAAGATGATAGCAAACTGATTACACAGATCGACAGATCTCGTGATAATTGCTTAAAAATCTTTCTTATCTCAATTTCTTTTATTTTGCGATATAGGATACAATAATTTACGAACGACTGTATGATGAATTCAATTTAAGCAAAGTTCCATTTGTATTTTTGGTTTCGCTTTTTATTCTATGTTTGAATTATTAATTGCAAGCAATAAATGATCTGGCCTGGGCGCTAATTTAGCACATTTTACGAATTTTAATATTTCTGTTTTTTAAATCTTGAATAAGCAATTTTTAAAAATGCTTTATTTTAAACGTTTAAATAAAAAATAAATAAATATTATAAATACATGTTGAAGAGCCGTTTAAAACCTTAAATGGAATTCAAAGCGAATTTTTTAACAAAATTTGGTACTGGCATCTCCTCATGAGCAATTACAAGAACATTAAATGAAAGAAGTTTGCGTAGCTGTATTACACCACAAAAGTTACTCTTGTGAAAGAAGACATTGAAGTCCCGAATTTCATTTGCCCGTGAACATGAACTTTCCTGGAAAAATATCTTATGGAATGGCAAGTCGAAAATATGTTTGGTTTCGTTCTCCAAACATGCAGAACAGCCCATTCAAGGCTGTGAGGCACGGTGGTGGAAATTTTATAGTTTGAGCGGCGTTCTATGGGCACGGTTATACGCGAATGGATCAGCATGTTTCCATAAGTATACTTATGAACACTTTCATTTCATATGCCGGTGAAAACATGCCACTTAGATGGCACTTGATAACGACCCAAACATACTTCATGCATATTGAACTGTTGCTTAGAATAAAATAATATCGCCGTATTAATCACCAGAATTCAATCCTATAGAGAACCTATGGAATGATATAGAGCAACATATTACAGCTGTAATCGACGTAATGTGCGATGTGTTTCATTGTTTTATCGTTACTACAATGGAATGGGCTTTAATGAAATCAGGGAACTTGTTCCCGAAACACCCACATTTTTCCAAACAACACGTTCTTCGTTAAGAACGCATCCATATGCGGTTAATATGCCAGTGGATCGCACTACGCATTACAGAGAAAATTAGTTCTTTTGCCGAACAGTTCGTATGTGGAATAAACTTCCTAGAGAGATCTTTCCTATTACTTTCAATGTGGGAAGGTTCAAATCGAACGGCCACAAACACTACTCCCTTTATCCTCCTTTTGTTTTTTTTTTTCTTTTTTTCTTGATGGAAACGATTTTTTGTGCTAAATTGATTTGTCAGCCTGTGCATTAAAGTAAAACAAAAATATTGCAACAACTCAAATTGAAGCAAATTAATAGCACGTATTTCTTGAATATCAAATGATTTAGGACGTAGGAATGATTAAAGTTATAAATATATAAAAATATTTTAGCCAAGAAAACACCACTGCATGTACACCAAATTTTAAATCGATTGAAAAGAAATTGATATGACTAAAAGCGATCAAAAATCTAATTTATTAGTATTATTTTGCCAAACATGGATTTTGAGCTTTGAAAAATACTTTTAGAAATGGCTACACGCAGTGTTGCCGTCAAGTCTTGAGCTATTTAGACAATTTCAAGTCTTCAGCTTGTGGTTCGGTTTGTCTTGATTTTAAGCTTTTCAGAAACGCTAAAAGCTGTAAAATTTTAACAAGTTACGTCTAAAATTAATTATTATTATGATTGAAGAATACAAATTGTTTTTTTTTTGCAAAATTTAGGTCGATTTGAATCCGCTTTAAAATTTGTTCAATCGATTTAAAAACTCGCATATTGAGACCGATAACCAGAAAATTTTTTTCAAGGCCAGCCTATTTTGCATACATATAAACATACATATAAACTGTTTTTTTTTCATCCAAGGGCTCCATCGACTCCCAATTGGATGCTTTAAGCAATGGCGGTAGTATTGGATTAGGCGGTAACGGTATTAATGGCAGTATGTCTGGTGTTCCCGGGACTAATAGTATTGGCTCACGCACACGTGGCCAAATGCTACGATCTCATACGGACTCTCACATTGATTACACCGGAGTCGACGAATCAGAAGCTCCTGGTTCATCATTTTATATTACAAGAGATGGTGGCATAGATTATGAAATTGTCTTATTGGCTGTTCTAAATGTATTTCAAAGAGACTTGACAGTGGTTTCACTAAGAGTTTTAGAAGCTGGCTTAAATATATGTGAGCTTTTGCTGGAAATGGCTGTATTGAAATTGGGAGAACATGCACATGAAATTTCTATGGGCATTATTAAAAGAGCTTTACAAGTACTGGGATGTGCAAATGGATGCAATGACGGTATGTATTTAAAACGAGATATTGAAAACTAACTATTTCTACTTAAAAATAAAATATATACATATAAAATATTTGGGGAATTCACAAGGTGGTTCTATAAGTCATATTGTCTTAATGTAATATTTTTCAATTGTTTTTGTTCGAAAAACATTTTTCAAATAGAATGATATGACGATGAAACACTGTTGTGAGTCCCTCAATTATATAAACATGGTTGCCGGTGCAATTTTGAATACAATTACTGGAATCTCTAAACTCAAAAATATGTATATTTTATCAAATTAGGTTCGAAATAATTGATGAAAATATAAATACAGTGGTATTCTGGTTTAGCTTATACTCAGTTTAACAAATTCGCGATATTTTTCTAAGGAAAAATAACAACTCAGGCAATCAATGCCTATTAATTAATTTGCTGTGATACCTTCTTTGTGAAGGGGATGGTGTGGAAAGGACCGATGGTGAAAGTGGGAGCTTAATTAATTAGTTTAAAACTCTGCTATTGCACGTTTTTACTTTTATATTCAAATAACGTATTGATAAAATTAAATATAAAGTGCACCGGATTTAACAAACTTTTCGATTTAACGAATTGGCTTGGAATGATTCTATCGTTGATCAAACCATACCACTGTATTTGAAAATATTAATAGCTGAGTTTAGTGTTCGACGCATGTAGTTTTGCAAAAATGCAAACGCAAAATATTTAAGATGTTCACGTTATATTTTTTTCGTCTTGTGTCTTTGCGAAATGTGGTAGTTATATTTTTTTGGGGTGAGTAACTTCTTCTATTTAGTTGCCACCAATGTATAATATAAATAAATATATGCAAACAGCGAGCTAAGTTTTTAGATTTTTTTCAAGTTGAAAAAAAAATATATGGACTTAGTTGCAAATTTCTGAAATAAATTTATGTGTTGAAATAGACCACATGAAAAAGCCGTAATATGAAATGTTAAAAATAAAAAAAGTTTTACTTTATTGCAAGGTTAAAATTTTGGACATGAATGCCTTTTTCCTTACAATCCAACAAAAAAAAATAACTACGTAAACTCAAAATGATATACGCCTTTTATTTTGCAACGGTGCGAATATGTGCTTTTTACTATTGTAAATAAAAGGCAAGAAATTTAGCATTTGCACCATTTGTAAGCAACATTGAGCTCTGCTATTGTTTGGTAGAAATATATAAAATAAACATTGAATTTGTACTTATATTTTTAGGCGTACGTGGTCCACCTGCTGACTTTCTAAGAAAACAGTGCCAAAAAATTCTCTCACGCCTTTTACGACATGCCAGTCAGCGCACAAAACGATATTTACATGAAATGGTGAAATCTGCTCCACTGCAAGAACTAGTCGACTTTTTCCATGCGTTTTGTACATTTTGTGTTGATCCAAGTTCTTTACTTTCGCCTCTAAGTAAGTTGTTAAAATTAATAGTTGTTTCTTTTTTGTCCAACAAAAAATTGTTATTAAAAAATAATAATAATAGAATTGTTTAAATAAGTTGAATCTTAGACAAGGCCTTAAATATAGGTGCACAACAATTTCCAACTGAATTCTTAATTGGTATTTTTAAATTCATTTTATAATAATCGTATAATCAAATATTTGAAACTCAAAAAATCTTGCATGTACAAAATTATTTTAAAATTTATGCTTTTCCGTAATAACTAACTAAAAAATATAGAAGAAAACCTCTAGTTTAAAATTAATTGCACTATTCAACAATGGGTGGATAAATTACCACGCCGATTAAAAGTACTGAGTTTATGTTTATAACCATCAAAACGTTTGGGGATGGTTCGTAGAATTTGTATGCAATCGTCAATTGAAAGTTGAGTTTATATTTAAAGTAATTTTATGTTACTAAAAATATAACTCAGCTAAAAATTAAAGGGTCTCCCTAACCAAACAAGTACGGAACCCACTGTGCGCGAGTCGGACTCGCACTTGGCTGATTTATTTAAATTTTTAATGGCGATTCTAAGCTTTCATTTAAAGTAACAGACCCAAACGCTTTAGGTTTTTTTTTCATACCCACTAACCAAGTACTTTCAATAGACGTGAGAAATATTTACCTCCAAGACTTGATTTGCTTCATGGTGTCACTAAAAAGCGAAAAATATTACGTTTGCATGTGTGCTTTAATGCTTCCAAATATTTTTTTGGTTGAAAATTTTTATAGATCACTGAATAAAATAAATAGCATGTAATTTTATTTAACTGCAAATGTTACTTTATAATTTTTCTAAAACTCTTTTGTTTTTTGATTTGTTTCGACCATCCTCTTTGTCACTGTCCGTTTACGCATCTGTTTGTTTTGACACCACCTTCACACACTATGTCCCTGTCTATTGTCTGTTTTGATAAAATTTTGAACCAAAATACCCCCAAAAAAAATATCAAACAAAACAATAAAACTAGCTCATAAGCGCACGAGTGCCTTTAAAAATCTTAACTCGGATATTGGCAATGGTGTATCATCATCAGGCGGACAAGGTGGTTATTCGACCAACTTTAGTGGAGGCTTAAGCGGTGGTCCAGAAGCTCAAGTGATAGCAGCTGTGTTCAAGCCGTTGGTTACACGTTTTGTGAATGCTTCCAAGGATTTAAAGACAGTGGAAAATGTGGCTTTATATGGAGATATACGACAGTTAGTTACATATGTGAAAGGAGCACATGGGGGACCATTCCGTTTGGTGGCTTTAAGTGGAATTTTGGCGGTCACACCGAGACCCCACAACAAAGGCCCAGCGGCACAGACAACTCGGGTAATAAGGTTTGTAACTGCGTTGAATATCCAGTTCTTGTTGATAAGAGGTCCCATATTCTTCCAAAATATTAGACATATTCCACAAGCTGAGGTAGCGCAAAGTATTCAAAATGATGATAATCGTTCACAAAGACGACTGCTATTGAAAAAACGCAGTACCTCATCTGCATGTGCTGTGGTGAGTTAATTGAGTACGAAACGCCTTATTTCATTATACATACATATTTTTTTCTCAATAGAGTCTACTGGAAACAGAACCTTGTGACGAACATTATAAAACCAGTCAGTCGCCGCTTAGTAATTTCCGTCGACGTACTGCCGGTGTACGACCTACTTTGACGCCCAGGCACAGCGAACGGCAGTTGCTATCTGACTCAACGTCTAGTTCTGAGCGAAATTCACTGGGACGCTTAAGTGGTTTAGTACGTTGGTTTAAAGGAGCTCCCAAAGAGGGTTCTTCCATTGACTTGGAAATCGGTTCATTAAATCCAGAAATGCCCACAACATTTGTAAGACATCCTTCTTTGAAAATACAAAGAGGTAGATCTAGTGATGGCATTGGACGTTCTATACAAAGAGCGAAGCGGAGAGTTGAACGACGATTGAACCGTTTCGGTGGCATAGTAAAGGGCAAGAAAAAGCAAGGTGGTATAGAAGAAACAGCTGATTACAGTCGTCGCAGCTCATCAGATATGTGTGATGGACCCAGAGAATCGGAGGTGGTAGTCTTAAAGGAAAGAAAGCTAATACCTTTAGAACCAGTCAGATTAGGCATGTTGCGTTTATCGTTTTTGTTGGAAACTTGTGCACCGGGAACATTTCCCGATCCACAATTAGTAGCAGCAGTGTTGGATTTGGTAAATACACTTTTGCCCAGAATTATTTAGCAAAATCATTAGAAATAAAATATTTTCAGCCTCAAGCACCATTAGTTTCACGTGCTACTTTTCTATTAGAGTGTGCGCATTTCGTCCATTTGTGCAACAAAGGTCAGTGGCCAGCTTGGATGAAGCAAAATATATCCGGTTATCGCCAATCGGGCGCCAACATTAGTGCAAATCAAATAAAGCACCAAATGAGCACGACCAGTACTAGACGAACTCACATTTTACAAAGAGCTGCTGGTAAAATGTTTCATCAGGTAATGTATGATATATACAGAAGGTCGGTCATACACATAGTATGTAGAGTACTCGTAACTTCGGGTATTGTGGAATGGGAGGCTAATGTGGAGCCACCCATTATTTCCCAAATTAAATGATATTTAGAGGCTCTGGCCGTATGTAAACATATCTTACTAAGAAATATTAAGATTACGTGATTGGCTATTAATATGGACGTACTGTTAGTTTCCAGTTCACCGAAACAATTAAAGAGTAAAAATAGTCATAGTCGACTTCTATTATATGGAGATTCAAACTGTTGTTTTCTTCCAAATATCAAACTTTTATCTATGCTTTAGATTTTTAAAATAGCAATTTTTGAGGTGCCCCAGATTTTTCGCGTATAACTTCTTTTTATATTAACATAATGTGATCAACAAGAATATTGCAATTAATCTAACTTTGCTAATAAGTTTTTGGAGTGCGCGAAAACAGAAATAGGGTCTCTACAAATCCCGGAGTTACTCTAAACTATATATATTTTTTCTTTTATGCATTTTTTATTTAGTTACGAATATTAAAATGTTACAAAAGCAATTACTAATTATATTGTAATTTAATTTAGCAAAATCTTCATTCAATGCAGTGAAGCAAACTTGAGTCCTTGGTGGGAATCGAGCCCACGACCCTCGGAGTGATAGGCTAGAACACTATCCATCTGCTTACAGGGGCACTCGATATACTAAACTAAAAAATTTTGCTTTAGAGAATTTTGCTTTATTTTCGAAAAATGCTGATAAAGGCCATTTCACACTATAATACAAGTATTATGTAAATTAATAAAAATGCAACGCTAGTTATATTGTTCTTTGAAAAACATTTAAAAAAACAAAAAAAATTTATTATATCAGGGTTGCGTTTTTGTTAATTTAATTAATACTTGTATTGTAGTGTGAAATGGCCTTAAAAAGGTTTGTAAAATATCGATGGTCAACATGTAACAGATTTATAATTATTTTTTGTATCTGAATTACTCAGTCTACGCTTAAGCGTTTGAATGTTACATTACTCATAGTCACACGTGAATCAAGCCCAACCACGTTTGAAAAACAAAAATATTGTCTTGTTTCTGATCCAACTCGGTAAGCTAAAGTACGAATGCGAAATTAGAAAAAAAAACTCAGATAAAACTACAAAATAACAAAGAGACAATTTTTATACAATATTCTTATTTTTGTTAATAAAGGCAGAAAGTACTTTTTTATCGCGAAATATTAAACTGTTGTCGCACGTCATTAGACACAGTATAAAAAAAGCGGCCAAAGGACTTAATGAGTCCTTGCAGAATTTTAGATGCGGAAGTAGTGCAAATTTGTATAATTTGTAATGAGTTTCTTGGAATTGCCATTGCAAGAAGTTTTAATTTTTAATTCGAATTCTCAGAAGTGGAAAATATATTTTTTAGCATTCTATGTGTATATAAATATAAAAATGGCACAAATTGGCAGTGTTTTCACGAAAATTTCTTTTAAAAAATTATTAATCTAATTTCTTTAAGCTTTCGGTAAATTTTTTATAAAAAACGTTAACATAATTTATTTATTTAAAATTCCGAATATTTCGCCGCTTCTTTGTGTGGCTTCTTCAGGGATTTATAAAATAAAACAAAATTTATTACATTTATTACACGTAGTGGAACTTTTTTCTTTATGCCAAAAGGTATTGAAAAATCGATGACACAATATCGATAAATTTTTGTCCTTACAAATCGACCCACCCTAATGTACTGCATACACTCTCGAGGAAAATTAAAGGAAATCCTTTTTAAATCTACAAACTAAGTAAATACGTATTTTCATTTCATTTGTGCAAATACAGTAGAAATGTACAAAAAGAGCAATTAATACTTTTTCAACCATTTACTTTTGCGCCGATTTTTTGTAGTCATGCTTTACGTCGGCCCCAAAGTGGAAATCGAAATTCATTACCTGCAAGTGCTTCTGAGCTAATGAAGATATAAAGGGCACACAATGTGTGGGGCAAATCAGTGTAAACGAGCAAATGTGAGCAAAAATTTATCAACACAAAAATAAAATATACGTACAATTTGCTTCATCTTACTTCGTTTGCACTAACAAACCCCCTTGAGCAAACATTTTTGTGCATATTTTCTTACTTGCAAACAAGCAAACACGCCGTTCTGGTAAAGCAGATGCCATGTTTCATTTCTTCAATAAGCAAAACTATAGATTTATCCAAGCCACATCAATAAGGTAATCTCATCGGGGCATTCATAGAACAATGCAACTTTTTTTGTTGTGTCACGTCAAAAAACCCATAGAAAGCAACCAATAATTGTACTAGAATTCAGGAAATGGAATAAAATTTAACAGCACGCTGACCAACCTATCAGCTGGGCTGTAGCAAACTTTAATAATCCGTCTCGGATTTATATAATGATTGTAAAATGTTGTGAAATAATTTAGATTTAATATTTAATTTTTACAATTTAGGGCCATTATTACTACTTGCCGTTTGTTAAAGGAAGGATTTTGTCGGACCGATAAATGGTTTTACATTATAAAATCTTCATTTTTAATAATAACAAAAATAAAAAATTTAAGTTGTAATGATGCAACGCTATTTATCGGGCAGACAAAATCCTACTTTTAATTAACGGCAAGTTATAATAATGGATATTAATGATTTGTTTTTTGATCATACCCTTTTGTTTTTATGTACATCTATTGCCAAATAAACATAAACTTATGACAAGAAAGTGCTGTCAGATTTTGAGAGTGAACAAGCTGCACTTCTAGGTTCTTATTTTAGTAAATTTGCTTTTTTTAAGCTAAAATGAACGAATTTAAAAAGTACGGTCACTATCCACCAAAACATGTGCAGCAAATTTACACAATTACGATCGTGAAACCCCTTATAAATTTAACCAAAACTTTAAAGTAGAAATGGGCAACACTCACGTTACTATCTCGAATCATGCGTGATCAATTTTTTGTTTCAATCACGAACGTTCATGAACGTAAGTATAAAAAAATTTTGCAAGAGTGAGTAGATTTTTGGCGTGATTTTTTGCTTTACCGTAATTTTGTTCATATAATTTTTTATATTTTTTAATTACTTTATAAATTTTTTTCGTAAGTACTTCGTGAGCGTGAGTTCTCCCGATTATGACTAACTTTTTTTACTCTCGTGAGCGTGCAAGAACGTGAGTAAATTTTTTTATCGAGAGTGTGGTTCCGTGAAAACCCTTATAAATTAACCAAAACTTGGTACATACCCGCAGCATCTCTTTAAAGTAGAGTTGGCCACCACTCACATGACTACAGCTAATACTGCGTGATTAATTTTTTGTTTCAATCACTTGAACATTCATAAACTTGAGTATTAAAAATTGAGCGTGAGTTGGTTTTGTTCACATAATTTTTTATTTTTTTTAATTACTTTGTAGCTTTTTTTCGTAAGTGTTTCTTGAGCGTGAGTTCTCCTGATTATGACTAACTTGTTTATCACTGACGCAAGAGTGCATGAACATGAGTAGCATTTTGTTATCGGGAGTGTGCATGAGCGTGAGTGAAAAGTTACTCACGATCCCATCGTAACTCTACTTTAAAGTAGTTGTACAATTAGTTCAATTATTCTTTGTTTGGCGCGTCCAGCTGTGAAACAATACGATTTTTTAAATCTGTGTCTGCTTATGAAAAATAGTTCATAAATACATCTACATGTACATAATATAGTACGTATTTTCATGTGCTTATTAGCATTTTTGCTCATTACTTGGCAATACAAGTTTTTATTGGGTTAAGTAAAAATAGGCGGGTAACAGAAAATGAATTATTATATTAAATATTTGGCGAAAGATTTTAAATTTTCTTTTTATTTCCTTATTTTATTTATCAAATTTACAAATCTGTTTAATTTTTTGTTGACAGTGGGCTGAAATGTTAGGCGCACGTCTTGAAGAGATTCTATTTACCGAACGTCTACAGTATGAAGCAGTAAATGCAAGTTTAACTGATCCCGAAAAACAACGAGAACTTTTACAACAAGATGAGGAAGAAGACTTCTTAGACGAAGCATCTGTCAATCCACATGGCAATGATTGTCCACATGCTTTAAAACTAATTGCATGTGTTTTACTTTTTGAAATAACCGCATTTTTACGTGATATCTATATGACTTTACCAAAAACATCGAAATTACTGCACAAAGATAAACCGGCGCCTTGGGAAAAGGTCTATAGAGAGGCTAATCGCAGATGGTCAATGGCATTAAGTTCAATGGGTCATTCCCAAACTTCAGCGCAGAGTTTACAATCTATTGCTGCGGGAAATGACGTAACAGTTGGACAAACGGAAAGAAAAATATCTTTTGTTTTACATGAACCTGACAATGAGTCAGAGAACAGTAGTAATACAACGTTAACAAAGGAAGGTGAAGAAGGTATGAAATATCAATAAACAATTAGACATAAATATGTTTTTATTTTGCCAACACTTCATTGAATAAAACTGCAAGAGTTTTACAGCAATCATTGAAATTATTAAAAAAATATAACTTTTAGCTGATATTTAATTATTCTAATTCAATTCAGCCCGGCGTCCTATTGCATCGGCGGTCAGACCGTTTTTATCGCGTCGTGGCACTGCCACAACAACTGGAGGATCATTCAAGCGCAGATCATTAAAATTAAGACGCAATACAAAAGACAGCAAAGATTTGGAAGCCGATTGTAAGTACTTACATAATTGCATATGGAAAAATAAACAGAGTAAAAATTCAATTTTAAAAAAAATTGCAGTTAAACGGATCGATTCTATACAATCAAGACGTAAAGTGTCATCCCTTTCAGATCGCAGTGATACATCTGAGCAAGGTGTAGCCAGTGGTGGCGAAGAAGAGCATGGCTCGCCTGGCATCCTCAGCGATGATCAACAGCCAGAATCTCCAACAGATTCAAACGAAACCGATGATACTGCTAAAAATATGCCATGGTTGAAGGCTGTTATTGATTTGATTGGGAGTTATAATTATTACTGTAGCCATAAGGGTTACTGTCATCCCTATTGTTATAAAAGACATATGCGCGCTTGCACACGCCTGGTAAAAGCAACTAGAAAGGTATGAGAAGCAAGTTAAATTAAATTTTAAACCATATTCTACACACATACATAAGTAAAGTAGATTTAGTATGGATGCATCATACTAAATTATCGAATTCATTGCTGATAATGATCAAATTAATTTGAAATGTTTCAAGTATAACTTAGATAAGAGATAGAAACTGTCGGTATATTTTACACCCTTTTACGCTGCGGCTTGACTGTCCGCCTCTTTAGCTCAGTGGTAGAGCACTGGTCTCGTAAACCAGGGGTCGTGAGTTCAACCCTCACAGGAGGCATCTGATTTCTTTTTTTTTTATTAAAAAAATATTTGTTGCACACACGTTGATATCAATCACACTATCAATAGTTACAGTTTTTTATTCTAAACCTATTTTGTTTTACTTGCTTTATTACATTAAATAATAAATAATAGGAAAATCATCGCATGTGTAAATGCGTGCTTCAATGTGTTTCAAATTTCTAAAAAAAACATTAAAATACTGCGAAGCCCAAATGGAGCAGGTACTAGTATGCTAAACTATTACTGTGAGGGTGGTCGGTTCGATTCCTGCTGAAGACTTTCTGAGTATTTCTGCAGATAACAGAAAAAGCTTGCAGTTACTGTTTATTTATAAAAATTCTGTTTATTTAAAAAATTAAAAAAAAATAACTTTGCGATAGACAATGGTTTCCATCTCCGCCTAAAATGCAAAAGTGCGTAACAACAAAAGTTATCAAAATTGTTCAGTCTTAAGGCAGAATCAGTTCGTTCGTTTCTGTTCTGTGCCGAACTAATCTGTAGAAAATGGAATGACAGGCTAAGTGACAGTCAAGAGTGCGTATGTATTAGTTTCTTATGGTGTCACATTTTTGTCAGATTTTTTGGAGTTTTACATACATACATATGTATATATTTTTGTCAAATAAAAAACAATGGACGATGAAAATCTTTTGAGACTTTTAATGGTTTCTTTAATCCAAAGTGATTATTATTTTTGGCTAAAGTTCGTAACATTTTTAGTCAGAACTTTTTTGTTTGGTCCATTTTGCAGACATTTAAAAAATTCATTTTTACAATTACATTGTCCACATCAGAAATTTCCGTCAGAATCATACCAAATATTAATTTTTCAATTATTAATTTGTTCTTTTTATTTTTGTTTATTCAAGCAAACGAATTTTTATGAAAACTTTTTGTTTACAATTTCAATCTATTTCTTTTGATTATATTTTGCTTATAAACAGCGGATTCCCTTCATAAAACAAGTTGTTAAAAAGAATTTTCTACAGAAAAGAACGACACAAAAAGAACTTTACATTGGCTCTCAAATGATGTACCGTATACACACAACACAAGCCATGACAAACTTTTAACTTTCTATTGTAAAAATATCGACTTTACTAAATCTGTTTTTACACCTATTTGAGTTCTCAACATATTTCAATTTCAATCTCTAAAAAATTACGAACCGAGATTTCAAATTAATTAAATTCGGAATAGGTTATATTTTCAAAAGCGGAAATATTAAAATTTTTATATCAGATTCGCTGTTGCACTTTTAACTATTTAAATCATATTAGGCCGAAACACATTAAAAATACGTGTGTGGTACTTTTATCATTAAGTAAAAGTAAAATTTTGAACTGTGCTATAAAATCGGAAATAAAAGAAATGTGACAGAAAAATTTTAAAACATCACTATGAAAAAACGTCTTTGCCTTCCTGGTTTCAGGTAATTCGAATGCAAAAGATGCTATCGTACGTAACTTACAAAAATTAATAAAAAAAACATCTTAAGTATTATGAAATAAATGCATTATTGTGTTCTAATACTGTATCAAAAAAATGTTTTGATAATCACAAAAGTCTTAATTTTATTTTATTTTTATCTGTTATATAAAATTATTAAAAAAAAGTGTTGTTTGGCCCTTTTCCATATTTGGTGACGATATGGATATGTCTTTTCTTAGATTCTTATGAATATTTCACTTTCAGAATGACGAGGGCGTCACACTAAAAGTAGTTGAAACTGTGGTTTAGTTTGTTAGAGGCTTATTTGTAATGCCGACATAAAGAAAGAGAATCCAGTAATCTCAATTAAAAAAAAATTTAAAATTTTTTCTTTTAGGTGTATGGAGAAGAATTTGGTTTTACATTTGATTCTGATCATCCGAATTTAGAACCAACAGTTATATCATCTGCAAAGGTCCAGCAACAACGAACTAGATCTGCACGAAAGGTTTCCGAACAAAGTTCCACACAAACTTCGCCATCCAAACGCAAAGATAGTCTCTCACGTAAAGATCGCATAAGTGATGATCCAGATTTGGAAATGGCCGAAAAATTAGCAAAAGCTTTTCGCCAGGAAAAAGAAAAAAAGGAGCAAGAAGAGCTACCTATGCTGAAATTTTTACGTTTCCATATACGAAATCTTTTTCACTTTCCTTTCGCCACTATGTTAAAAGGTGCAGTTATTTTAACTGAAGAAATGGTTATTGAAGCCATGCCAGCAGCTTGGGAGTTATTGTTAGAGCCGAATCAAGATGCAGCTTCATCAAGTGCTGCAGTATTTTTAATGGGCTCCGTTAAGGCACAAAATTATGCTTTTGATATTATGCAAAGAGCTTTAAAAAACAAAGACCCAGATGTTCGAATAGGAGCCATACAAAGGTAGAGAGAGTAATATTAATATTTTATATTTATTATGTAAAATTAAAATTATTCTAATTGTTAGATATTTGATATTGTGGAAAAACCGTTTTCATGTCTGGCCCCGCATGGAGGAAAATGCTCATGATGTAACATTCAAAGTGCCACCTGGTGGTATTGAATTCACTTTACCTTCTCCAAAGATAGGCATAGAAAGTTTACCCGTAGTCGATCCGCCATGGATGCCAGTGCAACAGACTAAGGATATGGATGTAACACTTAATCAAGATCGTCATGTAGGTTACAAAGGTAAACCGGAACAACATTAGAAAACTTAAAAACGAATTTCAATTACAGCCTTTTCTAGTTACTGCAACTAAGAGTCGTAAAATGCAACAAACCGAAGCTATACGCAATGCTTTGCGTCAGCAGAGAGATAAACAAAGAGCTGAACGCCACAGTTTCTTGATTACTACCATACCGATAAGCCAGCAAGCCTCACACGAACCAGGTATGGAACATGAGGATCACGAAGGCGAAGAAGAAATCGATGGCACACGCATATCTTCACATCTGCACCATGCTCATTCTTTGTTTCCATCGGTTCTTTGTTCTTCGGTTATGCAAATTGTTAGCTGCCTAGACGATGCTGCTATTGGCTCCGATGGTAATGCGGTTTATGAAGTTGCTTATCAAGTAATATGGGTGTGTTTAGTTGAAGAATCAGCTTTATTTTTGCGTTATGTATTTGAGCGGCTTACCAGAGACCGTCAAGACCAAATGTTTAAATTATTAAGACACCTTATACGTTTTGTACCACGACTACCCCAGCAGGCGGCATTTGCTTTATACAACTCTATTATTGGTTATATCATGTTCTATGTGAGATCTTCTAATGAACTTAAACAAGAAGTAAGTTTAGATCATAATACGTTTGTATGTTTCTTTGGAGAACTTTCTGTGTTTTGGTTGTGTGTGTTTTGTTTTTAGCTTGTTGGTTCGGCTTTATCAGTACTCTGGATGGTGGTTCATAGTGTGCATGGCATAATGTTTAAGGATTTGAAACAAATTTTACGCAAAGAACAGTGCGACGCTTCAATTTTGTTGACCGCAAATGTACCGGCAGCAAAGAAAATAGTTGTACATGGTCCAACCGATGACGACTGTAATATACCATCGCAGTTTCCAGTTCAAGAAGATACACTGTTCTGTCAGCTCTTAAAGGAAGCTTTAGACTATTACCCGGTTGATGAAAAACATATAAATAATTATTGTTTGGTGGATTATAAAAGCAGTAAGTATTTATACAAAGACGGATGAGCGTTGTGACCAATCAAGCATCAAAGAATTACAAATATTTTAAATTCGTATAGATAAAATCTTAAATCCCAACTGGTACATTCGTGACTTATATTTCTTCAAAAGATCGCAATATCCCGAAGTACGATTGGTTTTACTTAAGCCAGATGAATCATTTTTGGCTTTACAAAAGCAGGAGTTAACTAAAAAATTTGTAGAAATCGGCAAAGTTCACTTGACTTGGGCTATTTTAAAGAATGTGGACATGGTAGTACAAAGAGTTGTGTTTTTGCATGAAGAGCTGATGAAGCTGCCCTCGTTTCCCCGCAAAGCTCTAGAAGTTGATTTAGATTTGCATCAAGGAGGAGAATATGGCAAAGTGCTATTAGGATTAGATGTGTTACATAAATTCATGTGGGTTCGTTTGATAGCTCGTATGTTCGAGGCAATGGCGGGAAATTTTGCTTATTCAGCCGATATACAACTGTTTTTAAATGTTTTGTCTGGAGCAGCATTTTTGCATGCGGAGGATTCTTGTATTATGCGATATGTAATGGCTACCTATATTAATGCGGCATTCAATTTTAAAAATATTTTCTCAACCAACGGATATTTTATGATTATGCCCACATTGTTGCAAATATATTCGTTGCATCAAACAAATAAGTTGATTACAACAACAATTGAATATGCCGTTAAACAATTTTATTTATTAAATCGCAAGCCCTTTATTCTGCAAATGTTTGGATCGGTGTCAGCTATATTGGATACTGATGAAGATGGAACTTATGGAGAAGCTCATAAGGTAGTATATAATATATACAGTCAAAGCCCGATATAACAAATACGCGCTTTAACGAAAATCCGATATAACGAATGACCAAATTTTTCCATTAGCTACCTTATATTACGAATGGTTAGCATATTTTACGCCCGGTTTTTGGTTTTTGTTGTTTAGTTTTTAGTGGGAGAGCATGCATACTGGCATATTGGCATAACAAAATAGTTGTGTTTGATGTTTTGCGAAAACAGTATGGTGAATAGAAAAATATTATCATTCAATGAAAAGATTAAAGAAAGGGTTAAGCCTTTCAGTGGTATCTCAAAAAGGTGGGATACCAAAATCCTCAATATGTACTTTAAAAAAGATAGAAAATAAAATTGTGGAAAACTCTAAATATACAAATAAAACTGTGTTACAAAAAAGAACGAAGTTGAAATGTTAACTATTAACTATGATATCTTTAGAAAAATCCATTTTAATACTAATTTCATTTAAAGGAATATAAAGTTTTGTATAAATAACAAATGGGGTTCTGGAATATAAAAAGTTTGGCAGACACTGATGTACCAATGATTATATTTATGGTTTATGATTATTACATCGTTTTTGTTTAAAATAAAATTAAAAAAAAAAAACAAATATCGTATTAAAAGAACAGAAAAAACTGAATGTAGGGATTTTTGCAAATATTTGGTTTTTATAAAAAGTTTAATAAATCAATTGGTTTTTGACGGATTTTAAAAATCAAAGTAGCAAAATATATTTTCATATTATGTGTATAAAAAGTAGGATTCATTTACAAAATACTGCAAAAAAACATGTCCGAATATGAAAAATAGCGAAGAAATTGAACGGAAAATGCCTTTGCGGCTAAATTACTAACATGTTTTTGAAAGTAACATGAACATCATATACTCCATTTTTAAGGCCTCAGTCTCTTATTTACAAATCCGTTCTAAAATTTAAAATAATAGTTAATATTCAACTAAGTTACAGACCTATAAGTACATAGAGGTACGAAAAATCGGGTTTTTACCCGTAACTCCAGATTTTGGGGGTGTCCCGGAAATTTCAAATACAGATTCTTGATCTACTCGACAGCGCCTACAAGAAAAATAATCGCACTTCCCAGGTATTTTTTTGTCAAACTGTGTAATAGAACTAAAAATCGAGAATCTCTTACAAAATGTGAATATCCTATAATGGAAATATATATTACAACAAGATAACGTTGAATGCATAAGACGTGATTGTTCGCCTATTAAGCGCAGTTTATCCACATGTAGGTTTATTTATCAATTTAACTTTCTTTATATTTTGGTTTATTTGATAAAATTTCAGATAACATTTAATGTAGACGTTGTTTACATAGAATGAGGATGCTATTGATTATACCAACGTTGAGAATGAAGAAAACGAAAATAAAGGTCCACCAGTAGAGCTATAAAAGGGTTTAAAACCTGCATCTTATGGTATGATCAAAATAAAATTGATTACTCAAAATCTTCTGTACTAAAAGAATTGCAGGAAGAAGCAATTAAAAAAGTTTATCAACGACATATAAGCAGTCATTTATTACAGATCTTTTAAATAACTGATATGTTTTCATTTACAAGCACTTTTACTGAGATAAATAAAATTAAAAATTCGAAATTAATGCCAAATGACTCTTGTTCGATGTAGCGAATCTGCCAGTTTAACGAATGTGTCTGACATTACATCATTCGTTATACCGGGCTACGACTGTATATATCAATTCAAACACTATTGGTTAATTTGGTGTGTTATAACTCAGAACTTTTGCTATTCTAGGTGCAATCTAGTTGTTTATTTAATCTGCTGCTTAGCTTAGAAGATCCCTCTCCCGATCCCTTGAATATTGCGGAATTGGTTAAGGAGCCCAAGCCATTGAAGGCTATCGACTTTTGTTATCATGATGAAGATGGTGATGTTACTGTGTTAGATTGCATAACCCTTTGCGTAATGGTGGTCTCATATTCGGCCGAAAGCACTAGAGGTTATCAAATGTTGGTAAGAATTGAGTTTTCAACTTATTGTTGTTCAGTCACGCTCAAATTATTGCCTTTTAGATTATTTTAGAGGCGATATTACCTTGCTATCTTCAACAAATACAGTCTCCGAGCTATATACCGCTGCAAGGAAAATCGGAACGAGATATTATATTGCAATTAGCAGTGGCTATACGTACTATGGTTCATAATTGTGAGGGTTTAGCTAAGAGTTATAATGGCCCATACCGAAACAGCCCTGAACATAAAGGCTCATCACAACGAAACTGCAGTCGAGGTCCTCCATGTTCTCCAGGGCTTGATTTTGAAGAAGAATCGCATTCGAAATATATATCGGATCCACGCACCAAAAATGTTATGGATTCAGGCGAAGATTCAGAAATGATACGCACAGAGTATCGTAGACCCAGAGATGTTTTACTTTCAGTGGTTGGAGACTTTTTAAGTAAATCGACGACTCGTTTGCAGGAACTCTCCAAGAAATTGCCAAAAGATGAAAGCAAAGTCACTGAGGTTTTGGATGCCAAATGTCACATAAGGTTGGCTGATATTTCCCATTCGTTGCTTAAAGTTTCTCCCTACGATCCGGAATCAATGGCTTGTCGCGGGCTTCAAAGATACATGCAAGCCGTTTTGCCTCGTGCCGAATGGTCCAATGATACGCTACGTAATGCTTTAGTTACCATATTAAGAAGAATTGACAAAGTTTTTCTCAAAATCTCGAAAAAGCCTTCTATACGTCGAAATACCGATTGGGAAGCGGCTGCCGGTCTATTAAAGGGTATCCATGAAACAATCGTAAGACATCCGTATGTTTTGCATTGGCAACAAATGAAGACTTTGATAAGTACCGTGCAAAATCTTATAGTAAATGAGCCAGGATCTTCAGCTCCCGAGGGTGTATCAAGTGCAGGCGCAGCTCTTATGTCTCAGAATCCACCGGCCTTCTTCTGTTCTACTGTTGTGCGTTTAGTGGCATTGCAAGTTGTCAGTCCTGTGGATTGTTTTTCTTTAGTTCAAATATGTGGTGGTAGTGCAGAGTTTTCTACCCAGGAGAAGGCCGAAGGATATCTAATGCATTTGATAATGCCTTTGTGCTTGAAAGTATGTTCTGGGCGAGGCGTTTCTGATGTTGGTGAATTGAAAATGACTGATGTAAGTTATTTACTTACTGCAGTGCTTAATGCAATGAGTCCACCAGCTGGTAGAACGGGACAAGCGGTATCTCAAATAAATCGTGTCGGCGGAGATCTTAGAACCGGTTCTTTGACTTTTACCGGTAGCAGAGACGCAAAAAGGCCCGCTAGAATTGCTGGTTCTTTATATCAAGCTGCTTTTCTTGCTTTACGAATTGTTTGTATATGTTTTGAAAATCGCTTGTCAACTGAATGGTCAAGGATAGTAAGGGTTATGAGAGATCTTGGAAGAAGAAACGAAGCCGCGCCAGATTTATGGAGCTTTCTAGAGTTCGTAGTAACACACAGAACACCTTTGTATATTGTGCTTATGCCATTTATTTTACACAAGGTAAATAAGATACATACTTGTTAAAAAGAGAAATCGAGTAATAATTTGATTGTATAGATATCACAACCTCCTATTGGTGATCATGAAAGGCATATGCAATTTATAATTAGAGAACGATTGAGGGGGACACCACCACAAGGTGGCATTAAATCTAAAGGAGCATTATTGCTAGAACTAGCGAGAGAACTCAAGGACTTGCGTGATGAACTGGAGGAAAAACGTTACGGTAAGCTTAATTAACAATTAAATAAAATCACATATTCAGCTCTAAATATTTTATAGATCGCGAAAGTTCTGATTTAAAAAAAAGCGATACGCCAGCTGCAGCGAGTGGAACAGATTTGCATAACAAATCGCAACAAAGACCTTCGTTAATTTCTATATTTACAGGAACCACTACTGGCCAAGCCACACACTCACATATTTCTGCTGTTCCCATTGATTCCAGAAGTGGTTCCGGTGGAATTTGTACCCCGAGTGATACATTATCACAGCAAACTCTTCACCCACCAAGAGAATCACTATCAAGTAGCTCTACAGGACGTGACCATCAAACAAGCGAAAGTCAAAGTGGAGAGCAGGCGATTGGATCAGCTCCTACATTAATGGGTGCATCAGGATCAGGTGGAGTAGCGTCTAGTCAAGCCACAAGCTCTGCAACCGTAGCTACCGCTTTGCCCTCAGGAGTGATATCACAACTTTCTCACTCCCAAAGTTTACAACAAGCACCTTTTAAGGTCCAACCCCCTAAACTACGTTTTGTATCGTCAGTCGAATTCAGACATTCTTCTGGAGAGACTTCAACAACTCCATTATCACCTGAAAGTCCAGCAGAAGATAGCTCAGGAGATCATACTAGATCCCGATTGCAAAGATCAAAGGCGGCTAGCAGAAAAACGTTCCGTTTAAAAAGAAGTCGACTAACAGCAATGGAACAACCCACCAAAGTAAGTTTTTAATAAACGATTGTTGCAACTTATATTTTTGTTTTCTTAATTTACAATTGTAGGTTACCACTCTATCACAAGAAGAACACCCTAAGCCTATAGGTGAATTATCCTGGGATTCAGTATCACAAACGTCTTCAACATCAGGTTACCGAGATACTAATAGCCTGCAGACAGGATTATTATCACCTGACGGATCATTAGGAGGCTTGACTTTAGGCCGCTCACCATCACAACACTCATTGTTAATGGTATACGAGGGACAAGATGAAGACACGCTTATATAACAATCACAGTTTCATTCAGAAAGTGGTACAAATGAATAAAGGAAATGCAATGTTGATCAAGAGCTCTAAGAGATAAAGGATTATTAAAGTTAAGTTTGTTTAAAATACAAATGTTGTATAGATAAACAGGGTTTAAAGCTCATTTCAACTTAAATAATCGTTTGTGAATACGGAATACGGGTTTTGAGATTTTGTAAGAATGTGCCAAATTAACTTGAATTTTTGTATTAAATAAAAGTAATGAAAAATCGTTTTTCCAACGTAGGAAAAGGACTTTTCCCAAATATCAAAATTTATATTTATTTTACATCTCCATTAGTATACTATATATATATATATATTATATATTATCATTATTAAATATTATGGAATTTAAAATTTCTAGATCCGCTAAAGGATATTTTAAATAAACAATTGTCAAATTAAATTAATTTATATTTTGTAATCATTATATAGTTTAAATAAACGTTATATATTATTTTTAGTCTAGGATGATGTTTTTGTGTACGTTTGTTAATAAAAACTTCTAAATTTTTGAAATAAAATAATAATGAAATATCAAATTGAACTTACATGATCGATGATTGTAATGGATAACTGAAAAATGTGTGCATGCATGATAATTATGAACTGTTGATTTTATTAGCTACGGCTTTTAATCGATTTTCTTTAACTGCTTTACGCCATTCTAGCCACTTTTGCATTTCTGGATTATCAGTATTACCCCGTTCTTCAAGCTGCATATAATAAGCTTCGCGTAATATTTTAAAAGCTTGAATACTATAATATGGCTGTTGAGTTACAGGATCAAAGTAACGAGCGGGTAATCTAAAATGATAAGGTATGTTTATTCGTTTGTACAAATAGGGTTGTATATTAAATATTTACATACTTTGTAATTGGACATAAGTAGCCTGAATTTCTTTGTATCCTTTTCGATTTGAATATATATTGAAAGACTTTTTCATCCAAGTCGTTTTCTAGAGATATAAACGTTCTCTCACATTTAGATTTTGGATCGTTGGGATCCACTGGACCACTGTAACCTCGAGTTTGCTTACGCACTACGGGCATTGTCACAGATTGATAGCGTATCATTGGACCACTAAAAATCCGCTTTGTAGGACGGGTTTTCTTTTTCTCTAGTTCCAGTTTTTGAAATTTCTCTTTAATAAAAACATTTTTAACAAGATTACTTAATATAATTTTTGGAGAGAGTAACAATCATTTGAAAAAGCTAAAGAAATATTTCTTTAAAGACATAATAAAAAAAGTATCATTCTAAGTTAAGATTTATATATGTACACGCTTGTTAGGAAACGCGGCACGTTATAAATGTTAGAATTTTAACCTAAATATATGTAAATCCACAAATCAAAAATAACCCAAAAAATACTTCCGAGGTTTTTTTTGTAGTTTGCCATCAAGATCGTACAGTCTAACTCAATTAGATTATTTTCTCTGCCGATATATCAAGTCTCTAGTCTATGTCGATAAACCAGAGACGATTAAACACTTGGAGCACAACATTTGACGAATTATTGGCGAAATGCGTATCCAATTATTGAAAAGTGTATAAAAATTTTACATTCAGATTGTGCCAACTGTGCCATCCACATGGCCTGGGTTTTTATGTTAAACTAACACTTATGCAAAATATTCGATTAACACATTCTTAGTCTTAGATTTTTGACAACTGACTTAGTTTATTTACGTTTCAGTTGGAACTCTACGTAGCAAGACAGATTAACCAAGAAATCACATGCCTACAACAATAGAAAAACAACAACGATTTTTTATAAAATAATGTTCTGTCTTTATTCGACAACATTGAAATAATTTCCTAGAAAACGGCGAAAACTGAAATTTACACGGAAATTTTAAACTTTTTCTCCATATAAATTATCATTTCGCGTAGTACTTTATGAACTTGTGCCTTTAGTGCTTAATATATATTATAATTTTTTTCATTCGATATTTGTTATAAGTTTAAACTAGCACGAAATTCTACTCACATTTTGGAAAACGTGGCTTTTATAAAATTTTAAATTTTTTACATAAAAATACACAAATATCTGCTGTTCAATGACAGCCTCTTTGTGTTTATAAAATTTTAAATTTTTTACATAAAAATACACAAATATCTGTTGTTCAATGACAGCCTCTTTGTGTTGTTTTCGATCAAAAATAGTGCTATATAAGGTCAGACTGTAAAGGTGTAATTTTTTGGCAATGTATATTTAAAAAGGATTTTTGACGAAATAATTCGAAAAACTACAAATGCCATAGCAAAATGCGTATGCCATAAAAACTTGCCCTAGTCATCGCTAATTTTATTCCATATTAAAATGATAGTAATTCTCTGGAACTCGACTAGCTCTTCTTTCATTTGAAAAGAAAAACTGTCACGGCAAAATTTCTACGCATTGCATTCCTATAAACAAAAAATATTTAAACGTAATAAATTGAACTATTTAGTTTTGAAAGGTATTTTTTGGCTCAAGTTCAAATTTAAGAAATTTTTCATAACTTCAAATTACGTTTATTAATATAACTTTCTTAATTAAAGTAATTTGAAGTCATCAAAAATTTCTTTTTGGTTTTCCAAATATGTATATTGTATTACACTGCACAAGTTTTAAAATCCATTTCCGGGTGCTTCTAATACTTAAATATTTACAATTTCCATTTGCATGACGCTGACAATTTTAAATGCACCTAAAAATTAAAGCATTTAGTTTTTATCTTACCTAAAGATTTAATATTTTCTTCCTCAGTTATTTTAGCCTCTTCTAAAAGTTCTTCCTGTGTTGGCATATACTCCTCTAGTCTTTTCACCTTCTTTTTCTTTTTTCTAGCATCGTCCATTTCTTTGAGACGAATTTTAGTAGCTTGAGTTTTAATGGCAGTAGAAGTTCTTATTGATTTACGGGCGGAATCAAGTACTGTAAATTTCGCTCGCCCTTTCCTTTTAATTGCTTTGGAAGCTTTCTTTTTAATGGGACTCGACATTTTGCCACCTCTTCTCTCGAGTTTAGGTTCTTTATAAGCTTTTGTGTTTATTCCACTACGCTTTCGCTTTTTGCCTTCTTCTTCATCATGATCAGAAACGGGTTCATCATTTTCATCTATACTAAAGTCAGAATCAACTACATCTTCCTCCTCGTCTTTTTGGCTGCAATTAAATTTGATATTGGAAGCAGACTCAAAAAATATTTGTTTAGTCTTACACATATTCCTTATCCTCGTCTTCTTCTTGGAACCCACCATAAGAAGTTTTATAGAAGTCGTCTTCCTCTTCATTGTCCAACAATTTTGCAATTCTGGTGCCGGCATTCGATCGTCGTGCTCGTTGGGAAGCCATGATTTGTTAAATGTAAATTATAAAAGGTTTATAATAAAGTTGAAATTACTTTCAAATTATTTTATTTAAGAGAATTAAATTAATCACAATTTGCAAATGTAAGATAGTTTTTCGGTAAATTTGTTATTTAGCAAATATATCGCGTTGCCAGATTAATAATCTAAACTACAGTTGAGGGTAAAAGAAATCAATTAATATTCTTACAGAATTGATTCCTCAATTTTAATTGACAGCCGTACTACTGATGTAAATTGATATGGCAGCACTTTGGTATTGTTTGACAATAACTCTTGGGTGTTTTTTATGCTATTGCAAACGATTTTGTTCAAACAATTTCTAAACCAGCACTTTTATATTAGCTGATACGGGCACCCTTTATAGCTGGTTTGTGTCAATACTATCCAATGGTTTCAATGCTGCAAACTAATTCATCCTCTGCTGTGTTACCATATTTTTGCCATTTTTAACCAGCTGCTGTCTGTTGTAATTTCAACAGATGCTTATAAATATTCAAGCATGTAAATTGTTTATTTTATTTAATGATATTGCTGTTATATTTCCAGTTTCATCCCGATGTAAAAAAGCGTGAAAACAGATTCCCTGCACGCTTTCTGAAAGTTGCTAATGCTTGTCAGACCCTAAGCAAGCCAAAGCTGCGTAATGAATTTTACAGAAATCTGCAAACTGCACAATCTGCGAGTTTATGGAACGACTAGTTCAAAAAAATACAAACCGATACTAAATTGCATATTAGGAAAAAAGTAACGTACATACAGTCGTTAAGCAGCTCTGGGCTGAAGAACAGCTCTCGCATCATCGTAATTATTTCTTTAGTGCAATCAGACTTGAGTGTGTTGTTTGGCCTCCGAGAGTTTTTCGTCTCGCTCGCACTGGCTGACTGATTTACCACGGATAACCATATAGTCTTGCGGTTCGTTTGTGGTATTGTTAACAACCACGTTGCTCTTCCTATGTGAAGGCAAAGGTCGAGTATAGTCAGTCACAAAAACATTTCTAAAATACTGTTAATAACATCATTTTTGTGCAACCATATTCTGCAAATTTACTTTGTAGAATATGTACATACATATGTACCAATCAATAAAGTAAAGTGCATACTAAAATCGTCGATACTCGCCGCTGAACTTTTTATACAAAAGTGTGATTATACATTTCATATCAGCATCAATATTAGTATCATATGAAATCCGAAATACCAAAGAGGAGCAAATCCTTCGTTAAGACCAGGCCAAGGACGGTTATGCGGAAAATATCTAGTAGACGGCGGCGTTGCACGAAATACCGTAGAGGAAAAGATCTTTAAGCCACGGCTATGCATTAAATCTTTAGTAACCGGCACAGTTGTTTTTTATACATATTTATACGCTTACATAAGTACATACTTATAAATATGTATGTATGTATGCATGAGTGTATATAAATTTTTAAAATTTAGGTAATGATCTACTTTAGTAGTTCTTCAACATGGAATAAGTTATGTTCAAAGTATTTTTCACTCTATTTTTGTTTTCTTTATTAAATATGGTTATGGCGCACTTTGTATTTTTGAAAAAAAAAAGATTGTTCAAAGAAAAATCTCTATATGTATATGTACGTGTTTTTATAAAGTTAAACACTTCTATTAAAAACCGTTTAAAAATTAAAAATCGCTGAAAAATAGTACACATTAAGTATCTATCCCAAAATTTCTAAAACCTAGTAAATGTACTTACATAACTAGGCCTACAACCCAGGGTAGACAATTTCAAAAGCATCTAAAATACTTTCTATTCTGTCACAGTTTTATATTTATGAATAACAACTTCCCAGAGAAGATGAAAAATTTACATATTTGAAATGTTAGCAGCTTTAATAGCTATTAATATTTATTTTAAATTTAATGATTAAAAGTTGTATTGTTATTTTATTGGTAACATCAAAACTCATTACTTCAGATTTACATACTTACTTGCCTTTATTCCGATTTACATACTCTTATTTATGAATGTGCTCGTATAAGTGAACTTCCGTATGTGGTTTTTGGTAAGCGGTTTTCACACAATTACAATGGCCCCAAAGTTATTCACAACTATTGGGTTAACTAAAAAATATCTATAACTTAAGTTTTTTTTGGCATATTCTTTATTTAATCAATCAAAACATAATAATAAAAATATTAAAAAAAAGTTAACTTATATATTAACAATGATTATGTAGTTTGTTAAAAATAGTTTTTGCCAAAATAATAACTTTTTTGCTACACAAATGAGCAAAACAGCATACACAATATTATACGGATATAAATAATTTTGTATAACAAATATAGATATTTACAATCGTAGGATTCAAAACTATTCTCAACAATAATTTAACACTTTTTATATTTTTTTTCTACTCTCATTACTTGATTTAAGGTATACTTTAACTAGAAATATTAATTTACACCTTATTAAGATAATAGTGTGCTATTGTGATCAATTTTGTTGAGATTTACTTTATTATTTAGAACATAATAAATTTATTAAAATATAGATTAGAAAAATAAAAATCTCAACCAACAATTTTATAAGACACATAATTTTTTACATTCGAAATTCTTTCAGTGGCAAACAAAATTAACTAAACATTATTTACATAAATACAAGCATATTTAAACAAATGTCATATGTACATAAATCTAATTAAATATTTTGATAAACCAAATGCGTCTTGTATGACATACATTTACACCCATGCAAACTGTGGGCAAGAAATAAGAATATATTTGTAAAGGTAGCAAGGATAACTGGTAGAATAGGTATGCATAATTATTAATAACCAACACCAAGAAAAAAAATTAAAATTAACTTAATAAAATCTAAAATCACATCATAATTAATAAATTATAATTTTTATATAGTTTTGTATTTAAAATATATTTATCATTAATTAACCATTAAAATCTAAAGTTTAACAACATTTACAACCATTTCTTTAATAAATGATTGGGTGGGTTATTTTCTTGTTTAATTTTAAAACTACGCGTAAGTACTTATTACACCATTTTTTTTAAATGTTGTAGTACAAGTACCATGTGCCTTTTTTCTCACAAACCAACATTTTATAGTTGACTTTTCTTAGGGTCAGCAATTTCTTTGACCAATATACGGGCCGTTAAATGTGGCTCGCCCGGTGCAAAGATGATTTCGTTGTCGACCTTGTAGTCTGCATAATTGAGACGGTACACTTCATGAAAACCCAATTTCTCCATTACACGAGCAGAATAATGGCTGGAGCACATTACGTGCATAACGGGAATATTGTGATTGCGCATATAATCTAAAGTGCTTTCGGTAAGACGGCCCGCAATGCCCAGGCCGCGATAATTTGAATTGACAGAGAGAATTTTGCCATCCATAATAACATCTGTTTCGGGATACAAATCGAAGACATTGAAATCGCCTTCAATAAAGTCCATTAATTGCAAAACTTTTCTAAATTTTGGATGATCACAGGAATCAGCACATTTTTCATGTTCAGCATCGGGTATCTAGCAGAATATATATAAATTTAATAAGTTTAGTATTCTATGATCAAATGAGAATTTCAATTAAAATCTTATTCGTAGCGCTTATTTGCTTTAAAACATCTTAACTCAAAATATATGGTTTTACGGGAAGTTAATTTAAAGCTTTCAATTCACTCACACCTTAATGGAAAAATAAAATAGTACTTTCCTCTCAAGAGATGCTGATCTTTATATGAATTTTTACAAATTTAAAGGATTAATTTTGCGTCATTAACACATAAATCACGTTTAAGCTATGACGTTCATGCAGCAAATACCTAAGCGATATTTATTTGAATTTAAAATGCGAATAAAAAGCTAAAGCACCGAGATATTAATGTTCAAACTTGTGTAGAGATAAAAAATGCGGTGTCCAAACTTTTCTTATTCGGTTTGGGTTAGATCCCTCATGGATAGTAAAATAAATGTAATTCTGATCTCTTAGACTTATGGGACGTGAACGAACTTATTTCAAATTTATGGTTATATGTAAGTATGTATATCATGGAGACAATACTGATAGAGGCCCGACTTCAAATTTATTTATTATGTTATCTTCGTGACCGATCTTCAAGTAATATAATAAATGTATATTTGACTTTGCGTTTTTAGGTTTTAGCCCACTGTGTTGCCGTCTGTGCTTAAGCTGGATATTTCTGAAGGCATTATCGTAACTTCTTTGTGAATTGCTGATTGGCATTTTTTTAGTTAAATCAAGCAAACACCTTACAAACATCGCCTATGCTTCCAAAAAGGAAGAAAAGTAGCACACAGAAGTAAATGTGGTGCACTTATTATTAAGATGTCCTAACGCAGAACAGTACACAATAGAACAACGATTTTTGAATATTATTTTTCTGACACAGCGTACATGTCATCGACAGAGCAGCTGGTTGCCAATTTTCGATAAAACATCAACCAGAAAACGTTCTCCACAACTTATGCACTGTTCCAGCTTAAATTTCTGCACTGTTGTATTTTAAATTTCTCAAGTCTTCTCTACAGAAATCTTAAACAGAAGAAAAAATAAATTTTAAATCAATATACGGTATTTACCGCTTATATGCACGCCGGTTATAAGCATTTTACGCTTTAATGCATCCCAGCTTAAGCAACTTCAGTTTGCTTTTGCATATAACTTGATTTTTATATATGCACTTCTCGTTTATAAGAACCAAAAGTCGTGCAAAATTTGACATGAGAGCAGCCGACACCTACAAGCAGCTACTGATTTTGTTACGATCGTTAAAAAGCAACCGACAGATGGTTCAACTTTATTGCAGTGATGGGCGAGCTGAAGTTAATGTTTAAAAACAACGAAAAGTACAATGCCTATTTCACCTCTTAAAACTTTAGACTAGTGGTGACCACTTTGTGCATAAATGCATCCTAAATTCGCAAGTATAGGAAATTGAGAAATGTGCATCGCTGGTTTAGGTCCACAATATTTCATTTCTAAAATTCACTTTCAAGAAACACTGATCTGTCATTATTTTTAACTTACCGGGCGTTGCATGAGAGCATTCAAAAATACCCCAATAATTTCTCCAGTTTTCGTCACCGCCTTAAATGAGCAGCCATCTTTAATACATTTAACAGAATATTCTTCCAGCTCCTTACATTCTCCCAAATTTAGATAAGTATTTAATGGCTCATCCTAAAAAAAATACAATTGCACAAATAAAATTAATTTTATATTACAATTTAGATGCTGCCGTCATATTTAATTCAGAAAAATAAATTATTATAAGGATCATTAAACTTGATGGTTTTTTTGAAAATTTAAATTAAATGCAAATCAACTTTTTTGCTTTTAATATCAGTAACAAAAAAAAAACAATTAAACTGTATCTCTATAATAATTTCGATATAATTAATTGTAATTATAATACAACTTTTCGATTATATTTTCTTCAAATAATTACACTGATTGACAAAAATTAACATATAATTTGTCACATGAACTTTTTTGGTCTTTTTTACATTATTTTGACTTCCTAAGGTGGAAAACAGAGGTAAAAAAAATTTTACACCCATAGTTTTTTTGACAGGACTTTTATATTTCATAAAAATACTGATACTTTACATTCAATTATACTTGACAATATGATACTTCGAAAGTAGTTCTCCTATCAGATCTTTGCAGTTACTTGCTTTGCGTTTGCCCAAAAAATGTTGTGCGACATTTTTAAAACTTTTCCAAGCAGATTTCTCTAACAAACTTAACTTTTCTTCGAATATGTTATCCTTTAACAATTCCTTGATCTGAGGTCCGACGAAAATTCCTTCCTTTATTTCTGCATCACTAACTTTAGAAAACTTTTCTCTCAAGTACGTAATACGTAAAACCTGAGCCGTTGCGATGCATAGCTTTGACAAAATTTTTTATCAAACCTGGTTTAAAATGTAGTGGTGGTAAAAGTACTCTGGTGGCCTCGAAAAGAGGGGGCTTTGGCCAGTCTTTCTTGTGGTAGTGATTCTTTCAATCTCTAGTGTCCCACTCACATAAAAACAAAAATTCTTTGTAAAACTTAGCTGCAATCTGAGAAGTAAAGCAATGACTTTTAAGTCCCCACATAGTTTAAATGAAAATTTATTATACTGGATTTTTTCTAGAACCAATTTCATGTTTTCGTAAGTTTCTTTTATACCGAAAGCATGTGCTACTGGAACAGAGGAAAATCTATTTCCATTATGCAATAGTACAGCTTTCAAACGACGAGTCTATAAACAAACGCCAATCTTGAGGTTCAAATTCAATATCTAGGAAGTTCATGACCGACGTTATATCACTGCAATAAACTAAATTTTATTCTTGAAAAAAGAACTTTTTAAGTTCTTCGTCACGGCTACGAAAACGGTACCCCTTAGTATCTGGATAAAGCAAATCCCATTCTTTCTATGTAGATCCTAATAGTTCAGACTGCTTTTTTGACAATTGTAAGTCGCGAACCAGATCGTTAAGATCAGCTTTTGTATTCTAAACTCAAAATATTACACTTTTTGTAAATGGAAACTTGATGCAATTAAACCGTACGTACAGTAGTATTAACGGAAAATAATCTAAAATCATAAGTGGGTGTCACAACTGTTGATATGTATATAGAAAAATGACACACGAGAAAACACTTTAATCATTAATATAAAAGATGAACTTTATTATTTGAAATGTAGCTTAAGACTAAAAAGAAAACGTAGTAAGATAAAAAGAACAAAACTGATAATACACAGTTGCATTATGTATGAGTTGCCATCAGAGCGGGAACCGCGATATTTGTGTTGCAATAATTCAACACTCCTTCTCAACACAAATAAATTCATGAAAATCAAATAAAAAAAAAAAAAAATAAATAGTTCCTCCTAATGTAAACCCATACAATTAGTAAATTTGTTATGTTTTATTCTGCATAAGTTTTTAGTAAGTATATCTGACATCATCTCGTCAGTTGGCATGAACATAATTCTGATTTCGCCCTTTGAGTACATATCTCGGACATGGTGATATTTAATCCCAATATGCTTACTTCTGGAATGGTATATCGGATTCTTTACTAAACAGTGTGCACTTTGGTTGTCGTTGTATACAATCATTGGACCATCTAGAGGAAAATTCAGTTCTTCTAAAAGTTTCTTTACATAAGCGACTTCTGTTGCTGCTGTTGAAATTGCGACGTATTCTGCTTCCGTGCTGCTAAGTGACACCATACTCTGCTTCTTTGCACTCCAAGAAAAAACGCACCCTGCTGCTATAAAAACGTAGCCGGAAAATGATTTCCTGTCACTGGCATCGGCAGCCCAATCTGCGTCCACATGACACTCAATTGGTTTTCCTGTTTTCTTGTAGTGTAGTTTAAAATCAGCTGTTTTCTTCAAATATCCAAATATATGTTTGCAGGCTGCTTCATGTTCAGAGTGTGGGTCACAGTTTCTCTGCGCTAATTTTGTAACTGACAACAAAATGTCTGGCCTAGTTGACAATGCCAAATACATCAAGACACCAATGGTAGACTGGTATTTTGTTTTATCCACTTTTCTGCAATTTTCATTAGAACAGTTTACCTGGAATCCTGGTTCCAATGGAGTGGCCATCTCTTTACAATTAGTCATATTATGTTGTTCAAGTACATCCAAAATATACTTTTTTTGCGATATAGTTACTGCGCCTAAATCACCTTCACGATCGAACTCCATGCCAAGAAAATGTGACAATTCACCGCCATCTACAACTTCGAAATTAGACGCAATTAATTTCTTTGTTTTCTCTAGTTCAGATAAAGACGAGCTCCCAACGATCAAATCGTCTACATATACCACTATAATATTGTATAATCCGTTGCTCCGTCTTGTATAAATACAAGGATCGCTTATACATGCGCTAAAACCCAATTTCAACAAAACATCATTTAATTTTGAGTTCCATTCGCGCCCGCTCTGCTTCAAGCCATATATGGATTTTTTCAATTTTAACACCTTACCAGGATATTTTTCATCTTCAAAACGTTGAGGTTGTTTCATAAAAACGGTATCCTGTAAATCGCCGTTAAGGTATGCAGCTGAAACGTCCATTTGGTGAAGATAAAGATTGTGCTCTACAGCCAAAGCTATTACCAGCCTTATGTTAGCGTAGCGTACCACTGGGGAAAAAGTTTCGTGGTAATTTATTCCATAACGTTGGCTACATCCTTTCGCAACGAGTCTAGACTTTAATTTTTTTACACTGCCATCTTTATTTCTCTTTACAGCATACACCCACTTACACCCAATTGCCATATGACCTTTTGGTAGATCAGTCAGTTCCCAAGTATTGTTTTTTATGAGGGAATTATATTCGACTTCCATCGACTTCAACCATTCTTCAGCATATGGACTGTTCAAAGCATCCTCTAAATTCATAGGGGTTTCAATTTGACACTTACCCAAAGCATGTATTTCGTTAAAAAGTTTTCTTGGCCGTCCTCTGGATCCATCTCTGATTATTCTAGGTCTGCCTGGTCCTATTCTACCAGCTGGCTCTGCATTCTCTCCTTCTTGATGAGCACCTTCGGTTTTACTGTCTGACTGTTCTAAAATTTCAGCTTCGTTCACGGGAATTTGTTGAATGTCATCTTCTATCAGCAGTTGTTCGTTTGGTACATCATTGTTGTACTGGAATGTGAAAACGTCATCCAGAGAATTATCTTGCTCACGATGACCAATTTCTTCTTCCAAAAATATTACGTCTCTTGCAACAATAACCTTACGAGTTGTAGAATTATACAGTTTATATGCCTTGCTCTCCTCGCTGTAGCCAATCATAATGCATTCTATTCCTTTAGGTGCAAACTTTCTTGGAGCAGTTTTATTTAAAACTATCGCCTTGGCGCCAAAAACTTTAAAGTGACCAACTGTTGGTTTATACCCGTTCCACATTTCGAATGGTGTTTTGTGTTGAAGAATTTTAGTAGTTGTGCGATTTCGAATATACACTGCAGTTCTTACTGCTTCAGCCCAAAAATGTTCTTGTAACCCGGAGTGAACGATCATGGCACGGGCCATTTCTACTAACGTACGATTTGCCCTCTCCGCGACTCCGTTTTGTTGGGGCGTATGTGGTACCGTCAATTGTCTTTTAATACCGTGCTCACGTAAATAACTTTCAAATTCTTTGCTTACATATTCACCACCGTTATCCGATCTCAAGCATTTCATTTTCTTTCCAGTCTGTTTTTCAACCATTCTTTTGAAATCTTTAAATACTTTAAATACTTCGTCTTTTGTTTTCAAAAAATAGACTGTAACATATCTCGAATAATCGTCTATAAATGTTACGAAAAAACGTGAACCACCCAACGAATTTCTATTCACCGGACCGCACACGTCACTATGAATTATTTCCAACAGTTCTGTCGTTCGATTTTCAGATGTTTGAAAAGGCTTTTCACATATTTTACTTTTAGCACACGTCACACAGTCTAACGATCTTGGCATATTCCCCAATTTCATTCCACGCACTGTTCTTTTGTTTATCATGTCCCGCAAACAATTATAGTTCACATGACCAAATCTGTTATGCCACTTTATTGCATGTTTATTCAATTCCGAAATACTGTAACACTTATTGTTTCGTCTTTCACTGTCTTTATAAATAAACAAACCGTTCTCTTCAAAACCCTTCAAAATACATTCATTGTTTTTGTTTTTTATCTCAACAAAATTGTCTTCAAAACGCACACACAAACCAGCCTTTGTTGCTTTACAAACCGAAATAAAATTATTCGGAATTTCTTCTACATGTAACACGTTCTTCAATGTTATTTTCGTTCCGCGTATATTAACGTCACCGCGACCAATTGCTTTTGCACACAGATTATTAGGTAAAACTACCCTTTCTTCATATTTTTCATATGACGCGAACAACTCACGCACACAGCAAAAATGGCTAGTCGCGCCGCTGTCAATACACCAATTACGAATACACAAATCACTATTCATGTTATTCAAAGTCAATAACTGTGTCATAAAGCAAGAGTTTTTCTCTGTTCTCTTTTGTTTATTACATTTTGCCGCATAATGTCCCGGTTGACCGCAGTTAAAACATTTTCTGTTTTGTTCTTTATTTTTGTTTCTAGAGTTTTCGTTGTTTTTTCTGTAAAATTTCTTCTCCGTTTTCGTCTGCAATAAAGTTTCTGTTTTTACTGTACCTTCAGCTTCCCTTTGCCTTGCGCCCTCTTCCAAAAGTTTCACTTTAATTGAGCTAAAAAGCGGTAGAGCATCCCTTGTTTCAATTGCTATCACAAAGTTTTCGTAGCTTTTGGGCAAGCTGGACAGCAATATAATTACAAGCATCTCATCGGGTACTACTATGTCTACTTGTGCCAAGTTTTCTATAGTATCCACGAACATATTTATGTGATCAACTATATTCATACTCTCCGTCATTTTCATATACAACAGCCTTTTGAAGTACATGATTTTTCTGGCTGGCCCTTTTGGCTGGTGTACCTCTTTTAGCCTGTTCCAAGCCTCAGCCGCCGTAGCGCATGTCTTCACGTGGTTCAATTGTGTTGGTTTGATACACAACAAAATAGATGCTAACGCCTTCTCGTCTTTGATCACAAATTTAGCACTTTCGTTCACATCTTCGGGTTTTACTTCCCTGCCACACGTAACCGACCACAAATCTGTATGAACAAGCACACTCTTCATGTGAACGCTCCATGTCGTATAATTGCAGTCGTCCAGCTTGTCTATTTGCATTAAATTCATCTTTTTCTTTCTTTTCTATATGTACACACCTTGTATGTGTGCCAACAAAATTCACACAGAATTATTGTTAATATTCTTAGAAACACTTTATATTTCTTGATAACGCTGTGTTATGGCTACCTGGGCCCATAACCTGTTGATATGTATATAGAAAAATGACACACGAGAAAACACTTTAATCATTAATATAAAAGATGAACTTTATTATTTGAAATGTAGCTTAAGACTAAAAAGAAAACGTAGTAAGATAAAAAGAACAAAACTGATAATACACAGTTGCATTATGTATGAGTTGCCATCAGAGCGGGAACCGCGATATTTGTGTTGCAATAATTCAACACAACAAATCTGTGCGTGACAGAAACAAATTAGTTTGTGTTTTTCAATGAGGGTATATAGTAAAGTAATAATTAGCATACAGAATCCGTGTGACTAAAACCTTGTTGATCAGTGTTATTTGTTGCTTTTTCAATTTGAAATTAAAAAATTATTATTACAAGAGAATTTGTATAAAAAAATTTTGCTTCAAAATATAATTTAATGGCTCATTATTATTTGTATTGTATTCACTAGTACGCAGTGATTAACATTTGTAATTAGTCTGAAAATATTCCAATTCATGTTTTCCAAATATTTCATTTATTTATAACGAATAAATTATTCAAATAATTTGTTCAAACAACAATTACTTGCAAATATATGGCTCATTTGCTGAAATAATGTCATAACTCAAAAAACGGGATTTTCGAGTTAAAAACGCAAAATTATTCGTCTTATCGGTTTTTCTTCATTTTGTGCCTGACATTCATACAAATACGAGTATCTTGTTTACTGAATCTCTTGGGAGAATAATATGCATATTTTTATTTCTCAATTTGAGTTATGACGTTCTTTGAGCACATGAGCGATGTATTTCGTTTATTTGCAATATCTAAAGTTCTTGAAGAACTCTTTCTTATACCAATTAAGTCCTGTTGAAACAGTTACTAGATTTTCGATAATATATACGATCAGTCATGCAATTGTCCAGTTGTTTTCACCATTTGCGAATGTTCAGTCAGCAGTTCATAGAACGGAAGTGGATTGTAACCGGAATTGTAATTTAATTTTCTTTCCTCATACTACTTGATCACTCAAAAACCTTCGTTACTTTTCATCATAGTATTCTATACCTCAAATTTCAACACATATCTATGTAACTTCTCAGCAAAAGTTAATAAATAACCGGATACTTTCAAATTAATTAATTTAATTACACTATAGTAGAACATCTTGTTCTGATTACGTTAAGTAAACGATCTCTATCAAATTACTCTTTCATGTATTTTTCGAGACAAGTAATTTTAGGGAAATTTTTGTCAAATACATTTATAAGTTTTCTTATCTTAAATAAATATTGAAATTTTATAGATTTTAAATAATTTCATATGAGTCTTAATCACATGATGTCACATCGTTTTCAATTTCTGTAATATCTGCTAAAATTTTATTTTTGTCTAAGACAATATTTAAAAGAAAAGTTCAAACTGAAGTCCATATATTTATCTGAATAATGCATAATTTTTATTTCCTGTATTTACATATGGGAGTGTATTTTTCCAGAAATTCACGTTTCCCGAACTCAAAAGACGATACAATTATTTAACGAAAACACTACTTGATGAACGATTAATTACCACTTCGCTCGTGCGCTTCGACGTCATTAGATAATTATCTCTGAGGATTGTAAATTCGTTTTTTCAAATATTTCTAAAATAAAGTCAATTTCAAGTATATTAAAAAATATATTTTTTTAATTTTATATGAAATTATATTTCTCCACACCTGACACAAACAAAAATCACAATGTTCCAAATTAAAATTGAATTAATTTCGTTTTCGTAATTCAGTCAAATTTCGAACAATGCAAAAACATTTGCATGTTTTAACACTTTGCAAAAAAACAATAATAAAAACTTGAATAAAGAATAATCGTATATTATTTTCTAATAAGCATCACAGCCATTGGTCTTACTTTATTTAGATTCAAAACGTATTTATACATTTATATAAGTTTGTTTATATGAACAAATAGAAAGCAAGTTCGAATTTAAATATTTTAATCACGTTTAAATTCTTAGCCTTAATTATACGAATATCAGCAGTCGGTGAAGCAGCCTATCTCCCTCCTGATTAAATTATTTAAGCTGAGACAAGAAACACACGACAAAAAGTTAAGTCTTGTTCTTGGCTTTTATTCCACGAATATTTTATTAATTCATAGTTGGGACAAAGACTTTATTAACAAATATTTATGTACATTAAGCACTCCTTCAAATATTGCTTTAACGCAAGAGAACAACTACAATAGATTACATATACCTGAATTTTATTTAAATATATTTTTTTGTCTAAATTTAATTAATCACTTATGCCATCAACACGTTATACTATTTAAAATGCAAAAATAATAGACAATTACATTAAATTTGACTTCACCCTCGTGCAGTGACTGACTGATTACAGGTGGTTGTTCTGCATGTGATTGCAACATTGCTGTACGGGTCTGATTGCTGGTGGCAGCTTAACAATGAAATATTTATTATTATAATTTCCATTATTATATACGAGTACATACGAGTATGTATATTTTTTTCAACAAGCACTATTTCATTCTAACGTGTTTAATTCTGAAATCTTATTTATGAATACAATAATCCAGATGTACATACAATTTGATTATACGATTTGAATTGACGTAGAACTCATTAATGTGATTTTAATCGCAATGAATAAGGAATTCGTGCATTAAAGTGTAAGCAATTACATAATTATTTCAATTTTGTATTGGCAGCTTACGACAAGTACAATTTTCGAAGACTATGCGGTCACCTGAAATAGTTCTGCTTTAAGTATTAAATGTTTGTCTAACAGCATTAGATAGTTCTTAGAAACCTATCAATAATAGTCTATACTAATATTAAAGTTACTCAAGAGCAGTGATGCCAAAAGTAGGTCATTTTAAATTTTTCTGGGGAAAAGTTTAAGCATGGGAAAAGGACAGATTTTTCATTTTAAGAAAAATGTAGGGAATTTTTGAAACGTTGTTTTTTCCCTTTAAATCAGGGACTTTATTGAGCCAAACACTACAATAAAGTAATAATAAATACGAAGCACAAAATATCATATATTTGTTATTGTTTTTATTAAAAATTCTAACATTAATCTGCTTTGCATTACGTAATTTCGATACATTATTACGGGATAAATAATTTGTAGAGACTATGAAAAGCATAGCAATGTTCTATTTTATACGAATTTTTTTCGAAATAGAATTCGTATTGAAAACAAGATAAAATTTTTAAAATTATCACGGTGATTTCAAACCACGTGATTTCCAAAAATAAATTCTTATTATTGCTGTTTTTATTACTGTTTTTTACGTTTTTGGTGTCCACAATTAAATATTTTATTCGATCTTCGAATGTCATGAATCGTACGATTTACAAACCACTAACAGAACTGCTATTATTTTTTAGAAAACATGTGATTTGAGATCTCGTGGTTTACAGAACAGTCCTGTATATTTCGTTTTCCATATAAATTAGCACTCCTGAAAAATATATATTAAGTTATTTTAATGATTTAAATGTGTGTGATCTTCCAATCAAAACAGCCTTTGGTTCATTATTTTTTATATTTTGGATGACATTTTATTAAGAAAGCAGAGCTAAGATTTGATTGCCGTGTAAGATTTCCATATCTTTATTTTAAAAATTTAAGAAATTTATTATTGGCAATGGATGCGAAGAATTATCAAAAAAAACTTCCTGCAACTTTTCTAGCAGATGAAATCTGAGCTTTAGAAATTCAGTTCTTGAAGACTTCCTTTAAAAGTTAAATAATATTTGAAAAAAAATAGAACTTGGCACAGTCGTTTGAGATCTAAGATGGCGCAAAGACCGATTTTGAGAGTTATTCAGATTTAAAATTTATGTTTTTGAAAATAAATTTTTCATCTGACGATATAAATGCACAAAATTTTAAAAATGTAATTAAAACAATTATTTTTTTTGAAATCAATGAACTTTTAGAGTAGGAAAAACTGTGGAGATTTTTTGTGTGGGGAAAAAAGATAAATGTTTTTTGAGACGTGTAGGGATTTAAAAAAAATAAATGCTGGCATCACTCGGCGTAATCTTGCAAACTTTTCATCTGACCACAAAAATCATATCAGCAGTGTTTTAAATTAAACTCCTATATTTTTTAAATTTTGTGTGAGTTGAGCACTTGTTATAGAGGATTCTTAGTACTAAAATATTTTAAGTTTCCACGTGTAAGGAGAGAGCTCACGGTTTTAATGTACACATTTACTAATTAATATTTATACGTAATTGTTGAACTGTTTAAGGTTTATATTGAAAATGAAAATTTTTTTGGCTTAAGTTCAAATCTGAGCTTACCCATTTCTTCTTAGTTTACATTTACTTTATTAAGCGTTTGTGAATAAGTATTAAGCTTACCTTCCAGCTGTAAGAGGTTAAGAGCGCAACTTTTAAATTTTTTTATAAAAACTATTAGAAATTTTTTAAGTTTGAGTTTTTTTTCACAATAATTTTAAAGGTTTCAAAAAGTTTCATTTTACAAAATTAGGTCATAAATCTTCTTGTAAAAATTTTCGTAAGTAAAGAATATTTCAAAAATAAAAATAGGCGAAACAGGCCCAGAGGGCATGGCAAAGAAAATTCATAATAATCATAAAGTATTTAGGAAACCGTAAAAAGTAGAATCTTTAATCTTAAAGAGACTTTGTTGCCGACACTGGCACCTTCGAAGTTAATCAAACTCAACGAGTATGACTATGAAAGTGTAAAATGTAAATATGTGCGAGTAAGCATAGATATGATATACGATTTAAAGAAAAAATTATTTGAAAGTGTATCCTTGCAGATTGGCCCTATAAAAATTTAATTTATGACGAAATAATTTTTTTTTATTTAAGTCAGATTTCTTCCCCAGAGTTATATTTGATATGGTTTTCCGACAACGCTTCATTTGATCTGTAAATAGGCATTTAAAGTAGAGCCGTTGACATACAAAGCAAGACTTTAGTGAGTAAAAAATATTTGTTTGTATTTATATTGAGAAATTGTTTGTATGCACATACAATTTTTGTGAGGAACGACATACATTCAAAACTTATAAAAAAACACATAAATATATAAAAAAACACATAAATCATAGCTATAATAAATTATCTTTCACAGTTAAGATCCATTGTCACTAATAATCACTGATATTATATTTAATATATTCTAATTCATATTATATAAATACATACATACATATAAAAACGAAATGCATGTAAAATTCAAACCATGTAAGCTGAGTTAAACGTTTCTCGTAACCAGTTGTTTAAGAGTTTGACACCTTTAAACTATTTTTTAATTGTGTCTGAATGAATAATTTTTCCACTAATCAAATTTGAAAAAAATATATATCAAAACGTTTAATTATCTATTAGCATTTGTTGTTCTATTGTTTCACTTTCAAGTCAGTGACTATTACATTCTGTCTCATTTAGGAACTGTCGAATAATTTATTATGGCAACTTAAGTGCTTTCGATATCAATCGATTGTTATTTTTTGTTACTCAATATTTCCAACCCCAACACTAAATGTTATTACACAAATTAATGCAAGCTATATTTTGTGTAATGCATGATTTTAAGGAAAATGTATTGTAAATACCAAGAATAATTGATTTTTTAATTTTGCATCAGTTTAATAGTTTATTAAATTATGCAAATTTCCCAAGCAATCTTCAAATTGCAATAGCTCTTTGTGTGTAATTGTACACCTACGGAGTGGGTTTTTTTTAATTTAAAAATTATTTAAAAAATTTAGTATTTAAAATTGAAAAATTTGCACGAAAATCGTGGATGGGATTAAATTAGTTTAACTGTTGTTTAACATTTTAATAAAAACATTTTAATTACTGGTTGAAACTACAGAAAATTATACATACATACATATATGGATATTTTTAAAGAACATTTAACTTTGTAGTAGAAAATTTGGGTGACAACTTTGACATGGAATGCAATTTTTGAACATGAATCATGATAAACTGAAACTGAAATTCCATGAATGCACGATTTTTTTCACGCACTCATATATATTTATGCACGTGTGCCAAGTGAAAAAAAATTGGAAGTTATGTTCAAGGAATTTCGCCACTTCCAAATTCTAATTCATTTCGAATATACGCACATTTATGGATTTAAATCCACTATGAAATGATTTTCAATAATAGCATTATAATCACTTCCCAAAACATTATTTTCATCTATTCATAAAAAACGACTTTTCTACATCGAAGTAATAAAAAATTACGTCCTTTGTACTGATCAAAAATATATTTTCTAACATCTTGAATGGAAATAAAAATTAGAGCTTTCTGCAATAACAAGTCCATGTAAAAATCATTAGAAATCATCCGCATTTTCACTAATTCTGGGTTACAAGTTCAGTGTCTTAACGACTTTCTTGGAAGCTATTTTTTACTGGTTGAATATGTCTTCAAAAATTTTTGTTTTAATAAAAACGATTTTTATTTTCGGAAATTAACTAAGTTGGAAAGTTAATTAATATTATTACCAAATAATTTTTTTTATGTTTTTCTAGGAACCACATTGATTTGAAAGACTGTCAAATCACTTAAGGTATGATCACATCTGACAAACATTTGCACAAAAAAACGTAACCACTACTCTTGCTTAGGGTAATGTGATTTAAGTTGGTTTTTATATCACAAAATGAAGTCAAATATGCCGCAAAATGCTGTTTTTATATTATTTTTAATAAATACGAACCCATATTTAAAAATATATTGGAAGTAAAGAAAATGCAAATTTAATTTGTCTGTTGGTTACGTTTTTTTGGGCAAATGTTTGTCAGATGTGACCGCACCTTAACAACAAAGGTACACATCGATACCTTAATAAAAAAAATTGAGTTTTTGCATATTTTAATAAACTCGAAGATCTTTTATCGAAATAGATTTACCACTCTATTTTGAAAAAATAATACTTAGGACCTTTCGATATTAAGGTAACGATATACATATTTATATTGTAGTAGTGCTGGCAAATTCTACTACTTTTTGTTACTCAATAATATTCAATACTTTTCATTTGGGTACTCAGTACTACTCGATACTTTTAACGGATTTTTTGAATTTGTAACGCATAGTTTTTATCTGCAAATTGAAGTAGTTTCTTCAAAAATTAAAAATAGATCTTCAACTATTATTGGTTTTGTATGTCTTTTATTATTAAATAAAAAATAAATGTAAAGCTAACTTTTAATTTAATGTCAACAACAACTTAAGAAATAATTTAATTGTTCTTAAAAAAAATTATTTAGTTTTGATTTGATTAAAAGATCTTACACCTAGTTGTCTTTTTATACAGTGATGTATTTTTATGCAGTATTTTAGCCACTCAACTTGCTTAAAAATACAACTCTAAAATTATAGAGTAACTACTTTTGAGTATTGAGTAGCCAAAAAAAAGGAAATACCCGATACCCACTACTCAATACTTTGCCAGCACTATATTGTAGTACTTCTATATGGAAGCTCTCCACATAAAAGTTATATCTCTGGAAAGTATTGATTCTCTCTCTCTCTCTTACTAAGCTCATGATATGCAACTTCCACCTTTTACTGAGTGTATGTACCTAGTGGGCTTCAGGTTAGGCTAAGTTAGAACGGCTGCTAGTATCTTAACGAACACACTTAGATCTTTGGTCAATTACAAATTTACGGAACTCTGTTTATATGGGTCCACGCACGACGTTAGTTATGTAGATCACGGACTTCAGAAGATCCCATGGCGCTGCTTCGACTTTTCACTAAATCAGAATAGTGAATTTGGAAGTGTTCTGATCTATCCTAACGATCTTTATCTTGCCAGGTACTCCAAACGCCACTATATTCAAGTAATAAATATCGTGCACATCTTTCGATAAGGCAGTGTGCACATCTTTCGATAAGGCAGTGTGCACTTATAACAGATAAGATTACCTAAGTATGTTTGTTGCCTATTTATGATTATTAAAGCACGTAGAATTTAAATTAAAAATATAATAGGTGCTTGTTTACAAATTACGTAGTGTGGTAAGGAATGGTGCTTGAAATTTCGTTACAAAGTTGTGAATTTGAACGGAATACTTGTTGAACGGAGTTTATAAGGGGAAGGTGGAGAGCGATCAGCCCCTAGATGGATTTTTGTTAGTTTATCTTGTGGACATTGACTTGTTTCCTAATTCTTAAAAGTATAAAGGTACGACCATCTGTGTTCAGAAGAGTTCACAATTGCCAGTCTTGTGAAAAGTCCCAGCCTGCAAGTAAGCAATGTTAAGTTCACGAGCCAAGTCGGGTGATACCTTTAAAGTTATACCATTTAAAAAGAACGATATAGCAGGTTTAATCCGCAACCTCTTTAGCCATCATCTATTTTTATACGCAATATTAGACTTATGGTATCTTTAGAAAATTATAATAGACTTGTCCGAAGATTTCGTTTTCAATACACGATTTTTAAATATATTCCCGTGGTGCACATTGACTCTGTATAATATATGTATGTATGTGGGTACATACTCATTTTTATAAACATAATTTTTAAAAACAATAAATTTTGTAAAGGAAGGAAAAGCACATGGCCACTGCTTGCTTCATAATTGTGCAATTTGTATTATCCGCACGAATGTGTATTTACTTAAATAAAAGGTGCAAATTAACGATAAATCAACCCAAATAAATTTTATTAAACTTTTGTTATTGAAATTTTTCCTTCATTTCTACTTGATTTAAAAATATAAACCAAATAAATAATAAAATAAAAGCAAGTTTTTATAAAATTTTTGCAACATTACAATAATTCATTAAAAAATTTAAAATTTGGAAAGCGTGTGTTAATTGTTTATCGGCGATAATTTTTAATAAACAAGAGAGAGAGAGAGAGAAAAAAGAAATTTAAACGTTTGGTACGTTGTACGAGTGCACAGCGGAAGTGCGAATACCGTAAATGACTGATGGCGTACGTACGATGAAGAAAGAGTTGTTCATAAATGCAATCGTTGTTTAATAGTTTTGAATAGGCAAGTTGTTTCAAAGTGAAGTATTTATTAAATAATTAAGTTTTATTAAAAAAATATTCTTTTATATTTTTTCGACCTTCTGTTTTTTTAATTTATATAATTTATTTTGAGCACTAGGTCAATTTTTTTTAAAAAACGTTCACAAAACTTTTATTAAGAAACATATATATCGTCACTTCTTTGTTTGGCTTCTTCAGGGATATATAAAATAGTTTAAATAAAAAATTTTACAATAATCAAGAAAAAAAAAAATTTTTATATAATTTATTTTATTTATTTATTTAAAAAATTTTTACAATAATCAAGAAAAAAAATTTTTTATTTACACAATTTTATATATCCCTGAAGAAGCTACACAAAGAAGTGGAGAAATATCGTTTTTTTTAAAGAAAAGTTTTGTTAACGTTTTTAAAAAAATTTACCTAGTGCTCAAAATAAATTAGATTAATTTAAAAAAAATCTTCAATATCTTTGACATACAACATAATTTTTTCTGCATATTTCCCCAAAACTAGATTCATAAAATATTTACTGCTAATGATGTAACGAATGTCAAATGTCCGCAAATACGAATACGATCACAAATTTCTGTGGAAATATTCGCGAATTCGAATATGAATAGAAATATTTAATTTAATTTAAAATATTTCAAAATTAATTGAAAATAAAAGCCGATAGCCTTAGTTGATAGTGCTTTAGCTTTAAGATTTATTGTAATTTTAATTATAATAAATATTTAAATAAATAAATGAATAATTGAAAATATTCTCCGCCTTACATTAATAACAATAAATTTAACCAATTGTAATATAATTATCACGCAATCGGTATTAACAATCCGACAGCAATAAATCGCTTTATGTCTTTTATAATCGACAACAAGTTCGATTGTTTTTTGGAGACTAAAATTGAAATTGCCATCTTTTCTTATAGACAACTTTTAATTTTTCGCAACTTTAGATTTTCTTTGTAGTCGATGAATGGCTGGCACCATTTTGTCGAAAAAAACTTTTTAGATTAATTTTCTTAATATTTCTTTCTTAGCTTAAGCTTAATATTTCACCATAATTGGCCCCTACCACCGAATATCATTAATGATTTCAATTCACCCGATGAATTAATTGTTTAAACAACAGTCGGTTTGGAACCTAAGCTCTTTAGTAAATTTTTAGTTGTGCGGTTTTAAGTTCACATTAGTTATTAAACACTGTTTTATAAGCCAATAATATGAAATATGAACTCATAAACGTTTTAAAACTAATTTAACTATTAAATGTTTTAATTAGTTTTATAGCTGCTTGTTTGGTTGGGGCATACTTTTATCATTAACATTTGATTCAGTAGCTTTGTGTGCTAAAAGAGTTTAAAGTAGGTCCTTCGGATGCTCAAAATTTTTACAGCTACTTTAAATTGTCTTTATTTATTAATTCGTTTTGTTTGGTTTTGTGGCAGAAGGTTGTTTGAAATTTAAAGGTAATTCATACGTTTTTTCATTTGAACATTTGTATGGTTCAAAATAGGGTAGAGGCTCTAAGGAAAATTTTAAAATTAATGCGTTTGGATTTATAACATCTTCATAGCACTATTGTGCTATTAGACATACTGTTTTTGCGATATTGTCTTATAAACTTTTAATAGGGTATTTATAAATTAGACAGAAAGTTTCTAGTATTTGAACTTCGCATTCCTTTAACATTCTGGCGGTTTTGTTTATTTTAATTTTGTAGATATTTTGTTTATTTTATGGGTTCGTTTGTTCGCTATTAAATAATGTTAATGAGGTTTTTCTATTGCTTATTTGAATAATATTATTTCTTACTATTCACGCGCAAATGTTTCGAAAATTTTATAACACAAGTGTTTTAGCAATATACAATTTTTGCCAATTTTTGTTATTTTGTTTATGTACACATGTGAATAAATGGAAAGTTCAAAAATTTACCTTGAAGAAAAATGCTTTCAGCATTTCAACAACTTTTTCAGAGTCTTCGGATGTTACTGATTCCACGGTGTAGGGCAAATCATCGGAATTTTGTGTTTGTTGTGTTGCAGCGACAGTTGAAGAAACATTTAATACACTGTCCATTTTTTGGCTGAGTCTCGCAATTGGATATAAATCCGAAAGCTAGTAAAGAAAAAGAAAAAAGAAAAAAAAATTATTTGATTTATAAAGTAAGTTGATAAGATAATAAGAAAATATTTACGAAAAAGAGAATATTATTATAATAGCTTTATTGAATTGAGGCCCCATGCTCCTTCAAGGAGCCAAAGGAACTAATATATATTTATATATTTATTGGATAAAAGGAAAATGATCAGTAATCGGATTGTGAATGATTCGCCTTTACGACGGAGTAAAAATTTGGATTACTTCTGAAAATAGAAAAATAGTTATTTTTGGACGGATAACTATCTGTAGTTCCCTTTATATTAGGACGGGGATAATATTCACGAGAAATTTGTTGCCTTCCCTAAAACTGCGATCAGTCATTTTGCGTTGTTGTTGTTGTGTTTGTGTGCTATATTTTGTGCATGGATAATATTTACGTAGGGGTGAATATACAGCATAAACGAACCTCGTTAATCCGATAATCACAATAATTCGTAACAGTATGTTAATCCCTTAAAAAAGTCGCTTTGATTCGCAAATATTCCATATACATATTTCAGTCCGCTCGATAATTCGAATATAGGTTTGCAAGACAAGTGCAAGTAGCCCCTTGTAAATCGTAGTCGGCTGTTGATACACTCTTATAATTCGTAATTTAATGACATTTGACATCGAACACAACAATTCCTTTAAAAGTACGAGTGCAGCACTGATCTTTATTGTGCTCTTTGTATTGAATGACAATGACTAAGTTTGATAATTGATATTATGAAATCATTTTTTGTAATCCGAGGTGATAAGTATTTGCCTTCAGTGACATCGCCATGTAAAAATTGTCAGTTAAAACGCCAAAGTATAAGTCGTAAAAAGTATGTACTTTATGAGTTTGTCTTCAAAGCTGTGAGGTGCTCTAAAAAAGCTTTCCAACGAAACTATAGGCCCAAAATCAAATGTGAGGCAAATCAACATGAAAAGTCGAAAAATGCGTAAAACTTAATTTTAATACGACCAATAAACCATTAAGCCATTATGTCGATTTGAAAGTTATTCGTTTTTATTTTAGATTACAGGTAAGCTCCTAGGTCCAGTAATTGTGCAATACTGAAAGCTTGGCGTTCGAAAAGCATACCATGGGCACCACATTTGTTCGCCAAAAGTTTCTTTATGCGAACAGTTAACTGCGTCGCTGCTACACATTTCTTCAACTACTGCAATATTTTATTTCCAGTTGCAATTGTTTGCAGACCGGTTGCAATTAGTTCACAGCCTTGACTAATTTTGCTACGAATGCTCTATCAGACATCAGCAATTTTTATTTTCAAGTTTTTGCAGTTCGTTTTCTTTTATTGCGAAGCTCGTTTGCGGTTTGCTATCGATGTTTTATTCAGAAAAGCGGTATAATACAACAACATATGGAACCCATTGTGGCAGAACTAGATGTCTACATATAAAAAGGTTTTAAAGCTTATGTCATTGACTGCAATTCATCCATACATTGTTTATGGATCAGACAATTATAGAAAATATGCTTTTCCCTACCTAAGAATTTCATAGTCAAAATTGGGTTTATATAATTTTTATATGTGTCAAAACTGTGTCTAAGTTTCAATCGATTTTAACCAACTTGGATATAATTTATCCATACATTCTTTACTTAATTTAGAAGACGTGATTTTCCATCGATGTGTGACATTTCCGAGGTATAGAACTTTAAGTTGGCAATATTGCTTAATATTGCTTTGTGTTTAGATTAATTGGCCATTTCATTATGAACTAGTGTATCCAGCGACCGCATTCTAGAAATGAATATTCATCATTTACATAAATACTTACGATAAAATACAAAAATAAAACACATTCTAAATAAACAACTTAAAACTCTATCTTATTTCTATGGAAAATCAAATTGGACACACACACACACATGCACACTTTGTTTACTTTTCTAGTTGAGACTGATACATGCATGTGTAATAAGTGTGCATGTGTTAGTAACAACTTTAAACGTTTATAGCTCCTTAAACATTGAACCGATTTAAATAAAATTTAGATTGTGCACATGCATATAAAAACCCATTTAGGAACATATAAATCTTTCTAAAATCAGTTCAGTATTACGGCCGTAAAAGGGATCTAAAAAAACGTGTTTGCCTATTAATAATATAGATAGATAATAAGTCTGGGAAGACACCAATCGCCTCGTTATCACTGACATACCGACTCGCTTCCTTCAAAAGTGATTCGGACTTCCTGATTAGACTTCGTCCAAGCAAGCCGATGTTACATAATGCCTAAAATCATGGCAAAATATTATCTTTCGAATAAAGCCAATTTCATGACAATTAAAAGCATTTATCTGTGTTTTATTTCAATTTTAAGTTCTATGCCTCTATGAGGTATTAAGAATATTTTTTTCAGAAACTTATTTATGTATAAAATTAAAAAAATGGTATCCCCCTAATGTTTACACGTAAATTTTAATCAAGTTTTATTCTTCTCAGTAAAAATAGTGGTTTGTTTTGAATTTTCCTTGTATTTTCCGGAAACTATATGTCTGTTTTTTTTGGAACAACACGCTGTGTAGTATAAATATCCATACATATGTACATATGTATGTATGTATGTATGTACGAGTATGTATTGTGTCTGACAATCTTATGTAGTTCTAAATTTTGAAAACATTTGTTTAATTTTTTATTAATCGACTATTTATTAAAATGACCTCCAGCGTTAGTATATCTATGCTAGAACAAATACAAAGTTTTATTTATGTTGTTTTAAAATTACGAGTACCTAAAAGAAAACTAATAAATAAATTGCTGTAGAGAATTTTAAACAAGCGTTGGCTTGGATTTTTTTTTAAATAAATTAATACATTTTAATAATATTTCGAAACTTTTTTTAGAGGAACTTGCATACTTAGTTTAATTGTTTTAATGCAAGCTCTTAATCAACCAAAAATTTAATTAAATGAAAGAATTAACTCAAATAAATTTATTTTATTTACAACTTAGATTATTTTAGGAAGTAAAGAAGGAAGGGATTCCTGCCAATGAAACAAATCTCATTAATTTGCAATGCTTATTGCATTTAATTTAATTTAACATACACAAAATATATTCATATATTCTAAGCATGTGCATTCAAAGACATTCTAACATCAATTTAAATTTAAAATTAATGCCATTTAAAAAAATTTATCACATCATTTGTAGTTAACAAAGTTAAAAGTAATGAAATAATATTTTCTATTTAATGACAAAAAACTGTTTTGTTGTTTCATTATGAACAATTGTTGACGTGAATACACAGAAATCAAAAGATTTTATGAATATTAAAAATTACATCAATTTGTAACGCTTTAGAAAATTGTGTGTTTTTTTAATATACATATAATTAATTTTTAAGTAGTTTCTTAATTGCTCTTAAAAAAGACACTCAAATTATTTTTTTCTTTCTCAAAAATTAAACGCTTTGAGGCTTTCTAAAATATATATATGGATAAAATTTTGCGTCAAAGATTTTTTAATGATTTCTCAAGGCAATGAATATTTCTACAAAAGAAATAAATTCTTTTGTTTAAACATTTTACAGTTCGGGGGACTGCTAAAGTAAATATTTTTCCATTCAAATGGAAAATAATTTATATTAGGCGAAATTTCGCAGCATTTTATTCAGAATGTGTTGTATATGCGACAATATTCCGAAGAAGTAGGCAAAAAATAATTAAACGCAAGATAACTTCCGTTGTAATAATAAAAATTCTCGTATTACTTTATCATGTATGATTTGTATAAATAACGCTTTAATGTAAGAAATATATGTATGAAATATATCGCTCCTTTATTGCAACGTAGTCATATCTCGAAAAAGCTCGCTCATCAAAATACGTGATTAAAGTTTCTGCATTTTTAACAAAAAATCACATTTTTTTAGATATGATTAGTTTCCAATAAAGGAGCGATATGTATATAAACACTAATGATAGGGTATTTATTTTCTCGTCCAAAAACAAACTAGTTACATTCTGCTGTGTTTGAATCAACTACCTTTTCCCTTGTTCCTTGGAATATTTCCTTGTGTCGAACTCGTTCTATATATAATATTACGAGCTTTAGCCTAATAAAAATTACTTTGGATTAAAACGAATATAGTTCGAATTGAAACAAATAATAATAAATTCTCCTCCTTTTCTCTAGCTGCCTAAGCAATATAATAATATCGCCCCTGTATTGCAACGTAGTCATATCTCAAAAACCTCGGTCATCAGAAAACAAATTAGTTTAAAGATTTTAAATTACACACAACAAAATGAAAAACTAATATAATATCTTCCCCTCAAGAGAAGGGAAAACAAGATATTTGTATGAATTGTTTACACAAGATGAACAGCAATATGATGAATAATTCTGCATTTTTAAATCAAAAACCACGTTTTTTGATATATGACTATGATGCAATAAAGGTGTGATATGATCTACTGAGTAATATTTTTAAAAGAGATTAACCACATCCTCCAAACGAAAAAATAATAAATGCGTTTCTGATTTTTTCTAAAAATTTCAGAATGTTCTATACGCTTCCTAACGAAAAATTATTTAAGAACTTTTTTTTATTCCAAATCCTTTGAGGATTATAGCTTTTGTTTACTTTCTCTCTGTTGAGCTTTCTTAATCTATCTATAATACGTAACAAAAATCTTTTAAAGGTTTCAGGCTGCTTTTAAGAATAGAAAGCTGTTTGAACGATTTTTTTGTAAAACAATATTTTTTTCAACAAATATAATTGCCAAAAAAAATTATTGTTCTTAAATCCTTTTAGATGCACCTGAACAGAAAATACGGAGGAAGACCAATAAATAATTAGTTAATTCAGTCCTAATTATAATTGATTTTTTCATTTTATGTGTATAATATATGCACAAAATTGTCATTGGTCATTTTCAAACAAAACATTAATAAAAATTTTAGCGTCTACTCGAACGTTCGGGTTCGGTGTGAGAGTTGAGCAAAAATATCACCCTTATTCCAGTTGGCGACGTCGACGTCACGTCAACACAATACCAAAAAAGTGGAGCTTGTCTACTCGATCTCGAGAACAATTTTGTGCTAATGAAAGTGTACTTGTATTCTGTAAGGTCTAGAAAATAACATGAGCCTGTCAATAGTACTCAGTTGTTTTCGAAAACGGGTAGACAAACCCCAATTTTTTGGTATTGTGTTGACGTGACGTCGACCTTGCCAACTGGAATAAGGGTAGATATTTCCGGTTGACTTACGACGTTTGGTACAATGCTCGCCGAGCATCTAACTTTGTGTAGATTATTTGTTAACGTTTTTATATCAGCATGTTTGTATGTCATTTATTCATAACATACAACTCAGGTTGTACAGATTGCTTGACTGTTGATATTTTTGTGTGATCACTTATGTTGCACAAAAATTCATGTTTTTGTGTTTGTCATGCATCACAAGTGATTTTGTTTTTGGCCTGCTTCTGTAAACCTCAAAACTTATACGGGCTAAAAACAAGAACTTAAATCAAAACCCTGTGAAATTTTTTGTTAAAAACATTTACTTTTGATTGATTACTTTGAAAAAAAAGAAACTAATAATTACACGATAGCTAATGCGAACAAAAGTTAATAAATTAATCATTATTTTGAGGTTTTTTATACCTAAAGCTATGGAACGACATCCCAAATTGTGAAATTTTGCTAAAAATATATATAACAAATATTTTTGCAACTAAAGCTGTAGATATTTTCGTTAAGACCTCTCGTCTTACGCTAAGGTCAGACGTCACGCTAAGATAAAGCTTAACAACGAAATATGTTATACTCTTTTACGCTTCATACAAATATTCATCGAGTTTATTTACAAAAACTAAAATGGAATACATTTACATTTTTCTATTATTAAATTTAATTTAACCGATTCATTACTGCCCGGTTAACTGTTCGATTAAGTTTAAATTGTTTTTTATCGATTAACTATTAAATTGCTTAACCTAATCCAGTCAACATGTTCTTATCAGAGACATTTTCACTTTACAATGTTCTAACTTCCTCAAATATGGATTTTAGTTCTTAGTGCTTCTCGAATTCTTACCTTCAATTGTTTTATTTACAATTTTTAATTTAAAAATTAAGTTTTGTTTCTTTTTTATTTCGTTTCAATCAAAAATCCTCCTAATAAAGTCACGTTTGTCTTGATTTGCTATAAGTTTTTCCTAACTTGAAAAAAGTTAATTTGGATTAATTCACCGACTAAACAGAATTATATTTTTTTTTATAGTAGTACTTGAACGTACATACTTTTTATGTGTTTAATTTAATCTGGCGAAAGTATTCAACACTATTAAAAGTGCTAAGTGCTTTAAAAAAATCACATCAAACCTCGAATGACATAATGGAAGTTTTTATATGTTTAGATAAAATCTGAAAAAGGCCTTAAAGATTGGATTCATATTTTCTAGTATGAATTTCCTCCAAACTTGTCAAGTTTCTTTAAAACTAAAGAAAACCCGTTTAAAGCCTAAACATCTGATTAAACCAAATAAGTTTTCTAAGATATTATTTTAATAGATCATCTTAAAATATAAAATGGGCAAGGTTTTCTTCATGCCAAAGAAAAAATACGAATGCAGAACCAATTAATAATAATGATATAGATTAGGACGATTTCAGAATCAACTTCCTTATACGGGCTTAGAATATGGTTCAGTATTTCATCTATTGAAATCATATAACTGAAAATATTTTAACAGTAAATATTTTAACTGAATATATTTTAACTGAAAATATTTTAACTGAAAATATTTTAACTGAAAATATTTTAATTGAAAATATTTTAACTGAAAATAATTTAACTGAAAATATTTTAACTGAAAATATTTTAACTGAAAATATTTTAACTGAAAATATTAAACTGAAAATATTTTAACTGAAAATATTTAACTGAAAATATTTTAACTGAAAATATTTTAACTGAAAATATTTTAACTGAAAATATTTTAACTGAAAATATATTAACTGAAAATATTTTAACTGAAAATATTTTAACTGAAAATATTTTAACTGAAAATATTTTAACTGAAAATATTTTAACTGAAAATATTTTAACCGAAAATATTTTACTGAAAATATTTTAACTGAAAATATTTTACTGAAAATATTTTAACTGAAAATATTTTACTGAAAATATTTTAACTGAAAATATTTTAACTGAAAATATTTTAAATGAAAATATTTTACTGAAAATATTTTAACTGAAAATATTTTAACTGAAAATATTTTAACTGAAAATATTTTAGCTGAAAATATTTCAACTGAAAATTTTAAGATGTATTTAGAAAAACTTTGACAAACGTTTTTTAATTTTTTTTTAATTTTCTTAAGCCAACAGATTTAACATCCTTACTGATTGGAGGTGATTAAAAATCATTGTAATATTTTGTCATTTACAATTGTATATAACGATTGTTTTTTTCAAGCTTTTGGTATTTCAAAAAAAAAATGGTAAAATTTTTGAAAGTTTTGACACACACGACGAACTTGTTATTTAAATGTCTATTATATTGTGTGAAAGTTAATAAACAGACTTGCAAAATATCCAAATTGTCCTATTAAATAAATATTAAAGGAACAGTGAACTTTCAGTTGGAGTAACAAGAAAAGAACTATCTCGCAGTTATCGCTTTCTGTGGTGAACATAAGAAAGATATCGTTTTTTTTTTGTAACAACTACGCTTTGGAGCCTGACACCAAAAAAAGAAGTGTGTTGTAAGATTGAAGTGCGTCTAGATGCGTTTGGCTGTGGCACCGTATCAAATAGGTTGATCACTTCAGTTCTTTTTAAAGCTATTTCATAGAGATCTAAGAATCTATGTGTCAAGAAAACCGATCATGCCATTTGGAAGCTTTGTAGCTGTAAACACAGATTTCGGGGTTTTTTATTTGTTTTTTTGTAAATAGGCGTTTAGGTAAATTTTGAGAGTTCTTTTTTTTATGTTATGTTAAATACGGCAGCAAGGGCGTATCAGCTTTAACTTAATTTTTTAATTATTTTCTGCTTATTATCTGATTTTTAAGGCTTGGTGCGTTAAAAATTTATTGCTTTTTAAGATAATAAATTAAAGTTTTATTTATCATTATATTATATCTTAATTTAAAACTTGTATTGTAACCAGAGGCTCATAAAATATAACTCAACTTAACTTACTTCACAAAATATAAATTTATTGCAAAATCTTTGATCTTTCAAACTTCAGAAAAAACAGATAACCGAAAATTGTGTTTCCTATTACTCCTTAATCATAAGTTTATATATATTGTGAATGATAAGTAACATTTCACGAAAATATATGAATAAGTTCTGGTTTTATTTGTCATAGAAGAAGAAATGGAAGGCATATAATTTATCATACCACGTAGTATGAGTGATAACTGTACGTAGATATAAAAAGAAAATTAAAATTTCTTAATAAATTATCATAAAACAAATGGCATTTCTTTTGATCTTAATTGGATTGTTTATGAACAAAACGAAATGAATATATTTCACAGTAAAACATCACATTAAGTAAGCAAAATATCAAAGCACTTTGAAAATAGAATGAAAATAAAAATAAGAACAGCACCTAATAAATTTAGTAGACACAAAATTTTAAAAAATCACACACTTTTTCCTATGATCATTAACTTACCGTGTATCTTTTCTCGATCATCATCGCATCATTATCAGCAAATGTGCGATTATTTTTTAGCATTTGTGAAAGATTTTCAATTTCCATGATGAAGCTGATTGAGATGTTATTGTATTGTCAGTTAAAAAAAGGCCGACACAGTTTTTCACGGTAATAAAAATAAATTTTAGCACTTAGCTTGTTTTATTTTTTAGTTCGTTGAGAATCTCTTAAACAACACAATTAAACGGCAAGATAATGTGGTAAAAAACGGAATAATTGAGCTGAATACGAAATGCAAAAAAAATTGCCAAATGTATTTAAACCATAAAAATTTATCTAGTTTATTTATCTTTTAAAATTCTTTGATTGTGTTAATTTTTGAGTTTTTTTTATTTATTTTTCTCTTCTTGATTTTTGTTTATTTCTTATTTATTTAGCGCTGGCTGTTTTTGTTTTAACAAACTCGAATGTATCTGGTAACAATAAATTACGAGAAGACGTCTTTTAAACGAATGTCTGTTTTGTCTTTAATATGTTTAAATGTTTTTTTTTAATTTAATTTCCTATAATATTTATCAACGGACTATAGTTTTCTACAATTTCATTTAAAATTTTCTTAAATCCTTTAGTGGCTGACAGGATTTATCCTTGACAGAATGTGGAGAGATTGTTATGGTTGTTAACACGACGTTTGATTCACTTGGTAGATGACTGAATGATTGTCAACATTATATAGTGTCACGTTTTATACGAATATACTTTTCTTTAGCGTTATGTTTTTATTTTATTTATTTATTTATTTTTTTCATAACATTTAAAATGTTCTCTTACAATCAGATTATTATTTAAAATAGAAATACTGTGTTGTTTTTGTATTTAGCCATAACTTTTTAGTATTTATTTATATATTTTTTTTTTGCTTTTGTATCTTATAGATGTATAAATTTTCTGTATGGTTTCCGCCGAGTTTTGTATTTGCAACTGAAAAGATAATTTTAGCAAAGCTGCTTGCCTGTGTACGTACGCGATTGAGTCTTAACTAACTGGTCACGATTACTTTTCACTCTGTGTAGAAATGTGACGGAACAAAAACACAGGCCGGCTTTTAACAAAAACAAACAAACAAAAAAAGTGTACAAAATTAATAAAAGAGCATGCGCTGAAGGAGAATTTTTATAAACGGAAAATGTTGTTTTTGTTTATAAACTTTGTAAGTAAAAAAACTCACGCTCATACCAAACAATGACAATTTAATCGTCACGAGCGAGAGAGGTTTGCATAGAGATTCTGCGCTATGGGATTGTTTGTGTCAGAGTTGGAAAGGATTGTACAATATACTTCCTTATGTTGCTTTTAAGTGCAAAAGATACACTAATATCACAAACTACTAACAGACATGTAAAAAATGACTTTTGCAAATCGTCCAAATCAGCTAAAGTGCCGGTGGTTGAAGAAAGAGACAACTATAAAGACTTAATGCTGCGAAGAAGGGAAAATAAACAAAACAAAAAAATAAAATTGTAATAAAATTTTGGAAAAATTGTGGTTTGTGTGTGCTTTGTGTTTTGTGAATAGAAAGTTTTTAGCTCCAATATGATTATTAGTTTGTGGGAAAAGCAAATATCAATCATTTCGCGTTGGGAAGAATAAAATACCACAAAGCAGTTTGTGTAAACTACGTTAATACAGAAAATAAAACCACAAAGAATGCAAAATATTTTTTCAATTTCTTTTTCGATGCTTGTGCGTATAGAGGGAGTCGGAAAATAAACTTATATAGTTTTCCCCTTCTGTCACCTCTGTATGCTTTGTGCTAATATTTAGATTTTATTTAACAAGCGTCAATAATTTTCAACATACTTAGGTTGCCGGCGATTGCAAAAATAATAATTAACCAATGTCTTCTAAGTGACTGATCCGATTACAAAAAAAGACATGTGGCACTCGGGGACTGCCGCGGCAAAGCTATTGCATAGCATTTTCTTATCAACTTATGCAATTATAATTATTTATTTATTTTTTATTTATGCAGTATTTTTTTTTATTTGATATTACTTCAAGTTTTTTCTTTGATATTAATTCAAGTTACACTTTTTGAGCTTGGTGAATTTCTTGATTCGGTCGCCGCGCTCAAAGACCGCGATAAAAGCTATGCAATACCTTAAAAACCTACGAATTGGCTGTTTGTTTGTGTATATCACTTTTTTGTCAACCACGATAGCTCGTAAGTACGCCATTTTGTATTTTACTTCATGTAAAAATCTGTTCGGGCAATACCGTATGTTAACGAAATCAATTACATACTTTAGGGGTTAACATACGCTAGACGATTCAAATACTTAAGAAACAAACTTAGTGTTAGGTTTTTTCGTTACGGAATTTCTTGATTCGGTCGCCGCGCTCAAAGCCCGCGATAAAACCTTAATAATATACAAAAAAAAAACATAGAGTAGAAGTTAAGCTTTCAGAAGACTATAGTCTTGACAATCTTGCTGAGCTACAGGATCTCATAGACCACTCCCTCAGAGCCTAAATTTTTTGTAAAAGTAATAAGAAAATAAAGAAGAACAACACATCGCTCCTTTATTGCAACGTAGTCATATCTCAGAAAACTTGAATTTTGTGTTAAGAATGCTAAAATATTCCTCGTATCGATCTTCATTTTTTGAAAAAATTATATACAAATATCTTGTTTACTCAGGTCTTGAGGGGAGAATATTCTTTTATTTTTCCATTGAGCTGAGAGTAAGTTAAAAACTTTAAAATCGTTTCCTGAAGAACGCATTTTTTTAAATATGACTACGTTGCAATAAAAGGGTGACATGTTTACTCAGAGCTGTCAGGTGGTATCTATTACCAAAAATGGATGAGTATTGAACAGAAAACTTGCTAAAAAATTACTTACAACGTTGAATGCAAAATCTATGAATATTAAACGAAAACAAAATTATAATTCATATTTTACTTGACTGCAATTGTTTTGTAAAGAATTTAATTTATAAGCAGTTTTTTATTTACGTCCAATTTGTGACGATTCGCTGCACAAAATTCACTCTCTTTCACTTCGTAGATGATAATTTCACTGATATAAAATAATAAAAAAAATACTTTCTATCGCAAACATGGTGCAGATTTGCAACTTTACTCTCTTTTACTTCGTAGATGATAATTTTATTGATATAAAATAAAAAAAAGCCTTTCTATCGCGAAAATGGTGCAGATTGAGAAAAAAATTGCAAAATCGGAAACATGTCCTTTGCAATTTATATACAAAGCTTTTTTTCACTTGCGTCAAATTTTGCAATTTTTTAAAGTTTTCGTAATAGTTTTTTTTTCTTTTTTATAATTTGAGTTTCTTATATCTTTCCGATATCAGCAAGTTTTTTCGAATTCGCATTATTTTTGAAACTTTTTTCGGACCCTTGTTATTTTTCAAAAATTTGGTACTTTTAATTAGTTCTATATTGTTTCCAATTTTGCAATTCTCTAAATTTACTCGATGTAAATTAATTTTGCAGGTTTCTTGTTTATCTTTAGTTTTAGCGGCTTTTAGTAAATATTACAATTTGATACCTTTCATATGTTAGCAAGTTTTTGCAAATTTTCGTAATTCATAAATTGGTTCTAAAAAGCTTTATTGGGATGAAAATAATCTTTACTTCAGCATTTGACTATTTAAGAGAGATATAACAATTATTGAGCATACCTTGCTGTCAAAAAAAGAATAGATATCAAGTTTTTAATTGAAAAAAAAATGTTAGTTAAAAAATTTAAAAATCAAATAATTTTATGTCCATAATGTTCATTAGCCATGGTTCACACTATGAAATTTTTCTTTCTAAAAGTGTTAGTTTGATGGTGTACGGGTATAAAAGATTGGGAAGGGGTACACTCTTTCATGTACTTTGAAATTCTCTTGTGTTTTGTTATTCGTAACTGTCAAAGTGAAAATGGCTGCAGCTTTATTTTTGATTATCTTCTTATATTTCTTTTCTTTCATGGTGGTGAGAACAAAAATTTGTGTACAAAAAAAAATGTGAAGATAAACATGCAAAAATCTTGAATTTCATTACAAAAAAATTTCAATATGTAGACATTAATGAAAGTTCAAAAGAGAATTAAAGAAAAAATTTCACAAAGAAAACTTTCATAGTCTGAACCGGGACTTAGGTAACGAAGTTGTTACATATGCATACATACACAAATAGGTATATATGTAAGTATGTATGTAAACAAATGTTTTTATAGGAAAAACAATATTTTCCTAGAATTATGGCATTAAATTGACTATTTTAATCCGGATATTGCATCAAACTCGGATTTCGCAACAGCCTCGGTACGAAATTGTAGTACAATCCGAGGGCGTACTATAATATCTTTATATTATCAGCTCAAGTCTGATGCTGACTTCTTCCTGAATTTCAGGTTTGAAAATTTGCATTTATTTCCACAAAGAAAATTAATAATGTAGACTTGTGTCGAAAATTGTATTTGCATTCACTTCCATAATTATTTATTTTATTAATATCAATGCTCATGAAAACGAAATAGAAGTCAGTACCAGCATTTAACTTAATAAATCATATGGCCTCTAAACAGATATTTTGGGGCAAATTTGTTAAAGTTTATCATTGTTAGTAAATATACACACAAATAATTAATGCTAAGCTATGCGTAATGATAAATACAACACAAATTGAGAAATTTGGCCCATATATTTGGATTAATTTTTATATCGATCTTGTTTTTTTCGTACATTTGTACATTGATTAGTTTAATATTACAAAAGTTTGCTTGGCCTTCCCCGAAGTGATAGTAAACTTACAGTTTTCAGTGACTCACTTACGTTGAAGTCTAAAGATGGAGTTGTTTTCTGCAAAAGTCGATGAAAAATGAAAAAAAGTTTTAATATTATAAAGCTAAAAAAGCAAACAAGAAAGCTACGAAATTTGCTTGAAATTTGATAAGAAAAAAATGTATAGTGCGTTGTGTAAGTAACTTGCAGTTTTTAAAGCAGCATCAAAAGCTTAAAACGCATGAAACGGGCGGTGTAACTCCAGCTTAATAGTTGAATATTTTGTTTGGTTCTGTTATTAAATTTACTGTTTTCTATCACTTTCTCTCTCTCTGTTCAGGATTCAACGACAATATGAACTAGACGGACGAGCCTGAAACAGGCACTGATCCACATTATATCCACACTCCGTATAACTCGACGTCAATCTAGTTATTACCCCAAATTAGATACACAAATATATTTTCCTTTTTTTGGCGTCTACTTATGCCATTCCCATTTAACAACCCTGCTACAACCAAAAACAAAATTCAAACAATGAAAAAACTTAAATTTTTATTACATGTAGCCTTCCTTCAAACTCAACAACTGTTGTTTAAGCTTTAAAGTCAACAATCTACTAGATCTTATTCATAATTGCAAATATGAATGTATGAATGAATGTATGTATGAATGTAATTTAGAAGTTTCGTTGGTTTGTTGTTCGAGTCTTTTGTTCAGTTTCAACTTTTTCCTTAAAGTTTGTTTGTAAAAATATCAGCACTGTTTGTATACATTGTTGAAAACTTTCGTTAATTGTTATTCATAGTCAATCAAAGCTACTAAAGTTCTAAATATTTTTGTTTTTAACGATGGGATGAATATCAGCTTAATGATACATCATAGACTGCTGCCTCTACATAAACGCTAAAAATTGTTGTGAAATTTTTTTTGTTTGTTCTGGAATTTAACTCTGTACCAATTTTATATTTTAGTTAATTACCGCTTTTTTCATATTAAATTTAAAGTGTATCGTATTAATTAATGAATAAAATATATTGATGCTAATAAACATAATAACAATTCAAGCTTAATTTTAAAGGAAACCAAAAATAAAAATATGAGGGCAGTTTGATATTCAGTCACAATAGACCATAATTTCGATTTGTTTTAATTTTTTTACCAAGCAAAATGTTTAAATCAACAATGTATTCTTGTGAGATATTTAGAAAAGAAAATTAAATTTATTCACTAGTGCTTGCAAATCGATTATACTCATGACGCTAAGTAATTTTCGTGTTCAATTTTCAAACATATATTTCTTACTCACTTATTTTCTAAAAATACATCTACTTTAATGACATAAAAACATTCTCATCGGTTTTTTAATTGAGCTAATATTACAATTTACACATACATATCTTATAACTAAAGGAAAACCAAAATATGGTTTGCTTATCTAAAACTACAGCACACTTCAAGAATTGAATGATCTTAAATGAAATAAGAAAAAAGAAAACAGTTAATGTGTCTTCTATTATATACATATATGAGACATTTGAAACACAATTTTATCAAAGGATAATAAAATAAAAATAAACTATAAACTCATATTAAAAAACAATTTTAGTTTTACCAACTAAATTATCAAATGTCTTATAACAAACAGATAAACGAAATCCAAGAAATATAATGTTTATTTAAGCCTGCAGTCTAAAATTATGATTTACAAATATCTTATCATTAATAGATAAAGAAAACTACAAAACTACCCCTCATTAGTGAAATTATCCTAAGTAAACATCTATATTTATTAATGTTCAATTAGTTTTGAACAATTCGTAAACAAGCCTTTAAACGAATTGAGGAAGATTTTGACAGATACACTAACAAAAATGTATGGATTTGTTTTCTTATATTCTCCGATTGATCATTTCTTCCAAAGAATAAAAATCTAAAACAAAACCAAGACGAGGTCCAGTCGAGAAAAGAGAAAAACTTGTTTGAAATTTTTAACATACATTTTTGAAACATTAAACACATTTTAGATTCTTTGAATGTTTACAAATTCTATAAAATATAAAAAAAATTATTTTAAAGTAGAAAAAGAAAAATGAAGTAAGAAACAAGAAATAGAAGAAACTCTAGCATATTTTCTTATAGAATTATTCTTACGAAACAGAACCGTCTTTCAAAGGAGGGACGTAGGTATCGATTCTTAAATGGCATTGACACAATAGAATGAGCATTAAAAAAAACTCATTGATCACTATCTTAGTTTTATTTTAAGTCGATTAAAAAGTTTCCTGTTCTGAAATATTTCCCTTAGTATTATTTTGGACACCCTCTGATCTTGAATTTTATTTTTGTGCTAATAAAAAAGTGCAATAATGATGCTAGATTTTTAATCGCTTTTAAATGAATTTTTTTAATCAGAAAAGCGATTCATATGCAAACAGTTATTCATACTAAACAAAATTCAACCAATAATTATCAGGGCAATATATATTTTTTCTGCACGTCCGTTTCACAATTTTTTAAGAATTTTAGCATCGATTTGTTATATCATATTTTTGTATATGTAAATCATAGTGCCCTCCTTCGTCAGTATTCTAGGAAAATCATCGGCGAAGTAAAATAATATTTATATTGCTGCACTTACTGCCAGTCCCACGATGTCACACATATTCGTTCTGGGCCTGGCAGTTACAACTTCAAAAAAATAATGCGATTACTTGACACCAGATGCGCTGCAATGCTGCTGTAAAATGTCAACAAAAAGCGCAATAGCAGATTTGAAAAAAAAGAAATAAATTAAACTTTTCTGCCTGCTTTACACCATCCCTTTGGGAAAGGAACAAAGGAAGGGAACAACAACAACAAAACCAACAAATTGGTTGGTGCATTAATTGTCTGCATTGCTATTTTAGATATAAATCAACCTCACTTAATTATTCCAGCTTTTTATTATTAATTTTTTAAAAAGAATTGAATTTTTAAGAAAAAAATTATATTTTTCAGAGCCTTAATATTGGGTGGATTTAAATAGTAGTCATAATATCATATAAGTATTTAAAAAATATAAAACGAAAATATATGACGAAGAAAATCAAGAAATATGAAATTTCTCTCACACTTTTCTCAAATTTCTACCGTTTGGGTATAAAAAACAGTAAACGTACCTCAAAAGTCATATTATTTTATGGCTTTTTTGTTTGAAGCACAACAACAATTTTTTTAATATTAAGAAATTATGACTTAATAGGACACCGTTTGAATCCCCCAAATTATATTTTAGGATCTTTTACGACTTAAAAAATGTTGCGCTTTGAATTAATATCAAACGCTTTTTAAGAAAGAAAACAAATAACAAAAAAATCTAGAAAAAAGTAAAAAAATTTATTTTTAAATTTAAATATGTTTTAAACTAGAAAAGATGCAAAAGTCTTTTGTGGTAAATTTTTAGTTCTTGTCTAGCAGAATATAAAATGTTGAAAATCATTAAAACCGCCCGGCATTTAAGAGAGTTGATTAGAAGCTGCATGATGATTCATCATTCTATTTAATTTTCAGGCAAATCCATTCAGTAAAAATTCTTCACGTACATATCACCACTTTCCTTAATTTCACACAACTTTGCTTTGCAACAACAGAGCGACATTGAATTATTACGGTTATATAGTTGGTTTAATAATAAAACTGAACCGATTAGACGTCTAATAATTAACACTTAACATCCCAACAACCGCTACAAGAAATATATTATCACTTTTGTTTCTTTTTCTTTGACGAAATATATTTTTTCTGGTTAATACAAAGAAGCCAGTTTACAGCATTCAAATAAATTTGTTTCATTTACATTTCAAATAGAGATGGGTTCGTGATCATCTATTTAAGCACGGTCAAGCACGCTAACGAGCAAATTATACATACAAATTTCAGAAATATAATTTGTTACCGGTTCTAGATATTAATACACCTGTTTCTACTTGCATTTCAAAAAGTTCGAATCGATTGCAGAAATGTGGAACTTCAGGTGTTGTATAGAACTTTCCCTGCTCCATGTTTGTAATAAAGGATTGTAATTCAGGCCATATTTTTTTCTACTTATATTTCAGAGACAACATGAATGCAAAATTTTCAGAAATTCAATTTGAAATTTAATGGCGCACATTTGCAATATTATTGTGCAATAATTGATACTGTACAAATAAATTGCCTGCGTGTGTTTCGATTTATATTGCGCAAAAAGAAATATTTTGCAATGGGTTGTACCATAAAAACCAAAAACTTTTTAATAAAATATTTATATACTACAAAAGGAATATATTAGTTTTCAAAAAAGTTCAGTGATAATAACGAAAAGCTTGGAGAACACATGTGTGTATAAGTTTTGTTTACTTTTACATATATTGTAAAAAACATGTGCCACATATTTTATTAATATTGTGGAACTTAACAAAATGACAATATAGCAATAAAGTACTCAATAATATTGTGTAGTCTATGGGTAACTTAAGGGTACTTAAGAGTATTGCAAGCTTTATTTTTTTCATGCCATTTCAGGAGAAAATTCAAATGAAACAATCCCACAAAAATTTCTATGCACTCACTCATGTAATGCAAATAAAACGTGTTCGTCCGTGACTGACGAAATACACATGACTTCCATCACTAGATTTAAATGCATGTTTTGGCAATTTAAGGTTTCATCGCTGGTTAAAACAAATTTATGTAAACATTGGCGGTAGCATCATTCATTCGCTGAAACAGACATCTGCCAAAACATTTTGTACTTTCTGTCTGCTTGTGTGTCTTTATATCTGCATGTCTGTTTGTCGTCTGTCTCTAAATGTCTAGTCAGATTAGTTAATGACGAATTATGGTCGTTGATCAGATGTTCAAGTCAATCAGATAAGAGGCGGTTATTTTGGCGCCAATTATTTATTTACTTGTTGTTGCTTTTGTTTACATTTAAACAACAACAACAATATCATTCAGCTTTTATAAAATGAAAAGTGTGAGATACAAATTAAATAAACATTATTTAATTAAATTTATATGCAAACGTGATAATTACGTCGTCGAAGATTATGATGACGGTGATATAAATTTGTTTTGCAAAAACAAAAACAATGATTGATGAATGGATGAATAACGAACGTAATTGGCACGCGACAAAAAATACTCATTCAAAATTAAAAATACCAATAAAATTCCTATGAAATCTATCAGAAATCTTTGTAAATATTTATGATTTGTTATTTTTTTATGTATCTTATTTTCATTATAGATATTATAGTATGTACCTATAAACGTTTAATTAGTTCAAGCAATTATCACAGACAGTAAAACAAAAAAACATTTTAAGTGTTAGAAATAAAAATAACTCGTTTTTAGTGATTAAAAACAGCAACTAAATTTAGAAAAAATTGGTAATTAAATGGAACTAAAATAAAAATATACACGCGAATTGTTAATTTCTTCAATTAATATTTTATTTGTTGAAACACTTACATTCTACTAAAAACTAGTATAACGCATACGCATTTTTAATAATACAGTGGAATTTCGGTTATAACGAACGGAATGCACACGACAATTTTGTCCGTAGTAGACGAATCGGAGTAAATAAAATCATGCATATTTTAGTTATTTCTCGATATGGCTGCCAAAAATCACACTGCCACAAAGTCTACAGAAAATAGGGGCCTCCACGAAGAAATTCAAATGATCTACACCTTCGATTAGAAAGAATAATTGTGGCTTTATCTCTTATGGCCAGTTTATGACTTCATATTTAAATACGCATTTAGTTAATTTTCCTTTAAATTTAAGTGGCATTTAAATACAGTTTCAGTTTTTCAGTGTTAAATTATTGTTTGTATTTTTGGAGAAACAGCTGTTGAACAAAATTAAAGAACAATTTCTAATGTGGATTCTTTTTCAGGCTGAAAATAACATCAATGATAGGTTGCTGTAATGTTTTAAAAGTGTAAAACAATTAAAAAAAGATATAACAGAATAATATTAATAAAGGAAGTCCAAATTGCACCCCAAAAATATGTTGATTTTTCAATGGCCGCAAATTTTTTGTTTTCTTTGCATGAAGAAATTTTAAAATAAAAGATGTACATATGAAAATACATATTAAAAGAATGTGGTTTTTTATTAGTTTTTTATCTACTTGAAATGCATTTTTGTTTAATAACTTTTAGCATATTTCATGTACTCTTTATTAATAATAAATAACACATTTTTTAGTTGTTTTTGGGTGATTTAGCTTTTTTTTTATAAAGCTCCTGGGAACAACACTGCTTCAGATTTTTTGGAGAAATAGTGGTATTCGTAAGCTCCACACTAAAAAAACTGTAAATAACTTATACATATATTTATCTACGCCATTTCAATTATGCCAAAAATTGAAGGATTAAAAAAAATAAATTTAAAATTTCAGGGATTCCAGGTGAACAGATTCCTCTGAGATTTTAAAATTTATTAGAGGATTTGGGTGTTATTGGTGGACTGTATATTTTGTACCGCACCCAAATTAGAGATTTTAAATCCAAGGTATCCATTTCTCGACGACTTACAAATTTTCCATCAGAGGAAAATGTTATAAGGGAATTAGATTATGGGAAATAAAAAGAGGTTTAGAATGTGGTATATTTGACTTCTTTATTTTGTCTTCACCGTTGGCTAGTCAGAAAGCAAGTGCCGGTTTAGTTTTTGTTCATTTGCCGAGACACTTCATCTTTTTAATAATTCGACCTTAAAGTCTACACAATATTAATTAATTCACAATAGTTATATTGATGGCTGTATTTATCTGACGATAGTTATAATTCATGTTGTGATAAATGTTATGATATAATACGATAAATATAGTTTTGTACAAATGTAAGTAATAAAAAATAGCATTTTAAAGTTTTGTTTTGTTTAGATGCTTTAGGTTTAAACACCAGGATTTTTTAACAAATCGCAGGATTAGGAGTTTGCATCTCTATTGCCTGCGAAAATATCTTTTGAAGAATTTTTTGAATATTTTTTATTTTTTTAAACGTACTTTTTCCCAAAATTAATATTTGACATATTTAGTATAAAATTAATAGTTTTATTAAAACCAAATTGAAAATTATTATGGAGGGGTATAGTTTGTTCCTAAGCTCATTTCAATGCAAATCATCAAATAATCTATTTCAATTTGTTTTCAATAAAACTATTAATTTATTACTAAATAGTAAAATATTAATTTTGGGAAAAAGTTCGTTTAAAAATTTAAAAACTAAAGTTTTAGCAATTCCAATAGAAAGCACCAATTATTCACTTTTTTCTTTTGCTAATCATTTTGGCAATTGATAGTGAACAATTATTTAGATGGTTTCAATGTGTTGTATACATTGTATACGCGATGATCCAGTGAATGAATGATTACTGTTGCACTAGAGTAACTTTAAAGCAGACCGAAATCAAAGTCACCGAAATCGAAATGCAATCGACCCTTTTTGCACGACCCCGTTTTGAGATTATTACAAGATCGTGATCTAGTGTATCATTTACCCAGGCAGGCGTATTACTGAATTAATACGAATGAATAATGATGCTATTATCTGCAAAAGAATAAATAGGATTGGAAGTTTGACATATAAGTTTGTTTCGAGAAAGAAGGTAGGAGAAAGAACGGAGCGTTCCTGTATCACTAAATTAATCTAGAACTGGTTCGATTAAATTCCATCTAGACCATCTCGTACAGTGCGATCTCTGCAAAAGCTCGATATAAATTGAGAAAGAAATCATGGCGACACGAAAAGCAATAAGTTTTGATTGATTGTTCGCTATAAACTCTATAATTTGTTAAAGCGGTGTATGCTTTAAGTGTTATAATTGTTCGTGATGCTGTCATTTTGAATTTCATACCACATTAAATGTGTAACAAATTTGATTTTAAAATATTTTCGTCCGTAATAATAATTTGCATACTAGAGGTCTTAAGTCAATTTTTAACTGCAATTTAATTTGTTCGTCTCTACATGCATACAAACAGTATGACTAAACTTAATTCTTATAATGAGTAGTAGATTTAGCTTAATTAATTCTTAAGAATTTTATTTTACACAAGAAAAATTACAACATTATGTATAATTTTCTTAAGAAAAATTCTTGAGAACTAAGCTAAATTAACAAAATTGAGTGATACAAATGCAAATTTTTGCAACTCAATCTTCGATTAACAAAAAATGTGATAACTACAGCCAAGTCCGAATATACTCTCAGCATAAAAAATGATTTCAACGAACGAACCCAAATTTGCTTGTAATAAATTTAAATAATTATGATATAAAAACAATAATCATATTAATAATAAGAGACTATAGTCACATGCACATGGCTGCGGCGGATCATTTGAAAAAAAAATTTGCTGGCTCCCCAGGATATCTAATATCTTATTACATAAAGTAGATCTTTGTTCGGTATCACTTAATGCGCCAGAAAGGTCTATTGTTTACTAACAAAGTAGATCTGTTTAATAGCAAAAGCAACTAGAGATATCTGTTGGTTGGTCGAAGTCTATTACTAACATTAATAGCAAAAAAATAACAACATTATGATAACTCCTCCCACGAGTTAAATTTAAATAACAGCCACCAAGTGATCGCCGAAATTTGTTCATCAGTAACCTGAATACGACAAAGTCCTGGTACCAGATAAAATACTAATCAGTACCGAGCGAAACTCCTAGACTTTTAGGCGCCAAAGGAGACATGAAGTTGATAGCTGCTTTTGTCCCAGTATGCAATAACACCAAGATAGCACAGCATCGGGAGGACACACTGCCAACAATTCAATGTGTGCTTTATATCACTTCTAATTCCAAGCGCACGATATCTAGAACGTAATTTCTATAGTGATTAGACTACAGGACTTAAAAGCATCCTGGCCAATAAGATAGTGGATACCGCAAGCAGGGTCAAACATTTACCCTACGTTCAACTGTCAGGTAAGTTTGTTTAAAGAAAACGTTGTGTGATTTTCTCAATCCAAATGATCACCCAAATGTGTGTGTCAAAAAATTTTTATAAAAAATCAGTCGAAAAAATTTACTTCTTTTTATATAAATTTTCTAAACAAGTCTAGATTGTAGAAACCGTACTTTAAATATATTTTAATGACGCCCCTGATTTCAGTAAACGGGTACAATGTCTTCAAGTGTGTTATTAACGATGTGATTGTAAAATTAAAACCATTTCCAAATCTATATCTATTACACGCTTTTAAAACGCATTTGCATTTCAAAATTTATTGAATCATTTATGTTACATACTTATTCAAAGCATATTCATGAAAATAGTAACACCAGGAAAAAAGGAAAGGGTTAATGCTGCTTATATTCAATTCATTCAAAAACTTCTAAATATTTCTAAAAAAGATTTTTTTATTCATGCTTCTGAGATTGCTCCCAATTTTTTTGGTTTTATTATATATTTTTGTTGGTATTTATAAAAAAATATGAAAGAACTGGAATAGTTTTAGCACAAAATTATAATTTTAAATTTAAAATTTTAATTCTTTTAAATCCTAAAATTCATTTTTATTGACGATTTTTATTCTAAGCCTCTGCGCAAACGTTAAAAACATGTTATTCGCAAAATAAATATTTATTAATTAATATGTGATCGATCTACAGAGAAACAAAAAACAGAAAATAATCAACCATTTAAAATCACCAGACGGGCACATGGTTTATTTAACTGGGGTTTTATTTTGCATGTCGCTTAAAAAGTTTTCTTTTCGGTTATTGTTTTTGTAGTTTTTGTTTATAGATTTTAAATTTAAATTTCGCTGATTTACTAAAACAAAAGCAATGTAGATATTAAAGAAAATAAAAAATAATAAAATCTAAAATGTTTTGATAATCAAAAGTAGAGTATAAAAGATATTTCTGTATATGGATTTTGTGAACAATGCAGTGTCGTGTATTTTGAGTTACGATGCTTTTGTAGCAAATGATCAGTATAATATATTACAAAACAGTCATACATATATATATCCAAATATAACATAACAGGTTTCAATTAAGACAAAAATCAAATATCAAATATTAAGATAAATAAGTAAAGCAAAACCGACAGTCCGAAAAACTTTACTACTTTTAAAAAATCTTTGTAGTTTGTTAAACTTCATCATCTGTCAAAAAGTTTTTGCATTATCAATTTAAAAGAAAGCAACGCATTTGTTTATTCAAGAAAAGTAAATTATGAAATTTACATACATACAAAATTAATTACACTCACAATATGTTAATTAACTATTTGATACTAAGATACGTTAGAAAAAAGAGTTAGTAGAAGAAACCGATGATTTAAACAACAATATAAGCTAATGAACCTGTTGGGTGCATGCCGGCCGCACTTAAAATCCTTTAATCATTTTCTTTTTAAATTAAAAAAGCACCAAAAAATTTTTTAATGTGATTATTTTTTGAACTAAATTGGTTGTTAGCAGTTTTTAATCCAAAAGGATTATTATTTTGGCTAAAGTTCGTAACATTTTTGTAGAAAGAATTGGATATGAGACAATATTTCTAAGGTACAAGGGATAAATTAACTTCAATTAATTTCAACTTACACTGCAGAACAGAAACAACGTTGTTTTTGGGAGCCGCTACACTTTGATCATCAGTGTTTAGCCAACTGCGTATCCAAACACAAGCCAACCTACAACTAACGATATGTGATATCCAACAACAATGTTAGACAAATACTAGTCTCTGTCCATGACATGATGTCCTTTCGAAGGAAATAAATGCTTTTGATAAAGTAAGCTATTAGGAGTTTTCCAGAACTTCCCCTCAAAGGAGGAGAATTTTCAAATATATCTCAGCCGATTAAAAACGTTGTTCTCCGAGCTAGTACCTTGTGCCCTGTTTTATACATATATAGTTATGTATTTCGGACATGCCAACGAACAATCATAGTCAACATTTATTCGCTTACGAAATTACTTTTTTAAATCATATAGGAAACTCCCAATATCTTTTTACTTACTGAGTACTACATTCCAGATGGAGAACTAATAATAATGAACAATGACCAAAATAAAAGGCGACTCATCATTTTTTTTCGTTTAAGTGATTGTCTACACAATTCTGGCTTATTTGGACACTATTTTGTTCCTTTGTTCAGTATGAATAAAAACCAAAAAAATTAACGATTGTATTTTTGGGATACTTTTTTATTTCTAGCTAAACACAAATAATAACAACCAAGGAAACTAATTTGGCATTTGGTTTTGATTACAACTTTAATTAAAATAAATAATTATTAATTTTCAGGACTCCGCACACAAAGTCTCAAAACGGTACACTATTGTTTTGGCTAAGGTGCATGTCCATCTGGCTGCCTGTCTATCTGTCACGTCTTCTTCTACCTCGTGAACCGTAAAAGGTTGACACATGAAATTATCATAATATTTGTTTTACTATGGCTGCTGACAACTTAATAAAGGAAGCGCTATTATCAATATCTGTACATAAATAAACAAAGGTAAAATAGTACAGAAACTTTTTATCATTTGTTTCGTTACCGATTTCTTTGTTTGCTGGTTTTTGATGAGCATAAATGTGCTGAATGTATGTTTTATGCAAATCTGTTGGGTAGGTAGGAAGTGCTGTTCGCTGAAGTAGTTGGCGCGTTGACTACAAAGCAAATAATAACCTAAGAATGTGGATTCGAATGCAGTTTCAGGCAAGTCACAACATCCAGCATCCAGATGTGCTTTACTATGTCATAGTATTTTTTGTTGTTGGACTGTTTAAGTGACGAAGTCACTGAACAGTACCGGTTGCAATTAGTACTGCTCTATGATAGTGTACATCTCAGCGCCATCCTTCGTTTGTAATGTAGCAAAATCGTCGGCGAAGTAAAATAATTCATAAAATGGCTACAGAGCTTAAACAAATTTAAGGCGCTGCTACACTGATCTAAAAACTAACGTAAAGTGTAATATCAGAGTTGCTAAAACCATTAAGCTTTCTTTCACCATCTGTCCACTCTCACGATCCCTTTCCCAAAGAAGGTAACACACCTACTGGTGTGCGATATATAATTCACACGCCAGTTGGACTCACAACTGGCTCATTTTTAGAGTATATGATGTGATTAGTTACTGTAAGTATATTTTATCATGATGATAAAAAATATAAAACGATAAAAAAGTTTTCGATAGTTGTACATTTTTAAAGCTTATATTTATAACTCATTAACAAGCTAAAGATGTGCGAGTGGGAATGAAAGTGAAAATATTTTCTATATTAGACTGGGACTTTGTGTTATTTCCTGAGTACATTAAAACCTGCACAACAAAAGATTTTTAAATTCAAACAACATTCGCTGCATTTCTGTTTTACCTACAGCGTACGAGTACATGCATATTTCAAAGTCCGCATGGGAATTTAAGTCCAGCAGATGCCAATCAATACTATTACTTGTAATACAAAGAACAAGTATTGTATTTTTGCAAAAACGATTTCTTACCTGTCAAGTTGATTGAATATTGCAAAAAAAAATGTATTTTTATAATTAGAACATAAACACATTAATGTTTTATTTTAAGCTTTTACACATTTACTTAAGTATAAATATTTATGATATACAGCGATTAAAATATTTAAACACAATTGCAATTTATCTTTTTTACTCGTGATAAAGTCTTAGCTGTTTTATTAATGCTGGTTAAAATCCTGACGTCTTCAGTGACGGCAAGACAGCAAGAATAAATAAAGATATTAATGAATATAAATTAGCCATGGGTGCTAATGAATCTGATTTTAAACGGTCAGTCATACTACTAAAAGAGCAAGAAAGGCAAATATCCCATAAACATTTAAAATGCATTATGTGTGAATAAAATGCATTATAAATGCATTTGAAACAAACACAAAACTGAACATTTTATTTGAAACCCAAAATCAACAACAGAAACATGCAAAAAAGCTTAAACGGAATTAGTTTGACATTTTCAATTAATCTAGTAAACTGCAAGTGCTGTAAACTGCTTTATTGTATAATCTATTTAAATATTTTGTACTGAAAAGTTTATTTCATATACAAAGTGTCGTGGCATAATCTCAATAAAGTGATCGTGACCAGATTTTCTCTGTTTAAAACAGATTTCCACCTTCTGTTGTTTGAGCAAACAAATGCCAAAACAAACATTTCTGTTGAACCAGTATAAACCAAAAATATAAAAAAAAAATGTTTTTCAAATATAAAATAAAATAATAGAAACACTTCCATATGACAAGAAGGTTAGTAAGTACAGGCCAAATGTAACAATAAATATCAAACTATCGGATATTGAATTCAAGTACATTATCGTGCTTAAAATGTATTTCAAATTGTATTAGGGTAGTTTCTATGCTTGTATTAAGAAGAGAGAGAGAGACTGGTAGGCTTAAATTCTCGACACTAGTCGATACTTGCTATATATTGACTCAATAAATGTAACTGAAATTTTATTTTAAAAAATATTCAATATTACATTTTTATTATATTTTGCGATCTTATTTTTACATAAAAAACTAAAGCTTTTAATACACTCATGTTTTTTTTAATTCTTTGTTATATTTTATAAAGAAATATTTTATAATGTATTTTGCTGAAGATACATTTCTGAAAGTATTGAATAACTATTTCGAGTATGGAGTATTCAAAAATTTGCGTTATTTTTTGTACCATTGAATAATGGACCACATACTGAATTAAAAGCAGAATCGCTCAAAAATTTCTAAAATCGAATATGACGTTTTGAATTATATACTCAGTTCGATAATTATGTATAGTTTTGAAATACTTGAGGTTACAGTTTGCCAGTATTTTGGACTTGTTTTTGAAGTGGCAAGATGAAACTATCATAAATCAAAATAAATAAAAAGGTCTTATAAGAAACTACGTTCTATTTTAAAATATGCTACACTAGTTGTATTTAAAATGTCAATTTCTGTGGAAAATTACGATTTAGTCGTGTTTTTTTATAATTTAAATAGTTTGACAATTTAAATTGTGTGACTTTACCTAATTGATTTCTAATCCAGAGTAAGTTCAATAGAAGCTAATTTTTAGCAATCGGTTTTTGAAAATATGTATATATGAAGTCGAATAAGCAAGTTTTGATTTGAATATTAAAAATATTGTTAAAATAAATTAAAAATATTTAAAAAAAATCACACATACAATATAGAAAAATCGTCGTCACAGAAACTTTAAACATATTTGTTTATTGAATCAATGCTTTTCGTATTCAAATAAGAAAGCTAATATAGAATATTATGCAAAAAAAAGTCACCACCGGATTTTTTTTACTTTGTAGGACACTTTATTCTTTAACACGTACTATAAAGGCAAGTTGTAATAAGGGCCCGTAAATTGTTAAAATAAGTCTCAGAAATTATCAATGAGGAAAATGCTAATGTCAATCTTGCCTTTTCTCTTTTGCATATTTTTTTCGCTGGTATTTTTGTTTTGTTATGTATGAGGTAGTGTTGCCAGTGATGCCAATTTTTGACTTGTATTTCAGTAATGACCACAATTTCTTCAATAAGTTCTTTCTTGGTTAAATCAGATATTTTGCTTTTAATAATTACTTTTGCTTTATATTGCTTGTAAGCATATTAATTTTATATTTCACAAACTAAGAAATTGTTCCTTTATGGCAGCTCTGCTACGAATGAAGGAATAAGAATTGATCAATCAAAGTTATAAAAGTACCCTGACTCTTGCGAAAAAATTGTATTTACATATGTATGTATGTTAACGCGTGTGGATTTAAGGAGGGACTACAAAAGAGAACGTTAGCGTTGTCGCAGCGACATCACCCTGAATGTAAATCGGCTCTTAAATATTATTTCGCACTGAAACAGAGATCTGCATGATTACGAATCAAATGGCATAATTTTGCATTTTCTAAAATTAATATAGAACTAATGATAATACATGATTAACATCAACGAGACTGTTTTTAATAAGTGCATATCGCTGCTTGCAATTTCTGTTTATTCATATGATTCGTAAATGCAATGCATAAGTATGATTGCTTCGAAAACTTCTGACATACATACATATATATTTTTAAGGGAGCCTAACTGTTTCAATATATAATGCATTTCAAAAAAAAATTATTAATTAATACAAAATGAAGAGATAGATTTTTCGATTTTATTAGTACATATTTATATTGTAGAAGAAAATAATAGTTTTATCATCGTGCTTTTGTAAGTTATTTAATTACTAAACAAAACAATCAAACAACAGTAAGAATTTTTTATTTATTTTTACTAACGGCACTTAAAAAAACGAGAGTTAGTAAATGACAGTCAGTTGTTAGAGAGTTGACACTACAAGCAATATTCATTAGTACAAATTGATGTTAAAAATCGAATCAAAAGCATTGTAAATGTGAATAGAGAGTGAAAGTGAATCAACTCATACAATTCTCTGCTGTGAATAAGGTACCAAATTGATTTTTCCTAAATCATAATGTGTATAATTATAAAGAAAATCCATTGAAAACTTAAAAAAAATAGTTAATTAAAAACTCTAACATCATATAGAAAATATAATTGAAATTGTTTATTTCAAAGCTATATTTTCATTAAATTAGGCTTTAGCTTTTATAAATTTTACTGTTTATTACTAATGCCGTTTACTTTTTTAAAAAATGTAACATATCTTTTACTTTTTATCAAAAAAATTGCTATTCAAAGTTTTCTTAAGACAAAAATTTTTCCTCGTAACTGATGACACAATAACTTCTAATAAACTCACTATTTAAAAAAATCATTATATTGCAAATGATCAATAGAAAGGGCAAAAAATTTTGCACTTTTTTTAGAAAAGAAAATGCCATTTAATTTGTATGTAGGATGTTAAATACAGGACAGTAAAAAAACATTATTATTTAGTTTAATAAATGCCACCTTATTGATGATATTTGCGATCTAGTTAGCTAGTTTGACACATATGTATGTATAGAATATATACGGCATTCAACAGAGACCATTGATAGTTTATTAGCACTAAAAACTGTTTGACCATATTTGAAAAATAAAACGGAACTTTTGTCGACCATTTACTTCATACTCAACTCGATTGTTCAACACTCAAACAGTAAAAGCTTGAGAATGCGAACATGTCGGACATATCACAACAAACTAACTTGAAACATGAAACAAAAATATTTACAAGCGGTACCAGTAGGTTATAGGAACTTTTTTACCCAAATACACTTGAAAATTGTAAACAAAATTATTGAAAGTCATAGAAATAAAGCTGTACATTGTAAGCAAAAGTATATATTACACTTGAACCAGATGATGTAAATCTGAAACTAGTTAATTTATGAAATAAATTGAGTTTTCAGTTTTTATTTTTGGTTCGCTCTCATTTTTAAGGGACTTCGAAGTCACTAAAAGCTACATATATTAAGAAATATTAGTATTATTTTTTTCTAACATGTAAATAAGGACAATTTGATGCAATTTCTTTATATATCTCTAAGCAAAAAGATCTGTAAATAGTCCTCTTTGAAAATCGTATGCTCTATTATCCAGTGAAATTGTCATCAAAATATATTATATTGAAGACTGGAAATTTTATCATTCTAACTTTATTAGACAAACGAATATAAATGAAATTTATTTAAAAATTAAATTGTGTGAGAACATCGGGCAAATTACGGCACTTCAATATACAAAATTTTTTGAATTTGTATGGAAGTTTCGTTCGATATCGAATGCCGTAATTTGCCTACAGAATTGTATCCTAAATTATGGGTATTGGTGTGCAACAAAAGAGTACATCAATATATATTTTTCTCAAAAATTTGTGTTGAAAATTTCACAGGATAATGAAGGATATGATTTTCAAAGCGTTATCATAAATTTTTTTAAAATTTAGTTTTTAGAAATCTTAAAGACCTTTAAGAAGAAAACCGGATTCCCAGACAAAAATCTGTAAGCGCAGCTTAATTTTACTTGGCTTACTGGTTCAGACGTATATCATCTGATTTAAAAGTATAGACCTTTTTTCAAATTTCGGACAGTAATTTATTATATTATTAATGGAAATCGTAAAAAAATGGAGAGTATTTCTTTTTTTCTTCATAGTAAAATATTCAGATGTCCAGTGCTGCTTTATGTGAAAGTTATTAAATGTATCAACTGTATCGAACTTTATAAAAAATCATTAAGAGAAAATGCAAATATTTTCTAAAAATCACGCATACAATTTTATTTACCAAACATACGATATTTACTAATAAGAACAGATTGTGGTATTCTTGGCCATTAGTTTCACTAAAGTGCAACAACATTTGAGCATCAAAAAGATTTATTCGCTCAAGAAAGGCTCTTGATGCAAAGAGAAACATTCACATCTGTCAGCTGTCACAGAATACGTTGTTGCCAATTTAAAGTTCTCCGGATCAAATGTTGTATGTTGGCAGATTTTATTGATTTGCATAAAATACATATGTACATATTGTCATATATATATAATGCTAGTTTTAGCTGGATATTCCAATCGCAGCTTAAATAAATTATTAACAATAAATTTGAAATATTGTCTGTATAAGAAAATTATGGGTATTCCTGAAATATACATGTGAATATATCAAAATAAGATATATTTATTAAAAATCTTACATTGCCTTATTATTTTACATATTATATAAACGATTTCCTTAATTTTTTTCAGTGTACTCATAACAATTCTTTTAACAAAATGTTTTAGAAGGCTGACCTGACCATAATTATTAAATATAGTATCTATAAATGAATACATTTCACTTAATTTTCTATATATTTATGTTTAATTAAATGTTCACAGCTCTACCTTTTACTCCAATTGTTTATTGTTATTTATTTTTTGTTTTATAAAAAACACATTATTTTAATTCGATTTGACATGTTCGCACAGACACACATCCAGACAATAAACAATCTTCGACTTACAATAAATAATTTTCTTAAAAGTTTAACGATTAATTGCAACTGTAAGCCACCTTGATTAATGAACAATAGAAATTTCGAAAAGAAAACAAAAACTAAATAAATATTTTATACATATTACATATGTTTTACAAATTACATTAAATTGTCTTACAATGTATTTTGATTTACTTTGCTTTCATGGTATAATTAAATTTTAATGATTTCTGGAGTTATTTTCTGAACAAATGTTAAGAGTTCTTAACTAAAATCAATTATTCTTTGCAAGCTCTGTTATAAAAGCAAATACAAAAATTATTATTTGTCGAAAAAAATAGAATAATATTTTATAAGCTATAGAGTCCGACCGAACAACGTGTTCTGTGTCGAAGTTCGGCTAATCCTTACGTTGGCGGAGAACGAATTTTGTTGTATTGTACCAAATTATACTTTAATATTTTAAAAGTTTTTAAACTACTAGGATTCCTTATAATCATGATCCAATAATAGCAGGTCTGTGCATAATTACAACAATACAACAAAAAAAACAACAGGCATTTTTTTTGTGTATAAAATCGTAAAAGTGTCAAAAACAGTTGACTACATATCAAGAAAATAATTTTTTATATGTTAGTGATGGAAAATTAAATTTTTCTTCGGTACAAAAAACTATAACATAAACGCAAGAACAAATTCCATTCATTATATGTTTTAGTTAATGAAAAAAATTAGAAAGATTTCAATTTAGTACTGTGGAGGGTCAATATTTTTTTTTGTACCGAAGAAAAATTTATTTTTCCGTCACTGATTTCAACACAGCTTCACAATGTTCGACCAATAAAAAACACAACGCTGCGAAAAATCAGCTGGATTATTAAACAGACGTTTCTAAAATTTTGATTTCGGCTATGGCTAATGGTCTCAGTCTTGATCCGTCTAAAACTACACCTGCGTATCGAAATTGTAAAAAAAATAAAAAATCTTGGTATTATTTATAATTCTTCCCTAACTTGGTCTGATCATGTAAATGCCGCTACAGGGAGAATTTTTTCTATGCTTTGTTCACTAGAAAAAACACAGCATCTAACATGATGAGGTAAGTTTTGGATACGTATGTTAGTCAGATACGTATCCAAAACTTACCTCATCCCTACACTAATATATGACAGCGAAGTTTTTCCAAATTGTAATCAGTAAGCACTAGAAAATTGATATCTGCATACAATGCCATTCTCAGATATGTTTTTAATTTGAGGCCTTTTCCCGCATAACTTCCTATGAGAGGAAACTTTATGGAGTACGCTTTTGCGATCTCTTGAAAATAAGATCACTAATACTTTTGCACAAGATTATTTTTACTAATATACCGTCTTACTTGTCTAATCTTTCAAAATTTTCCCAATCTAGAAGAAATAACAACCTGATACAAATAAAATTTAAAAGGCTAGTACGAGGGCGGACTGATATACATATAAGCTACCTAAGTAGGAAAAAAACATTTTTTTTTTCAAAAACCATTTATTTCTCTACATAGTCTCCTTTTAGCTCAATACACTTAGTCCAACGTTTCTCCAGTTTCGTATCCCTTCCAAAAAATAGGATTTTAAGAGGTCCTTAAAATAGGCATTTGTTTGGTTAATAATTTCATCGTTGGAGCTAAATCTCTTTTCACCGAGCCATTTCTTTAGGTTTGGAATAGGAAGTAGTCACTAGGGGCTTAATCCGAAGAATATGGCGGATGAGGTACCAATTCAGATTGCGGTTAAATAACTCCAAACAATCCTTTGAAGTTGTCAAACGTTTACGTTTATGGTCAATTAAGAGCAAACGCGGCACCCATCTTGCCGATATCTTTTTCATATGCAAATGTCCATGCAAAATGTTGAACACACGTTCATATGATATGTTTACCATTTCAACAATCTCACGTAACTTGACTCGGCGATCATTCATAACGATATCGAGGATTTTCTTGATATTTCCTTCAGTAACCACCTCTTTTGGCCTTCCTGTTGATGGTATTGTTGGAGTGCTTGTTCGGCCGCGTTTAAATTCAGCAATCCAATATTTTACCATGTAATCTGACGGAGCGGACTCACCGTAATATTTATCGAGCTTTTCTTTTGTCTCTTTCACCGTTTTCCCTTTCAAATAATAGTGTTTAATCACTGCACGAAATTCACTTTTTTCCATTTTTCAAGAAACACAAAAGTTGCTTACTTCAAACGACTACAACAAATAAACTAATCGATGAATTTGGGTGAAATTTGAGCAGCTGACGTTTGATAGATTGCAATTTCAAAAAAAATATCAATCCTCCCTCGTATCTGAATGGCAGTTTTTAGTTCGTCTTTCGAACTCGCTACCGTCATTCATACAATTTTTACATAATGCAACGCAGTTTAGGAAAACTATTTTCAATTTCTATAGCCAAAGTTAAAATGAAATAATTTATTTAAGTTTATTTATCTTCATTTCCATAATTTTTTTTTTATATTTTTATTTTTACATATTTATATTTTTATATTATTATTGAAGCGGTTTTCTTTTCTGAAAGGGGTGTAGCGTTTCTTTTACTTTTTATAAAATAACAATTCAAAGTTTTCTTAATACAAAAATTTTGCCTTGTAAACGATGATAAAATAATTACTAATAAATTCACTATTTCAGAAAATTATATTGCAAATTTTCAATAGAAAGGGCTGCACTTTTTTTTGGAAAAGATAACGTCATTATATTTATAATTAACATTTCATATTATTATTTATATTTTATATATATTTTTATTATTAATACTTAATTGTATTACATACGTCTGGTCAATTATCCTGTACTGTAATTATAAGACTTTAAGTCTTGTTTTATGGTAATGCAAATAAATAAATAAATAAACAGACCTGTATTATTGGATCATGTTTATAATAAAAAAATATATTACTCCGTATTTATATATGTAAGAAACATTGCCTTTCGACTTTCAATAAACTTTGCATATATTTTTTATTTATTTTAAAAATGTAAATATTAAAATACAAATAATACAACGCTATCAAAATAAAAAAGGTTTTTATGTGTGTTAATTTTGGTTTTAATAAATTAAAATAATCACAAGAATTTTAAATGTCAAGAAAAACTTTGAGAAAATGCCTTTAATTTTTCGACCAAGCATTTTAGAGCAATTTGGTTTTTATAACTTTATATTTGCATATATATTTGTATATTTCTAAAATTTATTTCTTTTTTAATTTTAAACTCATTCGCAATATTAAAATTTATTGGAAAATTTGCTTATTGTAGAGTGGTGTTTTTTAAGCCCTATAGAACTTTAAATTGTAAAAAATAATTCAACAAATTTAATTTTAATCCCAGCAAGCTTTTTATTCGAAAGATCAATACAGGGCATTAACTTTTTAGTATTTTAAATTTAAATCGGCTGGATTATAGAAACCCCACTTAAGTATTTTTTCCTCTAGGTATGTCGAATAATGGCTTCGCTGAGTAAATAATTTCTGCTTAGCTTATCTTTAGAAAAGCCTTAAGTTAAGGCCCGCATTAAACCTTACTCAGCGGCATGAAAAATCCCAAATGATAATAATGTATATGGACATTATTTCCATCTCAAATCGGAAACAAATTACACGGAGCTTGAATAACGTCTACATTTACGAATATTTTTGGAATGGTCGATATCTTAATTAAAGAAATTTGCAAAATTTGCCGGGTGAAATGTGACAAAATTTTTTGTTGATAAATATGTATAAATAGTTTAACACGACTTTGCATACTTTGTACACAACATGATTGAATTCAATTATTTTTAAAACGTATTTCTTAATGTCTGGTTATGAGTATTTTTATTATTCACAAATAATTGCAATATCACTTCATTAAATAATAGAGATTGATATTTTTTTATTTTTGAGTGCAATTTTGTTTTTCTGTAATAAAATTGCTTTTTACTATAAACCTGGAAGTAAGTATGAAAAAAATTGCATGAGTTGTTTGAAAATGTAAAAAAAAGTTTAAAACATTTCCTGAAGTAACAATTACTGCAGGAGAACTAATGGAATAGCCTATCAGCCTATCATATGATTTTTATAAAAATAGTAAATAGTGGAAAGCAATTACTTATCCATCAAAGTGATGGCATACATTGTGTCAGTGATGCCAGGAGTAGAGAATTTTCCGTTTTTGTAGGGTTGGAAAATTTCAAGGGAAATGTAGGGAAAAGAAATATCCGATTTTCTTGGGAATAAATAGAATTTGTATGAAAAATAAAAACAAATTCGATGTTTTGGGAATTTTTTTTTGGTTTAATATATAAATTAAGACTCGTTAAAAATATATACCATTATTACGCTATTTTAAATATTTAAATGCACTCTTAGAGACAAAAACTAGCTTTCATTCTTTTCATTCTGGCTTATATTTTTTTAACTTCCATAAAATGTTATTAAGAATTCAGGGGGCAAATCACGGCATCCGATATCGAGCGAAGTTTCCATATAAATTCCAAAAAATTTTGTATGTGATTTTACTCGGTTTTTATCGAATGCCGTGATTTGCCCCCAGAATTAAGATTTTGATTACCTTCTAAGATCTCCCATCCTTATTTTAAAAATGTAAGAATTCTATATTAGCAATGAATGCAAAGAAATATAAAAGAGGTGCAACAGCTCTAAAGCTTATCGACAGACTTCCCTTAAAAATTAAATAATTTTTGAAGAAATGTAATTATTACAGTCGTTTGAGAATTATGATGGCACAAAGGCAGATATTGAAAATTGTTAAAATTACAAATACATGTTTTTTTTTTATTGTTTAATTTTCTGTCTGGCGATATAAAATCGAAGAATTCTTAGAGTAGGGAAAAATTTAGGGAACCTTTTTTTGAGTGTAGGGAAAGAGGGGTAATTTTTTCGAGACATTCTGCTGGAATCACTGCACTGTATGCACATACATATTTAGAAAACACATATAAATAATTCGAAATTTGTCTAAAAAGAGTTAAGAAAAGAGGTGCAACAGAAATTCCCAGATCCCTGACACAAAACTTTCACCATCAACCACAAAAATATCCTTCTCAGGTATAAATGTTTTAAACTGGAAACGCTTTTTACGTTCATGACTTAAACGATAGCCTCATGCGTTATATAACGCTTCGTGATTGAATATCATGTTACATATTATTCAAGTTTAAAAAGTCAGGTTGTCAGTCTCATGAATTAAGCCATATTTTCCTTAATTAAATTTTAGTATGTATATTCGAAATTTTATTTAAAGCCTGGTTATGAAACCTAGAGTTTCAATCGTCGCTTTCGATAACGACCCAACCGATAACGTATTTTTCGATTATATCACGAGTTCACAATGAAAGCATATAGTTCAATATCGAATGCCATAATATCAAAATAAAACAACGTGCTCGTATCAGCTCGTTATTGAAAGCGACGACTAGACTCCAGATTTAAATCCTTACCTATTAGCAAAACGAAACAATTGCCTGCATTATACTAATGACATAATTAATTAATTTTCTTTCTATTTGAGATGTCGGCTGGCAGTTGAGACTTCTGGCAAATAATTGTAGGCAACCATTTTTAGAATCGCTGAACACCTGTACAATTATAGCGACAAATTATACTATTCTATTCACAAATAGGTGATAATTATGATATAGAAAAGCTTTTGCTCAAAAACACATTTTATTTCTTGTGGGTTTTTTTCAATTATTTATTCAAATTGTATTCTCTATTGTTATTACACCTTTGTTCCAAATGAGAATTTTAATTTAAACAAAGGTTTTTCCTAAAATAAAAATAATATATGTATGTATATTTGTACATCCATTATATGATATGAATGGAGTTGTACGTATTGAATGTGGAATTACTTTCTAGTTCAACTTTTTACCACAGTTCAAACAGACATATTTATTGGTTGATTGTTATTTATTATCTATTTACCCCACCCAAAAGTGTTAAGCTAAGTTCAGACGTCACAAATAGTTGATGAGAAAAGCGTAACCACTAAATAATGTATACTTTTTATCGTTTTAAATAAAGATTCATTAACTCAATTTAAACTAAAATACAATACGTTTTTTTATTATTTATCTTCATTTATTATAATAGAATATGCCATAAATGATGGCTTATTTCTGTCATAACGAATACATATATTAAATAAGTTGAGGGAGAAAACATTTTTCCGTCATAAAGTAACTGTTATTCCCAACACATACATACATATATATACGTACATATTTTCGTCGAGTATCTGTATTATTAATAGGCAAACACGTTTCTTTACATCCCTTTTACAGCCGTAATACTAAAACGATTTTTTAAAGATTGATATACATATGTATTTCTACACTGATTTTTATATAGATCGTGCACAATCTTAATCTTATTTAAATCGGTTCGATATTTAGGGAGCTATAAGTGTTCAAAGCTGCTACTAACACATGCACACTTATTACACATGCATGTATCAGTTTCAACAAAGTGTGCATATGTGTTTTGCCCAATTTGCTTTTGAGTAGAAATGAGACAGAGCTTTAAGTTGTTTATTTAACATGTTTTTTGCTTTTTTTATTTTATCGTATGTATGTAAATGTTTAATATTAATTTCTAGAATGCGGTCGATTGAGTTGACCGCTGGATACACTAGTAAAAGTTATAGTTAAAAACAACTTTTTCCCGCTGCTTATAATTTTTATTAATGAAATCTACGTTTTTTGATAATACATACAGCTGCTACTCACACTCAAAGTGAGACACAAAGAAAATTCTTATACATATTGCCATTATTCGAACCCCAAATAATAGCAACGGTTAAATTTTAACACTTCATTTAATATACTTTATTTTGTTAAAAAAATTATGAAAAAAAAACGACAAAAAACATTCAATTCAATAAAAAATTATAAAATTATCCATTTGGCAATCCAAATGATTAAAATGAAGGCAGGTCACACTTAAAGTGGTACGCTACAAATTTGATATATATTTTGTGTTAAGTACATTTTTAAACCTTGGTTGTGCAATCACAGTTTGAAGACTCCGCGGTATACTTTCAACCAAGTCGTTGTCCTGATAGATTACGAAGTTGTTTTTTATGCCAAGTTTTCGGCGCTTTCCGGCACGTTGTCGTGTCAGTACTTCCAATCCATAATTCGATTTCGATTCGACGTCGAAAACCTGCGTCCTTGTATAAGCAATCACTAAAACTGTAAATAAGTCAAAAACTTGCAAAAATCGCTTCTACGAAAACGACCTAAATATCCAAAAATTTGTAAGCTAGAAGCATGTCAATTATATTATTCTTAAGCCTAGTTTAAGCTGTCGAAGTAGGAATAAACATAATAACCCTGAAGTACATACACGCATAAAAAGTATCTATATATTATATTAATAGACAAAGAAAATTTTTTAATTCCCTCTTTTTAATTCATTTACCAAACGCTAAACATTGTTGAGCTTTAGTGATCCAACTATATATTATTTAAATCGGTCCAGTATTAAAGGAATAAACGGCTCCTAAAGTTGACACCACTACAAATGCTAAAAGTACCCACGCACATTTACTTACCAAAGTATTGGTGCAAGTAAAAACGTAAGCAACGCAATGAGAGTGTTTAAGAGTATCTATAATGTTGATTCTACATACATATCCATATATACTCGTATATATGTGAGTAATACGATATTTTCTCATCAAACGGGTGCAGTTGAAAAAGAAAAAGAGATCAGAATTGAAAGAGATGAGAATTAAATATGGATATACAACAAGTTCATTACGTATGTATGTATGTGTTAGCTTCAAGCAAAAACTGAACAATATAAATGAGCGTGTTTGTATGTAATTTTATTTTGTTTATTGTTTTTTTCCATGGGGAAGTAAATAAACAATTGAGTAGTTTTTGCTCTTTAAATGAATGCAACTAAAATGGGTATACATTTAATCTGGCGGACGAATTTCGACCACTAGGTGTACTCTAATACTCTATAAACAATTAGAACTAGTCCAAAGGTAACAAAAATGTATGGAAAAAAATGGTCGATTTAATATTACGGTATTCTTTTGCTGGATAATATAGTCAGTCCAGCTTTAAATTGCATTGGACTAGTGCAAAAACTAATGTCATTAATACATAATGGATCACTCATAAGCAGTTTGTTTGCAACGAGTACGATCGTTAAATCACGAGCAATTGTCGAGTAGCAATAAGTAATAAAACGTAGTCTAATATTATCTACAAGGAAGGACCAAAAACAATGATTAAACAATTTAAAAAATACTTACGTTGATAATAAAAATTATAAAAAACCGAAAAATTTATTTTTAAATAAAAACACATTTTAAATTATCACACAACGTGAAACTTAAAAAGTTTAAATGAAAATTATAAGCAACTTATAAGCAGCTTAAAAATAAATTTCCAAAAATAATTGTTCAGAACAAGGAAAATAAAGTATTTGTTAATGTGTTGAAATTTTTTCAATTCAAAAATTATTCTCAAATATATTTTGGATCTCTGATTTCGTCAAATATTTGCCACATCTGACCCTAACTTTAGCTACGGACTACGTATAAATATTTATATCCTCTAATGTACATATTTATTTAGTTTAAGAATTTTATTACAATAAATTTATGGTTTTCAGCTACATATTTATGAAAATAAAAACAATAAGGTACAATCATGATAATATTTATTATTAATCCAACTAACAAGTGTTTATTAAATTTAAATGCATAAAAAATATTTAAGTGGCCATGGGATATGACTCAGTGTTTAAAAAGTAAAAAGAAAAGTTAAACACAATTTAAATGAAATAAAACTGCACAACCTCTATATAAAATGTACTATGATGCAATAATATAAAGGTAGAACCACTTATGAAAGTGCTGACTTAAACGTCAATTATTTGATGAATAATTAGTAATATAATAAATTAATAACATTTTTGTTTTACTTTATCTTCTTAAATGTATTGTAGCTATTGGCATACGTTTATATCTTTTAATAGTTGATGGGAAATACCTGAAAAATTAAATACTTTTACTTAATAAGCTTCTAAAATGTATCCAGATTCTTTATATCTGCTATTTTCAGAACATTTGTATACTGCCATTCTTAATGGAAAGTCATTAAGTTTCATATACTCTCACTTACAAGCCTGCTTCGATCTTTGAAATCGATCACGTCAAACACCACTAGATGTGGATATATGTACGTTTCCGTAAATTCACACGTTCAAAAAGTCACCTGACGATATTACGAGACAATCCATCGAATATAATCCTCAGGGATCCAAAAGACCCGGCAGACCTGCTAATACCTGAATTCGCCAAACCAAAAATTAATTACGCGTCCATAACATTTCGTTGAGATAAATGAAACAACTGACGACAAATAGGGAGGAATGAAAAGCCTTTGATGAGGCCCTTTGTTCCACTGGGAATTAAAAGACTAAATATGCTACGAGTACTTCGTATCATTAAGTTTTGAAAAAAAATTTAAATCAACGTAAGACTATGAGTTTAATAATATTATAAAATATTTATACGTTTTTTTATAAAATTATGGTTTCATATAGATTATACGACTAAAGAACAATTAAAATTAGTTTAATTAAAATATTTAAAAATATAGCTTGACGCTTGCATACAACATTTTGTCGCAATCGCAGCAAGAAATATCATTTCTTTAATAACTACGATTTCACCTACTCTAAGCGCCCAAGATAAAAAAGAATTGACAGAACTCTCATAATATGGCTCGAAAACTCTATACAATAATTGATTTCTTTGAAAGTTTTAATTAAAAAACACCATTCATTACATTTATAAAACTTCAGTTTGACGATATTTTGTCTCTATATGAATGGGGCTACAATTTGGTTGCACGGTCTCATCTACTCGTTGTATAGCTTACAATCTCTTTTGTTGTAATTTCAAAGACAACATGTGTATCCTCCATATATCCTTTCCTTAAAGATACACCAACACTATGTGACTAATAAGAACGAATATGAACGGGGACAAGGACCAGTCTAGTTTTTCTATTTATACATATACACCCAGTCCTGTTTTTACACGATTTTTAAATAACACGGTTAGCAAAAATAATCTTTTCCTGTTTTTACACGTCTTTTTTTACACGGGTAAAAATATTTTTGGGGAATGTTAAGTTTAGGTAGGACAATCATATGCAAACAAGAGCTGCCATATACTTTTGATAACTTTCATAACTTGATTAAACATTTTTTAAGAAACTTATTATGTGGTAATACTGTAATAACAGCTAATAATACAAATAACTCTCGTATGCTTTTTCTAGACATTATTTGTATAAATACAAATTTGAAATCACATTCAACCGAGCCACCTAAACAGTGGCGGATACATGGAAACACACATGAACTCTGATGATGGGAGTGTAGCGGCGCTCGAAAAACAACGTTGTTTCTGTTCTGCCGTGTAAGTTGAAATTAATAAGTGTTAAAATTTTTCCTTGTTCCTTTGCAATATTGTCTCATGTCAAATTTTTTCTGACTAAAAGCGTTACGAACATTAGCCAAAAAATAATAATCGCTTTGGATTCTAAATTTACTATCGATATTTCGTTACTCCTTTGATAGCTTTCTAAGGATGAAAAATCGTTTAACAATCAGAATAACATAAAGAGATCTCCAAAGTAGGATAGATACGTTCCACAGCTGCTTTCGCTGTTAAAATAATTAAACCACTGGAATCTGAAAATGCAGACGAACTAAGCATATCTTCGGACGAAGCTGATATTGAACCAGCGCGACGCAAAAGACCGTGCTTACTATCAGACACTAACACCGATTAAAACATTTTGATTTTCCTCAGTCATATATGAATTTTTTTGTATTTATATTTTTCTTTAAATTACGCTTGAAGTCATTTTTTATATAAAAATCATCCAAATTTATTTTATCTTGATATTTCGTTACCTTTTGCGTAACTTCTTTGGGAGGAAAAAATCAATAAACAATTTAAATAACAAAAGAAGATAAAATAAATTTGGATGATTTTTATAAACAAAAAAAACTGACCTCAAGCTTAATTTAAAGAATAATGTAAATATTAAAAAAAAGGTCGAAAAATTATATATTGAATTTTTTGTTTTTTATTTTTAGTTTTTCAAAATGTTATTTACACAAAGTTATTTAGTTCCTTAAAAATGTGTTTCTTTATTTAAAAAAAAAATATTTTAAGACAGCTTGTCAATTATTTCTGTACTTTTATGTCATAAAAATCATAAAATTAAATTAAAGCAACATTGTATGAAGAAAAAGAAGTAAAATTTTAATGATTCATAGAAATATTAATCCTTTCGACTACCTTTACGTTCAAGTTTGAAATAATCATATATAACTTTTTTTGCACGATTTTTTTTACACGGTGGTCGCTGTGACATATGTACCGTGTAAAAACAGGATTGGGTGTATATTTGAAAAATATTCAGCAATGGGCCACCTCATGAATGGATTAAAAGAGAATTTCAATAATCGGCCCACATATGAGAAAGTACTCGGTACAAGATATTTTGAAGTCATTTAAAAAATTATGTGTCACACAATCAAAAATTTATTTAAAAAAATAAATATAAAAAATAATACTGCGCTTGTCACATTTTTTATTAACATTAAGATTTATTTATTAAATAAGAAAAGATGTGTTCAAACTCTTTTGATCTTGTAAAATATTTAACTTCCACGAAGATGCTAAATTAAACAATATTATAACTTCTTTTTAAAAAAGCTTACTAAATTAAACCAGACTTGACCTAGTCCATTTATCCGTACTGGTACTGAAAAAAAAGACACCCGCATCGCACAAGAGATAAATTTAAATTTGCGATCAATTTGCATACACATCAACTTATCACCCAATCAAAAACGTCCACTAAATCTAAATCTCATGTTGCACGTTATCGTACTTGAAAATACATAAATTAAAAAGTCTTAATCCGCAAAAGCTGAACTTTATATACCATAATTTTTTTAGCTTTAACACCACATGGGGCTCTTGTTTTGCATTTGAGCACTTGCTAGTTTGTCAGATGTATATTTGTTATGGTTGTGGTCTAGTAAACATTTGTTAAATACCAAATCAACAGAAAAATATGTGCGAGCTAGAGCAGTGTTGGGCAAAAGTGTTTAAAAGTAAAATAAATGAATATCTAGTATATTTGACTCAAAAGTTTGAACAAATCTTCACTGAAGTCAAAATTGATTTTTTATGCTTTCCGGACTGAAAGAGAATTGTTCTATAACATTTCCTTCGTAAGCTATGAATTTGTACAGCATTTGTGTATTAAACTTCGAATTTTAAGAAAATATTTTTAAAGTCGCTTTTTTCTGGTCATAACTTTGTCTTGTTTTTTTATATTTTTTTTATAAACTACAACGATTCTAATAAAACCGACTAATCTATAACATAGAAGAGCACTAGAGAATAACTGCCAGTCGCACGATGTCACACGTACGAGTATTTGTTCTTTCGTACAATTACATTTAAAACAAAAGCAAATTCTAAAATTTTGTTTTTGTTTTAAATATTATTGTACGAAAGAACGAATACGTGTGATATCGTGGGACTGGCAATAAGTGTCATTGGTGTTGTGTTTAACTTTGTTGTATAAGTGTATATAATCGCAAAAACTGTAGTTAAATATAGTTTAAAATCTATTGTAAGTGTTAAAAATCTATTGTAATAATACTTGAATATTCGAGAGCCACACATTTTGTTCAACTTTTAAAATCATTTAAATCATTTATTTATAAAATAAAATAAGGTAAATTGTGTAATTAAATAAAATTGTGTTATTTCAACCCGAAAATTAAGTCCAGTGAAGATTTGGTGACTTTTCCCGAGGGCCGTCACATTTAAATATGCTCTTCATAAAAGTACGAAATAAAAGTAAAACTACGTGAGCCGACTTAATCGACTATCCGATTAATTACCGCCCGGTTAATTCTTAAAACTGTCTGTTTTCGATTAACGATTACTCCATTTAATTCGGGTCGATTAACCGATCAAACAAATTTTTCTTCTAGGATTTGATCATAGTTCGTTTTTATGTGCTTAATTAATCTCTAAGAAGTATTAAGAACTTGAAAAAATCAAAATTAATGAAATATTTTATATGTTTAGAGAAAATCATAAAATAGGGCGAACAACTGGATATTCTCTATTGTTGATTGCTTTCGATTGCTTCAACATCTTCGATAAGTGAAAAAAAATTCTAATTCAAGCTGCATTAAAACTGAGGAAAAAAATCTCTTAAAGCCTAAACATTTCTAGCAGATTAATAAGCTCAACCCTCAGTACACCTTAAACCATATTCTGCTGATGATCTACTTGGTTGGTGGAAAGCAGGAGAGATGCAGACTCTGGTGCAAGGTATCTAAAGTTATGTGGAGATTCTATGATCCAAAGTTGACGAAACTTCTACTATCGCTATCGAGAAAAACAGTGGGCTTCTAGTAAGTTTTATAACGGGTCCCTGATGGACTGTAGCCAACGCCAAAAGGGCGGGGCAACAAATTAGTGACAATTGTAGATTCTCTGGAGTACCAGGGGGAAAAGAGACGGTGGAGCATACTGCTACTGTCCAGCACTCCTACGCTCCAGAGCGAACTCTCTGTGAGATCATTGGGGAAGTCTCTCTCATTACTCCCAGCATTCATCTAGGTGTCATCACATCAAACTAACCTTTTCATTTACGGGCTACCGTACATCGTGGTAACGCTAAGAACCAATACGGTCTATCCGAACATTTGAACATAAACTAACCAACATAGTAGTCTAAAATTTACAATATTTAAAACTAATTTCTTTTGAATCAAAGGTCAAATGACGTCGTTCGATAAGGATCGAAATATCCATTAAAATTCAATTGGAATTTCTATCGTTATGATATAAAGTAAAATGTTATATCCAAGCAAACTTTTGTCCTCTACTGTAGATACATTTAAATACACAAAAAGCAATTTATGAATGTATAGTATACATTGTATACTTATATTTTTACACTCATATTACAAGTAATTGAAATGTAGGTGAACAAATTGTTAATAATGTGTTTTAAATATTTTATTTTGTAATAAATTACCAACAACAGCGGAGATAAATGAAGCAAACTTAGATGGGTGACTTTAAAGCTTGCATAAACCAATAATAACAATTATAATCTGCTTATTAATAATGAAAAAATAAATTTTGATGTAAAACTTTATTGAATACAATTTCATTTAAATACGCGTAAAATAAAGTGTAGAAAATATAAAGTGACCACGTTTAAAACATCTATTTATTTTAAAAAAATTACCAGCTAAAAATACATGCACATAAATTTTTTTTATTATTTGTTAAGTAATTTAAATAAAATATAGTATGTATAATGACGTTATCAATGTATCGCAATAAAATTAGTTTAATTACATTTCGCTATAAATGTTACAAAGTGGGTGGATGTGAATTTATATGTAATAAAATAAATCGTGCATATAAGAATGTGTTTTTATTTGATTTTACAGTGCACCTTATAGAAAGAATATAAATACATATTTATTTAAACGGAATAGGATGTGGGTAAATTATGAGGCGGTATACGCTTTTACTAAATTCTATCTGTTTAAACTTAATGATTAATTAGTAATGACATGTAATCAATAAGTTTCAATTAAAATAGATTTATATAAAACATAGTTTAGAGATAAAAATAGAAACTAAAAATGAACTTTTCACAGTAAAATAGAATTCAATGCCATTTCGGTAGAGCGAACAAATTTATAGTTGGAGTGATTGTCAAAATATTAAACAGAAGACTTTTGCTCTTGTTATTATTTTTTCTTTTACTTCTTTTACTTATCACCAGTTTGGCCTTTTCGAGGCTATATTTATCATTTGGCTTTTAGCTTCGAAATTTATGTTTTAGTTCGTGGCTTTTTTGGCATTTTTCATTTTAAATTTAGCCTCAAAAAGGCTAAGTTTTTATTTTCTACTGAACCCATAAAATCATTATACAACATTAAAATATTAATTTTATTAAACGTAAGTACGCTGCAGACAAAACTACATTGATTGAAATCCAATGGCGAAAGGTTTTATGTTTAGTCAACAGTTGAGTTCTGAGTGGAAGTGTGACAATTTAAGAATGTAATACAAGACAATTATTTTATTTTATCCCAAATGTTTTCTTTAATCTAGTACAAATCATCACGGTCGACATACATAATCAGGATGATAGACTAGCTAAAAACCCTCAACAAACAAAACGTTTTGAAGTTGTTGTAAATTATTATTTATTTTAAAAGCTAATTGAACCTTTTCTGTATCGTAAAAGTTAGAGTTTCTTAATCTTTTCGAGAACCTGGCTGCATTCGTTAGTCCTTTATATTGAGTTTTTCTTTCTCTCTATATTCTATCAAATTTTTCTAATAAACTTTTTTATTGTTTTCTTTGGAAAATCATTTAACGCCAAAATTTTCCTTACTCTCCATATATTTTGGTCACGAAAAATATTATCGCTAATGCTGTTTACTCGTCTAAAGAAAATAAAAATTTGACCAATACCCGAACAGTACATATATATATGTACATATAATTATAAGAAAGGACAAATATACAACGTTCACATTAACGAATAATTTCAAAAGTTATAATTTTCAAATTTTGTTCTCTTCTTCGTTCAGTTTTTCCGGACTGAGGCTGAAGCAATGACATATTTTGAAAGAACAAACATTTACGCAAAATTATCTAACCCGCGAGTATAATATTGCCGAGTATAATATTGCCGCTGACATAATCAATGGATGCATAATTGGTTTATCTTTCGAAGCCATAATAAGATATTTTGAATACCATTATAAAAATCTACGGTATTTAAAACATTCTCAATGTCCGGTCGAACGTTCGAGTTCGATGTCGGAGTTCGGTAAAAAACTATCGGTTGATGTTCGGCGTTCGGTACAATTTTCGCCAAACACTGAGCTTTGTATAAGTATTTTGTGCATGTCAAATACCCAAAATAGGAATCGTGTAAATTATTAGAGCATAAAAAAATGTTAATATATTCTAAAATGCGGAGATGTCATAAAATTTTTGATCATTACATTTGGCAGCACACTGTTGCAATCGGCTTCGAACTCGGCTTTGGGTTCGGTCTGAACAATCTATCGACATTCTGGTTCGGCTTCGATCGAAGAAACTGTAGTCGAATACCACTTATACTTAATTAAAAAGCGTTAAATAAAATCTTTTTTTTTTAAAGCTTTAAAGAGGAAAAGAATTAAACTTTTGGGATGTTAAAACATGCTAAGCTGGCAACACTCTTTACCAAGATCTATCTCAATATAAATTAATAAAATATATCAAAAGCATACTGTTAGGCTAATTACTTTGTTAATTAAAATTTACTTTGTTAGTTTTTATTAAAACGTACAGTATAAATTTGCTTTCAATTAATAAAAATTTTATTTTAACACAGATATGTGTAATTTAAAACTGTTTTTTTAATTTAATAGTCAGTCATATTCTCTCCTTACATTTTTAATTGAAGTCAAAAATTTGAAAACGGAAATGGCAAACAGGAAATGCATTTTCATACTTTTGAAATGAATTCCCAAATAATTCTCATATACATGTTATATATACACATACATATTTGCATGCATATGAAATGATGTTAGTTGCTAATAGATACAAATTAGTGCTGGCAAAATCTACGTTTCATTAGTTACTCAATTCTATTCAATATTTTTTATTTGGGTACTCGATAAGGAACGATACCTAAAATTGATGTTTACTTTTTAGCCCGGGCATTTTTGGCTCGAATTTGAAATTCTTCTTTGTGTTGCGTCAAATTTACTAAATTATAACGATTGTTATATTTGCCTTAAGCAGCATCAGTAAAATAAATTATTTTTACAATATATATGTATGTATATTGCAAATTTAATTTGTAAGAAACGTCGTTAATATCTCTCAGAGACGTAACATTAAAAAAGTAAACTTTTCTGTAGAAGTACATACATAAATTGAATTTCAAAATAAAATTTCACCAAATAAAACATCAGAACAACTTTATAAATGCCATGATTTTTCCTGCCAACGCCATAAATTAAATTAAATTTAATACTTATGGCTCAAACTACAAATTTTAATATTTGTTAAGATTATTTTATGAAAGGTTGCGAAAGAAAAAAGATCATGTATTAAAAATGAAACTACACATTTTTGAAAATTGCTGGACCTTTAAAGAATAGTTACAGGAGTTATATGAAAGAAACTCAGCCAAAAAATAAAGGATTCTGATTTAATAATTTTTTTTATATAAAAAAATAGATTTGATACATTTATGTATGTACGTAATTTTGTAACAACGAGTATTATTTTCTTCAAAATGACATAAGAATCATCTCTTTGTATAAAATAGTTTACAAGATATTGAAAAAATAAACTCAACAAATTCGGCGAAATTATGAAGTTTTGAGTGACATAATTTTGAAAAAAATGTAAAGGATGGAAGAAAACTTTTGTCTAGCTTTCATTCAAATTGAAAGGAGTCGGCTCCAGTTGTTGGTTTATTTAACATGGAATCACCCATTTATATCTCTTATTTCATAAGACTCATTTTTATAAGGAAATGTATGATAAGTGTGGTTGTTTTGGAAAACCTTTTGTAAAATCTTATTAAATAAATTTCAAATAATTTATGCACGATTTCGATTTCATACAAATATACTCAGAGAGGCCAGTATCTATTTATCAGGAAATGTGTATTGTAAAAACAAATTCATTTGAACTTGTAAAATTTTTCTCTATTATTTACAACATATTTTTTACGTAAAAAATAACCAAAATTTATTCTTACTCAAACCAACAACTAACTATAAATATTCACAATACGAACAACACTGACTCAAGTATTAAAAAACCAGATATTTACCCAGTTGGTCATGATTTCAAGACACGATCTTCGACGAAATTCTCATGCAAGTGGCCGCAATGTCACACAACACCAAATGAGTGAAAGTCTCGCCCAGCTTGGTCATCAACGACTACACGGTGCATAATGTCGTCCGTTTTCAAAGAAATAAGAAAAATCAAGTCAACATTCTAGAACGCTTTCGTCAAACACAATTGTTCAATTCTCAAGCTCAGTCGCACGGCTTATCGTTTAAAAAATACGATATTTGTTTATGTGCTTGTGAACAGACAAATTTTTTGTATTTTAAATGTCAATTCATTTTGAGTAAATAATTTATGTCCAACAACAAATTTATTTTTATCAAATAAAAAAAAAACATGAAATTAAACCAGATATGGGAATTCTAATTTTACGCGAAATAGTAAATAACTTTTTCGCGACAAACAATTTTGATTACAATGGTTTGCAAATTAAATTGAAATGAATCAAGTATATATTTATCATTAAGAAGAATGAATTTTCTGGGTTTAGTTGTCACATATTTAAAAGATTTTTACAAATAGAAATTTTCCATACCTGGCCTCAATACAACTATTTATAAAGCATATAAAATTCAAACGTATAATTATAACACACTTTTGTATGAAAATTACCAAAAAAAATACAATACTGTATAATTAGACGATTACACAAAACATACGACGTTAATAGGAGTTTGTGAATTGAACAAATATCTTTAATTTAAATTAATATATTTAACTGATGTTGATGTGTAAGCCGGGACCGACCCAATTCATAATATTATAATATACTTACAAGCGAACGCTCTTATCTTAAGATACAGCAGCATCTACAAATCAACAGCGGAAATATGAGGGCAGTTTGATAGTTCCAACCAACTCTAAACCCAACGTTGGTCTCGTTAACTATTATTTATAACTAGACTACAGTCGAATTTTAAGGAAGCCACGTCTGTTAGCTTGCTTTTGATAGCGATTGAAAGTACAGAACCTAGTTAGTTTTAAGGAAATTGAAAAATTGAATTTCGTGGGCAGGTTAAACATTATTTTTTAAGTAAAATAAACATTACCGAAACTAAAGACTCTGTACCACCAATTTAAATGATTAAAAAGTGGTCTACTAAGTTTCGTTATGGTCGTACCAGCACAATTGATGTCAAACGTACAGGTCGCTCCCAAAAAAGTCGTCACGCCTGAAAAAGCCGATAAAATTCATTGAAATGGTATTGGACGTTTGGAGAATGAAAGTGCGTGAGATGGCTGAGACTGTAAGCATCTCAACCGAGCGAGTACATCACATTTTTCATGAATATTTGAATGTGAAAAAGCTATCAGCGGGAAGGCTGACGCGTTTACACACACTGGACCATAAGCTCAACCACGGGACCATGGCAAAAATCCATTAATTCGGCTACGAACTGCTACCCCATCGAACATCCTCTTTGGATTAAGCCCTGTGTGACTATTTCCTGTTTAGAAATTTAAAAAAATGGCTGGGCGGTAAGAGAATTGGGTCAAACGAAAAGGTTATCATTGAAACAAAAGCCTGTTTTAAGGGTCTTGAGAAATCTTATTTTTGGAGGTAATGAAACAACTAGAAAGACGCTTTAGCAAATGTATCGCACTTAAAGAAGACTGTGTTGACAAATAAAACGATTTTTTCCCCCGAAAAAAGTTGTTTTTTCCAGAAAGTCATGGAATCGTCAAATTGCCCTCGTATAGTATATTCGTTCATTTGATGGAAGACATTGTAACGCATCTTGTCGGAAATAAGATAAAACGTAAGACATTATCGCTCAGATTGGCGAACATTTCCTTTATTTTGTCGATTAGAAAACCCTTATCGACGTACGACAACCCGCACATCAATCGCCATAGACAATGTCGGGATGGGCGATTTGGCCAACAGGGTATGGCTGTGTATGTATGTAGTTATGTGTGTTCAATTATACAACCGCATTACAGATATATTTTCTACTTAATTTGCACATATGACTGCTTCTGCAGATAATGAACATGCACAAATGCTTCTTTGTGCACATACAAATGGTAAATTTTCATTTCGATTATATTCACATGCAACAGTCAAGCCATGTGAAATGAAAAATCTGTGAATAGCAAATGTTGCTCCAGTAAGCACACATTGCAATAAATAAACTTGTATCATCATGGATACCACAGCCACTAATATCGTTGGCTTAAATGCTCAAAGTATTGATTTACATAGAATATAAATTTTGTGATATGTACATTTGTGACATGTAAATATAAACACAATGTTCATTGATACATTGAAAAAAATAATATAGATATATATATATCCACCCAGGAAAAGAAACCTTTTTATAATTTTTAACATCCATAACGTATCGGTAGGTTCATAAAATTATAATTTAGAAATATACCGGAAAAATATCTATCATAAAGTTAAATTAAAAAAAAGTTAATAACTCTACTCGATGATAATTATATTGAAGGTATTAGTTTTTTCTGTTCTTTCCCTTTTCAGGTACAGCTTGTCATAAGCAAATATACAAACATACACTTTTGCACAAAATTGAATGTCCTTTTTCCCTCTACAAGCATTCGTCTGCTAAAGCAATTTTTCATTGAAATTTTTAATTTAAAAGAATCAAACTCTTTTAATCAAAACTGACCACAATTAAAGCTGCAAAATAAAGGAACAATAAAGAGAGAAAATTGGAAAATAAATTAAACTGAAATTTATATTAAAGACACACAGAATTTTAATAACAGGAAAATATATGAAAAATTTTATCATACGAGTAATTAAATAAACTTAAATTAAATATATAAATTGAAAATCCGTCTTAAGCTCGTTTCAATTTCTTTATAAAAAATAAAAGGGAATCAGATCAATCAGACAGCTCACGAGTGCACTCGTAGAAGTTTAGACTCATTGTGATGCTCAAAATTACTATTTTTATACATTACAAATCTCTAAAAAAATTTTCAATTTCGGAACCATCCACATCTTTACGGAAAGACTAACCAGGCACATCTCAGAGACAATCAAAGTTCTCAAAAGAACCATTGCTTAGATATCTAAGTCTGTAGAGCTGGGGGGGCTCCAGAGTATTTGTTGCAATGTATCTTCATTTTCTTCGTCGAATGAGTTCCCACAGTTATCACTACGAAGAAAAAATAAACGTTTCTTCATGCAGCCGATATCATTGTGCCCTGTAATGATGCCAACCAAAGAGTGCAAGCGACTTTTTTTAAAAGGTAAAGAATTATTTTGTCCTATTTCTTGAATGGACCATTCCGCTCCTCCCGACTACAGTGTCCAAAGAAAAGAGTTATTTTATTCTATATCTTCTTAGGAATAAATGTACCATTCCTGGATATCTAGTTAGTGTCTACAGCATACCACCCGACTGCACTGTCTTGTGCTTCAATTCAAGAAATGCAAAAACCCCTTTGTGCCCTGATATACCTAAGCAAGTGCCGGATCAATGAAACTCGTAGATCATTTAGTTCCCCGAAAGTTCTCTTGCCACAAAATCCAGATTATCCAATCATAATATAAGTGTCATAGATTGAGATCGACTTAACCAACATCGAGTAAAGGGATCTGAAGGCGGCCATTCTTAATATATAGTACTATTCTCAAAGATATGTCTCTCAAGCTTTTCGCAGATTCGAATATGACGTAAGTCTCCGCCTGGAGTGCGGTACAGATATCGCGTAAACTGAGTGAGACAGAAAGGTGAAATTCTTCAGATAAATTTCACGATCCTCTATTCATTTTGGAGAATTTTTTAAAAACCGAAACTGCACTATTTCAAATTACAGAATGGTTCTTCTAATCATTCGTATTCGGTATCTCGAATGAAAAGCATTTGTCAAACTTCATAAGAAATTGTATTTTCTATATTTTCTTGTTTAAAAAAGAGTTTGCAAAGAGTACACTGTATTGGTGCTGGCAAAGTATTGAGTAGTGGGTACCGAGTATCGAGTATTTCCTTTTTTTTTGGTTACTCAATACTCAAAAGTAATTACTAGATACTTTTACAGTTGTATTTTTAAGCAAGTTGAGTGGCTAAAATAGTGCATAAAAATACATCACTGTATAAAAAGACAACTAGGTGTAAGATTCTTTAATCAAATCAAAACTAAATAATTTTTTTTGAGAACAATTAAATTATTTCTTAAGTTGTTGTTAAGGATAAATTAAAATTTAGCTTTGCATTTATTTTAATAATAAAAGACATACAAAACCAATAATAGTTGAAGATCTATTTTTAATTTTTGAAGAAAATACTTCAATTTGCAGATAAAAACTCCACGTTACAAATTCAGAAAATCCGTTAAAAGTATCGAGTATTATTGAGGACCCAAATGAAAAGTATTAAATATTATTGAGTAATGAAAAGTAGTAGAATTTGCCAGCACTACACTGTATTACGAATCGATCACCATTTAAATTGTAAAAAACTTTAGAGTAATAAAAATATTTTGTTCAGCTGCTTCATTCAAATAGAGAGAAAGCTCTCGTTACTAAATATTAAATTATTATAAAAATATTAAATTAAGGAAATATCCCACAGATTTTAGATGCATAAAAAATGCCATACTTCTGTTATCAAATTTCAAAGAACTTTTCACTAAAAATAATAAAAGTCTATTGCAATTAGTGCCAACCATTTGACTGAAGTGCTCTATCAACAAAACTTTAATATTTGTATAATAAGAACTCAAGCCCAACTTCCTATATTTACTTTTCCCCATCAGGATTCATTCCAATTCTCATGGTAGCGTTTATGAACACACAGCTTTTGTTTACCCCAACATCAGTAAAATCATTTATATGGATAACTTTAAGTCGAGCTAATCCTATAAAAGTCCTTTGTGTCATAGATGGAATTTTAAATATTTGCAATAAACTGACGGAGTAACTTACCTCGTTTTTGCTCATTCTCAGTATACTAAGCCATTTACATTACAATCACAGACAATGTTTGTTCAACAAAGATACGAGAGTAATACAAAGCATTTGTTAAATGAAATTTTCAACGTTTGGAAATATATACAAACATACTTAGAAACATACTATGAAATTTACCCCCAGCAAACATGCGGATTAAATCTAAAATACAACATGATTTTATACAAACAGAATACTTACTCAAATAATAAACGTTTAAGGGGAGCCCCTGTAGACTAGTAGATAGCGTACAGACTATTAGTTTGCTCATTAAAAAAAATTTTAAATTCTTAAATTTACAATTTTATTTATTGTTATTTTATTTTCAAATAATTTCCAAATATGGATTGTAAATAAATGTGGAACAGAAGTGGAAGTGGAACACAGTCGATAATCACTCAGCTGTTGGCAAATTGTTGTACAATTTAAATGAAATCAAAGTCAGCAAAGGTAAGTTATTTTAAATGTTTTTATAAAAAAATCACAACTTGCTAATAAAACCACTGAATACCAACCAGCTTTTATGATTGCAATGGTCTACTGCATCCTCTTTTTTTTTTTGCTGAAATTCTATATGACATCCATCTACAGCTCCAAAACATTGCGAATTACAGCTTCCTTTCAAATAAATAGTGATTTTTTACCAACAGCTTAGCTGATAATCGTACTTTCTGTCTTCTATCCATTCTATCTCGATGTAAATACCAAAAAAATAGTTTACAAACAAACAGCTGTTTGTTTACTAAATGCAAAAACTGTCGTTTGTCAGAGTAAAATTTTAATTCACATTTGTGTGCTTTTAATGCAAATTAAAGCTGTCGTCTGTCTACGCTATAAAGTTTAATTAATTATATAATACCAATCTAATTCTAAGTTTGAAAATAGCACTTGATATAAAATTGATAAAGAGTCACTTGTTAAATATTCAAATGCAAATTAAAATCAATTTGAATTCAAAATTGTATCTCAAAAATATATAGTGAAACGCTTAAAAGTAAAACATCATGTTTCAAACGCTTGCCCAAGTGTTAGCTGGGTGTACTTAGACATGAAACATATAAAAAAACACCCAAGCAACAAGCAATGTAAACATCCTTAGCTATGGGCATATTATCACTATTAGAAGAGGATAGGCTCTTGTTTGTTGCACACTTCTGTTTATTAACCCATTAAGATCTTTAGATAATAAGTTATTTATGCTAAAGTTATTGTTTAGAAGGGCTCTTTGTTTGTGTTTACAAAAAATGTAATAGAATTTGTTGAGAAAATGGAAAATATTTTTTAAGAGATTGATTGATTGAATGCTCATGTTTTTTACTTTAATTTATTTTAAAGAAGTATACGCATCTTCTATATATTTTATTATGATCTTTACTTGTAACTTCGGATATAATGGACTTTTGCACCGTAATTTTTACCAATTTTAAAACTTCCGATTAACTCAAAAATTTACACATACATTTTGTGGTTGCAAAAGTAGAAGGCGCCACGCCACACCCATACCAATTATATATTTGTTTTTAAACACTTCTACTTAACGGATTCTTATTAAGCTTGGCACACTCATTGAATTTACTTTACAATACAACATTATGATAATAAACAGCAGTAGTAAAGTAGCAAAGTAAATCTATATAATTAATATGCAAACACGTTTTATAGGTCCCTTTTACGCTCATATTATACAGGTACTTATTCACAAATGTGCACAATCTATATTTTGTTAAAATCGGTTCAGTATTTTGGGAGCTATAAGCGTTTAAAGTTGCTACTAATCCATGAACACTCATTGCACATACATACATATGTACATGTATCAGCTTCTAGTTGAAAAATAAACATAGCATGCATATGTGTTTGTCCAATTTACTTTTGCAAACAATTAAGACAGAGGATTTTCTATACATACCATGGTGAAATAAACAGGTGGCATTACTATGCCATATGATAATTTTTTGCTCTAGCAGTGTTTTTCCAATCTTATGTCAGTTTTGCTTATATTAGAGATGGGCACCGCTCACGTGATGAGCGTGAGTCATCGTAATTAATTTTTTGTTTCAATTACGTGAGCGTGCATGAACGCGAGTACAAAGAAATTTAGCGTGCATAAGTAGATTTTTTACGTAATTGCTTCGTGATTTTTTTGCTATATTGTTAGTTTTTCGTATACTTTTGTAATTAATATTTCTACGTAATTACTTAAATTGTTTTAAGTTTATGTTGAAAGGAATTATTTGGCTCAAGTTCAAATCTTACTTTACTCATTTCTTTATTAATTATTTTGATAAACAAATTATTTTTATTAAGAAATTATTATTGGAACAGTCTATTCATCAGACTAGCAGAATGTATCAGCGATAATAATAATATTTTTTTAGTTATTTAAAATTTTTTTCGTGATTATTTCGTGAGCGTGAGTTTTTGTGATTGTGCGTAACTTTTTTGCCTACTCACGTGAGCATGCATGAACGGAAGCCAAAAATATAAGGACGTGCATGGGTAAAACTTTTCGTGAGCGTGAGTGAGAAATCACTCAGGATCCCATCTCTAGTTTATATTTACAAAATATCCAAGCTTTATATGGACCGCAAATACTTTCAAACTAATCCACACTTCCTTGTCTTGCTCATTTGTAGCGTCCAAAAAACTCAATGGTGTCTTTAAAGTTATTTTATTTAATTTTTGTTTACAATAATTTTTGACAAGATACAAACAAAAATTCGTTTTTTTATTGTTGTAGTTGTAGCCCTAGTAATGCCACCTGTTTATTTCATCATGATACATACTTTGTAAACAAAATTTGTTTGTTTAGAATGTTTTTTATGTAAATGCTTAATATTTTATTACTAGAATATGGTCGATGGTCGAATGTGTTGGTCATAGTAAATACTAGTATTAATTAAAGTATAACTAAAGAATTGTTCTAGCAATATGTATATTCAAACTTTGTGTGATTTATAGAGAAATGTAATAGCAAAAACGCCCAAAATTTTAAAACTGTGGAGCGCTTTGATCAAATTGGTCAAAAGTACATACAATTTAATATGAAAGATGTATGAACCTAAATAAAAAAATAAAATATTTCACAACTGGTATTTGTAAAAAAAAAAAAACAAGATAAAAATTGACAAATACTTATATTTTCAATAACTTTTACAAACTGCCATACAGCAGCGAAAGCAAACTTATGGTCGATTGAAAATTCGTTGTACGACGAAATTTTCGACAGTGCTGCCAGCTCATAATAAGAATTTGACATTCGATACTCGATGTTCGATAGCCAGCGAAGATCGAACATCGAATGCAACTCAAACTAAGGGACTTAGTGTCACTCTAATAAAATTAATAATTACATTTAAAAGAAAAACCAAATTTTAGAATTTGTTTTTGTTTTAAATGTAATTATACGAAAGAAAGATTTCGATCGACATAGTGAGCCTAGCAGTAAGTTTTTTGCAAAAACTTATTGATATCGTAAAATTAATCGCTCACTAAAACTTCCCATTAGTCAACTAATTTTATATTAAATTTGTCGATTACAAATTATTTATCGATAAGAAAAATTTTGTACAAAAAGATTTTTATGAAATAATTTTTCAATTGTATTTTCTGCAGAAAATCTGTCGACAGCAAGTTCTATCGGGAATTTGTCGATAACAACAATTTTCAATAGAATATTTGTCAATAAAAACTAAGCAATGGAAAATTTTTCAATATCAAAAATTGTCTATAAAATATGTTGGAATAACAAAAAATGTTTATAGAAAATTTTTCGTTATCCAAAATTTCTTCTAGAAAACTTATCGATAACAAAAGTTTTATCTAGAAAATTTTTCGATAACAAAAATTTTATGTAGATACAAAAATTTTCAGTTTGTCGACATCTAAAATGTTCCCATAGTGAAAATTTTCTAAACCGTTTTTGTTATCACATTAAAAACAGATTTAATTATGTTTGCATGTTACTTAGAAATAATAGAATGACTTGTAAATTCAAAATAAACTCTGAGTCATACTCATAAAATTAATAAAAATTGTTTCCTTTTCAGAAGAAAATAAGAATGAATGGGAAATTTTTCAACGCCTTTATACTTCTTTATTTATATGTTAAGACTTTGTTGTTTTGTTGTTGTTATCATTATATGCAAATATTTTTCATTCTTCTTTAGTTCATTTCTATTCGTTTGGCTCAAAAATGGAAGCAAAGAACTATGACTGTCCTTACCACAGGATGTTCTTGCAAAGAATCTAAGGTTCCATGTTAACAATATTAACGCACAATAAAGAGTAACAAAATTTTCTTATTATTTATAAGAAAAAAAAAATATATATATATATTTTCATACTAAAACATTTTGATGACTTATGTTTCGGAAAACATACTTATGTTTTTGACAATTAACTTTCGCTTCTGGGTAACTCTAAGCTTCTTGTTCATACAAAACGTCTTGTCTGGTTTTCATTTTACTGTAAATGACATTAAATTTATTGTGCTCTATTTGTTTGAATAGCTTAGTTTGTGCCATTAAAAATAATAACTGTTATTTCTTGGTTTTGCTTTCCTTTTCCTTATGTTTTTTTCTCGTATTATCCTTCAGAGAAAATATTGCTAGAAGCTTGCCGCTAGCAGTGCATAAATTTCAAGTAACTGTGTGAAGTAAGTTAAAAAGTTTTCATTTTTGTTGGGAAAAGTTGAATTTCGAGATTTTTTTTTTTAGATTTTTATTGGTAAAGAATTTAATATTAACTTCGAATCTAAATTTTTTTTTAAATAAGCAGTCTTTTAATGTCTTTCGGTAATTAAGGATATAAATTATATATTGATAAAATATAACACAATGTTTTTCAGTGAAAGGAGACTTGGTCGTAAAATTAAATCTACCGTCTAATGGATTATGTAGGACTTTACAAGATGTGGAGGAGGAGGAGATTGTAGAGTAGGTACTCTGTCTGCTATAGCCCTGCTCTCTCGTTAAAAAGGGCGGTTTTTATAGGCATCCCTCTGTTTCAAGAAATATCGGATTGCAATTTATTAATTCATTTTTTAGAAAAATTGTCGATAGCAAAACATTCATCGATAACTACAATTTTTTATACAAAGCTTGTCAATAATATTAATTTTCTGCAGAAAATCAATCGATAACAAATATTTTCAACAGAAAATCTTAAAACTTGTCGATAACAAAAGTTTTATATAAAAAGGTTTTCGAAAAAAAAAGATCTTATATCGAATGAAAATCTTATATTTGTCGATAGCAAAAATTATCCCAATATAGACATTTTCTATAAAAATTTGTTTTCCTTACAACATTTTTCGATAACAAAAATGTATGGAAAAAACTTTTCGCCAGCAAGTTTTCGTTGTCCGTAGAAAGTATTTGTACAGAAAATTCGTGGGTAACAATATTTGAACATTGAACATTTATCGATAATTAGAATTATCTAGAGAAAATTAATCGATCGAAACTATTCTATTCTAAACTAAACTATTCTACTCTATGGATAAAATATGTAGTATACATATGTAATTTCGAAATCTAATGAAAACGCATATGAACACTGCTGATGGGAGAGAAGCAGCTCTCGAAAAAGAACGTTGTTTCTGATCTACCGTTTAAATTGAAATTAATTGATGTTAATTTTTCCCTTGTGCCCTTGGAATACTGTCTCATATCTAATGCATTCCACAAAAATGTTACGATCTTCAGCCAAAATAATAATCACTTTGGATTACAACTACTAACTAATGTGAAGACGTTGGAATTCATTTATTAATTAAAAGATTGTTATTTCTTTTGCACCCGTTGAACCGAAATTTCGAAATTAAGAATACTATTAATAATATTTATTTTCAAAATCACGAACTTCAAGTCAAAGAAATTTATTGCGATGTAACATGTATTATAGCATAAGTATTTCTTTCAGAACGAATATAAAAACGTCAAACAAATAAGCTTCGAATATCGAACAATTTCAGAATTAGAAGTTACAAAAATGTTGCAAAGAATTTGAAAACTTATTTTAATAAGCCCTTGCTGTTAAATGTTATTCAAGTTATTTTTGCTATATATATTTATTAATGCACTATTGAGGGTGCTGTTGGCTGAAGTAGTTAGCGCGTTGACTGCAAAGCAAATAATGTCTAAGAACGTGGGTTCGAGCCCAGCTTCAGACAAGTCATAACATCCATCATTTTTCAGATGTGCAATAGAGTATGTCATTGTATTTGTTGTTGTCGGAGTGTTTAAGTGATGAAAGCATAGCACACTGGTCACTGAACATTTCTGGCAGCAATTGATACTGGTGTATGCTAGCTGACATCGCAGCGCCCTCTTTCGTCGGTATTGTAGCAAAATCGCCGGCGAAGTAAAATAATGAATAAAATGGCTACAACAGCTTAAAAACACATTTAATGCGCCTACTTGACATCAAAGGCGCTGCAACACTGATCTAAAAACTAACACAGCGCGCAATATCAGAGTTGCAAAAATTAAGCTTTCTCTCTTTCACCATCTGTCCTCTCTCACTATCCCTTTCCCAAAGAAGGTAACACACCTACGGGTTGGTAGGCGTACTAATTGCCTGAGTGTTACTTCTCTTTTAAAAAAAAAAAAAAAAAAAGTTTCGATCAAAATTTTGCTACAATTGATTTCATTTGGTACCTCTAATCATCGAGACGATACAACATAAAAGTTTTCATATACCAACAGTGACTCAAAATAAATTTCCTTATAAAAGATATAAGAGAAGTGTTTATATTTATTGCAAGTGAAATTTATTTTGAATAAGTAGTAGTTATAGTCGTCCTAACTGAGCATTTCCAGTTTGATTTCAGCAATTTCAATTTGTTTTCAAGCTTCAAGAAATAATTTCTAATAAATAATTCAACTACATAAATTATACTTGACATGTCTTGGTCATTTTGCCATTTGAGCGTACTTATGCACTACTTGGTCTTATATGATGTGTGTCACGGAAAATCTTATCTTGATTGAATTTGTTACACAGAAAACCACGAATATAACACAATACAATACATAAAACTCTTATTTAGAGAATTTATTTTCTTATAAAAAAAACTTTTTTAGCTCTTCGAGATTTTTTCAAATAAAAAGGACCATGGTACAATAATACCAGGTAATGCTAATGGCACAGCTGACTCAGTAAATTTGAGAATGTGTGAGTCACACAGACAACAGGTATTGAAATAACCGTTGTATGTTTCTACCAACCATGGTGGAATAATACAGGTGGTGTCGAAGCTGCAACAACACTGCTTTTAGGTTCGAAGCTGTCAAAAAGTACAAAACAAAAATGGCAAAATGGTTGCATTTTCTGTTCTATAAAGAATTTTGTTTCTTTTTCTTTTCTTATTTGCATAATCAAATTTTTACAGACTCGAACCCAAAAAAAAAGTCCGTTAACGCTTCGACACTACCATGCTACCAACAATATGCGTGTGTCAGTAAATTTTAGAGAGATTATGAATGTGTGCAAGATACATACAATATAGATTTTGTACGTTTCTACCAACAAAATGCGTGTGTTTTTTGTTGTAGTTATTTGTTGTAGAATCGCTATTACCTGCAATAATTGTACCATGAAAAAGACCTTCTAAAGAAGTCATTAATATCCTAAATTTGTGACCTGAAAATAGTGCGAGTTTGGATAGTGATTTCTGCTTAGGATTGTCATTGCAGGAAGTTCTCTTTGTTGAAGGCAATTCAGTAAATCCGAAGTCATATTAGGAGCCTGGTATAACCTATTTTCATTCAAAAATTAACATATATCTTAAGTTTAAGAGGATTGATTGATTAATTGATTGATGCTATTATTGCGAATCACTGTATAGTAAATTTAAATCAGTAATTGCGTTTATAACAAAATATAATAAGCTTTAAAATATATTCAATCTGCTTAAAATAATCAAAAGACATCTTAAGAACTAGAAATTAATTAATTAATTATCTGGATATTGTTAATAATAACTTCCTGAGATTCAAAAAAGAAATACTTATTATAGCGAAAAATTAACACTTTGAAATTGCTTCCAATTTTGCTCACTGGGTTATAATAAATTTGAACACTTTAATGATTTAGTATCACGCATTGTACATTAATAGTTAAAGAATGTAGTTAATTGGAGTTATAAGAGCCATGTCAGCCTTCAAAGTAAAGAAAAAAAGATATAAATGTCATATAAAGTAAATTGTGTGAAAAAGTTTAAGGTTGACTACATCACTGTTTCATTTAAAATTTTTATAGTTTTGAAAACGAAAAACTCAAAAAACGTTGTATTTTTCATTAAAAAAAATGCTTAAAGCCGCCTTAAGACTTATAAAGATTTTGTGGGCGAAAGTTTTTATTAAAATACATGAAAACGTATAAATTCTGTGATTAGCTACCACATATCTTGATAGAGGGCTTGTAAGATTCGGTATGGACAAATAAAGCACTCCTACTTGTTTTTATAATAATATAATATTTAATTTCTTGCAAACATTAAAATTTATTTTCATATTTTTCATTTTTATTTTTTTGCTTACAATTCTCCAAAACAATATCTGTGTAAATTTCTTTACTATTTTTATTTAAGTCACTAAATCCAATTAGGTTAATTAACATAAAATGCTAGTAAGAGTAAAGAGTTCAGATTCAATCAATTTTACTTTGAAAAAATATATTCGTTCCTTGTTAATTGCAAATATTTGCTTAATTAACCATAAAAAGGATTAAACGTACCATGAAACTCACATTAATTAAATTCAAAACTGTTTGCATATAGTTTTGTTGTTTGCCCATAAACACTAAAATACACATATAAGATCAACTGTTTAGCGCCAAATTATCGCAAACGCCATTTTCTCAAAATTAAAAATTATAAGAATGTTAAAGTTATTGATAACTTTTAAAATACAGAGCCTGTAATATTTTATCTTAAAATGTACAACTTGTTCGGAATTTGGACAGTGCCTTGTCTGCAATTATTTACAACTTTTTCTGTATTCAATTAACGTTTTTAGTAATTTTAGGTCAGGATGGTTGGCTGCCTGATGGGTTTGTGAGCAGTAAACTTTATATAAATACTGATTATGATAATAATTCTCATGACAGGAATGTAAAAGCAAAACTTAATTTCCAAGAAGTTGATTGAAATTGATTATTTGAGAAATTTTTTTAACAAATTTTAAATTGATACACATTTTTAAAATACTGATCCCGATGTATGGTGTGAAAATCAACTTTACTTAAAAGCTAAAGATAGTACAAGTTCTAAGACTAGTTAATGACTCAGCTGGGAGAGGAATAAAATTTATTCAAGACTTCAATTAATCATTGACGAAAGATAAAGAACAATGACACTTTCTATTACAGGTTGCATGTGAATTTAGGCATATTTTTCCGGAATCTTCAAAAGCTACCATTATAGTGATAATTATTAAGCCATTGCGTCCTTAATTTGTGATTTTAATTAATTTAATGCTAAATTATTAATTATTATATATAATTGTATAATAATGTACATATATGTACGTCACTGATAAATTTTACAGTGCCAACAATTAATTATGAATAAAATCAGAATTTATAAATGGATTTTAATGAAATATGGCTCATTTTATTTGTAACATTCATTTTTTATGAAATTTTAAAGAAACAAAATTTTCTTAGAATAGTGTGTGTGTGTTTTTTTTTTTGGCAAAATTCTTCAGTACCTCCAAAACTATAAGGATAGCCAGGAATACAGTGAACTCACGAAAACGTGAATACCCGTTAACATGAATAACTAGGAAACGTGAACACTTTTATTTTTACATTTGCTACTCTAAAACATGAACAAGTTCTAATAGCTTTACAACGTGAACAAAACTTTCTGAGTTTTTCGTTTTCTTTATTGCATTCTTTTTAATTAAAAAGAAGAACAAAGCAATAAAATAATTTTTTAACAATACATTTTGTGGTCCAGGGTTTCGCAACACATTACGATCATCCGAGCTCCCGAGAATGGAAAAATATCTCTATAAATGGTTTGTTAACATGAGGAATTAAAAGGAGCCAGTAAGTGGACTGATTCTTGAAGCGAAACCTAAATAATTTCATCAACAAATTATTGAAAGCAATCGAGGATTTAATGCTAGCGTCGGATGGCTACAGATTTTCAAAGAAAGATATGGCATTCGGTAACTTAAAATTAGAGGAGAAAAGGATCCGTTTAAAATAAAATTAAAAGCCATTTATTTTTTTAAATTTAGTTTTATGTATTACATGTACATTGTTGAATTCATTATATTTGTGTTGCTTCATTTTTTTAGTAATCTTTATTCATTTGTAATTCGTAAATTTATTTATAACTAAAATAGGAAAGCAAATAAGAGATAATATTAAAAATTCTTTGTTTCCAAACTAAATGTTTAATTTATAATTATTGTAAATTTTATTTACGAACAAAAAACAGAAAGGTAAACTTCAATACGAAAAAAAACAAAAAAACAATTCTTAATAAATTAATACTTAAAAGAAATATGTATGCTAAACTCCAATGTCAGTAATTCATACTAATTTTTGTTTAGCTGCTCCAATTCTTTTGTTCGTATATTTAACTCTATCCTTTTAATGTTCATATTAATTTGGTGAAACTCCGTAGCCATTTCCATTTTCTTTTCTTTAATTTTTATTATTTTATTCAGTCTTTTTACAAAGGTGCAAAAAAAGGGAGTAATACAAAAAAGAACGAAAATCTATACGAATAATTAATTAATATAACAATTAAAATCTTAAATAAACACTTGTTATCCAACGAACTATTTAAAAATAAAATTTCGACACCAAATTTGGTATCGAATAAAACTCGCACGGTTACATTCGATCGTACACTCGCTATCGAGTGCCATCATAAGAAATTTCGATACAACTTACTCGATAGCGAGTGCGAGAATCCCAAAATTAAAAAAAATCGCAACTTCGATTAAATTTCGCACGGTATCGACTGCGAGAATTAGCCCCCTGATTTGCTTGAATTGTTTACGTAAGTTTTTTAGTAAAGCGAATAAATGTAAACATATTCAGTTTTTAATACAATTTTGAATATTTGGTTTTGATTTATTTGCTAGAAGCAAATATCTGGTGGTAAGCCGTGCTTTTTAATTCTAAAATTTTCACAATAGCAAACTTGAACAAATTCGAAAACGTATTCAGGCTTGGTAAAAATTAGTTCACGTTTTCGCGAGTTCACTGTAATTTGATCCAAACATAATATGAAAACAATTGAAGTCCTAATTTTGGTATTTTATTTCATTAAGTAGAACGGCTAGTTCTCGAATTATAGCAAATTATATTGTGCAACCTCCTTAATTTTCTATAAAACGGCAGATCTCGAGAGCCAGAGCCAATTCAAAAAAATGTATTTAAATTAGATGTAATCGATTGTAATGTTCTTAGATAACTTATCTTGCACCAGCACTCAGGGAATTGACTTCTACATATGCAGTGCATTGTGCCGGAACTAAGAAAATTGTTTAAGGGAAGGAGGTTGAAGGGAGTAGTGTTAAAGAGGGTGAAGGGAGTAGTGTTTGTGGACGTTCGACTTAAATCTTTCCAACTTGAAAGTAGCAGAAAAGACCTCCGCAAGGAGTTTATTCCACATCAGAACTGTTCGGCTAAAGAACGAATTTTCTCTGTAGTTCTTAGTGCGATCATCACTGGTATATCAACCACAAATGGATGGGCTCTTAACGAAGAACGTGTTGTTCGCCTAAAAGAGCGGTTTTTGTTCATGATTTCATTGGAGCACATTCCATTGTGCTAACAATAAAACAGTGAAACACATCCCACATTACGTTGATGCTCCAGTGAGTCAATAGAGTTAGCTACACTACAGTCACTGATGAGCTTCTTCGCCATCTCCTGTACGCGGTCAAGTAACTTCAAAGTAGACTTTGAATTGCATTGAAATTCACATCGGAGGATATCTACCATGAGCTGATCTAATAAGTGCTAAATACTGGTAAAAATAACAGTTTTAGCAGAAATATTATCGGGATCAAAGTAAAGTGAAACAAAATTTTCTATCAAATAAGACTCGTGTCTGGTTCTTAGAACAAATGGTTTTGATTTTATGGAAGAAAAAATATGAATTTTTGAGAATAATCAAAGTTTTTCCCAACTTTCATCTCAATGCGCACGTGTCAATCACATTTTCTAGCCTATTGGCATATTTTAAGAAGGTGCGTTGAGGGAAACTCCAAAAATTCATTTATTGTAATCTTCCTAATACACATACATACATTTAAAACTTATTTAAAATAATAAAAAAAATAGCTCCAAAAAATTTTGATTTTGACTTTCGATGATTTGGTAGTAAGGGGTTGGATGTCTTTATATTGTATATTTCCATGTATATAAATATGTATGACTATGTAAAGTCTAAATAATGCAAACAAATGCACACACATGGAGAGGAGTTCACAACACGAAGAGAAATAATAAATCAGTAATTCAATCAAATTGAATCGATACTTTATACAAAAATATAACACACCAGAGCACACTTGGATGCTGGGGAGGGGAAAAATATATATTTTCCCACTCAAAATGAATAAAATATACATATGTACATAATTGCTATCGCAATGCTAAAAAAAGTTTTAACAATTCCTTGCTTCATTTAAAATGTTGCAACCCAAAATCTTTAACTGGATCCGCGCCTGGTTACGAGTATACATGCATGTCTAGTAATCCTGTATAAACACATATCAACTAATGTACACAATTTTACTCATTTAAGGAGCGTATCCTATAACTATATCGTAAACTTTGCAAAGAGTGTGTTTAGCTTAAATTTTGTTTCCAATTCAATGCTTGAATACTCCTAAAATAAATGAAATATTCTATCAGTTTCAGACTTTATTTATCCATTACAAAAAGGAGTACAACTACAACTTTTAATATGTGTGTTTGTAGATCTATGTACACATTTGTAAGACTAAAAGTTAACGTAAGTTTTATTTGCAAAAGTTGCATTAAACTAGTAAATAAGTTTATGTGCCTGGAAATGAAAAAGGAAACAAATAGTTTAATATGTACGGTACGAGGAATGAAATATTTAACGCAATAAGCGTAACTGTTTTCAACTGTTGTTGAGACCAAATAGAGCCAAACTCATATGGAAAGTGTTAACAGGCTTTTTTTATTTCAGTATTATTTGGTGGTTACAATAATTTTTTCAAATATTTGTCCTTTCTGACAGGACCTTTAGAGCAAAGACAGAAGTTTGAGAGAACTAATATATTTGAAGCTTCTAAGGTCTTAATTTAATGATTAAATCATATATAAAAGCGTAGTCTTGTTTCTATATTTTAGGAAAATAAATTATTAAAAAAAATTTTTTAAGATATTTTTTAATAATTTCTACAGAAGTTTTCTGGAGACCTGGGCTTTAACTTTGTAATAAAAAATAAGTTATCCGGTATTTTCATTCTTGTACACAACATATAAAAAAAGATAAAATTATTTGTACACTTTACTTGCTGCAGACCGATGAAACAATTTCTAAATTCATACAAAATTGTTTCCAAAATCTATAGAAAACAAAATTTGTTGACAAATTCCGTTTTCTGAAAAAAAAATGAACTGAATGAAAAGAATGAAATAAAACAAAAACATTTACTGAATCAAATAAAATAATTGTTTAAAATGCTTACGAAAATCGGTAAAAATGCTGATAAATTTAAATAAATTATTTACTAAACTCAAACTTATCAAATAATTTTTTAAGGACAAACAACACATTTTGTTGTTATTTTTAATGCTGACTGATAAGGAGCTCAAACTGAAACATTTAGATCCAAATTCGCAGGTTTTAGTTAACTATGGATTTCGGCTTAAACAATGACATTTATAGTATGAAAAGTCAATAGTTAAACCACCGTCAACAGTTAACTAAAGATTGTAAATACAACCATTATTGAATCATATTAAATATTTATTAAAATTTTAAGTTGATTTTAAAAAAATTTTGTCTTAAAAATAATTTAAAATTTGCTTTCTATAACAATAGATATTTCCGATAATTAACAAATTCGGTTATTACGATAAAGGAGGTAAAGCGTACCGCGACAGCTCTCGTTAAATGATATTACTCTTTGAAAATCTGGTTTGATTATTTACACAACTTTGTATTATATTGTTTGGAATTTTTCATAGAAAAGCTCTTCTTTATATTCTTCTTGTTACCTGTTGTTATTTTTCTTTATCACAGCACACACAGCTTGCATACAAACAAAAACAAAACTTTATCCTTCTTAAGTTGTAGTTGTTACATAAGAAAGAATCTAGTAGTGAAAAATTCTTTGAGGAGTTGGCAGCAAAATGTTGAACAGAACATCAAGGTTTGTATTCCTGTCAATTTGCATGAATGTGTATGTATAAATCAGTATGGTTGTGTGTGCAATGTACCATATTGAGTTTTTTTTTCGAAATATCCTCAACTCACTGTTTTGAAAAAGAAACTAACTTTCGCATCAGCACAGAATAAAAATTATATAGCACTACACATATATAAATCAATTTGTACTGAGAAAAGACAGCAAAAAGAGTAAGAAAAAAAAAATCAAATAAAAGAAAAGTATCTGTTTGTTAACGATTGTAAATGTTGTATAATAATCAGGAATAGATAAACAAAATGAAGGTTGAGTTTTTTTTGTTATTTTCTTTGAAATACTGTGTTGCTTCTTCCAGCAACTTTAATCTTTAAATAGAATAATAAAAAAATTTAAACCATTTGGAATTGCGATATTTATTACATTATTAGTATGTATCGTTAGCTGAAATGCAAAACCATGTAACTAATAAAAAATTATAATATTATTTTTCAATAATTAGATATTGTATTTCATATGATGTTAATACATAATAATGAAGACAACACGATTTTTTGTTTAACTTATACTCTTAACAAGTACATATTATGTTTTCTATTCTTGTAAGCTTTATCAGAAGAATTTTTTCCATCAATTGTGGGAAAATATTATGCGAATAAAAGTATTTTTAGGTTCCTGATTTTCAAAAAAAAAACTTTTAAACCCGTACAATAAAACGCACACCTTCCAGGTTAATAAAACACTAATGGGTGCCTTGAGGCGACCTTGGGGACTTAGAGAAGAGTGCCTTAAAGCAGTCTCAGGCATTAGAGGAATAAGCAATTGATTATGTGCTTTATGTTTGAGAGTTCATTTTTAATTTTGTTTCAAAATTTAAAATTGGTAATACTTAGGTTAAATAAATTAAATATTTATCTTTCAAGTGCAAAACATGCTTGAAAAATATGAAATTAATATGCTTTTTAAATAGTTACATACGCAAATAGACTTATCTATTTACTGAAATTTTTAAGTGTTATAAAATGCTCTAAAGTTCCGATAACACTGTCCGACAAAACACATGGAAAATTTTTCATGAAGCCGACAAGTGTCTTTGATTTCGATAATATGCTTAACGGGATATACGACTTTGAATGTTGGACCAACTGGTAGGTATGCGATGCCTTGACTGTTATTATCCAGTTTCTAAACCTAAAAAATAAATAAATAAAGTACTTGAATTATACTCTATCTGATGAGCTTTTTAAATATTATACCTATTTTTGGATTTTTAGAAGAAAAAGAAAATATTTTATGTAATCAGGGAGGTCACTGTCTTTCACGACCCGAAAGAAAAATCGTATGAAATCGAATTATTAGTAAACTGAAATTAATAAATTAAGAGTTTCGAATAATTAAAAGGCTGATTAATAAAATATTTTCAATACTTATTATTCAAAAATATAAAAAAAAATATTTTAAAAAAATTAAATGAAATGTAACAAAATGTAAAAGTAAAAATTTAAACTATTCATTTATTCAAAATTCTGATTATTCAAATTTTATGATTAATTAGAATATTCGAATAATTGATTAATCGCGCATCTCAAATATAAATATACAGTGGACGTCCAATAGCACAAATTATATAATGTCAGGACCAAAGGTTTTTCCACATTTTATATAAAATAAACATATCCAGATAGTTTAATTATATTAGATTTTAACTGGTTACTCCCTACTGGAACATGAAATTTCCTTTGGCATAGAAACCGCTCTTCCATTTTTTTTAAATTCTCCAGTTAATATTCTGTAGAGGGATTTTGCTGCAGCTGTTGCAGCTAAAAGCTGTGCCTTCTGTTTTCTTATAGTGCAAACGGTTGACTTAAATAACTCATACTTGCTATAAATTTCATATAGAGATTTTCCACTTTCACTGTCTTCTATAATTTCTAGTCTATTTTTTAAAGATATTTGCATCTTTTTGAATTCTTTTACCTTAAGCATTATCAAATGTAGAACACGCGACATAAGACACTTGCTATTACTACTAAATTTCAGAGCAATTAAATATCGTTGAGTAGTAAAAAAATGTTGTATTCTTACTACAGAACTTCGAATGCAAAAAATGTCTTTCGTACTATTGGAAATTCGTGCAAATGAAAGTCAACTGTAATTAAATTTTTAAAATTTGAATTTCACAAGCTTAAAATTTTGTTTTTTTCTCTTTTTCTTTTAAACTAAAGTGAAATTAAAGTGCAAACATAACCCTTGCCAAATTTTATACATACATATATGGGGCCCAAAAGCCGGTCAACATGTTAAAAAAAATCTCATACGAAGTTTAGAAATTTCATATTTACCACAATTTCACAATTTACTAAGACACTGTGGACTGCAATCATGTACGAGTATCTTATCATAATTCATATAAAAATCTCATTACGTTAGACTTTTTTCAATCATTTATTTTTTTATTATTAAGTTCTAAATAAAATCTAAATTTTTGTGATAAAATGTTGACGTTTCTCTGTACTTTGATAAATTTAATCATAATAACTACTCATTGCGTTCAAAATCACTGATGAAATGTATACTAAAATAAAATACAAATAAAAATGTTAATGAAAGCAAGTTTCAACTAGTTTTAATCAATCGACGGGCGTAATTATGACTTCGTTGGAAATATTTGCTATTCAAAAGCCTAAAAACTAAAATTTAATTAGGAAAAAGTTTTTTATTTTTGTGATATCGCAAGTACTTGGGAAAAGATTATAGAATATGTTTCATTGTAAATTCTTACAGACCTAACTAACAAACAGAATAATTAATAATTTAAGAAAAAAAAAATTGTTTTGTTAGTTTCTCATTTTTCGTTCAATTAATTACATGCATTAAGAGCCAAGAAAATATTTTATTGTGCTTAACGTACTCTTGACTCCCTTTAGGATAGATTCAAGTAACTTTTTCCCTTGTTATTGTTAACAACTCTTTTAATATAACATTAACAAATTCTTAATCATTTATAAATAAAAGTTATGATATGGTTTTGAGTTCAATATGTTCTTTTAATGGCCTGATTTTATAGAATGTATTGTTTCTAGACGTTTGAAGTTTGTATTGGAAAAAACTCAAATTTAAAAAAATGTTTTGTCATTTTTCATACAAACTTGAATCGTTTAGAAACACGTCTCATTTTACAAAATGAGACCATGAAATTGGGTTTAAAACCTAAAATTTTGAACATGCAAACTATATACGCCATTGGTCAAGAATTTGTTATACTTCGTTCATACTTTCTTGTGCTTCAATAAATTCTATGCGAACTTTTAAAATACGAATAAAAAAATACATACTAGTGATGTAACGAATACTCGCGAATATTCGCCATATTATGATAATTATATTCGCCAAATTAGCGTTCTGAAAAATACTAATAAATATTCATTTTGTTTGCAAAATATTTTTTTTAAAAAGCCTTTATTTTTAACTTAAACTTATAATATTGAAAATTATTCTAATTTTTCGGAAAGAAAAATATAAAGTTTTTATTTTGTTATTGTTGGCTTTAAGCTTGTAGAACAATTTTTTAATATCATTATAATATTATTTTAGTAACCTTAAAAGCAAACCAAAAATATATTGCTCTATTCAATTTTTTTTACAACTAACATTAAAAAAGGTTATCACGGTTTTCTTCTAAATTAATAATTAATGATCAAACCTTAGTAACGGAATGTTGAACTTCAAAACTAAAAATTTCTAAAACTTTTCTCTTTCAAGTTAATCGCGATGCAGGGTGTAAATCAGCACCGCACCACCAAACATTCGCTCGCGCGGATCACTCGGGGTGATGTGGCTTAATACTATATCCCTAAAGGCTTGTTTCTTATTATTCTCCACCATGTCAGAGAGTCGACGTCATTTGCCAACCATTTTTCCACTAAATATTCCCCGATAGTTTTTCGAATCAAAGTATGTACAGGATTTTGGAAACTAAAAAATTTTATCTTGACCGTTAGTTCCACTCGTATTCATCCGTAAAGTTATTGTACCTCTCAAAGATACACGTTTATTCCTTCGGTTGCCTCTAATCTGTTAAATTTCGAATTTTGACTACGAGAAGTTGGATTTGTTTGAATTTTTTTCAAATACAAAATGTACTGTAAGATACGTTTTTTTGTATTTTTAAACAATTTGACTTTATGTCTTGGATCAGTGAAGGTTGCCGTGATAACCATTATTTTATACACTAAAACTGAAACTTCGGTAAAGAGCTGCTGTTTTAAAATGACTGCGGTGCAACTAATTAAATTAGCTAAATTAAAATCATTAGGAATCATTTGTGGGCGAGGCAAAACTAATAATATCAAGCTAGAAAAAAATTAATAAAACTTATTTAAATTAAAAATGTAAAAATTAGACACAAGTGATGCTGCATACATTTGTCAACTACAAAACTCCTGAAAATCCAATAATTTAAGCTGAGTGAAGTTACTAATAAAGAGGGGGTGTCCAAAAATTATCGCAAGGTTTGAATAAAATAGAAGAAGAAGTTTTTAGTTTTTTCATTATTTTTAAGAATATTCAATCAAATGAAAGTACGTTGTTCTGCCTTGTAACGCTTCATTTTTACAAGCCCTAAACTGTCAGCTTTAAAATTGTTTTTATTTTTTAGAGAAACTAAGACTTTACTGCACAAATGGTGGAAAATTTAAAGCTTGCGTTAAATTTACGACACCCTATATATGTGAAAACAGAAAGCTGAAGTAGAAAAAAACAACATTTAAAAGTATGTAAGTCTCGAAAAATTAAAATGTTCTGTAAAGTAGTCCGAATAAGCAGTTGATAATTTGAAATACAGTCCCCAAAAAACAATCGTACTTTTTGTCGATTATGAAAGTCGAGAAAGTAATTACCGATAGTACGCTGATAGTTTGCAGGCACCAAAATCCAATCATAAACAAATGGCGCTAAATTTAAAATTGAATATTCGTATTAGTATTAGCGAATATTGGCTCAGACAATCGTATTCGCATTCTTATTCGCGAATACTTAAAAATTTATATTCGTTACCTCACTAAACATATCTGACAATAAATCAATTTCAGAATACTAAAGCCGTTTTCTTTTCTTTAAAAAAATTACTTTTACTTTTTATAAAAAAATTGCTATTCAAAGTTTTCTTAAGACAAAAATTTTGACTCATAACTGATAATACAATAATTTCTAATAAAGTCGCTACTTCAAAAAATTACTATATTGCAAATTTTCAATAAAAAAGGCAAGAAATGTTGCACTTTTTTTAGAAAAGAATTTATACTTAAGAAAAATTATATTAATTTTTGTTTCTACATAAATATATTTGTGAGCTGGTGGGTCTTAGGATATGCCAGGGACGAATAAAACAAAACTCCTGGTTTTCTGTTCTGGTTAATTAAAAGCATTATTGAAGTTGATAATATCCACATACCACAAACCCTGCCCCATATAAATAGGCTATAAAAATTTCGGTGGTCAAACTAACTTTATCTCAGCTAACAACTTTGAAAAGAGTTTCGATTGTACATATTTTAATTTTGCTTATAAATATGTAGTTAGAAAATTGGGGTCACATTGTTCGTGCAATAAGTCAAAAGGAAAAGAAGGTTTGTTAATGAGGTACAAAAACTACTAGTATTTATATTATATATTGACTGACAGCGGACGTATACGTAACACATTTAACAAGGAAAACGCAGTTACAGTTGTTGCTCATACGTGCTGAAACACCTAAACTTTATTTGCAAATCAAAAAAGGAAACATACTTTATGTAAAACTCAAATAAATATAATAGTGTTTTAAGCACATTTTTACATCACGACAATTCCTAATTTGTCGTCATTTCTTTTTCTTTTTGTTGCTCTTTCATGACTCACTACAGGTAAAATAGAGTTCACATGTTTTAAAGGATTCATAGAAACATTGAACATAAATACTCGTAGTAACGAAGAAATGAAAGAAATTTAAGTTTTCCATATATATAAATATTTATTGATCAATAAAATCGAAATTGCACTAGAAATTTGTTAACAATATTTACCAATGTATTTGCTGAAAAACATTTACACATTTAAATGTATTTCCAAAAATAACTCTAGTGGAATAATAAAACATTCATAGTTCAGGCGTTTGAATTGTTTTTAAAATGTAATTTTTGGAATTTTTATTTATTTTGAAAGCGAGACACCACATTTGAAATCAAAACACTTACAACTACACGAAAATCTATGCGAACTTAAGTGAGTTTAAGCAAATAAATGATTAAAAACCAATATTTTTTTGTAAGACACATAGCATTTTTGGGGCTTTCTGTAGATTAAATGATAATAAATACACAAGTGAATTTGCCTGAAATATAAACTAATCAGAAGAGACGTTCGAGGCTTTCAGAAGGCCAAGAGCAGCAGCTTAAGCAGGAACACGGTTTTCCAGCATATTAAAATTAACACTTTCGGGTGTGATATTAATGATATTTAATGTCTTCTGAATTTTGTTAATCTCAAATGATGTTAATGATTGCTATATTATTATTATGGTGCAGTAGTATCTCTTATGGTTCAAACCAGCTTTGTTTCATATGAAAGAATCAGCAATAATACTCTCCACGGATTTGGAACATTACCAAGATTTCTAAGATCTACTATAAATAAGGATTAAAGCATTTCTCCATTTACCTTTGCTTGTCCGTACACTTGCAATATATACATACACAGGTCTATTATGGACAACAACTGAGGCTCAATTGTGTTGATCCGGCAATTGAAAATTTGCGGTTACAAAAAAATGTACTAAATAGAAACTGAAATTGTCAACTATCAGTGCTGTTGGCTGAAGTGGTTAACGCGTTGACTACAAAGCAAATAATGACTAAGAACGTTTGTTCGAGCCCAGTTTCAGCAAAGTCATAGCATCCAGCATTTTCCAGATGTGCATTATTAGTGTGCCATTGTTTTTGTTGTTGTTGGGCTGTTTAAGTGATGAAGGCATAGCACTGGTCACTTAACAGTACTTGCAACAATTGATACTGGTGTATTCTCAGTGTACAAAGCAGCGCCCTCCTTCGTCGGTATTATAGCAAAATCAACAGCGAAGTAAAATAATTAATAAAATAGATACACAGTTAAAAACATATTTACTGCGCCTACTTGACATTAGAGGCACTGCAACACTGATCTACATAACTAACATAAAAAAACTTTCAGTGCAAGTTGCAATCTGAAATATCGTTATCAATCAATCGCCAACTTAACTGAGACCATAATTTGTAAAATATTTTATATTTTACAGTAACATCACCAAAGAGAATGTATCCCAATCTATTGGCAAAAATCAAAAATATTTACTTAACAAAAAAGTAGTTGTGAAGTATTTCCGGAAAATAATTTTAAACATTTTATTTTTTTTAATCAACTTGATGGAAGCATATTTTTTTAATTGCTCCAGAGCATTTTTAATAAAATGGATACAATTATTTTGGTAAATCTAGTATATCTATAGTATATTATTAAAATAATTTTATATTGCTTTAAAAAAAGTATTTTTTAAGATTAAAATATATCGAATTTTATCGGAGTATATAACATTTTTTTTATATTTACAACTTTTTTATTTATATTTACAAAAGCGCAACAAAAACAAATATATCCATAATCTTGAAAAATTTTCGAATTTAGAAATCCCTAAATTAACGACTTTTTCACAAGTTTTAATAATTTCAGACATTTTGATACTAAAGTAAAAACATTTATTGATTCAAATAAACATATATCGTGTGTATGTATGTATGTACATAAAACTGAATTTTCACTAGACTTACAAAATTGTGGGCAAAGAGCAGAAAGTCCTTGAAAGAAAACGTTATTAAAATTACAAATTTAACTAATTTGCACGATCTTTACTAAACAACGTTTTAAGTTTTATTACTACTGGATGATAATCAACAGTTTTACTGACTTAGTGAGGCAGTTTTAAGTTCAATTGTTAAATTTCTTAGTTTTGTATTTTATGAAAAATGTGGAAGGGTTAAGCTTCAAATTATATTGCGATATGTTAATTAATAAACATTTTATGAATAGTTAAATAGTATATACATACATATGTACTTAAGTTTCCTCTAATAACCAGAACTCTTATCTTAATGAGAAAAATTTCTCAATTCTCTTTTAATTAACGTTTCACATTTACTGTTTTCTGGTCTAGGAATATCAGTTGTTATCAGCATTACTGACTCGATGCTTATCAACACACTGTCTAGTAAACTTCATCCGAATCATACACAATTTTTACACATACACATAAACATGTAAATTTTATAAATTCTTTAAATTGGTATAAAAAAAATTGAAAAATGGTTTTTATATCTTTATTCACATGTGAAGGTAATATTTTTGCCAATGTAAATATTTTTCTAATGAACACTTGTATTAAAACAATATTTTCTTCTTTATTGTGTTTTTTTTATTGCGGCTATTATAAAAAAATTATTAAAACAGCAACGGCATAAATTTTTTTCTGGTCTTTTTCTGAAAATCTGCCAAAACGGCTAAAACTACAAACACCAAAAGTATTCGAAACCACAAAAACATGTGTAAAAAAACAAAATTATAAGAATTAGTAATAACAACACGAAACTAATTATTCGATTTGGTTCTTAAGAGCATACTTTTTAAATTATTATTAATTTAGAATAAATACATATTTTCAAAGGGATTTCTTTCAATATCTACATATTAATTTCGATATACATACATACTATAAAACATTTGATTAAAATATAGCATATACATATATACATACATATGTATCTATGTAAGTAGATATTTTTACTTAAGTATAATTTAGATTTCATAACTTACTTTTTGTGTTGTTTTTTTTTTAAATTCCCTAAAGACAAAATTTGCCTTTATTTTAACAACTTTGAAATTTAAACGTTTTGCGTTTTTTTTTTGTATTTTACGAATGTTTTACTATTCACCACAATTTAGTTGTTATTAATTTTATGAAATTTTTTGTCGTGTTAAAAATACCGTTACAAAAGAGCTTCTGACACAAGGTTTGATTCTTTGCGACTAAATGGAACCGTTGTAAACAAAACTTTTCAACCCCTCTGAAGCATTCAAAAAGAAAAATTGTACGTTGTACGAGTATTATTTTCATTCAGTACACATACAACCCCATGCACAATCACACTCATACATACTCACATCCAACAACCCCAGCAAACATACGGATTTGATCACAAACTCGGAATGAGTTTTGGGACACACAAAGATTTGAAAGTTCTACCCAAAATAAGGATTAAAGCATTTCTCCATTTACCTTTCCTTGTCCATACACTTGCAATATATACATACACACAGGTCTATTATGGACAGCAACTGAGGCTCAATTGTGTTGATCCGGCAATTGAAAATTTGCGGTTACAAAAAAATGTACTAAATAGAAACTGAAATTGTCAACTATCAGTGCTGTTGGCTGAAGTGGTTAACGCGTTGACTACAAAGCAAATAATTACTAAGAACGTTTGTTCGAGCCCAGTTTCAGGAAAGTCATAACATCCAGCACTTTTCAGATGTGCATTATTAGTGTGCCATTGTTTTTGTTGTTGTTGGGCTGTTTAAGTGATGAAGGCAAAGCACTGGTCACTAAACAGTACTGGCAACAATTGATACTAGTGTAGGCTCAGTGTACAACACAGCGTCCTCCTTCGTCGGTATTATAGCAAAATCAACAGCGAAGTAAAATAATTAATAAAATGGATACACAGTTTAAAAACATATATACTGCGCCTACTTGACATTAGAGGCACTGCAACAGTAATATACAAACTAACATAACGCGCAAATTTTAAAATTACATTTAAAACAAAAAAAATTCTAAAATTTTCTTTTTGTTTTAAATGTAAATTTACGATAGAGCGAATACGTGTGACTTCGTGGGCCTGACAGTAAATATTAAATTTCTTCACATGTACAACTTGTACATACATATGTACGTATGCGAAACGATTGATAATGATTTCCAAATAATTTGAAGCAAATATATATAGATTTCTTAAGAATTCCATAAGCACAATTTCAAACAGATGATTCAGATTAAAATTTACAAGAATGATTGTTTGATATTGGCACTTTCTCAATTTCATATTGAGTATTATTCTGAAATCACTTTAAAATTGTTCCCCTTTTGAAGTCTCAAAACAAAAAACGACAAGGTAAACTACATATTCAACATGCTTCAATACTCCGAACTTGAAATGTTATTTATAAAAATTGTTAACTCCTATCAAATATTTTTAAAAATTGCTGTTAAAAATTATCTGTTGGACTTAGAGTAGCGTAATTACATAATTTAAAATGTTACCATGAAATAATGAAAGAAAAACAAACTGCATACTCGTAATATCATATTAATTAACTTCATTGATGTACCACATTTTTTTGCATTACTTTTTTGGAAAGTATTAGAGAAAACCATATTTGCTTTAAAAAATCATAAGTCTTTTAGAATTTTAAAGTTAAAGTTAATTCTTAAAGCATCATCTGTCAAAACTTTAATTTTCAAATGAACGTAAGTTTTGTAAGTTTTAACTCCACTTGCAATCTCAAGTTTGAATCAATTTTGAGAATTATGTTGGAAATTAAATTGCTTAACCATCATTATCCAAACGTTCGACTTTGTGTTTGTTGGGATATTATATAAACATGAGCAGTGTTGCCGCAAATAAAATATCTTAAAATGTATCCAAATCATGCAAAACCCAGCATTTTTTAATTTTCAGCTACAAAAATGTTTGTATATTTCAACCCTGAAAAGATATTGATATAATAATATGGAGAAATTTTAATTTTCATGCATTTTTAAATTGTACTTAACCGAAGTGCTCTTAGTTTAAGACTTTGTTGCGCCGCTCCTGAACATATTTCTTCAAAACTTAAATAAGTACTCACCTGCCATTTCTTTGAGAAATTCTCAGCCGCTCAGAAATATATAGCAAATATTAAGAGTTCCATTGAAAACCTCTTTTTACTCCAATCAAATAAAATCGTCTCGAAAGGACATTTGATACCATAAAATCTCAAGTAAAAAATTCAAGTACGTATTCCTAAAAATGGACGGCAAATATGGCAACATAATATAAAAAAATTTTGGCATAACTTTCAACACTTACAATAATTTTTTTGAATTAGGATGTTCGCATACTTATCCATTATCTTTGGGATCGAAAATAATAAAAAACTCGTACATAAATTCAGTAATAATATTTTTTTTCGAAATATCAAGTACCCGAACAATGCTAATGAAAAATTAAAAGCCTTATTAGAACACACTTGTTCAATTCACAAGCTTATCGTTTAAAAAAATATGATATCTGTTGATGTGCTTGTGAACAGACAAATTTGTTGTATCGTCGTTTTGTCGCACAACAAAATTAAACCAGATATGGGAATTATAATTTTACGCGAAATAGTTAATAACTTCTTCGCGACAAACAATTTTAATTAAAATGATTTGCAAATTAAATTGAAATGAATCAAGTATATATTTATCATTACGAAGAATGTATTTTCTGTGTTTACTTATCACATATTTAAAAGATTTTTACTAATTGATCTAACAAATAGAATTTATCGATACCTGTCCTGAATACAACCATTTATAAAGCATACAAAATGCAAACGTATAATTATAACACACTTTTGTATAAAAATTACCAAGAACAAAAATACATACTGTATAATTAGACGATTACACAACACATACGACGTTAATACGAGCTTGTGAATTGAACAACTGTACTTTAGAATATAAGGTTTTCGATTATTTTAGAAAGTCATGTCGCTATATTTTTATTTTTTTATCTTTTTAATTAATCGTATTTTTTTGTACAATGCAATTCCAAAGACTACGGCAAACCAACCAAGTTATTATTAAACAAAAATTTTTAAGCTGTGATTCAATCGAATTCAAGCGGCAACACTGTTACGAGTGTTTTGGGTTTGACTTCATAATGTTGACTACATTCATACTGATAACGATGTTGATAATAATGATGTTTTTGCTTTACCAGTGATAATGAAGTTGATAACAACCCCAAATGGTTGAGTGTTAGAGTATTCAAAACAGAAAACCGGGTTCGTAGTTTTAAAAATATGTACCAATTCGAAATAGTAGCAATCTCTTCAGGTTATTATATTTTTCCAATTTATTTATTGTACCTAAAATATTACATGTACCTACAACAAGTACCATATCAAAGTACAGCAAGAGCCCCAATAAAACATTGTGTCCATGATTATTTCCATTTATTTATTTTTTCTTATCACTTGTGCTTGTTTTTATTTTTGAAATGCTCTTCTCGAGTTTAATGATCAAACACAACAGGGTTTTTTTTTGCATTTTCAAAAACTTGCTCTAAAAACCCAAACATGACGTTATGTAATATGTAAACAGGCCTTAAAGGGTTCAATAACTATTGGAAACTTTAAAAACTAAATTAGAATTTTTTATGAATATGGTTGTTAGTGTTTTAGAGAGTTATATATACATCTTTAATGTACTAATTACTGAGCCCTTTCATTATTTCGAATAAGCCGACAACCGGTTTTTAATACCAGTCTTTTGAGTACTCTATTGCATGCACAACATCGACCTAAAATGTTGTGAAATCAGAACAAAAACGCTATGGAACCACAACACATCTTAAGTGTCATTCAATTCTACCACAAACCAAAAAAGAAACACTCCAACAGTTGTCAAAAAAAAAACTTTTTGAATCTATTAGTCGAAAATACTCACACACGTACATTTGTATGAACATTAGGGGGACCAAAAAAAATATTATTTTTACTTCATCCTAAATCTGTGTTCTGCACTTGGAACTCATTGATAATAAGTTTTCGTTTTGTTTTATCAATACATTTGTGAAGTAAAAGCTTTGTTGTTATATAATTCCGCTTGTTTCAGCCATTTATTTTGCTAAGCGAAAAAAAATCATTTTGCTCTCCTGCCTTTACATGTCATATTTTTTATATCTGACTTATCAGTTTTGTGACCCATATGTAACATCGCATGTCTGTCGAAATTGTCAATCTAAGAAATTTTTTGGATAAATTTCTCAGATTTAATGTAATAAACGAGCTGCGCTTGGCAGATCCGAAGGCATTTCAAAAATGTTCACAAATGTCGTATTCGTCCTTTTGTGAGCTATTGTATTTTTTTTTTACTTTTATTTCAAGGCAAAACTACCTGGCGTGTTTATAATAATACAATTTGTACTTTGTTTTATAGTGGTACTCAATCTTTTTCGATATTTCTATTATACTAAGAATTGTTTTTTCTTTTATTGCCAATCAAACTAAACAATTAAAAATGTTAATATTATTGTTTTTTATATTGAAATAAATTGTTTGGCTTGAGTTGATATCTGAGTTTACCCATTTCTTTTTATTTTAAGAAAGTTTTTGAATAAATTTTTTAGATTTAAAGAGCCTACCCCCCTCGAGAATAAATCTATACTAGTTTATTTTACTCCTAGCATTCTCGAAAGGCATATTTCCCCTAAGTCTGACACATTATCTATAACCAGATCATCTACATAAGTAAATATATGTATATCTATAATTTTTAATATATCACTTCTTAGGTAATAGGATGCATTACTCTACAGTGATTACATAACTTCATTTTAAAAGAAAAATCATACCATCCTTACATAAATCTAGTCGAAGTGGTGTCAAAAGCACGTTAACAACGGATTTTCTTAAGCCAAGTTTTTGATCCAAGTATGGATTCTTCAAGTGCTAAATTGTTAATTTTAGCCAGGTGGGGCTTGATTTAAAATCTTACTTCCAAAATTGCACAAATTTGACCAGGGTTGCCTGGTTGCCTAAGAAATCCAGAACAAATGTGCTAGATTGCCAAAAACAAAGTGCTAAAATGTTCTACGGTTAAAAAAAATAGTGCTAATTTTTATAACATTGCTTTTTAATAATATACGAGTAGTTAAAAAAATTTTACATTTCAGACATCTGTACATTTTTAAATGTTTATTATTTGTATAAGATACTGATATTAAATTTCTTTAATTTTATTTGATATTTTAGTTATGTAAATATATTTACATACAAAAGTAATATTATTTAATACAAAAACTTTTAATGGTACACATTTTTGTAGCCAAAAGGCTTTAATATATTTTAATTCAAGTTAAGAGTATTCAAAATATCAACCATATTATTTACATCTTCCTCATATACTAGCTCATTTTTGAATATTTCAGATGAGCCGATTTTTTTACAATATCCTCCTGATATGTCTAAGGCAGGGACATAACTTTTATGCCCAATATATATTTAAAATAATCTTCAAAGAATTATTATTAAATAAAGGCGTTTTAAAATAAAAATCTCTTAATGAAAGTTAAAAATGAGGAATATTTTGTTGGTCTTCTTATAACCATTATAAAAGATTTTAATTTTGGGTTTTTCGTAACACTTATAAAAAACCTTTATTTTTTCAGCCTTCTCATACCCATTACAGAAGAATTTTTATTTTTCTAGGTTCTCTGGCGACCTTTATTTTTATTAGTCATCTACATATGTAAGTATATCAACACATACTTAGATCTTCTAAAAATCCCTAATAAAATAATAGCTATGCAAAGACTGAAAAAAATATTAAAAAAATTTGTAAGAGAATTATAAAGGGACTAAAAGATGTTTAGCCTTTCCTAAGTGTTATTTAAGGACCAACAATTTTCCATCTATTACTTCTTTGACCAACTGAATATTTAAAAAATAATAAACTAGCATTTAGCATTTTTTCTAAAACTCTTAGTGCTAAGTAAGGAAAAATAATTCTAAATCTAGCACTAAAAGTGCTAAAATGGCAAGCCTGAATAGGACAGCTATGCGATGGACCTGGATTGGATGGACTATGCAGTCTTTCATCATTTATACAAATCTAAGTCCAAAACTGAACAATTTGTGTCTTAAGTCAATCCTGAAACAGACTAGATTATACCCTTATATGGTATTTCATATTTCATATCAAAGCTTTTGCTTGGCATTGTTACGTTTAACTTTTTAAACGCTGTCTTATTATCTAAATGTTATTTTTATTGTATTAAATAAAATAAACTAAACAGGGTTATTTATCTATTTATACTACTGTTTATTTATTCACCACTAATACAAAAACACTTCATTTAATATTTTCTTCACCAAAGATAAGCACGAGGGCCAGCCACACTTTGAATATTAAAGTACAACATGATACAAAGAATACAAGATAACGCATTCAAGTTTGAAAAATATTATTCTTCTGCGCATCTAAGGGGTGATTTTTCAAGAGCTTACGGATTTGTTTAAAGATGATTTCATGTAAATGTTGACCGCGGCTACGCCTGAAATGGTTCATACGCTTAGTCCGATTTTCACGTACTCTCTCCAACATATCGGGCGGTGTCTCACGAATAAATTCTTCAATATTGGCTTCCAGTGCGTCAATCGTTGCAGACTTGTCCCTGTAGACATGAGCCTTAACATAGCCCCACAAAAAATAGTTTAAAGGCGTTAAATTTAACGATCTAGGCGGCAAATTTCCCAGCCCCAATTGTGAAATAAATTGTTCACCGAACTCGCCCCTCAATCGAGCCATTGTTTCGCGTCTTGTTGAAACCACATGTCAGCCGAGTCCAGCTCTTCCCTTTTGGGCAAAAAAAATGTTTAACCAAAGCACGGCAGCGCTCGCCATTCACAGTATCGATAATTCACGGTCATCAACGACACTGGCGGATACAGCTGCGATATTTTCCTCTGTTCGCACTCTACGTATGTGTCTTGGTGGCCAATAATGTAAATTTGGAGCGAAATTTAGTCACAAGATTCCGAATAGCCGTCTCAGAAGGTCTCCCAAATGCTTAACCATGAATTTTGATAATAAAATTCAATAATCTGCAAGCATTGTTCGATTGTGAGTCGGTTCATGGTTAAATTATAGACCAAACTGAACATGTTTAGCAGTAACATGTTACACGAAAACAGCTAAGCTGCCAAAAAGAGTTGCCAAAAGGGAAGTTGCTAAAAAAATGTTACGTCACAGTAGTAAATGAGCAGAAACATAATCACACAAACACGTGTATATGGTATAAGAAAATTTTGCTTACATTTCGATTTCAATTTGAAAATTCACATTTTTTATTGTTGCTGTCATGAAATGGTTTTTTATTTATTTTCCAAACCCTTATGCAAAAAAATCTTAATTTTATATTTACTGTCACATTGAAAAATATCTATCATATAAAACTTAAGTCCACTTGTTGGTTAATTTCCATAATTAGATTTTAAATGAATTTATTTAATAAAATAAATAGAAACATTTTAATGCAAAGTTTTGTACCATCCTTTTTTGTTTCTTAAGTTTTCAATAATTTCCATGTTTAAGTATCTCATTTTAAGATCTCATAAAAATATCTTTTTTAATTTTTTCATTACAATTTATGTGTTCTGATTATATGAGATGACTTTTAAAAAATTATTTTTTATAAGTGTCTACACAGAGCGAAAAACGCCGTACTAAATTTAAGTATATTCTACTTTTTTGGAGTACGAGTCGTACTTAAAATTAACTTAGTAAATCTGGGATTACCGTATTTGTAACACCGCTTGGGATTGATTTAAGTACGGATGGGTTAATTTTTCTTTTGAGTGTAAGACTTTCATGTACATTGGCTTCTATAATCCGCCTTCGCTAAGATAGTTCACCCTGTATTTCTGGCCACTGCAATATCTGGAACCGATTCTTTCAATTTATGGCATATATGTATATAGCCAGCAAAGTTCTCCAAGCCATCGTAAGGTATGTCTTCAATTTCTTATAAAATTTCATAATTTCAATTTCTTATGGTATTTAGAATATGAAATACGCTCACATCGGAAGGGAAAATTTCTTCTCTTTGCTTTTCTTTATTTTCCATTGACTGCAAAATATTGTTTTCCTGGGAAGGCATTAAACCATATCGGTGAATTTTAGGAATTAAATTAACAGTTTTCTTATATTCCCTTCATTCAATTCTTCGTGCACACGGTTCATTTTTAATGTACGCAATATTTATACTTTAATAATTTTTTATCGAAACCTAAAAAGTACATTGAATTATTAAAATATATATATTATCAATCCTTAATTATTTATTTCTTTTTTATTTATTTACCCATTTCATACTGCAAGTTATTCTCGAAATCTTCCGCTTTAAAAGGATGCATGCAAATAAAAGAATTATTTGGATTAAATTATGTATCGTCTGGTAAAAATCGAAAAAAAAAACTGCAGACAACGTTATCGACATAGATACCGTTGCATGAGCGTGAGTGAAAAGTCACTCACGATCCCATCTCTACTATCTGGCCCAACGAATTCGAACGAATTCTTTCTTTTATACAATTATATTTAAAAGAATAACAACATTTTAGAATTTGTTTTTGTTTTAAATGTAATTAAAATTAGTAAAATGTGTAACACAATTTTTTTAATCAAATTATCAAAACAGAATAGGAATACGAGAATATTTTCAATTAAGTTTTTATAAGCAAAATCCGTTTTATAATAAACATGAGAACATTAGCTAAATATTAAAATAAGTTTGGATTAAATCCAATGGAGTTCAACATGAAAATAACTTTAGAAATAAAATTTTTTTAAATATGGAAAAGTCGAAAAAACTGCTTGGGGAGGTGCAAATTCTATGGACTGGATAAAATATCCAATACAATTTTACATTGAGCTGTAAACTGATACAAGTCTTTCGTCAACTCTTGTAATAAAAGAAGTCACCAAAAATAAGCTAAAAAAAGATAATAAATATGTACATATGCTTCTCCTAAGCTACTGATCCAGTTACAAAATTATGCAATACTCATGGGAGAGGATGTACATTACTGGTGTTAAATAATATAATTTTTTTTCATTTAGTTATTAAATGCTACAAATCTTATATACATACATATTGTCATATGATTTCAATAAAGCCCTAAGTTACAAGAAATTCAAAAACGACTTCTTGGTAGATTTCGATCCACCATATCAAAATGCATGTCCCCGGAAAATTTTATTTATTAAAATTGTACTAATTCGTCAATAAGAAATAAGCTTAAACTAAAAAAATGTTGAAAAATGTTGCTTAAATTTTCATATTAAAGAGTTTTTTGCTTGTCCTCTAAAATTTTTTAATTGTAACTTAGGGCTTTTATGAATTCATATGACGATATGTAGCTTAATTAACCGAGTACTATAACAAGAATGTTAACACGTTGTGGTGTAGCAAACTGGGGTTCCATCAGATTTACAGACAGGATAGGTTTTGTTTCGTTAATTCCACAAATAAAATATGTATGTAATACATAAATACATAAAATTATAATTTATTTTGTTTTTATAGAATTTATCAAAAAATATACTGGTAACATTAATATTATATATATTTTCACAACATTGTCGATATCGATATTTTTATAAAACTATGAAAATTCATATTATTTCCATTTCAAATAAAATCCAGAACAGACCTGACTACATACTTTTTAATATTTATTAATCTTCATATTTTAGTTGTAGCTCGAAAATATTAATTATAATTGTGTACAACAATTGAAAATAATTGTTTGTATGAGTTTGTCAATATAGACTCTTATCTCTATTATTTTAATACAAATGGGTTTTATACTAAACAGCGTTGCCGTTTTAGTTATTTTTAGATTTCAGTAAAAATATTGCATTAATTTCTATATTATTATTTTGCTTATACATAAAATACATGTAAGAAGTTTCTTCTTTCCAAAATCAAGGTTCTTAATAAGTCTGCAACGATTTTTTTAATTTAAAAATATTTCCTGTTTGGACCAACATAAAGTATTAGCTACTCGCTGAATTATATGCACATATTTTACATCGTTATTCTTGGAAACCGAGGGAAGAAACCATTATTCTAGTAAAAATTAGAATTAAAACTCCATTCCTTCTTTTCTGATAATTTACGAAATACGGTTCAATACAATTAAGGCAGCCATCCCTCCCCCTCAAGCAATACTGATACTAAATTAATTTTATTGTTGTTGTGTATTGTTGAAAATATTCAGTTGTTTAAATAAAACTGTGAATAACAGTCTTGATAAGACAGTTTGTTTGTTCGAATAAGAATAAACAAAACTCTTGTTATTCCCAGTATATGAAAAGCAATACCCAAGAGCTTTAGAAAAACTGTATTCCTCTTTTAGGTTGTTGGTATACTTGGAATGAGTGTTATATTTCAAAGTGCATTTAAAAAATTATAAGTATGATAATTTTCTATGAAAAAAATTATTCACTTATAAAATTGTTTAAATCTGTAAATGCTAATATAGTTTATATAAAAAGCGTTACACATGATTTTACTATAATGCGTGAGCTAATGAAATTTATACGATTTTGACTTTTTTTTGGTTGCAAAAATCATAAACTGAAATAATGAACACATCGCTCCTTTATTGTAACCTAGGCATTACTCCAAGAAAAATCATTATTCCTGCCTTAATGGATAATTAGAGGTGAGTATACAATATATTTGTATGAAGTTTTTACACAAGATGAAGAACGATAGATACTAAGAATAATTCGACATTATTAACTCAAAAATCACGTTTGAGTTACGACTATGTTGCTTTGAAGGGGCGATACATTAAAAACAATTCAACCACCACAGAATTTTCCGAACGTACAGCTGTGTTCACAAAAATACCTTACATTTTGCAATGACAAATTTGCTACTTTGGTAACTTTTATATCACTTGATATTATAGCGGTAGTTATTAAAGTATATTTATTCAAGTACGCTCATTTCAAAAACAACAAAATCAACAGGCACTTCTCTTATGCTATTTTCTCCTGAACTGTCAATTCAAACACCAATCAAATAATTTTCACCCTTTTCTGTTCATTTTTACTATTTATTTCATTTTTTCACTTTTCTTCAATTCTGAACAAAGTTCAACAGCTGAGGAGGAATTATATGTTCCTTATAATTAATATACCTTGGTTTACGAAATGTAAAAAGAAAATTAAAAAACAAATGATCATGATAACTGGTCAATTCAGCCATTTTTCGGAGTACTGTGTTTATTAGTACCTCAAAACCATCAATTATGAAATATTAAAATAAAGCATATTCATATGTTATTTCTCATATTACATATTTATTAAAAAATTTCACTGTTTTTTTTATTAATAAAAGCGAATAATCGTTATTAACACACATTTTTATTTCGGATATTCAAATAAAGAGTTCGTTATAACCGAAAACGAAATTCATAATTGATTTCTGTGAAATATTTAAGTAAAACTGTTGGGACCAGAGAAATTGTCCGTTATTAGCGAGATAATACGCTACAACCGGTGCGCTTTACATGCGAACTACACTGTATATTAATTATAAGCAGCGCATGTAAAAATATGCTCTAATATAAGTTGTTTAAGCTTTAAACTTCTTTAAACAATTTAAAATATACTCTTAAAATATCAAAAACATCCTCTAAAATATGTCTCTTTTATACAAAAATAAATAAGCAAGGACATTGCTATTCGCTGTATCGAATTTTATGTTTATGTTGAAGAATTGCAAATGTCCCGTTTTTTTTTTTGGTATCGCGAATGATCGTAGGATTTTAAAGTAATCACGAGTGAGAGTAGTTTGAAAATTTTATTTCATGCATGATTCTGTAAATGAAATTTTTACGCACTCGCGAATTAACATTCCAAATTTTTTTTAAACTAATTTTTATATTCTGTTTTTTTTTTATGGCAGCAACAAGAAACTGTCGACAGTTTTGGCAAAAATAATGAAACTTTTCAAAAGGGGATTCTTTTTCAGACAGAAAATGAGAACAATGAAATGTTACTGCAATGCTTTAAAAGTTTTAAAATAATTTCAAAAAAGTTATAGGTAAAAGAAGTTGACTTTTCAATGGATACAAATTATTTGTTTCCTTCCTAGTTGTTCGAAACAACAAAAACCTCTCTAAGACATAAGGTATTGTGTATAACTTGAATAGACTTTAAATGCATACGATTGATCAGTTTAATATTAATTAAATTTCATTAAAATTTGTTCTGAAAACCTGAATTTAAAATAGAACTTTAAGATAAATGACCTTTAAAATAGAAGTCCACAAAAGTAACAGAAAAATAGTTTTCTTAAAGATAACACGGCGCCACCTGTATCTCAATAATTACATAAACTAAAGTACGAACAAAAACAAAAACTACTGCATGGTAGAATAATACCGGTATGGTAGAATAATACAGGTAATGTCGAAGCGTTAACGGACTTTTTTGGGTTCGGGTCTATCAAAATTTGATTATTTTTTACTAATACACATCCACTTCTAAAAAAGTACATTTTAACATTTGTTTCAAATGCAAATAAGAAAAGGAAATGAAACAAAATTCTTTAGAGAATAGAGAAAGCAACCATTTTGCAATTTTTCTTTTGTGTTTTTTGACAGCTTCGAACCTAAAAGCAGTGTTGTTATAGCTGCGCTACTACCTGTATTATGCTATCATGAACTAATGCAAGACAAATTCTAAACAGGTAGACTCTCCTCAATTCACTTGGAAAAATACCTGCTTTCTTTGTCAAAATCAACGTCAAACACTATATATAAATCAAACTTAACAAATTTTGACAAGCAAAACAGATCAAAATGCAAAGAGCAAAAAATAAATAGCTGAACTATTGTTCTTGTATTGTTGTAATTGTTTTCCTAATGCTGTTACATACTTAAATACACCTTGTTAAATACGCCTTTGCTGCATGCTGTCAAAATTTTATTGTTTTGTCTTGCTTATGCACATGCAAACATCAGTTTGTGTGGTTGTAACTGCTGTTTTTGACGTTTTTCTACAAAGCTCATAAACCAAAACAAAAGGCACAAAAATACGATAATTGATAAAACCACGTACTAAATTTTAGCAAAAAAATCATAAAAAAAAAAAAAATCAAACCAACAAAAATTGTTAATAGAAATTATTTAAAAAAACAAGTAAACAGATAATTACCAAAAACTGTGTTTATAGTGAGCGTTTTACTTATGCCGGCCAGCGTTAAGAAAATTGTTTAACTCCAAATGACCTTCATTGTATGACCCTGCGCACGTAACTGCAATAAATGGTTTCTAAACGAGTGCGTAAACAGGCGACGATACTTTCAATCACATACAGACCTTTCAGTAATTAAGTCACTTTGTGATTAAGTGGACATCAAGCAAAAAGCAGGTATTCTTGCTTTTGTTTATTCAAATTTATATGTGCAATTATTAAAATGGAACTTGAAGGTAACATTAAAAATTATGAATGGGGTAAATTGGGCGAAACTTCTGAGGTGGCCAAATTGGCTAAGTCCAATAACCCAAATTTTGACATTGTAAGCAACACTTCGTATGCTGAGCTATGGATGGGCGACCACAGCAGCGGTCCATCAATAGTTAAATCATCTGGTCAAGAATTAGGACAAATGTATAAACAAAAATTGCCTTATTTATTTAAGGTGTTAAGTATACGCAAAGCTTTAAGTATTCAAGTGCATCCCAATAAGGTAAGAATAATTGTGTAAACGTATTATATTCTACATACATATGTATATCTCTTAATTCGCTGCAAGAGAATTTCCACGTACCGACGATGTAAATTTGTAACATTTGTTTTGATAAACTTCTTTTGATTGTTTTTTTTTTTCAAAAGAACAACTAACTACATACAGTCAAATATTTTGAGTTTACACCTGTTTAAATGCTTTAAAATATCGTTCGATAGATGTACATACATACTTACATACACTAATTATAACGAACAACTTCTTCGGTTTCGCTTAAGTTAAGTGCCCAAAATAAAAATACATTTAAATTTATACACTTACGACGAACAAAACGAAATCGTTGATTTCATCCGGTATCATTTTAAACCATTAAAATGTTTATTCACCATTATTTCACTTAGCGATTAAAAACAGTTGAATTGTTTCTAATAAATATGTAATATCAAGGAATAATAAAAATAAATATGCATTACATACATACATACATTCTATTTGTAGTTATAATGATTTCTCGAAAATAAAAGTTTTTAGTCGAAAAATGATGGTGTGAATCGTTTCTGGGCTATTCGCATAACATGGCACCATTCAAAAAAAGTCTGAATGGGTTAAATCGGAACCCTGAAGCTGCCAATTGCCATAACCAAGGCGGCTGATTATATACAAATATCAATATTTCAGACAGAAAAAATCTATGTGTCAAAATAATATTTGATTTAAACAGATACTTGCATTTGGACCACTTGGTACATATCTTTACATACAAATGTAAATGTATGTACATACAAATGCATTCATTCCTTCGATGGGATTAAAGTGAAAATAAGAAACATGTTTTTTTAAAGAACAAAAACAAACCGCGAAGCCATTTTTGCTTGTCTGCAGAAACACCCAGGGTCTAGGCAGGAATCGAACCTGCGACCCGTCGACTAATAGTCTAGTACGCTATCTACGGAGCTCCCGTAGACTAGTAGATAGCTCACCTTTTGACGCGTGTAGCGAGATATCAACTAGTTATATGTAATTAGTGGGAGAACACGTCATTTAAATTTAATTTCTCATATATTTTAGGAAGAAGCTAAACTTTTACACGCCGAAAGACCGGATTTATATAAAGACCCAAACCACAAACCAGAACTTGCCATAGCCTTAACACCGTTTAAAGCGCTTTGTGGCTTCCGACCATATGCGGAAATTTATCAGTTTTGCCAGGAATTACCTCCATTAAAAGAACTCTTGGGTGGCGATGAAGTGGTGAATGGTTTATCCAATGGCTCTAAAAATGATTTAAAAAAATGCTATCAAACACTTATGACAGCTGATCCTGTGACCATATCAAGCGTGATTGATACAATTTTAAAAGACTATAAGCCAGGTTTGTAAGAACTTTAATAAAATTTAAAAATATTCATTAATTTACATATACATATAAACATTTTTATAGTTCTTGATAAATATAGCCTGCAAGACATATTCTCAACAATAAACTCTGATTTTCCTGGTGATGTTGGCGTGCTTTCGTTGTTTTTTTTAAACTTGATGTATCTGAAACCCGGTGAATCTATCTATTTGGGGGCCAATGATATTCATGCCTACCTCTCGGGTGATTGTATTGAATGTATGGCATGTTCGGATAATGTTATACGAGCAGGATTAACTCCAAAATTTAAAGATGTAAAACAATTGTTGGCATCACTTAATTATTCTGGTTCTCCAGCTACTTCAAAACTTTTCCAATCTAAAGTACTAGATGGAAATACCAAATTGTTTGCACCGCCTTTACCGGACTTTGCAGTTTTACAGATTTCATCTTCATCAGCATCACCACAAAGATTAAATTTACCACAATCTCCTGGTATACTATTAGTGTTAAATGGTTCTCGTACTTTACGTTTAAGCGGGCATTCCGATTTAGAATTAAATCGTGGCTCAATTGTGTTTATACCACCGGAAAACATGAATCATATCGAGATTTTAAGCTCAGTCCAGACTACTGATTTTAATGCATATTTGGCTACGCAAAATTCGTTTATTAATTAAAATATTAATAAAACGTTTCAATATCATCCTTGATTTTGCATTTCACAGCTACGCTAAATATATTAAAATATGTTTAACTTTTTTGTTTTTTCTGTTTTAATAAAATTTTATTTGTTCAAATATTTATTTAAAAAGATAAATGCTTTGTAATTTTAATTAATTGAATTACTAATAAAAAAAATTATTTTAAAACTCCTTATAAAGAACTAAAATTGATTTCAATTAATTTTGTAATTCAATAAATTAATCATATGATGAAAATATAAAAATTTTCTAACAATTTGTAAAAAATTTGTGTAGTTCAAAAGTACACAAAAAAAACTAAGTTACGAAAACTGCAGATTAAATTAGTTTCGTTCTTGAAGTTCAATCTACTACGAAAATTCTATGTATATTCAATTACTAAAAATCAAATTTTAATTACTAGAAATTTTTAAAAATACTTAGAAAATTTAGTTTTTGATCACATGAGTAATTGATTCAAATGCGGAATTAATTGGAACCATTTTTGACTTTCCATTAAGTGTGTTAATTTATAATTATTAAGGAATCATTTTTTCTGTGTAAGTTGAACTTTAATAACATACAGTTTTCATAGTTGAAATCGTATTTAAGTTTTTTCTTTGTACACATAACACATAAGTACAATTGTAATTCCAATAAAAAATTATTCGAATAGCTTTGCTTCATTTTTGTTCGAACGAATGAAATTTTTTAATTTAGAATAAAAAAATATTCGAACAGTTTTCGCCGAATATTTGAATAATTTCTTATACTAAAGGTATTCATTTCAGTTTTTTTTGTTGGAAAAATGTAATTTTTTTTTACAACAAACGCAGGAAAAAAAATTCCACTAAAAGTTGAATTTTTAACAAACTATAACCATGTGTAAAAAAATCGGGATAAAAAGATGTAACTTTCCGCTTAAAATGTCAAGCGAATAAATAATCAATTAATTCACTTTTAACACTTTTATTCGGCATTTTGAATAATATTAATTATTTGCAAGAATTATTTGACAGAATGTTTGTAATGACAGTTAAAATTTTTATACTTTTTATTTAAAAAAAATACCGTTCACATCAATATGAGTGTAATTTTTAATTTTTCCATTTTTCCAACCAAAAAAAACTGAAATGAATACCTTTACTGTTTTTCACAATATTTTTATTGTTATGAATATATTACTTTTTAAATTAAAGTTGGTCAAATTGGCTTTTTAATTAGTTTACAATAGAATGTGTTAAGTAAGCATACTACACCAAATTATAAATACTTATGCAAGAACAGAAAAAATGATTATGAACATGCAAAGTTTTGTTGAAAAAAAAGTATTTTTAGCTCCAAAATCATAGAAAAAATTAAGAATAACATGATTAAGTCAACTTTTTGACTAAAAATCTATTTAGAAATTTTAGGATTTGAAATCAGTATATTTACATAACACGCAACAGTATGATTTTAGTTTTCTATTTGCAAGATACATTACATTACATTAGCATCCTTCCAGCATACTGGGAATTCAACAGCATGATACAATATACTGAAAAAGTTGGCTCATTGACGCGATATCATCGGTAATCATTGCTGGAATTCCGATCGACCCAGTAAACTTATGTATGCTGAGTTCTACTAAAATCTTTCGCTTCATGGCACCCATCTGCCGCAAGCTTTGTCTATTATTGAATGAATACGAAAGCCTAATGCTGCTGCCATCTTTAAAATGTTGACATAGAGATTTAATACAGCAGGTCACTAATTTTATGTTAAATGTCATGTAAAATTAAAGAGTTTAACATTTTCTCGTGCATGAGGAAAATTATTGTATTCGTGAGCATACGTGATCACACGCACATCTCTAGTAAATAGCATCATTAACACCAAGATCACGTGCCTCATATAATTAAAATGACAATGGCATTAGTCACACCGTAAATGGGAAGAACATTTATGTATATAAATAGAATGTTTGAATGTTTTGCTAAAAACAAAATAATGGCATTTCGTTTTACTTCCTTGAAGAAAAAAGAAACTATTCCAAATTCATTATAAAAATAAAACCACCATAAACAGTTATTGTGTTTTTAATATATTTTTTATTACAATATTATGAAGGAATATAGAATTAATGTTGATGTAAATAAGAGTTTTATACGTAATTTAGTAACAATAATTAATTAATAATAATTTATGTAATATAATAGTAATAAAACTAATTTCTCAAGGCGTCGTTTATATTTATTGCATGTACATATATGTATACATACCTATATATGTGTATATGTACATATATTTAGTATGTACTTATGTATGTACGTAAATAGTTAACATAAACCCTTCAAGCTTCATTAATATTTAAACCTTTAAAAAAATAAATAAATTAAAAAATGGCGTGCATCGCCATTAAGTTTGCTGAGTCTTCTCCAAAAATTTCAATCGATTTAAAAGCCGAAACAATCAAAATCGAAAACTTTTGAAACCAATCGAATTCAACCATTGTATCAATAATCAAATAAGTTTTCTATGATACTCCACCAAATTCAAAGTCGATTAGAAAATGTTGCAGTTTATTTATGGTTTTTTCAATAAAGTTTGAAATAACAAAATTTATTGCAATTGGAATATTTGCAAGTATCGTGTATTTTTATTATTTAATGTCTTATATTTTTAAACTTATCTCAAAATATTGACTTGAATAAAGCAAGCTAAAGTGTAAAATACATGTAAAACAAAAACATTGAATTTTTTCCACAATCCAGTAAAGTTGTATAAAACTCTTTACTTGTTTTTTTTTACACTTTCTGCAATTGCCTAAAAAGCTCTCTTTTAGATGTTGTTCGCCTTTCAAAAGATGGGTCAATGTTAAAAAAGTAGAGTAGGGTGTGGGTATTAACATCATAAATGTCGAAGAAACAGTCGAATGACTTGCAATTGCTTGAAAGTTTACACTGACAAGAGAAAGTTCCTATGGAAGTTAAATATATCTGAGTTGCCAAGAAATTAATATGGGAACATTTCAGAAGAAAAGTAGTTGTCTTTTCCGTGTATATTGGAAGAAAATAATTGTTCCTTTTATATGAATTTTTTCCACAATCAAGTAGTTATATAAAACTATTTACATACTTGGTGTTTTTTATACACTTGCTGCATTTGACTCAAAAGTACCGTCTTCTTAAACCTCTTGCAAATTGAGGTGCAGGTAACGGAAATCGATGTCTGTTAGTAAAAAGTGCGTATTGAGTATTTCGAACCTTAATCGCATTTAGAAAGATGTAAATCAACAACTCGAATTAGGGCTCAAAATAAAGATATAAAATTTAGAGAAAATCAGCAGGCGTAATTTCCAAAAATTAATAGTAGCCAAATAGTGTTTTGTAGATCGCACGATTCATATCATTGGTAGTTCGATTAAAACCTTATAACGTAACTGATAAGCACAAACAAATAAACAGAAAAACTCAGCAAAACGAAGATGTAAGAATTTTTGACAATCATGGATTTGAATTCTTGTTATTCATATAATAGGCCTGATAGACAAGTTGCAACGATGTTTGATAGTACAACATACTGTTCTTAAATTTACAACGTAGTCACAGTAATACGATAACGCCGAATTTGTGTGTTATTTACATTGGAGTCTGTGTTACGGTCTTTCGATTGTTTTTTACAGTACATACAAAAATTACATAAGTTCGGTCCATGCAAATCATTATTTTTAGGAATCTTTGAAATTTTTTCATTTGTGTTTTATTTTCTTTTATTTGATGTGGAATAGTGAAGACCATTTTAGCACAAACACATACTATAACAGTTGGGTTTGGGCGTGTGGTTCACGGCTAAACGGAGAGTATGTAAATTTCACAGACAGTATACGTCTATTGACGAAATGCGTGCATAAAAAATTGAGAGTATGAGCACCCATAAAAGTACATAGATAATGAAAAAAATTATTTTATTTCGCTGTACCAAAATTCAATGAAAATTTAATGACTTGTACAATCTGACATAATATTTAATATCGTTTAATTTTATTTTATCTCTTATATTCACACATGAATGAAATAATTTATTGCATGGTGAAATAAACATTTATTCTAGACTAACATACATAAGTTTTTCATTTGTGAAATAACAATGTTTTGTTATACCGATTCTTCAAGGACAATGTTTCATTCCAAAAATTAAAATATTTTACTCTACATATTAACCAAATTTCAAATTGTATTATATAAATTATAAATTTCATTACATTTATGACAATTCTTTTTATGTAAGGACCAGAAACAATGACAAAATAATGATATTTATGTAAACAATTAGCGATTTAATTGAATTAATAAAGAAAGAAAGAAATCTTTTCATTTATTGTTTTTTAGGACACGAAAGAATAATTAACATTTTTCAAAATATGGGTTTCGCTAATTTCCTTCACTTAAAGAAATTGTTGTGCAAATTTATGTTAAAAATCTTTTCAATGCCACTACATTTTTGTCATTGTTTACAATTGATTTTCTGTAATTAATTAAAGCATACACATGTTATTTGAACTACAAACAAGATTCCTGAGAATAGTTTTAGTTTATAAAAATTATAAAAACAAAAAATTTCGAAATACATAGCAAAATGAAACTTTGATTAACAGTGTTCGTGTTCATGTTCCTACAATGAGTAAAACTGATCATTCCACTACCTAAAATACAAAAATTGTGATATAAATGTTTTATTTTAAGAACATTTAACTTTTATATAAGTATGTATATAACAAAATTTTTTTTACATTGAGAGATGATAGGAAAAGTTTGTAAGTTGTATTGTTTTAATGTATATATTATTGGTTTACATATATTTTGTTGATTTTTATTTAAATATTGGTTCCACAGAAAGTTTCAATTGAAATGCACAAGTACAAGAGTACATATAATTCATAGTTATTTATTTGCATATTTTTATAGTTAATAAACTAATAAATGTGTATATGTAATATATAAAAACAGTTATTTTCAAAGATTATTTTATTATTATTTTCTATAAAGTTAACAGCATAACAAAATAGTTTATTAACTTTAATATATTTTATGTATGTTTACTTCCAAAATTGCTCTAATTTTTTTTAATATAATAAATATATGTAAATTTTTTGAAAAATTAACATAAAAATTATCACATATAAATCAAGAAAAGACATTATTTCTCGTAAATAAAGTTATTGTATATTTAATATTTTTTATTGTTAATAAATTAATAAATAAAAATAGTTTATAGTTGTAATAATAGATAACAAACATTCTTAGCAAGTAGTATAGTTTTTCATTTTGTATATAAATAGTATTATTGATATAAATTTGTTACTTCACAATTTTATATAAAAAATCGGTAGGTTTGTTATTTTTCTTTTTTGTAAATTTTAAATAGTGTCCTTTAAGGCGAATTCATTTTACATGCGCTGCTTCAGAATTTTTTATAGGTGTTTTATGGTTTTTTCAAAGGATATTTTGGCTATAGATAAAATATATGTTGTACCAAAGAAAGAAATATTTTTGTTTGCGGCATATGGATTGTGATAAAAGTTGCTAAAAATATATTTTAAATAAATTTTCTTTTTCACTATTTGACATTTTGTGCCAGCCAGGCGATTTCTGTTGTAAAATCAACATCAGCTGTAAAATGAATTCGCTTTTGGGTCCTTTATAAAATCTAGATACATTTAAGATAGCTTATAGATACAAGTATGTTGGTGGTTCCTTATAGTATTTGTTATTGGACATTGATATATTCTTATTTGTTCTTTATGTTAAATACCATTTTGCTATAGTTTTATTTACTTTTTTATTTTCTGTTATTTTTGTGCTGGTGTGGTTTTGTGCCATTTGATTGTGTCTTTCATTGTGAATTCTTTTAAAAGCTGGAATCTTTAAGAACTTTCGTATTGTTTGAGCTGTGTACAAAAAATAAATAAATAAAAGTAATTAGTAATTGTTTTCCAAATATTAGTATGAACTATTGCATTTTAAGTAACAAGAAATATTTTTAATAAATAAACAGAACTCGATAAAAAAGTACATACATATGTAAATATATTATTTACGCAATAAAGCTATAGCATAATTATTAAATCAATGCCAAATATACAGACCTGATAAAAATGCATGGAGGCACTTAAGGTAGTTTTTAATAATGGTCGACGTCTATTTATTATAGTATGAATTGTATTTCATATAAAATATATTCATGTAATATTTTTAATGTTTATAAACCTATTGACTTTTTTATTTGAAATGATATACATACATATGTATGTACATATAGATACATATTTATATACTTCCAGATTGATCACGCTGTTATGTAGGAATGGGTTTTCGTCTGTACGTCCTCTGTTTTTTTATATTCTTAAATTTTTTTATATTTTTTATATTTTCTATGTTAAACTCCAAATTCTCGCAGTTATTATTAATAAATCTTATATATAAATAAGTACATTTCAAATCATGTTTTTTTCCGAAACTGGTCACATAGTTGGGCGTTAAACGGATGACAAAAAAGTCGTCCTGCCTATTGCAATAAAGTTTTAAACTACATTTGAAGAAAGTACTGAATTCTCTACGATACGCTTCAGGGATCAGAATTTTTCTTTGCTTTTTGGAGCATTTTCGTATAGCGTAAGTGATTTTTTAACAACTGGGTTAAATTCTGCTCTTTAGAGAGTTTTACAGTTTTTATATGATAGTCAATCTTTCATTATCTTTTTTTTAATGGACTAAATTGTGTTCTTAAACTTTAAGATAAGCTTGTGGTCTTCCAATAATTACGTTTTTACCAATATACCCAAAAACCAAGAAGTAGCACCCTCGAACCACCAAACTCACGCCGTTATGGCTTCTTTGGTATGTGCTTTACTAGCGACCAATATTGGCGATGGGTCGAAATTAAAAAATTTCTATATTAGTATGCCCTGGAGTCCGGGTTAGTGTTATTTTCGAATGTCGAGATCATTTATAGCGGCGATGACCGCTTACAATATATAGATATTATCTGAAATTCTACAATAATTTAGACATCTTTCCAGCCGCGTCATAGCTGAGATTTCAGCTTGGAAGACTACAACCATCCTGAAGTCTAAATGGAACTTTTACATTAAAGTTTTCCACATAGATGCATCTGCCGACATTGTCCGTCTTTTTGGAGCCGGCAGTACAAATGATCGAACCGCCGAAGTAGTAGAGTATAGTCTACATTTCGCTAGCGGGAACGAGTGTGTGCAATAATGCATTAAAGTTTTTGGTGTGCAGAAATCAATGTTGTCGTGAATACTTTGATGACAATTAGAAACTACATTGAAATACGTTAACATCACTTGCGTTCCACATTTATTTATAATCCAAATTTGAAAACATCCTTTCATATTAAATTTTAGAACAAACCCATTTCTCAATTGAGAATAAAGTATTAATTTTTCTTTTTTTTTTTTCATTTTCAAACGTTTATCAATTGAAATAGAGTTTGATTTCACACCATTCACAATTTGAGATCAAACCTATGTTTGCTGGAAAGAAATTCAGAAAATGATGTAAATATAAAAACCGCGACAATTCTATTTCGTGTAACCTTTTTTCTGATATTTTGTTTATTTTTTAATGATGAAATTATTTAAAGTGGAGCTAACTTTACTATCGGAATCATTGATCTTGTCGGTGCAATGTTTAAAATTGTAAAACTGTACCTACTCTTATTCTTACAATTAACTATAATACATATAATGATGCTTATATCAATAATAATAATAATAAACAATAAGAATAAAAAATTTTATTTTAATAATTTCCTGCAGTTGCTATATAAAATAATAGGATAACATACCTTCTTATTTATTTTGACAAGTTTCTTTTTGTTAAATTGTTATTGCTGGGGCAATTAAATGTTGTTGTTATAGGTATGTTGTTTAGTTTTTTCTTTAGCTTTCGCCGATGCGGATGATGTGATAAGATGACGTTATTGTGTGTATGTTGTTCGAATTTAATGACTAATTTATTTAACTCTTAAGCAAATTGTTGGCCCTCTTGTTGACACCTGTCATGCGCTCGTTGTTAGCATCACCTTTTGCATTTATACGATCGATTTGTATATTTTGATTCTCCAATTCAGAACCCATATCCAATGCCATATTACGTAGGTTACCTAGCATTGAATTTACTTGTCCCAAATTTTCATCCATCTCATCTTCGCGTGCATCATTTGTTATGCGGGCTATATAACCAGACTGGGGTGGAGCACCCATGCCGCCTCTCTCCCGTGCATCAATAACACGTTGTGGCTGGTTATTTATAATCTTTCCGTCGTCATTATTTTTCCAAGCATTGTCACTGTCATCTTTGATGGAAACCTTTTTGCACGGCAACACGCAAATACCACAGCATTTCTCCATTCCGCTAAGATTCTTTTCGGCCTCCTTCATGTCGGCGTTAATGTGATCCATATCTTCTTCAATGCGATCTAGTTGTTCCCCTTGATCATCAAGAGCAACGAGTGTACGTATACCGGCCTCTTTGCTCTCTTCCATTAGATTAAGCATACGACGAGTACTTTCCAAAGACTCATCTGCTACTTCTGCGGCCTTCATTTGCAAATCTTGCAATTCCGAACGTGGAGCACCTCCAGTTTCCATTTTTGTAGATAATTTTAAAATTTTCTAATTTAGTTAAAAATCAATTTTATCTTCCTCAAATTTTGTTACTAAATGCAGCCAATAATGATGACGGTATGTTTATTAGCTAGATGCTTGTTCCCTTTTATATTTTTCACAAGTGGTTGTTAATCTCACAACGTATAACAATTGATTTAATAAATGTATAAAAAAACTCGCAAAAGTAATTGTACTAACTTATTTAATTTTGCAAATTGTTTTTATTTTTGCCTCGGCTCGTTTTGAGAGTTAGACACTTCTTGTCACAAAAAATAAAATCTTCCTTAAACTTATTTCCATACTCTAGCAATGAATCTTTATCCAAAAGTTTATTGTTGAATTTTTATTTAAAACTTAATTCGCGAAGAAAAAGTCAAGCAATTTAATATAAAAAACGAAATCCGCACACACATATAGTGATTTTTTTTACTATACTATATTTTTACATTTTCTTTACCATTTTCATACTATACACAAGAAAAAGCTGCCAGACCAAGCATGAAACAAGGAATACAAGATAACGCATTACGCAGGTCCGCTAACTTTGTGTACCCATCAGCTGGTTTTGTGTGACGCCCCTGTACGGGAAAATTGTATTTCGACTTGTGCTGTTTATATTAAGAACCACGGAGTAATAAAATACAAATTATTCTTTCGTTACAGAAAGTACCCAAAAATTAGACGATTAAATCGGGATACTTTTGGAAATTAAAAATGAAAATAAACGTTCGAAACAAGTTTACAATTGTTTTATTGCAATCAAACTTATGTTGTATTTAAATTGTAGCTGAAGCTGATATAAAATTAACTAGGGGTACAGAGAAGTATTTCTGCCAAAAAAAACTGGACAAAATGCAAAAATTAATGTAAATAAATCTTAAAAACTATGTACGCAGATCGATACACAACAAAATTTTAAACCAAAAAACTCAACTAGTTGACAAAAAAACAAAAAGCAATAGTACTTAACTATTAGTCAAACCAAAAAACTTTGTCTTAACTAAAAACAAAAACAAGGAGGGAAAATGGTACATGAGATAAAAACAACATGTAACAATGGGTTAATTTAACGTTAATTAGTGATGGTAAAGTTTTAATATTGATATTGGTAAAGCTGTGTTTACTGTAAAAACAGCTAATAATACCTTCCACAATACAAATAACTCTCGTATGGTTTTTCTAGTCATTATTCGTATAAATACAAATTTGAAATCACATTCAACCAAGCCACCTAAACATGAATACATGGAAACACTCATGAACACTGTTGAGGGGAGTGTAGCGGCTCCCGAAAATAACGTTGTTTCTGTTCTGCCGTGTAAGTTGAAATTATTAATGTTAAAATGTTCCCTTGTTCCTTTGGAATATTGTCTCATGTCCAATTCTTTCTGACTAAAAATGTTACGAACATTAGCCAAAATAATAATCACTTTGGATTAAAAACTTTCAGGACTATGTTGCGATCTGTAGTTTTGAGACACTGACCGGAAAATAAAATCTTAATTATTTTTTAAAATTTATTAATCGAAATGAAACTACACAAACAAAAATGCCTGTTGTTCTTGAATTTAAAGTTTTTAATTTACTCAAACATTGATGGAAAAAGAAAAATATATTCTCCTCTCCAGAGGTGAGTAATCGATATAACTGTATGAATTTTTTACACTTTTTTGATAAAGGGACGATATATATTTTTATTTCATCTTTCACGTACAAAGAAATTTGCATATATATACATATATGAACTCGCTTTAATTCAGCTGGGAAGAATAATGAAAAAGAAAGTATTTTTCTTTAATGTAACTGAATTGAAACTTGCCTTGTATAAGTGGGGCCTAACTACATATCAGTGAACGACAAAGGTATACAATTTTCAACACATAGCACATATCGATATTCAAAAGTGTAGGATAATTAAAATGTAGGGGTACAAACAAATACGTTCACAGAAAGCAATGACTACAAACGGGTTAAAATATAAATAAGTGCGCATATCGATAGGTGTAACATAAATAAATAGAAAATGCTTTTTGTATTGCTAGGAATACGTACAAATATAGATACGTATCGATGAGTATCCAAAAATATGACTATAAGTGACAATGTTGTCGCGTTTGAAAAAAATTATTTGCAGAACTATAACAAAAAGAAACGATTTATTTTCAACTTATATTTGTTTTAGGCAAAATTTGCACTTCTTTATTTGGTATTAACTTTTTGAGTACAAATAATTTTTGCAAAAAAATAAGGTCAATGAAATTCATGCATATTGGATCAATATTCTGTGCTCATATTTAAAATTTTAAAAATTCAATGAAGCAATAAATCATATCGCGATAATCGCGAAAGTTCTGAAAATTTTCCAAAATTTTTAAAAGCCGTAAAATCTTCTAACGGGCTACAAATACAAGGAATGTGAAGAACTCGCAAAAAAACTGCTAAAATTACGAAAATTCGCAATAACTTCCAATCACTGGGAAAATTAAAATGTTGAATATCATTTAAAAGTCGATTAAACAATAAAAAATAGAAAAAGAAACCCATATTGCAAAAACCGCGAAATTCCGCGAAAAGTTGCAAAGTTTTGAAAAAGGCTTAAAATCTTCTAAAAAGACCTAAAAATGTAAGGAATGTGAAAAGTATGCAAATTATGCAACTTTTTGCGGATTTTCGAAATTTTTGCAAGCAGATTACCTTTTTTCGTTTCCTTCCATTTTTGAGCTTTTCCTATTTTCAAAAATTTTTGCAAAAATTTGCTTCAAAGTAAAATTGTATACTTTCCAAGTTAACGCGAATTTTTTAATACCACTTTATCGCATTTTGTTTAAAAATGGTTCCTAATAATTACGAAACGAAATCCATAATACAACTACAGATAAAACTTCTTGCAATACTTATCAAACAAAAATTGGAAAATAAATGTGCTTATAGTCATTGGGGTACCTATCGATACATATAGCTATGCATGGATATAAACAAATATGAGCATGAATACATTCAGGTATAAAACAAAATGCGCACCGATACATACAATTATGAAATTGAACAGATACGAAAAATATTTTGTATTGAAAATATTCAATATATGCTAGAGTAATTTATTTATTATCCTATCGTTTGTCGTTCTCTGCTACATATATTAATGAAAAATATTATAAAAAAATAAGCAAGCATACCGTAAATCTTTATATCCAAATTTCTTAGATTTATTTTAACTGTTAAGCAAATCGTTAGCTGAAATGTTGGCCTGCTCTAAACGTATGGTATTGGCATTTCCCTTTGTATTAATTCGTTCAATTTTTTCATTTTGGCTACTTAATTCTGAATTCATATCTACGGCCATATGTTGAAGATTATTTAAAACCGAATTAACTTGGCACAGATTTGACTCCATTTCATCCTCTCGAGCATCGTTCATTATACGTTTTATGTACCCACTTGAAGAATTGTCAGATAAGCAACTGTTGGGCGCTTTCATATCATTCATACCTTGCGGTTGATCTGAAATAATTTTATTATTCCTTTCTGCAAAATTTGTATAACGAATATCTGGCTCATCATCTGCTGAACCTTTCTTCCAAGGAATTGTACAAACATTACAGCACCGTTTTAGCCTACTTAAGCTTCTTTCAGCTTTGGTCATATCAGCATTAATATGGTCCATTCCTTCTTCTATACGTTTTAGCTGTTCACCTTGAATATCGAGATTTTCAATAGTACGCCTGCCAGCCTCTTCACTTTCTTCCACCATGCTTAACATACGACGAGTGCTTTCTAATGACTCATCGGTTATTTGGCCGGCTTGATGTCGCAATTCTTCCAACTCTGAACGACGTGAAATGATTTTGTCCATTATTTTAAAGTTATAGATTTTTAACACAATCCGTTACTCGTTTTTACTCCAAACGTAATGAAATGCAACTGGTATAAACTGCAAGATTTCCGTTTTTCTTGTAAAAATCGTTGCGGTTATGCATATATATCTGTACATAAATATGTATGTACATACATGAATACAAATGTTTCTATTTTTACAAAACTCTTGAAAATTAATCATTTTGAATTTTAAAAGAGAAGCAACAACTCGTATAAAATTTAAATTTATACTATAAATTTAAAAATAATAATTTATAAGATTTAAATTTTTTTATGGTTTGTTAAGTCATGTCTTATGAAGGAAATTTATAATGAGCAGAGAGTTTTCACTTGGAGTAACACCAATTATCTCTCGCCTATCGGTTTTTGCAATGAAGAAACTATTAATTTTGATTTAAATAATAACATAAGACACCGTTTTTTTACAAAAAGTATGCCTGGTACTCAAAGAGTCTAGTATCTTTTTGAGAATTTTTTTTATTTATTTTTTATTATTATTTTTTTTTTTAGTTTTATATGTTTAGTTTTAAGTATAATTTAAGAGTTTTCCTCTTATGCTATGTTAGCCCCGGGAGCAAGGGCATATTGTCCTGTAGTTAATTTTTATTAAATTTTTATTCTTCTTTTCTTATTGCTAAAGTTTGGTGCTGTAAAAATTCATAGTTTTTTAAGATAATACATTATAGTCTTAAGTAATCTTTGTATAGTTATCTTTCATTGTAAAAAAAGGCTCAATAAATTTTAACTTAACTTAACTTATGGTTTGTTAATATAAAAGTTATGACTATCTGATGACAACAATTACTTCAGGTCCATTATGTGTTGTCATTTATTTTTCTTAAATTGTTAATTTGTCCAATGTAAGTAAATATTTCAAATGTCAAAAAAGAACTACTAATTTTTCACCAATCTTAACGTTGAAAAAATCGAAATCGCACCCCTGTTGTGTACATGGTAAAATAACTAACAGGCCTAAGATGTCAAAATCACTAAAATTAAACACAAACTCCCCTACTTTCCTACGTAATGGCAAGCAAGGAAGAAGAGTAGTGCTCCGAAATTCTCTTTTGTTATTTTCTTCGTCATTGTAAACAAGAACAAATTATACGCAATCAAAACAAAAATTGCACAAATAGAGTTGTAGGGTGTGGACACAAATGCAATTCACAAAATAAAGTTGCATAAAAAAATGCATTTTGACTGCTACAAAAAATTAAAGAACAATCATAATATAATCATCTCTGCAGCTGAGATTATCTAATAATAATTCCACCATGTGTAGTATGGATGGACTCGTAAATGCAGTAACTTTGTACAACCTTTATGCAATTGGTTGCAAAGACATAAGACCATTTACATACATAGTTAATGCTTTATGCAGTATATTTAACAATAAATCAATTTTGTACATACATATGTACATATCGTCATATGAATTCATAAAAGCCATAAGTTACATTGAAAAAAGTTTACAGGACAAGCAAAAAACTTAGCCAACATTTTTCAGTTTAAGCTTATTTCTTATCAAGGAATTAGTACAATTTAAATATGTGACAGCGCATAGAGAAAGAGACCTAAGGGTAAAAAAATCAATTTTCACTTTTTTTTTGATGTGGACAACATCGAATGAGACCGATCCCATGCTCTAAAAGTGTTCCCTCCCAGAGATATGCGCGTTTTATGAAATTGATGGTACACCAAAGATACACGTATTTAAATCTTTAAAATGGCTCTCCTGAACAAAATCGGTTTTTACGCTTAGGAGCCTTTACATTTTGCGCGTCACATATGTAAAAATTTTCAGCGCCATGTATTTTGATATGGTGCATCATAATCAATGAAGAACTCGACTTTAAATTTTTTGTAACTTAGGGCTTTTTTGAAATCATATGACGATATGTATATATGTATGAAATTTTTATTATGTTAATAAAATCGTTATCTATAGTTGGAAAAGTCTGAAACTTTGCTTTTATATTTATTCTGACTCGATGCATTACCTTAAAACTCATTTATGACTATGAATTTGAATCACTTCGCCTTCATCCATGTCACTATCAGAATCACCAGTGTCGCTATCGTCCAAATCGTCATCATCAATTATGTCTCTCCACGGAAGTGCCTGATATCGACGACATGTTGTAGTTACTGAATTTTTGTTGTCTGCGTACTTATTGAAAAGCCTATTTGTCTGCATAATTTGACTGGAATTCGATTTGATGCAATACTCTCGATTATTTCTTTCTGTCATGGCTTTTGTTATGTATTAACACTTAAGAACGATGTAAACTGCAAAATGTTATTAATTGAAATTGTATAGAAATTTATAATTATTTATATTATAATAAAAAATTCTTTCATATTTAAATCATCGTTCATCAGTCATTTGTAAGTTACAGAATCTAAACAAGTTTTGAAATACTAAATAATAAAATTGTAAATTTCTCATCAGTGTATGTACATATGTATGTGCTGACATATCCCAAACAACTGAAGCTATTTATGTTCCTAAATGGTTTTGGAGATATAAAATTTAGTTAATTTAAAACGTGCAATTTTATATCTTGAATATCATACCTACTAGGTCTAATTTTAGGGTTGTAAAATTTAAAAATCAACAGATACCTATTAATTTATATTTAAAATAAATAAAAAATTTATGAGATATTTGAAATACCGAAAATTTTTTCAAAAACTTAATTTAATTTATTCCAAAATTGATTCAGTATTACGGCCGTAAAATGATCTAAAAAACACGATTGTCTAATATTAATATAGATATGTTTGGAAACGATCAAAAGTGTTCGATTTGACTTTAAAATATTTTCTTGTGGTTGCTTTTTTTCGTTGAAAATTTACATAAATACAGTGGAGTTTAGTTGTAACTAACGATATAGACTTTGGGAAAACTGATGATACATTGATTTTTCAGGAAAGTCAACAGGTAAACAAAACTAATGCAAACAAATATGAACAGCAAATCAGCTCATGAGATTATTTGTCAAATAATAGGAAAAATCAAATGATATACATATGTTGGATTTATAATAGACGAAAATAACACTTCAACGAACATGTAGAATACAAAACAAAATATCCCCAATAACAGTTATAAATATCTATAATGCAATAATAAAACCTCATTTTAAATTTGAGCCAATAATTACTTATAAAGGCTCCTGAAACCACGAAACTAAGAACTTAGATCAATAGGATTTATGCTTAATACTAACTATTACTAATAATTGTGCCATGTCTTAATGTATTGAAATTGCTAAATATAAAACAAAAAATCGATATGAATACCACTAGAATACGCAATAAATAGATCAGTTAAATTACGTTGGAGAAGTACAACCTTACCACCAAAGAAATCCCAACAAATTCAGATTTCCACGAATAATAACAGCTCCAATGCGACAGTCCCATTTTCATAGAGAACTTAACCTTTACAACATGCATGCTTCCTATATACTAAATCCGAAATTTCTAGTTCCTTCAGAAAATATTTTTAAATTTGATTCTATTTTGTTAAAAAATTGCGTTATTAATAATAACTATAAAAAGTAATCTCGGGAAAAGGCGAACCTTTTATCCACTGGTGGCAGCGCTGCCGGACTGGGACTGTAAGTACAACACTGAATAGTGTGACTACTTCAACCTGGCAGTGCTGGGCTACAACTAGCGAATGGTAGCACAAAAAGGAATAACAAAAGCCATGTAAGATTTTTGCAATTCCGCTTAGTTTGTGTTTCTTCGTCGAGAGGTGTTGTTGTTTAATAGAAAACGGGATCGTTGCTATTGTTTCGTTATTTTTGGTTGGAAATTTATTTTTTCTTAGCAAGAAAAGAAACAAAACTATTAAAAAGCCGAAAGAATTAAACGCGTTTAAGTGGCATAAAAGTAATTAAGCAATTAGACGAAGGAAACGATGTGAGAAAAAGTTTATATAATATAATAAATATTATTAAGTATAAAGAATTTGATTCTGCCTTGTTTTTTTCGCTGTTGTCTACACTGCTTTTGTTTTGTTAACCAAAGTTTTGTTGAGTGTGTGTATTAAAAAAAACTACGATTATGATGTGATTTTGAGCAATAAGAAATATAAAAAAAAATCAAGAATTTATGCAATAAATAAATGCTAAAAAGTGTTATTTTAAATAAATAGTAAAAATTAAAACTAAAAGGTCAAATGGAAAAAGCACAACAAACATAAAATTTCTTCAGGTGGAAAATGTATTTTGTATAGGAATGCCTGTCGCATTAGTGTGGCTGGCGGCTAACCGAACCGCCTATGTTTGAATAATTCGCGCCGCTTCCCAAATCCTCGATTATTGACTTATGTTTTACCTTTTAAAGTTTTCCAAAATCAAATAAGATTACGGCGCAAGCGGTTTCCGCTGCCCCCATTCTTTTTCCCGGAGTTGAGCTTGCTCTAAATATAACATAAGCCGCTTCAAATTTTGATATTTATATAGAATCATCAAATTATAATAAAATTTCAGGAACAATTTTCACACTTTGAAAGGATTTTGAAATTTTACCGTTAACACATATTCTTTTATCTTTTGGGTGTGTCAATAATTCACGTTTTTAAAAAAAATGTTAAATTTTTTTATAAATTGTAATTTTTATATACATACTTAGGTACATAAGCAATTAAGAAGTGGTTAGTTGGCTTTGGTCCAGGAATTCGCTTGGACTTCAAGCAATTCAGTATCAATTCCCTTATGTTAATTCCCAGTTTAACGTACACCTTGCATTAACCAAAAGGAAACAAAAATGAATACCCAACTACACTAGACAATAGAATATTGTTTGCGCACCGAATTCCTCTGTTAGTAACACAACAAAGCACTGCTATCAGGGATGATAAATGAGAAAATTAATTACGTACAGAAATTTCAAAATAGTACTAATTTTTTTAAAAAGCTGCATACATATGCAAATCGTTAGCAAAAATTCAAAAACGTTTGTATATTTGATGATAGAGACCAACGAAAGTATTATTCTTGCTTATAACAAATAATTTAATCTATACATACTATTTGGATTTCATCACATATAATATTGCAGTTTTTTCTTGTTTCTTTTATTCGCTTAACTTTTTGTTACTGAACGTCTAAATTATAAAATATTGTCATCAAATTACTAATTCGTACCAAATAAACCACAGAAGTACTATCATACTTTCAAGATTTAACTTGTACTAAAATTATATAGTTGCACCAATTTTATCATCTCTTACTGCTACTAATGCAAAAATAATTCCAACGTTAAAACAACTAAACAAACGTAAATTTGAAAATAAGTTAACAATTCAACAAAAACGAGAAAAAGTAATGCTGCCAGAAAATTATTATTCCGTGTTTTTAGTATTAAATAAATTTTTACCAGAAGAAGGTATCGTCTTTCAATTTTCACAAAAAGCAAAAATTTTATTAGTATTTGAAACTGCGGTCATAGTGTAAAATATTGTGAATAGCGAATGGTAAGTCGATTTCGATTGTAGTCGAAAATCGATTTTCAATGCCATAGAACGATTTTTTGTAGTCGATTTTTCATTACCAACTTTATACTGAAATCGACTTTTGGCGCGGAAAGCGAATGGATACCAGGTGTCACTATCAGACCAAATGGTTATCAACTAACCACGACAAAGTGTCAAAATCTATATGAAAAAACTAAAAAAAAATGTATGCGTGCATTTAACATGACTGTTTGGTCAATGCCATTCGTAGTTGCACTAATAAAGCCACTTGGTATTAATTCGGTGTGGCTAACATCAGCAAAATAAAACTACTGATAGAAATCTTAATTGATAGTCGTCTAATATAAACTGAACTTGAATTTTTCAAATTCTTGTGAAAACAAAATAAAGCAAAATAATAAAATTCTAAGTCGGTGTTTCGCAAATAAAAGAGTGAAGTCTCGTGAAAAAGATAACATTAATATACATATATAACAAAATAAATTACATTAATTTAAAAACCATAAATAAATTAAAAAAATTTAAAATAGAAAAAATTGCAGGTGCTCTATTTGTACTAAAGAGTTCTGTTTTTGTGGAATCACATCCACTTTGGCCAATCATCTACAAAAATGCCATAAAATTTATTTAGCTAAAAAAAGGAGAAGCAGCAAACATTGATATTGAAGAAATATCGGATGAAGATTGCGAACAAAACAAAACAATTGATTCTGTTTTAAAAGTATACGAAAGATCCACTTTAATTTTATGTTAGAAAACAAAAAAATGTTTTTTTATTGTTGCTTTCAATATTAATTACGAAGGAAACTTTCTTTAGAATTAACGGGACAGGCAGTTAATAAATACAATTTAAAGTTTTACTTAGACGACTATAAAATAATCGATTTTTGTCCACGATTAATCGGAACAGAAAATGTTTGATCGAAAGCCGATTTCTGTTATTTTTATCATTTACTAGTTGTGAACTGTTCTGTAATGGTCATAACTCAGAGAAACTTCGTATCCTCGAATGGCGCAATAAAGTTGAAGCATATAAATAAACTTACGTCAAAATAAATAGGTGGTGTTTATACATCACAAAATGATAAAAAGCAAACTTCAAATGTGTTTGGAAATTAAAACATATGTTACACATGCATATGTGCCCATTATTTTGAAAGTGGGCTAAGTCATATCTAAGACAGTCAGTCAGTTTTATTTAAAACTTAATGAATGCTTCGCTGATTTAACTTAACAATTTCAGTCGGTCTAAGTTAAAGTAATTTATACGCCGGTATTTCGGCAGTGCAACCAAGTAGACTAAAACATGGTCTATATTTTAGATTCCAAATTTCAAATAATAATGGCATGCAGAATTCATTATTATATTATAAAGAAATAAATGTATACCAATTGATGTGAAACTAAATCTAAAAACTATTAATATTAATAATGAGCCGAGCTAAAATCTGTATGTAAATAATTGCGTTAATACCATAAAATGTTCTTATTTAATAAGAGTTTGTATATATGTAAACTTTTCAAAACTATTGCTAAAGGTTTACTGATGAGGTGCCATAAGCACCAACGATACATACTCGTGTCGCAAAATAGTCATATCTCATGAAATTCCTTCAGAAAACAAGTTAGAAGTATTTAATTTACCCACATCTCAATGGAAAAATTAAAACATTCAACCTTCAAGAGGTGAATAAAGATGATATTTGTATGAATTTTTTACTGACGAATGATACGACGAATAATTCTGCTTTCTTAACTCAAAAAATCTGACTTTTTAGATATTTATGTATGTATATCTACTAAAACCCCTTTACAATACAACATGTTGCTTAAAAGTATCATACAGAAGAATTTCTTGTCACAATATTACACGACATGAAATTTGACATATTAAATTATATTGAAGAAAATTTATAGTATTACTTATGCTTTTAAATATTTCTTATACCAAATATTATAACAAACAAGAAAAAATATATATTTTATAATAAAAATTAAAGTTTTTAAGAAAAGCAATTTTAATGGGTTTTTTCAGAAGAAGAAATAAGTTAAAAAATACACTCTGTATAGCATGTACTATGTATGTGTGCAGTAAAAACACTTGAAAATAGTACACGTTTGCTTAATTTCACACAAGATGCCTTTTTTATTTAGTAATTTAAATCATAAATATACATGTAATATATGTATGCTAATGGACAGATAGAAAACTGTTTATTGATACTTTGTATGCATTTAGACCATTTTAATAAATAAATAAGGCTTTTTATTGAAAAACCTCAAAATTAACTATTCTTATTTTCTTCACATATTTTTTTCGATTTGGAAATTCATAAAAATATTTCCATTTCCATATATCGTTGAAAATTTTTAAACATTAAAGGATTACTAGGGTTTTCAATAAATAATGAAGAAATAAAGATTATAAAGATTATAAAGAAAGATATAAAATGTTTCTGCAAATTTGACTATTTTCAGCAAATCTGCTCTCCTGGCCACATTTTTAACCGGGCGTGTAACAATAAAAAGTCAGATTAATTGTATTAAATACATATATCTAAAATAATTTGTATAGATTAAGCGATTAACTTAGAATTTTGTTAAAAAATTCTCGATATTCGTTCAATGCTGGATATAGCGTTCATGAACTTAATCGACTTAAAATTTATACTGCAGTCGTTTTTAAATTTTTTTAACTCTAATCTTTTGAAATATTGAAAAAGAAAATTTTTATATTTGAAAAAATTTAGAGAAAAACGTACAATCAAGGTCTATTTTTGTATTATCAAGAATTGTGTTGAAAATCATATATTTTGTTTTTTAATTTTATCTATGCTATTACCGGCGATATTCACGAAATTGCGAGTCATGGACAAAAACCAAAATTTAGAAATTGGAAGCCAAATATCTTTGAAAATATTAAAGAAATTTTTGTAAAATATTAGTAAGTTTTACAAAAACATAAATTCATTGAATCACAGTCGTTAAGCAGCTCTGGGCTGAAGAACAGCTCTCACGTCATCGTAATTATTTCCTAAGTGCGGTCAGGCTTGCGTGTGTTGTTTAGCCTTCGAGAGTTTTTCGTCTCGCTCGCACTGGTTGACTGATTTGCCACGGATAACCGTATAGTCTTACGGTTCTTTTGTGGAATTTCGTTGACAACCACGTTGCTACTACTTCCTATGTGAAGGCATAGGTCGTGATAGTCAGTTACAAAACTTTTTTAAGATACTGTTAATAACATCTTGGACATATGGTCTAGTTACCGGCGCCATTTTTGTGCAACTATATTCTGCAAATTTACTTTGCAGAATATATACCAATAAATAAATAAATAAAATAAATTCATTGAAATTAAATAATATTTGTAGAAGATACAGATTTACTGCCTTTTTTCAAATTGGAACCACTGTGCGTCGTTCTTATCCCGCACTTGTTTCCTAATGCTCACCAAACCATGTTCATCTTTTGACTCCGATGAAGATCAATATGAAAGGATCAATATTTGTTGAAACGTGTTCCTAAAATACATAGTTTTATTAGAAATAACAAAAATTTTATTTCCTAGTTACATTACTTGTATTTAGTTTTGTTTATATTTCATGTAAACATGTACAAATTACAATAATTTAATAAATTTTTTTACAATTACTACGAAAACTCGATTTGATAGCCATGGAATGCCATCATGAGGGTACTCGATAAGTATCAAGTTTTATTTTTGATCGATAGTTCATTCGATATGGAAAGCGGTAATTAGACCACATTTCTATATGGTGTTTGAAATTTTCTTAAAGATTCATCTGTGACCCAGTTTGTTATTTGTTATGACAGATAGTCAGCTAATTTCTACAACAAACTTTTTACTGTAGAACCGCTACTACCTTGAACCTATCCCTAACAAAAACCAAATTCCTTTTGTTGCCGTGGCGCTGCCACCAACAAATGAATTCGCCTTGCACATATGCAACTATTTTCGATTTAAAATTATTTTTTTTTACATTGATTTTGCGGCCAAAAAAAATTACATTGTGTTATTATTATATTTTAAACTTTGAAAATGGCCAGCAATATTGAATTCAATGTAAACGAAATGTTTCAAATTAAAACACAGCCTAATTTTGCATATCTTATGTTTCTTTTAAATCCTTATATATATGTATATTCAAAAATTTACTCTAAACATTTTTCTACTTTCAGATAATTTGTTAAGTTTGCTGTTTAATTTAAAATTAAAAGTTTAATGAAATATTCCACAATTAACAATCAACGTTACGAGAAATATTTAAGAAAGTTCTTTCTTAATGAACTTTATAATTAATGAAAGAATAATAATAAAAGAAAAACGAATGTAAACTGTTTCCTAAAATATATTCTACACACACTCTTATATTAAGTGTATAAAAGTAAATTTGAAAATAATAAAGAGAAAAAAATATATGTATATATGAAATTTCATGTTGGCGTGTCTTTACACTGTGTCGCGTTTAAAATCGTTTAGAAAGTAAAATCGTGCGTTACTTTTTTTTGTGTATCGCCGTTGAGTTGTTGTCGTTACCGTCGTTTTCGCCTTTATCTTCAACATGTTTAAGTGCATTCCAATATTTAAGGGCTGCAATCGCCAAGTGGAGTTTGTAGACAAACGTCATTGTTCACTACCAAGTGTTCCAGAAGAAATTCTACGTTATTCACGTACGTTAGAGGAATTGTTTTTGGACGCAAATCATATACGGGATTTGCCAAAGGTGAGTGTGTTTTTATTTTAATATCTTTTTGTAATTGAAATCAAAATCGAATAAAAGGCTAAACAAATTTTAAATAGTATGAAAAGGTGAGGTAGTTCAATTATCCTCATAGATCTTACAATACTGTCAGTAAAATGTGTTAAAAATATATTACAATCGTTTGAACTGGAAATTTTTGCCTGACAAACGTGTCAGAAAAAACACTGTCAGACCGTTTTAAGACTGCCAGATGATAACAAAATTGTGAGACATCTGACAAGGTGTGAAAGCCATTAGTTGCCATTGTCACTTTCGAAAACACTATCCAAACCCAGACATGGATAACAGCTCATGAGCATAGCTTTTACTCCGCTAGATCTACCGTAAAAAAACTCAGATTCTTTAGTTAATATTTCTTAGATGCGCACGGAGCACGGTAGTCAAGTGGAGGTAATTTATACAATCTTTTTTTAAAAGTCGTACTTATAAACGTCTGGTGTACCTCGGGGTAGCACACTTATCCCTTTATTTATTACTCTATTCATTAATGAAATTGGTTGTTGTTTTTTTTAATCGAAGTATCTTTTACATGCTGATCATTTCAAAATATATATTTAACTGAATTTAATGAATGATGCGGATATTACTCTAAATAAGCTTAACACTCTTGCTCCCACGTCATCTAAGGCGACAGAACAGCGACAATGAAAATTAATAAAATGTTCACGGCAACCTCAACGAATTTGTATAATTTTGTTTAAAATTTCGAAAATCAGAAATGTTCCGTTCCAACTTAAAATTTTTTCTTGATTTGTCTATAGTGACCTTCGGACTCTTATATGTATTAAAATATATTGTAAGGGTGTATGACAAGGCAATTTTAATAATTAATTTAATTTATTAATTTAATTAATTTAATAGCTCTATCAGGTCGAAGTATCTGACAAAACAATTTTAAAATTTATTTTTGTCAGATATATTTGACTGGCAAAGAGCTAGTAAAAAAAGGCTTAACAATTTCGTGGGAGTTAAAGTGTTAATAATCTAAATGATTGATGTCGACTTAATAATTTGCATTTGCATATTAGTAAATGCTTGCATGCTTCCTTTCATAATTCTCAGACACGCTCTGCTGTACTATTTTATATTTGTGGCATTAGATTGAATACGTCTAATAAAAACCTTGACATATTCGATAGTTCTTTATAGCTCTCTGGGGCATCGACGCAATGTGGGCTGTGTTTCACTATTTTGCCGTTACTGTAATAGAATGTGCTCTGATGAAATTAGGAAACTTGTTCCCAATAGCCGCACTTTTTCGTGTACTACAGGGTTTTCATTTAGTTATCATTCTTTCATGGCCTATTGGGCAGTGTGAATCGCTCTGCGCATTGCAGAGATAATTAGTTTTTTAGTCGTACAATTTGTATGTGGTATAAACTCCCTGCTGAGGACTTTCCTCTCACTTTCAACGTGGGAAAGGTCAAGTCGAATGTCCATAAATACTACTCATTTTAAAAAAAGAACTAAAAGTTATGCAAGGTCATTTACCCACAAGGTAAAATAATCTCTCCCAAAATCCAGAGTTCGTTAATTAAGCTTTTTAGTTTAATTTTTTAAGTTTTTTCAAATTCTGAGGATTACGGAATAATAATAAGATACCTTTAATTTGATAATCATTCAATAAAAATCATTTTAAATTTTGTCACAAATATGTTCCAAATTCAAAAACATATTTGGCAAATATTCAAAGATTTAAGGAAATACAATTAAATTGGCATATTTAAATTCACCCACTTGTTAAATTAACCCACCAACGTAAAATTCTGCATCTGTTGATATTACAAGCCTCTTATATGTTGCACTATATTTATCTACATTTATTTTTCAAAACTACCCACTCTGGAGTTTTTCAAGGATAAACCATGAACTTAAGTACATATTTTAATGTCTCTTTGTATTTATATTCTCTTTTAATTTTTATTTTTTTAAAAAAAGATCAACTTAAAGGGTTGTTTAGGAAGTCTTATAAATTCATTATACAATTATCTTTTAGTGTATGTGTTGTCTACTTCTTCAAAGGATTTTGTATGATATTTTAATACTTCTTTTTGGCTTGAAAATTTTATTCACGCTTCATGTACAGTTACACTATAAAGTATATGTACATTCAATTTAAAATAAATTTTAATTAAATTCCAAATTTTCAATTACTCCAAGTTTCTAAAATTTGATAGAAAGATTTATTTCTGATCTCGTCATTGATTGATTCGATTATGATCTTGTATGGAAAAAAGTTCAAGTTTTGATTAACCGTTTCTATTTGAATTTTTTGAGAAATAATTTTTTCTACAATTTACTCTACATTTCTACTAGTACATTTAAAATAAAAACAATATATAAAAGTTTGTGTTTGCAAAATATAAATTTCGTAATATACGAATCCATTACCAAGTATATTTACATACTATGAGAAATATGTTGTCCGCTGTAAACTTCCGTTTTTTTATTTAACATTTCTTGAATAAAAAAGGGACTCGATATATGTACGTATATAGAAATGTTTTAAATAATATAAATCATTGAATAATTTAAGTCGTTTTATACTTTGTTTTCGTTGTTCTCCTAAGATCGATTTAAGGTAACATAAAGGTGTTCGAATATTTTATTTAGCTACTGCAAAAACAACTGGAATTTCTGCTACATCTAAAGCAAACATATGCAAACTTATAAACATATCGTCAGCTCATTAATGGTACCTCTTTTTTGCATCCGAATTCTATTTCACAAAATTTTGTGCTGTTTCTGAGATATCAGAATTGGTCTCTATCAACAATTTTACTGTCTTGTACACGCCACTGTTTGGCGATTGCAGCAATTATGTATAAACTAGATTTTATCCCCGGTTTTCTTCATTTCCATAACAAAGAAAGTTTAAAAAAAAAATTTAACCCAAAATAAGGAAGGAGCCGTAACAAAAATTCAGCGGCGACGGGGAAACAAAAAAAATACTACCAAGTAGCACCCACCTGTTAAATGTCATGGTTATAAAATTATTCAACACTTGAATAATTAATTAATTGTAAATAAGTATAACATAAATTCTTTAATTTCATTCTTTATTGTAAATTTACTTAATTTATTTATTTTTATTTTCTAAGCGGCGGATTGATAATTTAAAAGATTGCGTCGGTGATTGTGGTTCGACTGACTAGTTTCTCTGGACTGTAAGAAAATAAATTTGGTGAACCTAAACACACCAAATTACTCCATACCCGGTAGTTAGCATACATATGCCTCGTAAAAAGACACTTTTGAATAAAATGCGTATGCGGCACAAAACAAGACTTTTAATTTTCAACAAGAGAATATTAAAATTTTAACTACCTTTATGATCGTTCCCAAAAATGTACCTTTTTGATGCCAGCAGATGTTTAACAAAATCTACATGCCTCGAAAAAATTCCCCCTTTTTCCCTACACACAAAAGAATTTCCCTACATTTTCTCTACTCTAAAATTTCATTGATTTTAGGAAAAATGGACATTTTATTTAGGTTTTTAAAATTTTTTACATTTACATCGCCAGACAAAAAATTAAATATTACTAAAACAAAATAACATAAATTTGTAATTTTAATGGCCTCCAATATCTGCCTTTGTGCCATTATAGTCCTCAAACGAATGTATCATTATATTTCTTTAAACATTATTTAACTTTTAAGAGAAGCCTTTGGATTAACTTAAGAGCTGTTGCACTATTTTTTGTGTTGTCTCTATATATTATTTAATAAAAATGTTTTCTGTCTGTATGAAATATATCGCGTAATACTGTAACAACATTTAAATTTAGATTTTTATATGTATTACCACTTTTGTAAGGTGTTTTACACAATTACACCGCAATATAAAAGGAAGAAAAAACAAAAATGTAGGGAATATCTACCTACATTTTCCTTAAAATAAGAAATCCCTTCCCCTGACATTTTTCAATGAATTCCGTACAAAAAGGGGAAATTCCCTACTCTTGGCATCACAGGCCGGAAGCAGTGGTTGAAATATAAAAAAAACTCGATCGGGTATATTTTGAGAAAACTTCATGTGAAACTTCTTTGTCGTTTTTCTTCATTCCCAACTTTTTGGCATAAGCGCCACAACAATAATGAGCTAACGATATGTGCATAAGAATTCGATAGAATGAGTAGAAAATGTCATAACAGAGAATTGGAGTTTATGTAAATTTCTTTCTTTTTGTCTTTAGTCTAAGACTAACAGCATAAATGAAATTGCTTTGTGAGTCAATGAAGTTGTTTAAAATAGCATAGAATCATCAGAGGGTTATTTTCTGAAAGACAGACCTGCCAGATTAAAGAATTTAATAACAAATTTATGGGATGGATAACTTAAATCGTGTCGGACGTTTAATGGTCTGGTGAAATCTATGGTCCATATGTATTTAAACACGATGCTTTTCAGATAAAGAAATTTCATTCACCTGGCCTCAAATAATATTCCTATCGCTCTCTGAAAAATCATAGAAGATAAGTTACGTGTTGTAACATATGGCCATCGATATGTTTTCTTTTTTAGCCAGAATTGTATGCATACTTTTTCCTAATACATATTTTGATATACATAAATGCATTTTTAAATGACTAATTCAACTCTTAACTTATTTTTTTATACTAATTTGATTTTTTCGGTTAAATAGTTATTTAAGAAATTTGTGCATGCCGTTTTTTGCAAGAAATAAGCAATATTACGACTGGTTTTATATAACACAAGTTTTCTTGCATAACTTTTGTAGGCCAAATATTATCGAATGGCTTGTTAACAATATTAATCAATTCAAAGAAATGCTGACAGCGTTTATAGAATCAATTAAAATATCACACAAGAAAAAAGTAATAATAAAAATTTACAATCTATTAAAAATCACTTAATTGATGTTCATTCAAATGAGATATTTCTGAATAATGCAATTATCGAACTTCAATAATTTAATTCATCACAAAGATAATCACACTAATTGACGAAGCTATAAAAAAATGAACACGGTCAAAGGTGAAGCTGGCGATAAGTTCGACATAATTAAATTTACGCTGAATTTAAATAAATGTTACTTTAATTTTAATTAAAATTAATTTTTAACAAAAGTATATTTAAATTTTAATTGCATATTTTACACAACTAGAAAACATTGCTACGCTTTGCTGATGTTACGAATTGCCATCATATTCAAAATAAACTCTGAAACGTGCTAAATTGTTTATACAGTGGTGAAGAAAATAATAGAAACAAGATAATATTCATTATATATTTAAAAAATTTCACTTTTGAATAAATTTCTTCAGAAAATTCGTATGCTAACCATTTTTATTCGTACTTATGTATACCATATCAAATAATTTGCAAGGACTTCACTCATACATACAATTGTCTTAATTTTGAAAATTTTAAATTGTAAAAAACAATTGAAACTAAATTGAGAAATTTATAATTGTTGCATTCAAGTGATAAAAATTTAACTAAACTATGTTCAAATGTAGTACTTTCACATAAATAGAACTCCAGATTCTTGCATTTTTCGCGAGGTATGGAATACAACTCCTCACTGAGTTTTTATGTTCCAAGTTGGGGTTTATTTTGGGGCCAACCGGTAATAATACTCTTATTTTAACTTCCCCACATATTCTTTAAGAGATCGAGCTCGAGCCCACTCCGAAATCGCTCACTCCTTTATTTGTATAATTTTGGGGCGATTTGCATAGAATTTGCTTAATAAAATTATCTTAGTTACGTCCTGTCATGCCGACGTCCGGTCCATGCTTTGAATCGCAAACACTATACTCTTTTCCATATTATAACCGTACAATATTCCAACCATTTGTAAGTTTCTTTCCAATAAAATTACTTTCGTTTTGTTTATTTCTAATTGCTCTACAAAATATTTTAAATGGTTTAATTTTTTAATTAAGCAATAGCTGCTGATCACGAGCGGCTTCTGAATATTTGATATTCCTAAACATAGCATTAATTATAGCAAAACTTATCTGCCGAATGGGAAAAAATTATTTTGCATCTATCTACTATTTCTTCAAATCCAAACTCATAGCTTTTCAATAAAATGTCAAAAAATGATCCAGTTGAAAAAAGTGGATACTCATCTAAACAGAACATTTTGCTTCGAAGAAATATAAAAAAATATATTTTCTTGTTTCTATTATTTTTTCCACCATTGTATATGCTAAAGTTCTTTCTTGACATCTTTATTTAGTAATATTTCAGTGCTAATTTTTTTTTCTACAAATAACTTTAAAATCGTTTATTTTCATAATTTGTCTTCAGATTTTAGAAGAGATAAAACTTAATAAAACAAAGATACAAAACGGAAATGCTCAATTAAAATTTTATTTTAACTGCAGGCAAAAGTATGCAATCAGTGTTATTAAAGTCAAAGCACCACAGAGGCTCTGATACATCACATAATATTTATTTAAGCATTTAGTACAATCTACTCTTTACTCTGCTGGGACAACATATTACTGCTACTGCTTTCGATCTATAAAACAACAATTATATTCTGAATGATAAACTCCATACTACATGTTGGCAACTTGCGGCAATTTTAATTGAAAAATTTTGTAATTAATTTGTTTTTCTCTTTTCTTTTTTTTTTCTTTTCATTGCAATTGCCGACTATTTAAAATTAAATAAAATATTTAAAGTCGATATAAACTGCTTTAAAAATGCCGGAAATTTTCAAATTAATTAAAAATGTCATAACACTTTAAATGGTAGTAAGTGTCTAACACGAAGATTAACTTTAGGCACTTTACTTTATGCTGAAACAATTTGAATTTTTAGGTCAAATGAAACGACTTCATTAGATTTTTTCCTTTAAAGCGATGAAGATGTTCAAGAGTTTGTTATATCTCCTGGTACTCGATACTACTCACTACTTTCAACGTTTTTTTATATTAACATAAATATATTTATTATGTTAAAATTCGATTTTATTATCACACGTACTCCAAATACGAATAATTCATGAATTAGCAAATTTAATAATCCATTTAAAATATTTAACTAAACGGTCAGGCTTATAAATTGTTGCAAACGATTAAATCATTTGCGCTTAACTTTCCTCAAACCGTATATGGAAATGCATCTCTGAAAGTATTAAGTAGTTAGTTTTGGACATTGAGTACTCGGTACTCAAATACTCAATACTTTTACAACACTATACCATAGAGCGAAAGTGTTGCTTTTTTCCATTACAAAACTGCTTGAAAAAATGAATGCTTTTTATATAGAGTTTCCACTTGGAAAAAGTAGAATTAAAAAAATCTGTTTTTGATATCGATTTGAAATTTGTTGCAATATATATACATAAAGTGTATAAAAATCAAGAAAACGGGCTTTCGTTTGTTAAATGCTTTGTAAAACATAACATTTGTTTGCTTAAATTTTCCACCTCTGCTACCACCAGCGATCACTTAAGAATATTTTCTTAAAAATATATGTACATATGTATGTACTCTCACATTGAAGATCAGTTGATAACATATCAGCAATCACAACTTCACGAAAACAAAGTACATTTCCCAAAAATATATGTACATACATACATAAAAGCCATTCTACACTTTGAAAATGTACTAGTTCTTGAACCAGAATATTTTTTTTATTTTCTTATAATTTATTTCCATTCAGGAAATGTTGATAATTTTATTCAATGCAAAATTTAACAAAAGTGATCATGTAATTTCCTCTTCATTCATATTCATGCGCATCATAAACATGAACAATACGCGCATTCTTTTGTCGTTTTCCGTTCTTTTAATAGAAGTTCATTCTACTCAGTCATGACATTTTGGTCGCTGAACTCTCGGATATAATTTTACAGATATAAAATGATATGTACGTATGTATGTAAGTATGTGTATTAATAAAAATACCAGAGTTGAAGTTAAATGACACACCTTTTTGCGTTATTACTGTGTAGTATTTTATTTTTTAATTTTTCTAAGTTGATGGTAAAGCCAAATTTATAATTTTTAATAAAAGTGATTTATATTAGATTTAAATAGCGGTTTTTATAACTGAACACTAAAATACTAATCATAAGCTCATAATCATTAAAATTATAATGTTCTAATAGCGCACACCTGTCGTCGCTGTAACTATTTGACTGTTTTCTGTAACACGATTCACTCATTTGAAAAGCAATTTTCCGCAATATCAAGGCTACCATTTCAAATATAAAAAATAAAATATAAAAATCTGTGACAAAGTGTGTAGCAAAAATTATAAAAGACAAGTGCTTGTGTTAATAGCTAATGAACTAAATAAAATAAAATTATTTCCAAGGAAAAAAACTAAAAAATAAAAGAATTGCTGTAAAACTACTTTTGAAACACTATAATGTGGCAACTCAGATTAACTTTGTCGGGACAAAAATTAAAATCAAACCAATTCCTGTTACGAATTGGCTAAACAAAATCATTTATTTCTCTCAACAATGGCGTTCTCAGTTTTGGAGGTTTGAACCCAAATAGGGTAATTTCTTTTGAGATTGTGGATACAAATTTTGGGAAAATATCTTTTTCGCTGGGAATTTTTGTGGATAATATATTATAATAAAAGTTGTTATTTAGTTTTCTTTTTGATATTCAAATTCATCTATTCACAAACCATATTTTTGTCCATGATGGTGGTAAAACTGGAAAAATCTTAAAAAAATCTTAGGCAAAGACGAATTTTTAGATCCCTTTTTCTCCTTAGTTTGCCAATCGAATTTTTTCAGTCTTTTAATAAATGGTAGGTAGATATTGTTAAGCTTTCGTGACCCGACTATATATTATTTAAATCGGTTCAGTATTAAAGGAATAAGAGGCTCCTTAAGTTGAGACCACTACAAATGCCAAAAATACACACGTACACGCATTCACTTATGTAAGTATTGGATGAAGTAAAAACATATGCAAAGCAATGAGAGTGATGAGGAGTACCTTAATACATATGTGTATGAGTAATAAGATTTTTTATAAATGTTTTTTATATACGTTTAAACTGGCGGTTAAATTTCGACCACTAGGCGTTCTAGTATATAAAAATTTATGTGTGTCTAGTCTGAAACTTTGTGTTATTAATTGCTGTGACAGTGAACTACGTACCCAAAAGTAACACATGTGTTGAACAAGTCTTCTACAATGAATGCAACAAAAACGAAAATTCGCAACAGAATGTAGTATTAGTTATTACAAGCTCTTTTAAGAATAAATACACGCTTTAAAAATAATTCAGTTTGTTGTGACGAATTTATTCCATCTTTTCAAACTCTAACACTTCTTAATATATGCAACGTGTTCAACAAAATTGCGTTGGCTGATAAATCAAAAGATTTTGATTGATTTGAAACATTGATACATACGAGTATATATTTGGATATTTAGAGCTCAAAGAACAAACTACTTTTAATAATATTACATAATTAATTATTACATAAATGGATTTCCTTTGGCATAATATTATTTAACTTTTAAGGATATGTGGGATTATCATTATTTCAATCTTTTGATTAGTATTTTTAACAAGAATTTAAAAGCTAAAGTAACAAATAACAAAAATCTTGATTATATTCAATATTCTGCAAACTTTGTTAAGAAAAAATGTTTTTATTGTTAGAAAATATTTTACAAATAAGTGTTAAATATTCCAAAAGAATCTATCATTGTGAATGATAAATATAGAATTCGATAAAGCTTTCTATTATAAATTGGGCTTTAAGCTTTAAAATTCTTATTACAGATCTGTGGGGATTTTGGGGATAAGAAATTAGCTATTTTGGGGAGTTTGGGGACTGAAAAATACAAATTTGGGATAAGGTATAAAATAAATATGGGAACCCTGCTCAAAAAGAGATATATCAAATTACATATGAAATTTGCTCGGACAAAAATTTTATGGGTGAATCCAATTTAAGATTTGCACTTTTTATTACAAACGTTTTCATTTTCATCATTGGACTCGATAATTGTGGAAAACATTTTTATTTTTTTCGTTCTTTCCTACAATTACATTTAAAACAAAAACAAAATTTTAGAATTTGTACGAAAAAACGAATGTGTGTGACATCGTGGGCCCGGCAGTTAATTTTAACTTATTCTTGTCCTCCATGTAAACTTCAATAAATGGTTATCTGAAAAATACATAACTATCAGCTACGTATTTTTTGAAATTTTTGATCCCACTTTCCCCCTTCTCAGTTCGTTTAAAAATGTTTTCAGTATTAATTATAAATTCCGTATAAATTTTCTAAGCGAACGCATTCTGTAAACAGCACTTCAGTCGCTTGCTTCAGTCACTTTTAAATTAAACCATTCCGTTCAATCAAACAAGTAAAAAACAAAAACACTTGCTAAGATCATAAATTAAAGGTGTGGCTTTTATGATGCGAATAAATTTATTCCAATGAAACTCATCTCATTCGAATAAGATCATTAGTTTCCAAGATCTATTTATCTAAAGTTGTATCTAGTGTGTTTTAATTTATAAACTCATTCTCATGACTCTGAACTGAAATACTTATAAGCTACATCTTATGTATTGTACATATACGAGTTTCTTTGTCTATCTATGTATTTGTTGTAATTTTTTTGTTGTTTTTGTAGTTGCTTGTTTCTCAAACATAATAATTTTGAACTTCACCCAATTGTTGTTGCTTTACCATATAATTTGTTCATTATCTCCAAAGAAGATATGAATATTTTTGATATTAAAAAGTGAGTTTTTTTAGTTCATAAAGACATACTTTTCATTAAATATTTGAGCATGTTATACCTATGACTAATAATAGATTATAAAAGTAATTATAACGGAATAAAAAAAAAAGAAATAAAAAACGATTGGAACGTGTTATTAGTGCGATTCACTAATTTATATTATCATGGTCGTACCGTTTAGGAGCATTATCATCAATATTGTCGATTTTGTTATTCAGTAAGACTTTAAATGATGATCGCTGCTGTTAAGTAAACGGCTTGTATTTTTGTGCCATTATGGAATCGCCAAAAGCCAACAGTTCTGTGGGACTACATCTTCTTTTGGGAACAACGAAATTTGTATCAATGAAATATGTAAATGCTACGAGGGCTACTATTTCTATTTCGGAAATAGCAAATAATAAAAAACATATTTAAATGAAAATGACTATTGTTTTTCGAAATATTCCCCTTGATGATCACTTTTGCGTTCATTCAAAACATTTGTCATAGCGGTTTTTCCATTCCTCTTGAGACACCTCCAAAACATGGTTTTTGAACGCTTCAACGGCTTCTTTGTCGTTCGTAAATCGTTGACCACGCAGTTTACCTTTGATATTCAGAAACAAGAAGCATTCATTGGGTGCCAAGTTAGGACTGTACGGAGGATGAGTCATCAGTTCGATGTTTTGACTGCTCAAAAATTCACTTTTTTGGCCAGATGTGTGAGAGTTCGCATTGTCATGATGTAGAAAGATTCGTCTTCGTTTTCTCCGAAGACTAGGCGACCATTTCCTTGGCTGTGCTTCCACAAACAATTTTTGTTGGATTTAGCTTGTCTTTTAATACCACCACTATCGATATCTGTTTTGTTTCCGGCTCATAAGCATACATATGTCCATGATTCGTCACCTCTCACTATTTTATACACGTCTTTTGAAGCACCACGGTTGAACTTTTTAATAATTTCCTTGCACCACTTGACGTGAGCCTTTTTTTGACCGACTGATATATTATGGGGTATCCAACGATACCTAGTGTTGATGCCAAATCGAACGTATTGAAGTGGAACTAATATGCAAGGCTGCCTCTATCTCACAATATGTCACATGACGATTTTGCATTGTCAGTTCACGTACTGCATCGATGTTTTGTGGCACAACAACCGATTTTAAACGACCTTCACGCAATTCGTCGGCGACGGATCTACGACAACGTTTAATTTCACTATACTGTTTGTTTATGATGCTTTATCGTCATACAAAGAACTGAGTTCATCGGCACATTCTTGTTGAGATAATCCACGTCGAAAGTTGTGAAAAATAATCCAACGAAAACCTTCTCTTGAAATTTCCATTTTTTTTGTCAAATTGATTATCTGAACTCGATGTAAACAAAACAAATAGCACTTGTACATCAAAACGTTGTGAGTACGTTTATAATAAAAAATGTCAAACTTTATGATGGTTTTGCCAGATTTTAGATATTGCTAGTTCCCGAAATAAAAATACTTCCGCTCGTATAAAAAATAATATTTTTATGTCCTTATTCACAAGCAATTAATAAAGTTATAGTAGTTTTTATTTTGGATTTTCATATGGGAAACCCGGTTTTAATGCACACATTAACTTTATTAATCGTTTGCGAATAAGGCCAACTTTATTTAAAATTTAATTTGTAAATCCTTTATTTGCTTTTATTATGCCAAATGAATAATAAAAATAAAATTCATGAAAAAACAGAATTTCATTTGTTTTTTACCATTTTTCTTTGCCATATGATATTAAATTAAAACTAAATCGTGAAGAAGATGTTTGTGAATCGCACAATCGTTACTGAAGACAACGACAAATGTTGACAAATTTTTCTTTTAACAAAATTGCAAAAGTAAGCGAATTACACTACTGTTAAAAAAGAATATGTCAGATGTTACACAACAAATACAAGAGCTAATATTAAAATAAACGTTCTTTAAATATTAGGAAAGGCTTGTTTAAAATGTTTGATAACTTTAGCTAGGAAGATAGACTTTTTAGCTTTAAGTTACGAAGTAAAAACAATAGTTGCTTGGGGGCAATAGTGCAATAAGACCTGAAGAAATTATACCCAAATTTACCCAACGAAATAGCACCAACAAATTTTACCAAAAACAAAAACACTAATTGGTGGGGTAACCTTTGGGGACCTTTTTCCATTAAAAAATAAAAACATGAAAACAGCATCACAAAAGTTTCAATCTTTCAATTAATATTCTATACACATATGTACATACATATAATATTTAAGTATTTTGAATTTTGCGGGCATAGTTTATGCTCCAAAAAGTGCGACGTTTTTTTGGGGAAGCCCGATTGTTGTAAACATAAATCTTTTCCATGATTCACAGCTTCACTTAGTTCAGATTATTTCTCAAAATAAATGAATTTTAAAGAGCCACCAAGGAAATTTTTAGAGTTACCGAATCTTCGATATTTTTATACAGGAAAATCTTGGTACAACGAACGATATAAAGTTTTGATCTTATTAGATCAATAGAAAAATCATTTAATATTAAACAACAACATCAACGCTGATGAGATGGTGTAGCGACAACGAAAAGAGTACCGATCTGTTCTGCTAGTCTGATGAATAATTGTTCCAAATGGTACTCTCTTAATAAAATAATGAATTTATTAAAAATTTCTTAAATTAAAAAAATTTTAACTTGAGCCAAACCATTCCTTTCAATATAAACGAAATATAAGTTCGTACTTAAAAACATTAACAACAACATATACATATGTTATGCCGGAGCCGTAGTTTCACTTGCTTTCATTAATGTTTTATCTGCTATCATCTTTCAATAGAGAAGTTAAAGTATATCAAATGTGGGTGACAACTTTCCTCCAGATTCCTTAAGAAGTCTATATCCGTATCTTTATGGAAATCTATACAACCAATTCCATCCTCACAGAGCTGCTCCTTTTCTCAAAGATCGATTTTACGACGATTTATACTTTTTTATGTAAAGGGTGTCCCAAGAATAAAATTGTCTGCCATTTGTGCAGTAAAATGTTAGTGAGCCTAAAATAACAATTTGACAAATGACAGTTTTGGGGTAGTAAAACAACGTTACACGGCAGAACAATGTGCTTTCATTTCATTGAAAAATATCTCAAAAATAATGAAAAAACTTCGTTTTCTATTTAATCCAAATCTTGCATTAATTTCATAAAAAACATATTTAGCATACATTAAGGATAATTTTAAATGTATTTGACACAGCATAATAAATTGGAAACCAAAGGACTTCCATGAAAATTTGTCCGTCATAGAAGACGTAAAAGAAAAACTTCAAAATACTAAGAATAAAATATTTTTTGACAATCTTTAACAATGTTTTGAATCGAAATGTTGGTCTTGAAACGTTGACTAAGATTTAAAACAACCGTTCTGTGTGACAATTTAAGATCCTTTCAATTTGAAAACTTGAAAAAACATATGATATTACTTTCTAATAAACATATGTTTAAATAAACCTGATTAAAAATTATTAGTCTGTTTTTTCGGGTGCATATTTTAAAGTTTTTTTACGAATATTTGCATACATATTTTAATAATTTTTCTGCATATTTAAACTTTTCTGATTATCATCTACAAATGAACAGTACAGTAGCGACTTTCTTGATTTTTGTTTTTCTTTTGCGATTTATTTTTTCTCGTTCGTTATATCGATTATAAAATTACGTTAATTTTTTGCTTTATAAGGTGGGCTTATGTTAAAAATTTGGACGTTCATTCTATTGGATTTTCGGAAAAACGAAATTCGCTCTACCAAGGTTTGCCTGTAAAGCCGGTTTTCAAGTTCGAATAATCGTTTTTCATTTTGTTTAAGGATAGGTAAAAATTAAGTTCAAATAAAATATGTATTAACTCGATTAAGAAGGAATTCCTACTTCAGCATCAAGAAAAAATAAAAATTGAAAAAATTACGAAAAATCGAGAAAAACGCCGATGTCACGCCAACCAACAACCAACAGGGAATTTCCAGATTATCGTCGACAACAAATTATTACTATTAACAGCCATTTGCCTTTTCATAAAAACAAAAGCATAGTAAGACAGTGTCAACAGAAGCCAATTGTTGTCGACAATAATTCCATATTTACACTACGTAACTTTGTTGCATGCAATTTTCATTTTAGAGTGAGAAAGGAAGAAAAATAAATACAAAATGTAAACATTTCTATTTCAACACTCTCGCCTAAAACGGAAAAGTGCGTGGGACAATCTTGCGTATTGTAAATATAGGAAAAAATTGCATCGACTTCCTAAGTCCTGGTACTTTTAAATATGGGACTTTTTTGAAATGCGACCTTTTCTACAATACTTACACTTTGCAAATTAGGACATATTCGAATCTTCTGTGAGAATTTTCTTAAGTATTTTTGCCATAGCTTTGCCTGAAATTGAATCTGCGCCTCTCAGACTAAAGCGCACTATCTGCTAGTCCAAGGTGACACCCATAGTACATTACAAGTAATTGACATGTTCAAAACACTTAACAACAACTACATATCCGTGGTCTCAGCAAGAATAGGACAAAGGTGTTTTAAAAAAAATCGAAATGAAAATTAGAAAACAATGCAAAATCAAACATTACTGCACTTACGAAGGCGTCCAAAATTGTATTGAAATATTCTCTTAACTATATTTTTTTTATTTAAATATGTGGAGCCTGTATTGCGAATTAATTCAAAATGATTATATAAATATCTTTTTAGCAAACATTGTTAGAAAAATAAGGATTGATTGCAAAATGTCGATTGTGATCACAAAAATAGTCTTATATCATTTAAACTCGAAGATCCCAAAGCACAGGTTTTTTGCAATTAAAAAGTTTTTTTTCTGTCAAATAAAACTACTTCAGTATGAAAAACTATTTTGTAGTCAAAGGATGCAAAAAAAAAAATAAAAGTTATAACAACATTCAATTACTTATTCCCACGTTTTGTTCCATCAGCTCTAAATTCTAATTTAAATTGAAAAAACTTTTAAACAACCAGGTGATTAGGATTAAACTTTCCCGCTAAATAATTAAATATCTAAAGAGAACACACCTGACAGATTCATTCACAGTATCAACCCGCAGAAATGTGCATTATTTTATAAAATGAAAAAAAGTCGTCTAACTAATTCTGTTTGCTTTAATACAAAATTTTTTTTAATGCTTTTGCAAATATTTACTTCCGTTGCATTCTTTTCCCACACTGAAGAAGTAAGAAGAGTCCAATAAGTGCACTTATGAATTTTCCCTAGTAACAAGTAAAAGGCTTATACCCTACACATAAATATAAAGTTAAAAAAGAGATTATGCTCTTAAAATTGTTTTAATTACTGAGATTTTATTTTGAAGTTTTCTTTTTTATTAGAATCATTTCCAAGTTGCGAAAACTTTATAATTCGGTTGACTTTTTTCTGAACCCTTTAAAATTGTATTTTAATTTTAATTGTTCCGGTTAATTATTCTTTTACGATTTTGTTTGTTAATACGTGTAATGAATTGTTGAATGAATTTGTCTTTGTTAGACCTAACGATAAGTATGGTCGGTCGACTTCCTAAACGCATGTTGCAAAGCATAATTCGAAAAACTGCAAAGCATAACTCTGCAACAATACTTTGCAGAGAAATGTTTTGTATATAAAAGGCGTTCAGAAAAGCACTGTGCAACTCATACATAAAACATGTCTTTTAAACATATCGACGCCTGTGCGCGAAATTATCGCATGTTAAGGCCGAGGAACATAGAATCCGTTATACGTTATACGTTGCTTTTTTCAACTGACAACGAAGTTAAAGTACAGGTTTTCTTATGAGCTTTGTCACATTCGATACGCCTCCGTCAACGCAAAGTACTAAAGTTGGGTAACTTTCAACGTACGTTGAATACTTTGAGAAATAAAATTTTTTTGCTTTGTTTTTATTAATGTTTTTGTTTTGTGTTGTGACAAAATTAAATTAAATAAAAATTAAAATTCTAAAAAGAAAAACAAAATTCCATTGAAAATGTGTACTTTAATCAAATGAAGCTGATTTAATGTCCGTCAACAAAATACTCATTGTGTCAACATCCTCCACCGATACTTTAACTTCAGTTGAAAACAGCAACGTACGACGGATTCTATGTGCCTCGGCCTTTATACTTTTTTCGAAATCGACTTTTTTATGCAAATTGGTTCTAAATCCATTAATTCATCTGTTGACAAAATATAGCGATAAACATAATAGTTATGGAGATAATACAATGCACATTTTATCGTATGTAACAGTTTTATCGCATATAATAGTAATAAAAATAGTAATAAAACCGCTCTCCTGCAAAATTAAGTTTTTGTAAATAATATCGCGGACAAGAGTCGATATCAGTGCTGCCACCAACGAAATATTAAATTACACATGCATCATACCAAAATTACACATGAAATTAGGAATTTCATTTAAGAGAGTTTTTTTTTTACAAAAAAACGTGCTTTAATTCGTTTATTTTTTTGATGGAGAATATATTTTCAGTTTTGGGCTGTCATAGTCATTTAATAAAAGATTATTTTTTATTACATATTATTCCAACGTTTCGTTGGTATTTTTCAACTTCTTTACGAAATTTTTTTATTTTTATAAATACATACATATATGATATTTTTTTAGACCAATTCTACATCATTCTACTTAAAAATATCACTGTTTTGTTTTGTGTAAAAACGACAATCACAAACGAAAACTTAATAAACTTTAAGCAAAAAAGGTTCATAATTAAATCATAATATCACAGCCAATCCTTATTTGTCCTCATCGCAGTCGTCATCACAATAAAAAAAAGTAGTGCTCAGAAACGATAAAATTTTAAATTACACATGGGCTACACATGAAAATAAAAATTACACATGATATGTATAATTACACATAAGGTGGCAACAGTGGTCGATATGTTTATCACAAATAGATAATCATGTTATAATAAATAAAAATAAATACTTACTCCGCCATTGCAGCTCAGCAGTTTGCATCACGTTTGTATACAAAAGAAAACAATAAATTACCTGTTCATTTACTGGTAAGTAGTTATATAAGTACTGTAAAGTTATGCAGACAGTATGTAGCTTGTGTTAAAAATTATGTTGCTCTTAATGAAGTCATTACTCGGTATGTCTATTATTTGCTTAGAGCTTACGATTTTCTGAAATTACAAACTGAGTAATAAACTAATATAAATCGTGTTGCAGCCGTGATTAAAGATTTTAACAAGCACTACCTCATCACATTAATTTATTTATTTATATAACCTTCATAAAGACATTTAGTACATGAAAAACATTATATTATATATCATCTAAACGGGCTTTATTTTATTTATTTGTTATTTTTTTTTTTAAATTTTAGCCATTCTATTCTATGGATGTTTTATGTTTATAATCAAATTGTTAAACTCCCTCTGGTCTGCATTCAATAATGTTGTTATTTTGTTTTTTTTTTTGCAGTTGTATAAATGTTTTTGATCCTCCCTTTAGCAGTATGTATTCCTTTTTTAAAACTTTTTTGTTGTTGCAAGTATTCAACAAGTGGTTAGTTAACTGGCTGACTCCAACTGACGACCACCTACATGCTACAACAGTAACAATGGAATACACTAAAAAAACAGCCCAGTTGTTAGTTATTTATGTTGGATATATTTCGTAGATATTTATGGCATATATGCGACTCGTGCGTGTCATGCTGAATGTGTTTTGCCACTGGCGGCTATTAGTCCACACCACTTTTATTAGAAGAGGCACATACATATAACTATACCTTATGTACTGCCGCGGCTGCCAGTCCAATTTCCCAAGACTTTGTAGACGGTTTCTGGTTCTATCTCACGAATGGCTCAGACGATATTATCCTTAATTGTATGGATATTTTCTGAATTATTCCTATAGGATCGGTATTTGATAGCATGCCACAAGAAAAAGTCTTAAAGGGGTAAAATCGTAGCTCTGAAGAGGCCAATTTACGTTGCCGACACGGTTGAAAATGCGATTTTTGAAAAATTTTTCCGCTCAACTCGATGTCCGACAGTAAATTTGTAATATTTCCCAACCTTGTTCACGTGTGAAGCGATTCATTTTGAACTGCGAAGATTTATATTGAGTAGGATTGGGCGAAAAAAAGTTACAGTGTTTAATTTGTTTGCTACTTCCCCAAAATACACCAACTTTTGCTTTTTATATATTTTTGCCTTTCATGCTTTTTTTAATTTAACGTCAAACTCTAAATGTCTCATATAGTATCTCGGATGCTTCCCTCCAAGTGTCCAAATTTTATAACTGGAAAAGAGTCCTTTCCGAAACTGTGTAAATACTTACTTTTTTCCATGCCCCAAAATATGCCCATTTTATTATTTCTTCACATAAAAATTATATCGCCCCTAGAAAAATCTTATCAAAACATATCGCGAGTCTTTATACTAATGGTTTGTTTCGTGTTGATGTTATTTTCTAACAAGCAATAATAGTGTCGCGGATCCTTATTTTTTAATGTCATGTATTTGAATGGAAATTATGAGGGTATAATTGGCGTCCAAAATTTAATATCGGAGGCTAGAATTAAGCCACAGTCAAACCAATAACAGCGATATGCGGAGATATCATGAGATCGGAGTTTTAATAGCGGAGTACATATGAAAAATATAATAAGTGCTGTACATGGTACAATAATACAGGTAACTCTAATAGCACAGATGAATTAATAAATTGGAGAATGAGTGCGTCACACAGACAACAGGTTTTGACATAAACGTTGTATGTTCCCTGAAGAAAGCTGAAGCCAAGGTTCTCTAAGTCGCCACTTTTTCTACTATTTTGGTGACTATTTGGAGACATTGTCAACAAAGCGTCTACATTTTTATATTAGTCTTTGATAAGACATAAAATTTGTAGCAGTGGCAGATGACTGAAAATGTGTCGCTGGCACAATGGTTCTAATTAATCGATTATTTTTTCAAATGTGCTATAAAAGTTATCTATAATATTTTTATTTTGCGAAAGTACATAAAAGCCCAAATTAACGGTTTAGTGTTGGACAACCTTTAGCCGCACAAATTGGAGCGCTGTAGCAAAACTATACTTCTTAATTTTTTATGAATTAGTGCCTTTTAGTTTTTAAATTTTTTCATAATAAAACTTGAAAAGTTAACGAATTTGAATTATCGACATCTACTTCAGAAAAGTAACAAAAGTGTAGACTAGAATTACTAAACTGTACTAGTGAATCACTGGCTTCAGTGTGTACATATGGCCCCAAAACAACTACCAGTCAATAGTACCAATGTCAGTAGTGGATTTTCAATGACACGCACATGTTAAATGTCTATAGTAAATTGGGATATTATAAGTCACTAATACTGGTGACTGTGTCAATAGTAAGTCATTACAGTTTCACTATTGAAATTTCCTGCTGGGTTTAAACAATTGATTTTGTCATAAACGTAACAAAATGCGTGTTTTTTTGGTGTTGTAATTTGTTGTAGAATCGGTAGTATCTGTAATAATTGTACCATGGTGCTGTATTTTAGGACGTGGTAGTTCTAGAAACGTCACGGATATATCTTTCATTCTGGCAAAACAATTGTTTTTTGTACTCTACTGACAGATAGTCAATATTTCGGGCAAAAAACAAATTTATTGGTGTCAAAATAATATATGATACAAAAAATACTTGTGTTTGATTAACTCGCTATAGTTTGTAGTTTGCAAGGTGGTCGTTGAAGCATGTTATTTGAAGTATTTAACTTCACTGAAGTGTAAAGTAGGAGAGAAAGAAAAGTTTGGTCGTGATCAGTCTGAATTTTGTAACCATAAAGTGAGTGAGTGGATGGTGTAAGTAATCGTAAAATTAGTTTGCAAATGCAACCATGCTCTGATGCGTTGAACAATTAGGCAAACGTTGTTTAAAAATGGTAAATATCTCTAACAAATTCTATCGCCTATAAAAAGAAATTGTGGACACAAAAACTCCATTTTAATGTCGCAAATAAACTACGTAACTTTTCGAGTGTATTTCTGCACTGAGCAATATTTGTACATATTTACAAACTTACATACATACGAGTACATATGTACAGTATCTACGTGTATCTAGTGCAATGAGAACCATTTTTTCACCACACTGGCCAACAGTGGTACAACCAGCTTTGGAGTTTGTGATGAAGGGAAAATGATAATAGTGTAAATTTACAGCAGTGAATTACATTTGAAACAGAAGAAAAAAAGTAAACAACAACTAACAAAGTTTTAAACACAACCTAAATCGTGTTTTAAGCTTTTTTTATTCAGTGTATAGTTTTGTTTTCTTATTATTTTTTTTTTAAGTTAGAAGGATGTTTGAAAATCAATGCTGCCGATGAAGTCGGCAATGATGATGATGATGATGATAGTGGTGATATCGCATCCAGCTATGTAATGGCTTGTGTTGGTGGCGGTTTTGCCTGTTCTGCCTAGTTATTGTGTGAATAAGGAAGACCCACAGTTTTCAGTACAAACAGATTTTTGCTCTAAGCTATTGATTTATTTAGTTAAAGATGTAGAAAAACGTACAAGAAAAACATCATGTTACTTTGTCTGCTATTGATAAACTAATAGTGACCTTATTTTTTGTTTGTTTGCTTTGTTAGTAAACGTTACTTTTAGTTGTTGTGTTTTTCCCAGCTATATAAAATGTTGTTAAGCGATGTTGTACGAGTATTAAACAAAGTCAAGTCACAAACAAAGTAAGTCAATATGGAATATTATTCATATGTATGGAAAAAATATTATATTAGCAAGATTTGGTGTTTGTACAGTACGTAGGGGAACCTAAGAACCTTAAGCGACCAACTGCATTCAGCCAGCAGTTAGGTCTATCTAATATTGTGGAGGTTTACAGGTGTTATTACTTTGTGTCATTCTACTTTTTAAATTTTGAGCATAAAAAGATTTTAAGTCATTGTTCAAATGCAGTTCGGGGGTATAATTCTATGCTGAATAGAAAGTTTCAAAAAGGCATCGGGAAAAAAATAAATTTAGTTTGTGAAATTTATGTTTAAAACTTTTAGCTTCAGAACTACTTTCACGACAGCAAATGTCACATCTGAATGCTTTCTTATTGTATTTAATATACCTCGCATATCTGTGCAAATATGTCTGGAAAGCTGGATTGTCGTCACAATATTGACAGCTTATAGTATAAGGGGTTTGTATTAGTAGAAGATTGATTGCGCAAAACATTAGTAAAGATTTTTTGACCTCCTAAAAAATGGTGTATTTGAATACAATCCCTCGATTTTTTTTATAGTTTAAAGATTTATTATTTTATAAAAATTCATTCTTACAATTCAGTAAATTGCACCAGCGACATATGATATTATTGAGGCGGGTTGGCATAGAGTTAATTCAAATTCAAATTCAAAAAAATTTATACATATATATTATTTATATAATAATATTATAGAATACGTATATCCATAGCACAGTTTTTGTAATAAATAGGATTTTACGAGGTCCTTAAAATAGGCATTTGTTTGGTCAATAATTTAATCGTTGGAGCTAAATCTCTTTCCACCGAGCTATTTCTTTAGGTTTGGAAATAGGAAGTAGTCACTAGGGGCTTAATTCGGAGAATATGGCGGATGAGGTACCAATTCGTAGCCCAATTCATAGAGCTTTGCCATTAAGACTGCACACGTCACACGTTTACGTTTATGGTCAATTGAGAGCAAACACGCACCCATCTTTCCGATAGCTTTCTCATATGCAAATGTTCATGCAACGTTCATATAATATGTTTACCATTTCAACAATCTCACGTAACTTGACTCGGCGATCATTCATAACGATATCGAAGATTTTCTTGATATTTTCTTCAGTAACCACCTCTTTTGGTCTTCCTGTTGATGGTATTGTTGCAGTGCTTGTTCGGCCGCGTTTAGATTCAATAATACAATATTTTACCATGTAATCTGAAGAAGCAGACTCACCGTAATGTTTATCGAGCTTTTCTTTTGTCTCTTTCGCCGTTTTCCCTTTCAAACGACTACAGCAAATAAACTAATCGAAGAATTTGGGTGAAATTTTAACAGCTGACGTTTGACAGATCGCAATTTCTAATTGTTTGTGCTACCATCTAGCGTTAGGTAGCTTCAATATCAATCCGCCCTCGTATATATATTTTTAAATAACAAAAAATATTTAAAAATATTTCATTCGAGACTTAAATATTGAAATTCGTTCAATAATTTTCACAGCTTCTTATAAATTATTGTATTCGAATCCTCCAATATATTCTACTTCTTCCTTGTTGTCTCCAGTCTGCATCTGGATATTCGTAAATTCGAGCTATTTCTAGTATTAAATCTAGATTGATTTGTAGTAAATGTTATCGTATTGTGCCCAATATTTTGTATCGATTTGAAGAAAAAGATCAACAGCTCCATTGTATATAAAGCATTTAAAGGTAAAATAGTTTTAGCAACATCTTTATAAAGTGATACTGTTTTTTGAATGCTTTGTTTTGTATCCTTTGTAAAGATTTCAAGCTGACAGAATTTTTGCTTGCATAGGCTATTGCTATGCAATTCAAATGACTTTGAATTAAAGTTTGGCACAATAACAATTTCGTTTGTTCATCAAAATTGAACTTAAATTTATGTAGCATGCCAACAACAGGTGATATTTTTGACTTAAGATCTTGGATGTGCAAGTTCCACGATAAATTAGATTGATTGCAAATTTACTCCTACATATTTTATGGACAGGCTTTCGCAAATCTCTTCACCTTCTAAATACATGTATGGAAAATTCATTCGAGGTCATTGAATGTGGTCTGAAGCATATAAATTTGTTTTTCCTGTGTTGAGAACTAATTTGATTATCCTTGTGTATTTAAAAATAAATGCAGCATCTTTGTCAATGTATGCCCTCAAAAGTTTTTATTAATTAGAAGTTTGTAATTTATATTTTAAGAAACACAATTCGTTTAAGCATTTTTGGCTCATCTGCTAGACTAATGGTCTAGCTTACTATCCACTAGACTATGGGGACAGCCCGTATAAAGTGTTTTCCCAAACAAAGGCATAGTAAATCGGATATTGCTTGGTTTTTCATGATTTCAATGTAAATTGTTTTCCAGCGGGATTTTTGGCTGTGCGAATATCTTCCGTAATACTGTATCAAAATTAGATAATGTTGGACTGTACTTAAAAAAAATAATAAATATTTGAAATTTTGTTTTTCGTATACTAATGTACATATACATTAGCAATTTTGTGCTGAAAATACATGGTTCGCGGTATTTAAAATACAAAATACTTCCACGTCATGTATGTATTTAAAATACAAATTAAAAAATATGTACACTAGATAAAACTAATCAACAAAACAATTGTTTCCTTTCATAAATATCAGATTTTTTAATGTAGCATCAGACAAACTGTTTCTTGTTGGAGAATAAATAAAACCTGCTGAAGAAAATAATCTTTCTGCAGGTCCTGATGTGCACGAACTTGTATTAAATTCTATGATACACTCAAAATATTCTGTACGTAAAATTAACTTAAATTGCAATTTAAAATAATTGAAAGTTCACTTAAAACCCGGTCTACTCATTTTTCATTTAAATTGAACCAAAAGTTCATTTAATTTTTAATGTTAAAAAATTAATTGACTTAAGCCCGTAAAAATAAAAGATTTTTCCTTTGTTTGTGTAGGAGAGGAAATCTCAAACAAATCAAATAATGCATGCAAAGAAAAAAACAGCACTTGAAAACAACGGACAATATTGAATGTAACCGAAAATCCGTATTAATATGTCCTTAGTTTTTTGAATGAATGTTAGAATCAGTTAAAAATAAAATTGCTTACAATTTTAAATGTTTATTCTTTTAAAAATGACTGATCGGATTACTTCTTGAATAACGTACAGTCCGTTACTGTAATAATATTGTGAGTGTACCTTTTTTATATTTGGATATTTGATGTCCTAGATTCACCATCATCCCTATCTACGAGAACAACAAAATCATCGTCTTCTTTGCTGGTGCTTCTACTTCTGATATTTCTATTTCTGGTATATTCTAAGTTTTTTGTAATTTTCCTCCAGAGTATAAATTATTTCCGGTGATAGTTTAAAAACTTACTTAAAAAAAAATATTGCCATTTTTTGTATGTACTTAAAATACAAAATACTTCTATTTATTGTATGTATTTAAAATGCAAAATACAAAATACTTGTTGGTCATGTATTTAAAATACAAAATACGATATACTTGCACGTCATGCACATACGTATTTTGTATTTGTATTTTAAATACGTATTTCAAATACATGTATTTTAAATACTGCCCAGCCCTGACTGAAACTTATCCTAAAGCGTAGGCCAACATACTCGTACTAATGTACGTACAAAGTTTTATAAACTTACAGACAAAAATAAAAGAGTTCATTGCTTTTGGCCGGAACTTATCACTGTACAATGATTTTTATGGCATCTTTTATTTAAGAACAATTACAAAACTTTTAATTTAATTTTTTACATAAAATACAAATCTAATGGGTGGCATGTCATAATGTCCAGTATCACAATGTCCATTGACACTTTGTAAATGGACTAGGAACAAGTCCAGTTTAGTGACACAGCTAAAAAAAATTATATAGCGCGGTAGAAAATGGAAAAATAAGCTTTTGATTAAAATATTAAAAAATATTTAAAAAAATTTATCTCTTTACGGCTCAATAAAATTCATACTCGACATTATGAAATGCCGCCAAATAACGTGTAGTTTTTTCAATTCACGCTAAACTTGAAAAATCTATTCTAATACTTCTTGTTTTTCTTTTCAGGTAAATATTATAACAAACCCCTTCACTTCTGTAAAAAATATTCGGTAAGTTACTGCCGACAAAATTCAATGAGTTCGTTTAAATAGCTTTTACTGGGAAAATAGAACAACATTCATAACTTTAAAAATTGCAATTATTCTCGAAAGCCGTGAACACACTTTCAATATAGACCGAACGGGCACTACTTAAAGTTGTCCAAAATTGTTGTTTGCCTAATATAAAAGATTTTTTTAACGATTATTATGAACAACATCATTTTATGGCAATTATGTATTTTGCAGATGCTTAATCAAAATGTGTACAAAAACATTTGACTGTAAGCGGAGAAAAAATATAGTTGTGACAACAATATTATATTACATGTCAAAATGTTAATTTCATTTGTTGTTTCCTAATTATGTCTTTGTGTATTATTACTAAAATTAGTGCTGGCAGCTCATCAGCACACAAGGATGTTACATATAAAAAGTGATTGTAATCATTCAAGAATGACTTTAAACAATTTTGTCTGTTTTATCACAATTTACCGGAATGAAATTGCTTTCTTGAATTGCTTTAAAATAGGAGTTGTTATACATTAGCGGTATTCAGTGTTTAATGCAAATGATCTTGCACAAGTGCAAGTGCAAAATATTGTTGCTTTTTCGTGTATTTTGTTGTTGGATTTCATAAAAAAGCTACGATATTTTGCATTTGCACTTATGCAAGACTATTTGCATTAAACACTGAATACCGCTATTCTTAATTCAATCGTTGCATTTTTTTTTCTTTTCCCCAGTATTCTACATCTAAATATTTGCAATGTCATCTTTAATTGTTTTTTCTTTTTTTTTAATTTTCTCGACATAATTTTTTTATGAATTAAAAATCGCTTAAATTCAGTGGTTCGTATTGCAAATGACACAGTTTTTTTTAACTTTATACTTAACATGTGTTAATTAAAAAAAAGCAATTAAAATAAAAATAATTTCTATACTGACTCTATTTCATGAATATAAAAAAATCTATTATAAAGCATGATTTAGCATGATATTTTCAAAGTTTTTAAGTGATTTGTAAGCAAAAAATAAAATAAAAACTGAATCGTATAAAACTGTTCTTATTAAATGCATAAAAGGAAAATGAAGAAACCGATCTTTTAATAACTTTTAGAATATAAAATAAAAAAAAACAGAACTGTTTTAACTAAACCACAAAATAAATTTACAATAGTGTTTTGTATTTATTCATGTTCTAATAATTCCAACAAACTAAATTGATGAACAATCCGTTTGAAAATCAGCTAGAATTTCTTTTTTTTAAAATTTAAATAAAATTAAATATTCATACAGTGAGTAAAAAGAAACATGTACACCTTTAATTCAGAGAAATAAATTTATATCTTTTCTAAAAAAGTGTAACATTTTTTGCCCTTTTTATTGAAAATTTGCAATATAATAATTTTTTGAAATAGTGCTAACGTGCACAGTCGAGGCGATAATACGCCGCAGCGCCTGTTGTACAGTCTCCGTCTGGTTGCTCTTTATATGAACATTTCTAATGATTGGTTTTTAAAAATTCTCGGAACCACTTTTCGCGGGCGTGTCCTACCGCGCTAAATTATAAAATATTCGCAGGTGTAATTTATTTTTTGACAATAATCATTAGTTTTAACGTTCTATCAAAAATAGAAACTTACTGATATCACACAAATTTTCCAAAATCTAGTTTTTATCAAATCTCGACGCTTTGAGGTCATGGATGGGAATCTATTCTGATTATTTTGACGATGTTGTCCGTAGGGATGTACGTGAATGTGTGCAAAAGAAATAGTGATGGTGTTTGCCAGGAATGCGAGACTTTAACATGCTAAAACACTCCTGGAGCCACCGCAAGGCTTTACCGTCACTGGGTGGGATAGGTCCTAGACCCGATCCAAACTATACTGATTCTTCTGCGAATCTCTTCTAACCTATGAAGTTTCAATAGAACCAATTTCACAAAATTACATACACACGTCCAGTTATTCATGGTTTCATTTGGTCTGGATTGATAGAAAATTTATAAAATTTTTACCACTTTAGGGCTGAGTTTTAGTGGTACGTTATATGGGCGGGATGCAATATCCACCGTTTTCCAGGTCATCCATTTTAAGTTATCGCCATATTAGCGAAACTTTTCTTTGTTGTTTTTTTTACCATTGAATTAGAAAGAAGCGTGTTTGTAGAATTTTTTTATTATCAGCATTATTTTGTAAAATGTAATTTTTAAAAAGATTTTAGTGTTTCTCACCCACTTTTTGCTATCGCCATATTAACAGAGATCTTCCTAATGAAATTAAAAACAATGTGTTTTGTTTATTCTTTAACCATTGAATTAAAAACAAGTACATTTTCTTGTTTTCTCATTGAATTTTCAATGATTAATTTTTTTATATTTTCCAATGATCGAAACCAAATTTGCAATTTATGTTATTCTTGTGGTCGGTCTTCCATGTCTTCATCGGTGTCGTCAGTGAAAATAAGAAACGTTAATGAAGATAACTTTGATCGTTTGCATTGATTGCCTATAAAAAAATACGACGGAATGAATGCCAAAATAAAAGAATTACTTGGAGAACTAGTCATGTTTTACAAGGAAATACAATTTATTAAATGACATGCAACACATGCATCACACTGTTCTTTCTACTGACTGATGACTGACTACAAAGTTGACATGAGTGATAAAATACACGACGTCTTTGAAAAACATTTTGTGGTTTTGTGTTCTTGAAATTTGTTTTTGTATTTGCTGTTGTTGGTTGTTCTGGCTGTCAAAGTGAATTTATATTTATGCAGATTTGTCATACCATTACAGTACCAAGAGCTTATGATTGTAGTTTTATCTTCTAATGAAATATTAAACAACTAACTAGAAAACTCATTTAAATGCACACGATGAAAACCGACTTGATTTGTATAAATATTTTGATATTATTATAAAAACGATCTCCATCCAATGAGGAGCAATAGCCATTTAGTTTTTCCAAGAAGGTCTATCTAAAACTCGTATCAGAATAAATAAAATTTTGGAAGTTTTTTGAATATATAATTTTTTTTAAAGCTTTTTCCTCACAACAAAAATTATTTAGATGTCAACATATATTTGTTCAATTCACAGCCTATTGCATGATTTGCAGATTGTATAAATGTTGATCATAATTTCTATATCAACATTTGTTGTGGAAATAACCAACAACATTTATGCAATTTACAACTCTTACAATAGGTTGTGAAGTGGGGTAAATATTTATACAACAATTCATAAATTATTAAAGTATTAAAAAGTAATTAGTGTTTTTGCAAATTCGAAAAATATGAAATAAAAATGAATATTGGGCATTGCTGGCTCATAGGCCTGACATCCAATGAAATGGTACTGCATTTTTACAATTAAATAATTGTGTTGAAGAACTTGATGATTAGTTTGGGGTAGATGGGGCTTAACAGCGGCCCCCCCTTCCCCTCCTCCTTTTCCGTATTCCACAAAGTTTCTCGCAATAAATATAATTGTCTGTTTTCTATCACCAAAATGCCTAAAAGTTCATTTTACACTACACTACTTAATTAGTTGACGTTAAACTGCAATCTCCTTATAGATCAAAGCATTAAAAGATTGTGTGCATATTGTTGCATCTATTGACTTATCTGCTTATTATGTGAATTTGAGTATTTAAAGAAAGCTGTTGATACAAAATGAAACCTTTCAAATATTCCGTTCACTGTTTCTCATGCTTTTCTTTTTTGTTTGTTGAAAAGAAACTATTATAATAATATCAACATTTAAAATAAGACTATAAAGTTTTGTGTGATTGTTTTTCGTCTTGAGAAATTTATTTACAAAATTTGAATTGATTTTGTTAAATTTATTTTCAAAGTAGTAGTTTCATATCTTTGTAAACAGCAAACAAAGAAATAAATAATTTAATTAATTAAATCATTTCTTAGTTACTCAACCTGCCCAGCGAAAACTTGCTGATGACTTGGCACATAGTTTTCAATGAATGCTACTTACCTTCTGCATGACTTGGAAGTATTTATTTAATAACTACTTATAGTATATTACTTACGGATGTGTCTTTATGAGCGGCTGAGTTGTCTACTGCGCGCGTCTCAAAAGCATGAGGGCTCACGTCGAATTTCATGCAACCTATACATTAAAAAGTGGAATTTATTCTTAAAGAATCGCATTTTGATTACTTCAAAAACATCAAGAATTGTAGTTTTTACATCTCAAGAAAATATGTTGACATTTAGCCAAAAAGCTAGTAAATAATTATTTTACTTGTATTAAAGATTTTAATTCGGTTAAAGTTGCTGAAAATACTCACGAATTGACTTTTCTGCATCAATTTTATAAATTTTTTTTTTTCATAAAGAATACATTTATTTGCGCCAGACCATATTCTGGCCTACACACAGATGAAACCATTCGGCCTGTTTTTGCTTGTCATATATTTATTTACCTAATCTTAAAGAACTGAAAGTGTAAAAAGTTGATGTTTTTTGGTATTAATATCATGGGGCACTTCCACTTTAGCTTTCGAGCTGATAAAAAAATATTCAGAAAAATCTGAAAATAGCATCTGTTCTTGGTGAGGAAATAATCTGAAAAATCTGAAGCAAGGAACATTTTATTTAGGGGCTCTAGAGTAACTTTTATTTTGATGGATGACTTCCCTGTATCTAGAGAGCTGACTTTTAGTATACAGGTAAGTCTTGGTGATGAAATAAGCAGAAAACATTGAAAACGGGAACTGTTTGTCTAAGCAAACTAAAGTATGTATCTATGTATGTAATTTGTATGGGCCACAGGATATTGATGGTAACAAAATACAAAAACCTAAGAAAAAAAATCAAATCCACACAAAAACTTAAATGTGAATATAAGGTCAAGTAAAATTTGGGGCATTAAGATTACTGAGATCAAAATGAGGACAATAACACTTCAGGTCTCGGCAACTGGCTAGAACACATTAACATCTTGGCCCTCCTTTTCAATGCCCCAAAAAGTTTTTGATAGGAACTTGGCCTCATTTTCAAATTTATTATCTTTTTCTTTTCTAATAAAAGTGCAAAATTTGTTTGCACTTTATTTTTGGCTCACGTTCACTCACACTCACGTGAGTGGAAAAAAAAGTTAGTCACAATCACGAAAACTCACGCTCACGAAATACTCAGGAAAAAAATACAACCTATAAGTATTTATGTGTGTGAAGATAAATTTATATATTAAAATTTCTGAATGCAAATAGAAAAATCTAATATACAAATGGAAAATTCTGCAATTAGAAAAAAATTATGTTTAACTGATATATATACTTTTCTGAAACAGTCCAACAAACAAAATTTTTTTGAAGTGATCCAACTAATTTTTTATTTTTTTATGTAATATTAGACTAGATATATAATTTTATAAATAAAATAAATGTATTTCGACGATCATTAATTAATGCACAAATTATCATCAAATCCTACCCTACCTCAGATCTTCTAATTTCATACCAGAAATGAACCATTTTTGGGTATTCATATCGTTACTTTAGTGTTAATGAAGATGGCCCGATCGAAAATTATATTTTCATACATTGAATTCACTTCAATTTTAACAAAAATATTTTGTGTTTACCATTTTGGAAACATTGAAATTAGGTAAAAAATTTCAGAATAGAAAATAGGATAGAAAAAATGTAACGTGAGTCACAAAGGGTTCATATCTTCTGACAAAAAAACGACAAAATTTTTTGGCTGCAAATAAGTAGTTTTAAAGTTCTCTTATATTCATCTTTCTATAAGGAACTATATTTTGTGTACTTTGTTATGTAAAAAATTACGAAAACACACTTTTACTTTCAAAGTTACTTCCGTTTTTTGTAGAGTATGTCATAAAACTTTGTGATCAATTATTTCGCAACAAATACCTGCTAAAAATTATAACTTATATCCCACTAAATTTCTTAAAGAAAATATAAATTTAATTTTATTTTAAAGTTTTGAAGTGAAATTTAAAATTATGTACACATTTAAAATATTTTGATTGAAATCATTCATTTTCTAGCTCATAAGCAATCTGTGTAAAATACATATTAAGATTAAGTAAGATCTTGTACTTTAGCGTTAATAGATAATAGATAAATGAATCTAATTTTTCTCGAGCTATCGGTAAATTTTTTTTATAAAAAACGTTTATAAAATTTTATTAATTATAATACAATTTTTTCAACATTTTTCCCGTGAAGTCTGTTTCAAATCTCTTCAAGTATTCTTCCTGGCTTTGAAGAAATTTATTCGCTTGTAGCTGAGCTGGATGGTACACACAGTATTTGTTTAACTTTGCAGAATTGGAAGATCTTTAGATTTTTTCCATAACCCTAAAATTTCTAGATTTTATTCGTCTGTGTGAATGCGAATGAAAAAACTAAAGAGAATTGCAGATGTTTTTCTTCCAAATGTTCGCCAGTCAAAACTCCGACTTATACTGCTACCTTTGCCTCTTTCATTCACATCAGTACATTAATACATACCGGCACAACATTTTAAGTCTTCATGCGCAAATTGAAAACCACGTACCTATTAAAAATATGAAAATAGAAATCGAACAAATCACGAAACAATCACGCAAAAAATCTACTTATGCACGCTCACTCATGTTAAGTTTTTTTATACTCATGCTCATGCACGCTCCTGCACGCTCACGTGATTGAAACAAAAAACTGCTCACGATCATGCATGATTACGCGTGATCACGCATGATTTACGCTAATCACGTGAGCGATGCCCTTCTCTAATATGAAGACACTGTTTTCCATTTACATTCACATAACAAGACAGTAAAAACAAGGCACTCCAAACTTGCGAGTTTTGCGATCGTCGCAGCTTGCCGTGTCTTCGGCCGCACGTAAGTAATAGTTGAGTTGACGAATTTTTTATTGATCGACATCAATATTTTCACACTCAAACCTCAGGTGCGCCCAGCGCAGCTCCCCTTCGTCCAAATTGCTCTAGAAAATTTCTCTTTCAAACACTCGATGTGACGATTCCAAGTCAATGATGTTAAGCATTGTTAAATATAATAATTTTCAACAAATATATTTTGCGTATTAATTAGAGTTTTGTTACTGATCATGAGGCGCTGCCCATTTGAGCAGCATTGGCCTAGCTAGCTGGCTGATAATCTTACATTTGTTAAAACTGTATTTATTTAAACTTCAGCCTGATACGCTTTACACCAGACAATAACTTTTTCATTTAATATATCTTTCTTGATCATTGTGGAATAAAATAACATTGCATTACTGTGTTGAGCTACATGTCTCACCACAGAAATACTCGCGCTACTTAAATATATTCAATCCTACTTTAAATTTAGATTCAACGCATCATCATTCTATTTTCAATTTGGCTGTTTTTGGTTCGACTCGGAAACCTGCAGTGAAAAATCAAAATACACATTCATATTTTTAATCATAAATATGAAATTTTGTGTTTTCTCCATCTCCCTTTCAAAATCATTTACATTCTCCAACCAAAGCCAAACAAACAAAAGTCACATTCGAATGTACACCAAACTTACTTCGTATTTTTTTTCTTATTTGAAACCATTAAAAAACTGGAAAAAGAAAAAATAAACTAGACAAAGAAAAATAAATCTAGTATTACTGGCCGGCCGGCATTTACCTGTTTCTCTTTTTTCCATCTCATACCATTTTTCCTGTTCACTCTACGAGCACGTTTATTGTTTGAATTAAAAAACTGAACTCTAAAATGAAATCAAAAAACCCACAATGAAACTTTATACAAATGTGTACGTTTGCAAAGGCAAACATTCATAATACAATTCTGTGCATCAAGCGAACAGATATGAGTATTAAATACTCTGTATTCAATGGATACAAAGTAGAAAGATACACAATTACGAACAGGCATTCTGACATGTACACATACATAAACTATATCTCCCTCTCGCTCTTCCTTTCTCACCTATCTCACTACCACTTACGTTGTGAGTTGCTACTTACCCTCATGCATACAACGTAAGCATACTTAACAGATAGACAAATTTTTACTATTGTATCTATTTACATCAGGCGCACAGAAATACAGACAACAAAATGGGAAACCAATGTGATTAAGAAAAAAAGACACCTTTTCTTAATGCAGTTTTAAGCTTTTTCTCTGTTGCTGCCTCAAAGTTGAATGCTGTTGCAGTTTTTACTATGTTTCATGACAGACTGACTAAATTAATGACTAAATGAGAGTTGGCTTTTAAATTTTTTGCTTGATTTAATGCAGAATGTAGACGGACAGATAAACGTAAAATTCAAGCTTTTTATTGCAATCTTAATAAAGAATTGGTAGCAGTGTTCTCAATCTATGTGATGCTGCAGAGCGTATTCAAGTATGCGTTCCCAGTTTGCATGCATTTAACTCGATGTGTATATGAGAAGCTTTCAACAGATATGATTGTACAAAGAAAAGAACTCAAGAAAACAAAATACAAAAGTATTTTTTAACAAAATCTATTTTTATCGCACGAATGGTAAGCAGAGCAGTTCTACCATTGTGGAATTTCGTTAAATATTTCTTACCTTTTTGAATTTTAATTCAAACACCGATTTCCTGCCGAGGTTTTGTAATAATACGTAGATAAACAACTGTTTTGTATTGAATTCTATATTTTTTGAATATAAATATTTAGTATTTTCCTAGCGAACATACTTTTTCAGCCCGAACCCGAACTCCGGTATATTTTTCACACCGAACCCGAACACCGCACTCAATGAATAGAAAGAAATTAAATTTTTATTTATATTTAATAAAAACTTATTTAATACACATAAAAATCTTTGTACTTTTTGTATTTTAATATTTTACAGGGTTTAATTTTTGCGTACCTTTGATTATATACAAACATGTATAAAGAAATGTACCCAAAGTTCGGTTCTCGGCGAATTTTTTTCTGGACGCCAAACATTAACCGAATCCGATCGTTCGGACGTACTCTAATAAATGGTTTTATTTTCAAAATATTTCATCTAGCTATGCTCCATCTAATAAATAAATAAATTAGAACAATTTGCAATTATGTCTCCGTCGTTTGGCCATGTATAAGCAATTACCAAACCAAAATCAATCTAAAACAACTGAGACTGGTCAACTTGACTGTGAAAGAAAACTATGCGACCTCTTGTGTTTTCGAACAATTTATTTGTTCGCAACCCTCTCACGGCTTTAGCAGTTTTCCTCGGAAACCGACATGACATTTTTCAGTTTAACCCCCTAATGTCCAGCTTAAGAAAAATGATTTCAAAAAAATATTTGTTAGCCCGTACAGTAAACCGTTCACCTTCCAGATGAGAAAACATATATGACTGCCTTAATGCACCTTTAGACATTTAGTAATAAAACACTTTATTAACAAATACCAAACTTCCAAATGATAAAAAACAAAAAAAAAAAATTATCGTTACGGCTGGGGAACTGAAAAACACTAACTACCTGGCACACGATGCCGAACGATATCGCCGGCCAGGCTGTCAAATTCTTATAATTGATAACACGAAATGCAACTGCACAATTTTTTGCTGGCAAATGCACGTGCTTGACAAAAATATGCATAAACAAGATAAAAATGCTATTAAGAGCTTTCGAAGCTCTTAGCAACTGTAAAATAAATGTTATTTAACATAAAAAAATTATAAATTAGGCGCCAGTACAACTTTTGTGAAGAGTGCCTTAAGGCACTCTTAGGCATAAGGGGGTTAAGTGTGCAATTTTCGAAAAATTTTAAGTTTTTTCAATAACTTCGTTTTTTTTAGTTTTCGACTTTAATAAAAAATTGGCTTCTCATGGAATTAAAGGAATTGAATTTTTCGAAAATTTTTGATTATTTTTTAAATATGGAATTTCTGGAAAATTAAATTTGTTCGTAGTCAGTTTGGAAGTTAGATTTTTTGAGAGCTTTTGATTTGTTTAGTGAATTTATAAATTTCTGCAAGATTTAAGCACGTTTTAGTGCATTTTAGGATGTGTAAAATTTCGAATTTTTGGACAATTTGGTGACTTTTCATGCATTATTTCATTAACATTATTTTGTCCGAGCTTTAACTTATTTTTTTAATGAACTGAAGTGTTTCTGGTCGATTATTGGCACTTTTTTGGCATCTTATCCGAACACAATATAGATATTAAATTAAAGGGCTCTATATAATGTGATTATTTTTTTCAAACAAATTGGTTGTTAGTGGATTTTAATCCAAAGGATTATTATTTTGGCTAAAGTTCCAAATGTTTTCAGAAGAATTAGATATGAGACAATCTTCCAAAGGTACAAGGGAAAAATTTAACATCAATTAATTTCAACTTACACTGCAGATCTATTTTATAATCTGGCTTATGTTCACCGTCATCTCGTGATCGCTTTGGTTGTGAAATCATATAGAGCCATAACAAAAATACTTTTGGGGAAAAAAATCGTCGACACTACCACACTCGTTTAAATCGGAAGGAACAAACTTAAAATTATAGTGCTTCTTAGTCGGATTTACTGTTACAAAAAATCATACCTCTTGCGAACAAGTTTGTAAGCGAAAGTCTTCTGTCTCGCTCTTACAACCCCGCTTAATTCAGAACTCTAGTTTTTAACCGACTTCATAAAAAAAATTTATCAATTTGTTTGTATTTTTTAATGATTGTTACATCATAAACCGATCTTCGATTTTATTAAATTAAAGGGCTTAGTTGTCTCGATGTCCCTCTGTTTTTGAATATTTCTCTCTTCGAGTGATTTTTTATCTGTAAGAATTATATACATATTTATATACCTATTTTCTATAGTCCAAATTACTTTTGTACTTACCTGAGCTTTGAATACCCTGATTTTTCCATCATGCTTCAAGCAAATAATTTTAGAATAACAAATCGCTTGGTTTAACTCAACAACATTTCTAATTGAAAACTTTTACATTAAAATAATTTTGCATACTCTTAAAAACTTTATTGGTAAAACAACGAATATACGCCAGGCTTAAGTCAAGTTCACAACAGCCCAGATTTACTCAAAAATAGTCAAGCAAAGTAAAATTGATGGCTAGATGTTCACGTAACATACTGATGTTACGCACGGTGATTTTTAGATAAACGTGAAATTGTTTGAAATGCAAGCAAAATGAAAAGGAAAAAGCAAATATCAAAAAAAAGCATTTACGGTGAGTAAGAAAACTATGAAAACGCATGCAGCAGCAAAAACAATGACTAGCTGAATGTACCTGGGTTTCAATGCGCTGGGAATGTGCATTCATGAAAGAAATAATATTAAAGTAAAAAAAAATAAATAAAAAATCAAAACGTGTTTACGCCATGTGCTTATCATCCGCATCAGCAGCAGCAGCAGAGAAGCGTTGCTTTGAAGCCACTGCATGAACAAGTATTAAAATATAAGTTAAATATTTTAGAGAACTCAAGAATTCAATGCTAAAAAATTTATTATAATTTTCTGAATGATGCACCACACAATAGTTTCCGGTTTTCATGGCGCTGCGACCACTGGATTTGATTATTGTGAGTTAGTTTTATATTCTTCACCCTAAATTTTTTCAAAATCGTATATCACTGTTTGCTTTTCTATTTTTTTTTGTATTTTGCCATAAAGTGATGGAGCATGATGGCTTACGTTTTTCCACCATCCCGCCATAAATATCATTTGTGTGCGAGTGGCTGGCAATTTTTACTTTAGCTAAATATTTTAGAAGCGCTTGTTGTTTGTAAACCCCCTCTTTTTCCATTTGCTTGTCAATTTCCTGTTCAATCGTTCGATTTATGTTCTAACTAGAGTATCCACTCGATTAATCTTTGTTCGATTAATCGAGTATAGTTTTTCCATTATTTAATCGAATAATGAAAATATTTAATTTCGATTAACGAATAACTCGAACAATTGATGTCAATTAATCGAGTAAAATTAATTTCTTAGCAAATACATACGTCTTTTTTAATAGAAAACTTTTTTTTTAATTTTTAACAGACTAAATCTCTTAAAACTAAGTTACACATTAAACATTGTTGCTCATCTTTAGCTAATATGATTCAAAATTTCCTTCGTATTTATAAATGTGTAAACCATGCACTATCAGATTACGGATTATATGTTTTAACAGGCAAGGAAATACTGATACTTTCAGCAATGAGTAATACTTTGCGACCGCTAGACGTGACCAGTAAATATAGCTTAGAAAATATTCAGCAACATTAACTGTATCGGAAGGAATAGTAAACTTCTTAATCAACTATTTAGAATATTCGAATAATCCCTTTTCAAAAGATTTACTTGCTTGGCTTAAGTGCAAAATAGACGATAGGCGAATTAAAGTAATTAGTTTAGTTACTCTTTATCTTAAGTCCGCAAGGTCCCCAATAATGATAACTTTTTCAAATACGGCTCGAAATTTGAAATAGTTTGCAATCATATTGTATAATCACTTGTTTTACATTATATCTGATCAAAATTTATCAGACGATAATATTTTGGAAGACGATAATGTGAATCTAAATGAGAACAATCTGTTGTTGAACTTAACAAAACTATACAAAGTATTACAAATTAAAAAAAAACTGGTACAAAATATATTAGTATAATAGATGATTTCATTGATTTAGATAAGACAAAGAAAATATCAGAAAAGTCTAGTAAACAATACAATTTTTTATTTAACATAATTTTTGATATACATTTTCTAAAAGTTTTAGAACTTTTTACGTAGTAAAATTAATTTTTATTTTATTGTTTATTTTTTTAAATTATCAAATCAACTACATATGTATATTTCTTCCATTGGATACAAATATTTGAAAATTTGTTTAATTATTTAAATTGTTCGAGTTATTCAAAAAATTCCTAATCCAAAATCCCAAAATCGAGCAAAAACAAAAGTCAAATAAGTGGATACTCTAGTTCTGACCAAATGTTGACATTTGGAAAACTGTTTCTTTCTATCATAAAAAAACAGTGAAACAAATACATATAAAAAAACTGTTAACAGTGGTGTGCTATTTTAGTAGAAGAATATAAAAAAAGGAAACATATTAATTCCGAGACTTTATTGTTTTATGTAAGCTCTACTTTAAATTGTTTCCTTTCTGGAATACAAAATAAAAAAAACTTTCCAGATGTTCTATTTACCAAACAATCAAAATAGTATGGCTTGTTTTGTCTTAAAAACTAAATTTTGTTTTTGTTTTAAATGTAATTGTACGAAAGAACAAATACGTGTGACATCGTGGGTGGGCCTGGCGATAGAAGTTTGACGACTTTAACTCTTGCTGTACACCAAACAAATAGTAATATCTTTGTTTGGGAGATGTCATTGCATCCTGTCCTCATCCCGCTCGATATGATGTCAATTCTCAGAAAGGTTAAAGATTTCAAATTCAGCCGCTCTCTGAATACATAATAATAAGTAAATCTTTATATCGAAAAAATTTGGAGAACAAATTATTACATTACGCGCGGCATGATGAGCTAAACCATGTGATACGAGTATAACACGTGTTAGTTAAAGACAACTTTAGTCAAAAAAGTAATAGAGTCAGTTTTAAGAAATTTTGATTATTAAAGTTTTTTTTTAATACTTAAGCAGAACGGAACAATATGTTGTTTTCGAAGACCGCAACACCCCCATGAGGAGAATTCATGTGAATATTGGAACTACATATTAGAGTTCTGTCAGTTAACCAAAATTCCTTGGTAAGCAGGAAATAGAAAAAATCTCCTTATCAGAATCTATTCTGACTATTTTTATGATGATGTCCGCATGCATTTATGTATGTATTTGTGTGAAAGTGTTTGTATAAAACAATACCCATTTTCTCCCTGATTTAAACATATATTAAATTTTTTATCCACTTTTTATCATGCAAAAACATCAACGTTGAGTAAAATTAGCATCGTAGTGGTGAACGCTTCATTTAATTACAAGACAGTCGAGTGATCGCACATCTTTTACTCACATTTAATCATGCAACAAAACTGAATGTTGAGTAAAATCAGTATCATATAAAAAATCATCTCAAAAATGGATTAAGTTGACGAAAAATATCGTATATAGTGCTTTGTTTTAGTAACTTCAAAAGTCCTTATCAAATCCGGTTATCGCGATTCAGTTTGACTTGAAAAACTGCTCCAAACTCGATATAAATCTGTTGAATTGTTCTATAGATATCGGTTTCGAAAAAGTGTTTTTTTTAATGAGTTAAAAGTTTTCGAAAACCTTGACTGATGGTTTGGTACGTTAGGTTCCATTGGCAGCCGTGATCAAGCGCTGCTCACGCGGCTTCATCAATTAGTTCTCGTTGTGTTACCATGACTCCCAATGGTCCTATGTTATCTGGCTGTTGATATTCTCACGCATCCACCCGGCTGCCCCTAAGGGTTCTTTGACCGAATAGTTAAAGTCTTAGATCTCCGAATGTGAGTGATAGAAAATATATGAATTTTAGACCGCATTAGAATTGTGATTAGGCGGAAATTCCAGGAAATTTGCAAGCAAGTTCAATCGTTTCCAATATTTTTTTGTTTTTGGTACCAAAAAGCTGGAGTGATTGAAAATTTATAAATTTTTGATCGGAGGACATCAGCCATCAAACTCACGTCTAACATGTATCCGATTTAAAGACCTACAACTTTCCCTTAAATCAAGCCAGCCCTTCTTGAACTAAGAGTTTTTTTAGATTTTAAATCAAGCGTAACCAGGCTTGATAGTGACTCAACTTAAGAACTTATCGCTTAGCGAATCCGTTCTGGAATCAAGCGGCCGTCTGCTGATTCAAGACTGCTGCATAAATATACAAAAAACGTTTAAGCGATGGCATCAAACGCTAAAATTACTGTGTAATAAGTTTTTTAATTAGATATTGTCAAATATATAGAAAACATGTTGCATAATTACATTCATAGCCGAAAATCCCTAAATCGACTTTATATATTTTTATCTATGAAGATTTACTATTGACATCACCTATGACTTGATTTAATTTCAGATGAAATGATTTTTCTTTTGTTTTTTCTAATGTATTTTGTTTTTCAAATGTGCAACTCTTGGAAATGCTAGTTTCTTTTGTCTGCTTCATTAATCTATTTTCAAATCAAGTCATCTTATTTAATTGACTCTCTTCGAAAAGTAATAAATTTCCTAATGTCTCTTAAACCATGTGACAAAATTAATTTTAAACATAAAAATCATTTCGTTAAGTGTATTAATAAGAATCACAAACCTGTGTTCATTACATATGTAATTATGTGCTTTGATTGAACATTTCCAGTCTTCTATTACAAACTTACATTATGTAGTTTATCGATGGGCGCTCATAAAATCTAAAAGTTATCCAACAGTTACGAGTATATTTGGATTTTACGTGTACATACTATTGTTATTCTCAATACAAATACGAGTACAAAATGTTCTTGTTGAACAAAATAAGGAAATAGTCAAATGGAGAAGCAACACTAGCCTGCGGTGTAAACACAGATACAAAACTTGCATATGTAGTACACAAGTAGTACAAATCTTATGTATAAAATAGATGTACATGAATCTGCGTGTATATAAGTATATGTCAATATAGCAACATCACCTGCATTATGGAAAAATTCTTCTTTATACCAAAAAACTCATACGACGATGACTATCCGCGTATACTAATAATATGTAAGTGTAAACTTGTATCGCTTAAAGTGAAATAAATCTATATTCTGGCACACAGATATTCTCTTTTTTTAAAGCAACACGAAGAGGAATAAACAGATTCATAAAATAAAAACCGACTGAGCAGTCCTTTAAATCAATAACGTTATTTATTTTAATTACGATGATTTTAAGAATCATGTTTATCCAACAAAATTCTTGTTTTTTACCTTCACTTTGAATATTTTTTTTATTTCAATCATATTAAAGGAAGTAAATAATTCCTATTTGAAAAATGGCAGAATGGCAGAATGCCATTTTTGCTTTTTTTTTGTAATTTTTTAAAACTTGTAAAAAATATTTGTAGGGATGGACAGGCAGAGATAGATATGATCATTTAATTCGAAACAAAAAAATAAAACAACGCAACTAATGTGGAAGCACGTCCTTCCATATTTTTAAAATCGGCAGAGTTCGGTTAAAAAGATGGGCACATAATTAGGTTATTGTAAAAATTGTCAGATGTAAAACGTCATATCGTCTGGCTGGATATCCGGCCTCAGCAGCAACTTCCGATAAATTTTAGCAATCCACTCCAAATTTATATGTGGAAATTGAAGCCGAAGGGTAAACTCAACTTGAAATTAATTTGTATGGCTTGTTTAATCTTTTAGAAAATTGTATATTTGCAAAGCAAATCCTGAAAGAGAAGAGTTCGTGTTGCACATCCGCATTGAAAATTAAAAAAAAACATCGCTCAACACTGATCTTTAGATTTTTTATCAACTCTGTTGTTGGGCAGTTTTTATGAAGTTTAAAACAATCAAATTTTCGCAAATTAAATATTACACAGTACAACACATGATTTTTGGAATCAATTCTGAGAGTTGCACGTAATGGTAGCCTGCATCATTCGTTTTGTCAAGTTGTCTGAATTAAAAATTTAATGCCCATACGAATTGTTTTGTTCAAGGTTGATTTTTAGCACTTTTTCTATATTTAAACACGGTTATATCTCCGTATACCATACGTATAAATTCTTGTTATTTTCCATATTGAAATATTCAATGTTCTTCTGTTTTTAAAATATAAATTAAATCATTAATACAGTCGACTTGACTAAACGAATGATGCAGAAGTTCTTATTTTTGGAGATACTTTCACGTGCAATTCTCCGAATTGAGTCCCAAATCAATGAGCTGAAAAATGTTGTACTGAGTTATACGAGATGTAGACATTTTTATGCCCCATAAGCAGCACAACGTATTTCCAGATTCTAAGTTTTTTTTCAACTATGAGGCCTACAGCACAAACCAGTTTAAAATACCATAAAGAAGGACACCACCGCAGTAAATTCTATTTCTTCTGTCTGTCTGTTCGCCGAAACACAAGCACAACGATATCTTCAACTAAAAAAAATTATAGAATTTTATTTATTAAATGATTAAAACACAATTACAGTACATAATCGAATCTTTGGTGGGAATCGAAACCACAAATTCCAGTAACTTAATTAAATATAACTTTCCTGCGGAAGATAAAGATAAAAAAGATACTTTTAAGATTGAACTCGTTTACATATGAAAGGCATACCATCAAACGTAAATATTTATGATGGCACAAGTTTAACTTATTTCATCAGAGCTTAGTGACGCTTATTTAATTTCCGTCCTGAAATTTTTACATGCGTTTAATGGGTTAAGCAGGAAATGTAAGGAAATTAATGTATAATTTTTGAAAGAACTTAATTTCTTTTTTTATAAGCCGAATAGATCGATGGCACAACAAGTTACCTGCAGATAATCGTATGCAAATTTAAAGGAGTTTGCCGCACCTACATTATTAAAACGAAAGATTTCTACAATTTATTCCATAACGCAGCAATATTTCAGTTTATGTTTCTAATATTTCTAGGAAAATTTTTTGAAACTAAAGTTTTGCCGAGACATTACAATTGTTTTTCGTTCGTAAAAACATAAAGTGTTCGTATTTGTGTTCGTATTTTTGCGTTTCTTCTTTCTGATTTCGAATATTTTAAATATTTTAGTACTTCTTTGAGACCTCCCTTTGTAACCTTTCTTGATTTGGATATTTTCGATTTTTGTAACCAGCAATTTTTTCAGTTTTATTTAGTGAGAAAATGGTTTTCTTTGCAAGTTGCAACCATGATGATTTATTTTATAAAAACGATTTAATTTTACTATACACCGCGTGGTCCAAATACAAATTGTAAATGAAATGAACTAATCGTAATTTCGTTTTGTATATTATAAATTTATTAGAAATAAAATATACTCCCATTATTTATGGAACACGATTTAATTTATGTGACCATACCCTGTCCGTCGAATTTTCCCAGACTTTTTTGAGGGTTCTGGATCTATCTCACGAATGGCTCCGATGATTTACACTTAAGAGTGTGTATCGTTTCCGAAGTATTCGCATAGCATCGGTTTTAGAATGCAAACCACAAAAAAAATTCAAGTCGAAGGTTTTTCGGCCAAATTCATTGTTTGATAATTAGTGTAATAAATTCGTTTAACGTTCAAGCGTTAAGCTCAGTGTTCAAGTAAAATTTAATTCAAAAATATATTTTGATTTGGATCACCCTGTATATGTGTGGGGTCTAATTTTTGTTTGGATTTCTGGTTATTGCATGTTTTCCATATACGAGGGCGGATTGATATTGAAGCTACCTAGCGCTAGATGGCAGCACAAACACAAAAACTTTTTTTAAAAATTGCGATCTGTCAAACGTCAGCTGTTAAAATTACACCCAAATCTTTTCCGTCTGATAATTATACGGCTGATTTTGCACAACTTTATTCAAGTAGTTGTTATGATTTTTTAAAATGTCTTGTTTAAAAAAGTAAAAAGTAATGTTCAAATGAAAATGATATTGAGTTTCCACTCTAAAAAACATTTTCTGCTCAAGTGAATTACTTTCGTTAAATATACTCTAGTGACTTACATACACAATGTATGTATGTAATCCATAAATGTCATCACTAAATACCAACAACTATTTCTTGACATATTACATTCATGCTCAATCTTACAACATTTTATTAACTAAGAAATTTCATAATAAATTACAAAATCTTATTATGATTTAAATTATAAATCACATTAATTGGCGATAAAATCTTCATTTAATAAATAGAATTGACTTAACTGCCAGATTACATGCACATCTACTCAAAAATCATCGAAAAACAAGCAAACGACTTTTTTAAGTACAAAATAATCATGCAGCGAAACATTTTTTTCAACACAACTACTTCACTTTACTCGACTCGACTCGACTACACTTCACTCATTTATTTTTAGATGGAGTACTAACTAGTGCTACACACCTACCTACGTTTGCAGAGAATCTCTTATTAAAATAAACATTTTGTAGAAGTTGGTTTTAGATACTGTTGATTACAACAACATCAGACAAAATAAAATAAAATAAAAAAATTGTAATGGTGCAAAATACGGTTCAGTTAAAATAAAATAAAATCCCAAAAAAGGCTGATGCTTAACTACCTGTTTTGAATTAGAAGTTTATAAAAAATTTACATTTTATTATTGTTGTTTTAATAAAAAGTAAGTTTTTGTTTTTGGGTAACAAAACCTTAACCATTTGTTGACCAAACATTTTTGGATGAAGCGATTTACTTATTTTATTTTCGCGATCTATGGCCTAAAAGTAGCTACGCAAAAAGTTTCAATATATTTATGAACGTGAAATACTAAACACAGACATGCTCAGTCAGAGTTTAACTAATAAGCGTTCAAAACTTCGAACTTTAATTTTAATTTAGAGATTATAATTGTAAAGTTTCTTAGAAACATAATTTGATTATCTGTAGACAGCCTGGAATTTACGCAAACTTGTCCATTATAGTTTTTGATAGATAAAGGTTGAATCTAAAACATAATTGACTCTCATACCCTTGCGCCATATTTTTACTCCGTAGCAGCCCTCGTCATAAATACTTTTGTTTGCCAAATTCGGAGCCTCGCAGAGAACAAGTGGACCCAATAGGGACTCGCTCTCAACTACATTGCTGTATCTGTTACCTAGACAAATTTATTTATTTAAAAATTAGTCAATGGATATAATCCTTACAGACTAATAACATGGTACAAAAATTATATTAAATTACATGAATTATTATAAAAATTTATAAGTTATGAATTAAGAAAAACAATGATTTTATGCTTTATATTACTAGAATTTAAAGAAAAATCAACAAGTTCAGACAAATAATTATATTGACGACATAATCTCGTGAAAGGATCAGCCACAGCATAATTAGACCTACAAAACTTAATAACGAGAGGATTATAATGGCGAGTAGTACTACGGCAAGGAATATTAAATTTAACAGAATTTAAAAGACATTCAGAGCAGATGTTACCATTGTTAAGGTTTATCACAAAAAGAAACATTTAACATTGTACGACGACTTTTGAGAGTAGGAAGGTTTATTAAAGCTAATCTGCTAGTATATGAAGGGAAATTTGTTGAGAAACTCCATCCAAGGCCACGTAAGCAGAACAACAAGAATTGTTTTTGCACAGATTCAATACGAATATTATGAATGTTGTAGTATGGATTCCATATGATTGATCAGTATTCTAAAATAGGTCTAACTAGAGACACTTACAGCTGCTTCGTAATGCAAGGGTCAGAAAACTCTTTAGACCAACGCTTTATAAAGGCAAGAACACACCTCTACCTTTATTTACAGCCAAAGTAATATGAGAAACAAAATTTAATTTATGATCCAGAAAAATTCCAAGGTCAAGAAATGAATCAACCAAATCCAACTGATGACCTCCCAAGGAATAGTTAACAGCAATAAGATTACTTCTTGCAAAGCGCATGCATTTAAATTTTTTTAAATTCAGCTCCATCATGTTGTGTTTGCACCATTCAAAAAAGTTATTTTTTTTTTATTTTATCTTGGACCAGCACTCAGGGGATGATGACCCCTACACATGATGCAATGCATTGTGCTGGAACTAGTCGAAAGGGATAGTGATAGATATGAAAGGAGGTGAAGCTTCATTCGTTCTTTACAACTCTGCTTTTTTTCTGCACGTTTATTCGTAGAGCAGTGTTGCAGCGCCTCTGGTGGCGAGGAGGATATTACGAGTTTTGAAGCTGTGTTTAGTTTAGTAGCCACTTCTTTTTAATCATTTTATTTTACTTCGCCGTTGTTTGTGCTACTCAGTACCAACGAAGGAGGGCGCTCTGATGTTACATTGGAATTAGTATCAGCTGAAGCTGGTACTGTTCAGTGACCAGTGACCATGCCTTCGCCACTGAAACCTTCCGCCAACGACTGATACAAAGGCACACCAATGCACATCAGAGAAATGCGTGGTGTTTTTATTTCATGACTCTGTCTGACACTGGGATTGAACCCAGGTCCTTCGGTTTGTAGTCAACGTGCTTACTACCTGAGCCAACGCCACCCTCATTAAGGTCACTTTGAAGATAAACGTGATCAATAAAAAGATTAAACGAATAAAAAATTTTAACATCGTCCGCGTACATCAGTATATTGGCGAAGTTGATAACGTTCGGAAGATCGTTTATAAACAGCGAAAACAGAATCGAACCAAGATGACTGCCTTGGGAAACACCAGATGAGACGTATATGTATGTACTTAGTAGAAGAAATGTGAAATCGAATGGTTTGCTTTCTGCCCGTTAAATATGATCTTAACCAGTTTAAACTGCTACGAGTTACACCCAATATATCCAATTTAGTAAGAAGAAGTTTATGGTTAACTTTATCAAAAGCTTTACTGAAGTCAGTATAAATAGCGTCGGTTTGTTTCGTTAGTGTAAATGCTTAATTGACTAAAGATGTTAAATGAAGAACATTAGTCGTCGTTTCTGAAACATTAATGAAGCAGTGTGATGACATAGGAAGTCAGCAAATAGTTTTTCAAACAATTTTGTAATGGCACTTAATTTAGCGATACCTCTATAATTCTAAATATCGGATTTGTTACCAGATTTGTAAAGAGGTATAATGTACGAATCTTTCCAAAATTCGGGAAAATAACCATGTTTAGTTGAAGCGTTAAAGTTAACGGTTCGGCGAATGATTCTGCGCATCGTTTTAAAATACAACTTGGAATACCATCAGGACCGTGTTTAAAGGACATCTTAAGTTTTTTCAAGTTAAACAAAATGTCGCTGCAATTGAGTGTTGGGAAAGACATATCACAAATAACATCAGCGTTGCTGGATTCTTGATTATGAAGTTTCATAATGATGGATATCCATTCGATTTTCTTTTCGAGTTAACAAATGAATAGAAAGATTTTGGATCCCCGGCCAAGTTGTTTTTTCACTTTGATTAAATAATCCTTATATAAAGCATGGTTGAGCAGGTTATATTCAGAACCCCGGGCAAGGGTTAAGGTGTGTAAGTACACATGACCTAAAATCATTGTATTAGTTCGTTAATTCTAAAAGAAAATCTACTGGCTTCGCAAATGTAATGGGCCAGCAGAAACGACTGCTACGCAGTGATTCTATTATAAAATCATATTATGTATTGTGTTATGTCCATAACTCATCGTTATTCATAAGTGAAGATTTTTTAATCTCTGTCTTCGTGAATGTGGATGTATAAATAAGATACCTTATTATGGTTGCCGAATTTCCGTCTTCGACTTCGACAGTTTGTACTAGATTAAATAGTAATGTTGTGTGCATCTTCCGTAATAAGACCCAATTTATGTGTAGTTTAAAAAAAAATGTTAAAAAACACTTGTTACGCACTAAAAACTATAAAATAATCAAATTGACGAGTCATATTTAAGATAAAGATTCTTTACAAATTGTCTTATTTTACTTCATTATAGGGTAACAAACATATATTTTTTAAACAATACGTGGTGGATAATAGATATCCTCGAAGGGGTTCCAATTAACCTTCTTAAATCTTTCATATCCGATGATTTATCCAAGAAATGTAAAGCAACTGCTTCAACTAAATTAAAAGCCCTCCCAGCTTTTTGCATAAATAAATAAAAAATAACAGAGAAAAAATAAATTATTTAATTTTGTATGGAAAAATATTGGGTGTTATTTCATTTCTTCGCTGGGTGTTATTTCGAGCCAAAAAGCGCTTATGTACCTACATACATATTTTGAGTGAACCGTCTTTTTCGCATGCATGTGTTTTCATAATGCTTTTTACCGTGTCTTTTATGCTGCATCCATTTATTTATTTCATGATTTTAAAGCTAAACCATCATGATTCTAGAATTTCTGTGCGCCTGTTACAATGAGCTCATCTTCATTTTTCTAAACACAAACTAAACAATTTCTCTCCCTCCATTGATTGCTGGATCTATCTAAAACAAGAAGAGCAAGCAAGCATGCACCAAAAAACAACCCATCAAATCTAAATAAAATATTTAGAAAAGATAAAAAACTTCCACCGTCATCAGCAAGAAAGAACATGTTGGTTGTTGTGTTTTATTTATTGTTTAATCTGTTTATAAAAAAATATAACAACAAACAATCCATTCACTTTGTTGTAGCTCGTTGCGGCACTCACTTCCTTCGTATCTTTGGCCAATACAAACCAAAGAATGGCAGAATCACAAAAAAAAAAAACAAAACAATTGATGATGACGTTCTACAGCTACGAAATGAAACAAGATGGTGAAGTGTCATTTGTCTGGTTGTTGTTTTATATTTTTATAAGTATGAACATATGTATGTATGCATGTTGTTCTATTTTGTATACAAACAAAATTTGTGAGATTTTTTTATCTTTGCATAATTGAATCTTGGTTTCTAAAATTGCATGTGTTTAAATTTAGATTGCATGTGGTTCGTGCACTCAGATAATTACGATTCAATAACCCGTTTCCCGTTAATTCGAAAATCGCAATAATTCGTAACAAGCACTTGGTTCTATAACAAAAAAGCTTTCATTGGTGGTAATTCCATACATTTTGGTCCTCCCGCTGCTTCGTATTTATTTTTGCAGTCAAGCTCCTTTTAACCAACCGCTTGTTCGTCGTAATCGGCGGATTATAACCTACTCCAAATCGTAATCTAAAGCTCTATTTCAAATGAAATGTTGTATTTTCTTTTTATTGTCTTTTTGAAAAAAAAAAACTCTTTAAATCTATTTTTTATTCTACCCTCGTTAAATCAAAATCTCTTTGATCAGAAAGCCCATGCAAAACTTAAAAATTTAGGACCGTATTCATAAAAAATAATCTGTATTTGAAATGTTTAAGGCAAATTTTCCATGCAAATTTTATTAAAAATACATTTCAAACCCAAATTATTTTTTTATATGTACATTTGTGTATCCCATATTAAAAATATTATTTTTATAACTTCCCACAGACTTCTTTCTTAAATACTAGGGTGGTCAATTATTCGTGTTGCTCTATTAATTAATTTTTAATTAAATCAGTAAATTTTCGATTGATCGTTTAACCGCTTAATAAAAATTTTACATAAATTAATTAATATCAATAAATGAAAATACATAAAATAATTATTATTTACATATAAAGGGCTCAGAGCTAAGGTGAACCATCTCATAAAATATGAACAATTTCAAAACTAGTGCGACATTCTCCGCAAAGTTGAACTCTATTTAGTTCTGTAACGGACTAAGTAAAAAAGTATTTCGTTGCTAAGGTAACGGTAAAAAACACATGTCAATGGCTCTCATTTTATATTTTTGTTTTTCGAAGCAGATCATTTACTGAAACTCAAAATATCTTCGATTTGTCTTTTTGTGACTTGGTTCACTCCAGCTCTGAGCTCTCCATTTCATAATCGCAGATATTGGAGAAATCGAAAGCAATCCATAATAAAGAATATTAAATTTTTCAGTAGTTTTTCTTGTTCATATAAAATCTTACATGGCACTATTTTAGCCGTGTTTTGATTTCTTCAAGTGCTTAACACTCGTTATAGTTTCGGTTAATTCCGTTGGATTAAATTAAATATAAAAAAATATGTTCAAGTACTACAAAAATCGGTTAAGCGACACAAATGAAACAATTTAATCGTTAACTGAAAATGGCAAATTCAAAATTAATCGAACTAGTTTGTACTCGGGTAGCAAGTACATTTTAATTGAGCACCCTATTAAATACATAATACAGAATTTTGAAAATTAATTAAAACACTCGACAAAATGAACTTACTGTACGCGGTTTCTTAAGTCCTTCAAAGTTATGTATGTATACCATGATTATGCACACGTATTATTTACAAATAAAAATTTAAAATTTTACCCATAAACTCTGCGATTACTTGACATATTCGTATCTGCAAATAACCATCGTACGAAAATAATTATTTTTAAATGTAAATATATTCACTTTTAATCATTTTTAGTGTTTGGACGATTAGGAAGAACTATTTATGTACATACGTACGATCGTATGCATGCATTACCAGTATTAACTGTTGAAGTAAAACTATGTAAGCGATTTTGTGTATGTTTTAAGTCAGTTGGTGGTGGTCACAAAACATGTTGCACCTGGTTTACATGTCTAATTGATGTTTTTTTCCAGTGGCTTAGATGAAAAGCTTCACACAAATTGAACATCTCTTAAGTGCCAAAAGAGAAATAAATAAACAATTTTCATTTTAAAATTGTAAAAATTATTAACACATAATCTCCGTTATATGGACAGTTATTTTCCAATTACACACACACACTTTCATATTCAGAGATTAAAAAATATTTTGATTTAAACATGCATCCGACTGTTAAATCTCATGTCATTAACAAATAAAATGCGATGGTTGTGTTTTATGTACACACACACATACATATATTGCGAAAAATATAATAAACATTAAACTCCATTTTCATACGTTTAAATAAATTTTCAGTTCGTTTCTTCCTCAATATTTACAGAGTTGAGAATTTTACTGAAAATTTATGCTGCCAGATTGTTAAAATGCGGTGTGCAGAATAATTAAAAAAGGCAGAAATGATGTTATATAATTTGTAAACTGCCCCCAAACTCACAAAAGGTCATATGGCGATTTTGCATTGTCAGTTCACGTAAAGCAGCAATACTTTCGGCAAAACACCCAAATTTGCTCGGACATCGTGGAATTCGTAGTGAGCAGAAGAAATACATTAACCTTCGTATGTTTTTAATTTCAAATTGAAAACACACGGTTAAATAGTTGATATTCCTAGTCACTAGTGTCCAATGTCAAAAGTGGCAAAATCGAACAAAGAACGCTGATGAGATGGTGTACCGATCTCGAAATCAGTACTGATCCGTTCTGCTAGTCTGATGAATAATAAATTGTTCCAAAAAAAGTACTCCCTGAATTAAAAATTTCTTCAAAAGAAATGGGTAAACTCAGATTTGAACTCACGTCAAACAATTAATTTCTATGCAATACAATAACTCTAAATATAAAAGTTCAATACTCACACTAGACATTTAACTTTTATTGTGTTTTTCTGGAAATTCACATTGTGACTATTTTTTGATGATTTAAAAAAGTTGTTTTGATAATTTGATGCTGTCTCTCGTAAATTATCGTTATATAAAAACAAATTATTTTATAAGAACTTTTTTGGTCAAGACACATGTAAAAAAACACACAGATCCACAGATGCTTATAAAACTGATAAGAAATGACAACGATTTGTCCTATTTGAATTACACTAAAATCTATTCATAATTTTTACTATATTCACAATTAAGTGAAATTATCGTATTTCAACAGAAAATGCATTATTCATACGGCAGTAACTCGTTTGCATTTTATCGAAAACCATTCATTCATTCAATGATATCTTTCGACGCCCCTTTGACTCGCAGAAAACGCATAATAATTTGCATCGACTGAAAGGATTCGCTAACGACCACTTTGACAGGGAAAGTAGAAAGTTTTATTACCGCTACTTCATCTGCCATTTTCACAATTTACCACAATTGTCTGTTAAGACATTTATGATTTTCTATTACAAATAATTGATATTCGTTTTTTCTGTTTATTCCATTTCCATCAATAGACTCTTGATGTATTAATAACAAAAAGAAAATAATTGAGGATAAACTAATAAACTGACATTCTCTCCCTCCCCTGAAAATGAAAGAAGAGACAAAAAGATAAATCGTGATTTAATAAATTGATCTTTCTAATTTTATAAAACAGAAAAAAAAAACTTTTATTTCCTTTTCTTTAAACGGATTTCTTTCTAAAATGGTTTGTTTCTCTATAAAACAACAAATTACTACAGCATGTTCATAGTAATTTAAAAATTTAATGCTAAAGTAAGAAAGACAAAGTAAAAAAAAACCTAAAGCTGGGACAAAATGAGCACCTTTTACTTTGCTCCAGTGGAACGCAGACAATTTGCAAAAATTATCACTTTATTTAACTCTCCTCAATATGCTGCAGTATGTGCAGATTAAGTGTACACTTTTTTTTAACTCAATACCCCTAACGACGCTCCCCTTAGCGTTAACTTGTGGCGCTTTGAAGTCCATTTTTATGCATAATGTATTTTTAATATTTCATTGTTACAAATAGCATGAAATTGCAAATTTATTGCCACTAAATGAGCCGTCTAAAACTAAAAAAGGAAACTAGCAAAAATGCTCTAAAAAATTATGTACCATGCAAATGTCTTTTAGAAACTTTAAGCCAAGCAGGTACCTCTTCTCCAAATGGCTTCTATTGTTGTGCTTTTTATGGAGTGTTTTAAACGATTTCTAGGATTTATTAGTCATTTTTTTATTTGTTTCTCTGTGTGCATTTTTATTTATTTGCTGCTCATGAACTTGATACTAGATTAAGACTTTTATGTTAAAAATTTGTGTGTGTCTCCTTTCTATTGAAAGAAATCGTACATTTTATATTTTAGAAGAGATTAGACTGTTAACTCTTTTATTTAGCTTTTATATGCACACCCAAAATATTATGTAGGTAAACTCCAATCAAAAATCTTTTTGGAGAAACTACAACTTTATTTTAAATCCATTTCTGTTACATTTCATCTATTATTCATCTACCAAAATAGTAAAAAATACAAACAGAAAAATACACTATGGCGGTATTCAGTGTTTGGTGCAAACGCTCTTGCGTAAATGCAAATGCAAAATATCGTAGCTTTTTTGTGAAATTTAACGGCAACACCGTGTATTTTGTTGTTGGATTTCACAAAAGAGCTACGATATTTTGCATTTGCACTTTCGCAAGAGCATTTGCACCAAACACTGAATACCGCCAATGTAAAACTAGCGAAAACAAGTTTGATTTTATCTTTTTCGTTAATGATTTTGCTTCATAGTCGTTTCTTGTTAAATCAACATGAGTTTACGATAACTTGCAACTAACAGCAGCACATGTAAATATAACATGCGAGTCTTATTGAATAAAAATGTACCCACATTAAAATAATATGACGAATCTTGTTGAATCAAAGTTGTTTCAGTTTGAAACAACGTAAATTACATATTGAATGAATATGTTTTCAGCATGAAGTTCATTTAATATGTAAGTAATTATAATGTTGAGTTAATACGATTCAATGATTGATCCAACACGAAATTCTTTTAAAATTAAACCGATATTCATATTAAAATAACACTAAGTATTGAAAATTATGCCCTTAATTAAATAACCCATAAAAAATTTAATGAAAACAATTTCTATGTATCTATTTACTTTTTTAATAATTATTTTATTTACGTACATACATTTACTGCTAATGTCAAATCATCAGTAGACCTTAAATAAAATTTTTGAAAAGTTTCAAACCTCTTATCTTATACGAAGACTTTTAAAAAACTAATGAGAATATACTTTTCTTATACTTTTGAAATTTTTGAAATTCTCATTGAAATTCGTGAAATACTTAAAATGTAAAAATGTTGGTTTTACACTACTCAATGTTGATTTTATTAAATCCAAAGTTTATTTAACGTAATAAATATTTTAATTTACTATAAAGCTGAGTTGCGTAAATTCAACATTGCACAATGTTATTTTAGCTACGAAAAATATTCAATTTGTTATATTTGTTAGTTTTTTTTTGAATAAAATGTAAATATTTTTGCAAAAAATCACATGACATGAAATCAACATTGTTTAATTTTGGTTTTAGATTGATGTCTTTTTCTGTGTGTACTGAAAATGAGAAACAATTTTACAAGTTAGATATTTTAGTTAGTACTGATTATTATTTTGGCTAAAGTTCGTAACATTTTTGTAGAAAGAATTGGATATGAGACAATATTCCAAACGTACAAGGGATAAATTAACATCAATTAATTTCAATTTACACGGCAGAACAATAATATTTCAGTTACACTTGTTGGGAATTGAAAATAACTGAAAATTTTACCCGCACGGAAAAATCGTTATAATATTGTTTTTTTAACAACATCCATTAAAAGTTTACATATAGATTTCTTTCAGAGACAACTACATTTTCAATTAAGCTTAACTTTACAGTATACTTTTGAAATGAACTGCAAATACTTAATGTAAACATTTTTTGAGTGTGTAATTGCATATTTTAATTGTTGTTTTTTTAATTGAAAGAATATATAAATATTTTAATAACTTGCATATTTATTACTTTGCAGAATTTCTTTAGACTTCATCGCTTGCGAAAATTAGGCTTAAGTGACAATGAAATTGTGCGTTTGCCTCCAGATATACAATACTTTGAAAATCTAGTGGAACTAGATGTTTCACGTAATGGTAAGTTTGTTAAAATATTCATTAAAAACTCTTTTCAGCAATGTCAGTAGTTGATATACCTAGAGAACAAAATATAGTGTTTTGTTTTTTTTTCGTTTTTTGACATTAAAGCCATCAATTATAACGAATACTTTCCGTCTGATTAAACAGCTTCGGATTCGCCCCAAAAATTGGCATTCGGCCAATAATCGGCATTTGAAAGTACTTTTTTAGCGAAGGACATCACATGAAAAGTCAACGAAACAAAAATTAGAAAAAACACGATTTTTTAGATCCCTTTTACGTTCAAATTATACAGTCGGTTTTGACAAAATATATCATTTTTAAGATATTTATTCACAAATGTGCACAATCTATATATTGTTAAAAACGGTTTAGTATTTTGGGAGCTATAAGCTTTTACAGTTGCTACTAATACATACACACTTATTGCAATTTGCATATGCATGTATCAGCTTCAAGTTTTTGTATTTTATAGCATATATTTATTTATGTGAATGCTTAATATTTAATTACTAGAATATGATCGATTGCTTCGGCCATAGGAAATACTAGTGCATTCTTAAAATTTTTCTGATAGTTCGATTGTGGATAGTAACCAAACTTCAGTTGCGTTGCCAGTCGGCGATAAAATTGTAAGTTGCAGCTCTGATTGTAAGTTGCCATCCGTAGTATTGTTTCCAACAAGAAGCAACCCAACTAAGGTTTGGTTGCCATCCATAATCGACCCCTGAAAAAATCTAACATTTTAAACTACATCGAGGGGGCGTATATTCTACAAACACAGAATTTGTAAGGACCAAAAAATATTTGCGTAATCGATCTTCTTATAATACAGGGTGTTGCAGCCGCATGAGTTATATGGTTCAAATTGTTTATAAAATTTTTTTATTTACGCAATTACTATAATTTTTTTTAAAATATTGAGGCTTTTTTTTCGATTAGCTTTGAAAAATGCCATACTCTGTAGGTGGTGGCAATTTTCTTCTTCTTTTTAACATATTTTGCATAAATTTCGGTTGTAATGGCAAAGATTTGATTTCGAAAATTAATTTTTAGTTGATGGATGGCTCTTGCCTTGCTAAGATACACTTTTTCTTTCAAACATCCACATCCATTCATATTGTTGAAACCACAAGGTTGCATGGTTTTCCACAGCTGGTGGTCCGTTATGCACCACCGTTGACGGAGATTGAAACAACAATGTAATAAAAAAAACATGTGCCAACTATTCTTTCGGAGGATACACCGCTCCAAACACTACGCTCAAGTGGTTGTAGTAGTCCGTAGCAGATTTGCTCATGGACGTAGACATTTAATAGGAAATGGGCTTCATCCCAAAATTTTTTTCTTCTTAAAATTGTGAATAAATTCTGGATTTTCTCGTCTTTTTCAAATCAATAAAATTCAATTGTTTTGGTACGTTGTTCAAATTAAAAAGTTATAAAGAATTCAAATCAAATACCTCATTCTGCTCCACCCTCTACAAACTTTTATAATATATGTATATCTATTTTCCCGTGGTTGTTAAGAGGAACAAAATCATTCCACCTAATTCTATCTAAGACTTGATATTTTACTTGACTCCATGTGTATCCTTTCTCTGTGACTTCTGCGTCCACCTGGCGTCCCCACGTATTTGACGGTCTTATTCTTCTCAGCGGCTTTCCTGTGGATTCAAATCGAAGACAGTGGGCGCATTGTCGTCTTGTGGCTTTCTGAGTGTTTGGGCGGGCAATCCATTTCCATTTGCGACGTCGGATTTCTTGGCTTACGCTCTTTTGATTCGTGTTTGCCCATAGGTTTTCACTGGAGATTTTATTGGGCCAATATCACCATGATTCTTCTTAAGCAGCGATTTATAAAGGCTTAAAGTGTTTGCAGCTCTTTCCTCAGCACTTTCCATGTTTCGCAGCCGTATCGCACCACTGACTTTATGCTCGCATTATTTATAATAGAAGCAGACAATATGATATCGCTCATTTATTGCATATCATATCTCAAAAACGTGGTTTTTGTGTTAAACATGAAGAAACATTCATCGTAACGCTCTTCATTTCATGTAAAAAATCTATACAAATATCTTGTTTACCCATCTCTTGAGGGGAGAATATTTTTTTACCTTTCCATTGAATTAAAAACTTTAAACTCGTTTTCTGACGAACGAGATTTTATTGAGATATGACTAGGTTGCAATAAAGGAGCGATATAATGTGGGGTTGATCTTCTGATGAAAGCTTATGACCTTTACACATCGATTGTCTTAAGGTCAAGCAAACAGTTGTACTAAAATACATTGTAGGAGCAGATGCCACCTCTTGCCAATGATCAAATGCCTCATCAATGGATATTCCAACAATTTAATGACCCCAAACATGCATAGAAATTTGTTACAGGATTTTAAGTACTAGAAGGCGAGCAGGTTGTGCAGTGGGCCCGCACAGTAACTCATAAAAGAAAATTTACGAGAAATTGTAAATTGTAAACCATTTATCGGCACATCGGGATTGAAATTAATTTTATCAAATCATAAAAAAGGCATGGCTTTCTTTTTCAATAATAACTATAGAAAATCTTATTAGCTCTGTGCCTAAAAGATGTACAGCAGTTTTGAAAAGTAGCGGTTTTGCAAAAAATATTTTACATATATATTATACTCGTAACCAAATATTTGAATATTTTAATCTATTTACTTTTTGTCAATTTGTTAAAGATGACATTTGAATTACTGAACCTGAATTTCGTTGTTAATAATACTGAGGATGTATTTTTGTTTTAGGATGCATTTACATTAAACATTTCCACAATGTGTACTTTTCCTTTGATAGCAATAGGATTGTTTATAATATCTCCTTCATGCGCAATCAATAATCAATATTAGCAATTTATGATAGACAAGAATATTTAATAATTTGTTTCGAAAAACATTTGTTTTGAAGTTCTTTTAAAAGGAAATCTGGTGACAAAATAAAAATCTGTAAATGCCGCTTAACTTCAATTGGTTCACCCTTTCAACGACTATAACAACTTTTTTATTAATGAAAAACTTTTTTCAGTTCATCTTATTAATTTGAATTTTTATGTACATATTTCAATCCAAATAAAAGTTTTATTCAAACACACACACGCATACAGCTGTGGTAAAAAAATAGCACCATGGTAAAAAATCTTTCTTCGTCATTTATTTTTAAATACGTTAAACTTATCTTATTGAAAATGTGTCGTAAGATACTTATAAGACTGTGTAACGATATTAAATAAAAAAAAACGTTTATATTGTTGGTTTTTATTATAAATTTTAAAATTAAAAAAATAATTCTCAGTCTTTAGTTAACTAATGACAGTGGTTTAACTAACGACTTTTCGTATAAATGTCGTTGGTTAAACGGCCAGCATTAGTTAACCAAAGGTTGTAAATTTGGGCCTCATTCAAAAAAAAAGGAGCGCAATAAAATTAAAGATTTTGAATTCACTATATTTCATGTCTTAAGATATTTAAATTAATATTGTTACGTTTCGACCTTTTCTTTTAATTAGTCAAAAATAAAATAAGAACACAACGGAAATTGATTTTCAACTTAATGATGTTTTATTTCCTTTAATAACACTGTTTAATAAAATACACGAAGTAATTTTTTTAGTTCACACTGCAAAAGCTTTTTGACAACTGATCTATGTTCACCATGCCGTAGCTTAGACAAGACTGACCTCTGTGTGCCTGGCTTATCTATCGGCTTATATATCTGTTGACTGCTACGGTTCTCGAATGTAATAGAAAAATCCTCACCATAACAATAATCTTGTTTATGTAAGCCTGATGGCAGTAGCAAACTTATAATGTGGATGGCAAATCAACTAACCAACAATTGCTATGAAGATTTTTCATACAGATTTCTTAAACAATCTAGTAGATTCTCGTTGCTGTTTCTGGAACTTTCTTGAATGTTCTGTTTCCGCCAGTTTGAATTTTAGTGCTCAAAATTGCATACATACTGTTGATTATACTGTGCTTAATCACCGCTATATTTTTATTTTCGTTAAATTTGAATATACATTTAGATTTTGTAACAATATATTGTTGCAGAACGTTTTTGCATAGAATTCACGAGATTTTGGCATCTTTTTTTCGAAATTAAGTTCTAGATTTGTCGAACAGCCGTCCAAATGGCTACATGACGGGTTGACTGTATTTGAGACACTCCGTTCTTTATATCTGTCCATAAATTATCAATTGGTTTGAGATCAGGGGACTGAGTGGGCCATTCCATCACGTTTACTCTGTTGTCCAAAAACCACTTTTTTGCATATGGGTCGATTCATTGTCTTGCTGGAAGACCCATCCCTGTGGCATTTCCTCAGAAGGATACGGTAGCATTACTTCCTGGAGGATATTCAAGTAAACTATCTTATCTATGATTGTTCTGATCCAATATATGGGTCCTACATCATAATAAGAAAAGCTTCCCCATACCATAATGCTATAACCACCATGTTTAACGGTTTTCGTTGTGTATTTGTGATTTAATTCTGCATTAGGGGGTCCTCTGACGTAGGAACTTGATACCGTCCCTCCAAACAAAACAACATTGGACTCATCTGCCCAAAGAACATGGCCAAATGTTATTTTTTGTCATTGGTGCTATTTTTTTGACCGGCACTGTATATTTCCATTTTAACGATCGCCCTCACACTGCGAATTGTTTATGTGTCATGAACAACAAGTGTGTAAAAAGTATGTTTGATCGACCATCTGTTTGTCATTAAGAAAATAAATTAAAATGCGAAAATTTAAATACTTCAGACATTGTTTGTATGTTTTTGTCTTTGTTTCGCTAGCATAATAATTGTTGGATGATACTGGTGCTGCTAAACTACTAAAAAGGCGTGTGTATTGTTTGAATTTCCCAATTGCATATTCAAATAATGTTGTTTCCTTTTTTACGAATTGCATGATGCATGGACAATTTAAATTTTCTTTAAACTTAATGCTGTTGAAGTTTTTGTACTTGTTCTCTTGTTACGAGCATGAATGTTAATAAAAATATAATACAAGAAAAACTTAATTAAAATATAATACAACTGCAGTAAATAAACAGACAAGTTGCATTTATGAATTCGTATATATTTTAATTGCAAGAGATGATACACATGATGAGAAAATGTGAATGACGTTGCTCATTATAAAGATAAACCGATTTAAACGAAATAAGAGGGCAAAATAAGCAATATAACTATTTTTTATTAAGTAGTTTTACATTTTTATATGAACTCAACAACAATTTCATCATAGAATTTCTTTGCCTCCACATACAATTCGCTGCACATTCTTTAAAACTACAAGAACTTGTTGTTTACGGTGGCATCTACATGAACTTAAAAAATCGTAGTAAAACAATCTGTTGATTATTGATATTCAATAAAAACGATAAATAATTAATTAAACTTATTGCTGAGACTGTTTTATATTTATTATTATTTAATTAAGTAACAACAACAGTTTTACTTCTGTACGCAATTTTCATTATATTTATATCTATTTTATTTCTGCTCTTGGTCGCATCTTAAAAATAAATTTTACTCTTGGAAATACATAACTTATTATTTGTTTAACTTATTATATTTATCAATGTTTTTATTGTTTTTATTTTTTTATTTTATTGTGTTCATAGTTTATTATCGTCATAATCTAAAAAGTTTAATGAAACCTAATAAAAGAATATTGCAACAAAGTACAAGTGCACACACAATTGTTTTATGTCACCATTGTTAAAGTAAAAGTGTATGTAAAAAGATATTAAGAGCTTGGAACGAGATTAATCTATAATACTGGGATATTAACCCATTTACGCCGAAAGCATCACAGTTTAATAGCCCGATATAATTTAAAGTTTACAATATTTCTGAATTTCAATAACACAGCGATAGCTTCCATATTCTGGAAATCCTTCACTTAAATATAATCACCGTTATTTCAATTGTCGTCGTCAACATCGGCTTCATTTTATTGCCAATATCATTTTGTTTCAACGTCGTCATCAACTCAATAACATTTTTGCGTTATATAACAGGATGACGACGACGTTGACGATTTATCGTTTATGTCAACATATCAAACACACATCTCTAAATATTTGAAACAGCTGTAGTGTTTTTTTGTGTTAATTTTGAACAAAAATTTTATTAGAAGTTTAAATGTTTTTTACTTGTGATATAAATTCAGACTAGAGTGGTGATGAAAACACAAGAAAACAAAATCTCATATAAGAACGAAAGCTTCTGAGACAGAAATTCGACATATTTAACCTACCGGACAGCAAGTGAACACCAATTTCAGTGTTTTAATGATTGCTTTAATGGTTGTATAATTTTTTGAAAAGGTTTAAAAGTTACTTTAGAGTACTTTAAACTTCAATTCTCGCCAAACCTATTAAGAAATTTTATTTTTATGTTCCACTATTTTCGCTCAGTATTTAATTTTAAGTTGTCTGTTGTCATCTGTAAAATAGTTTTAAGTTCCGCTAAGATTAAGTTGCTATCCATATTAATCTAATTAACCTACTCCTTTTCGTTTGGTATTACTATGATATATAAATGGACATTCCATAAGTTCTTTCCTCTATCAGTAAAAATTTTTAGAGCTAATTATGCTGATGCCGATCCTCTTTGAATAATGTGTAACACATTTAACCAGTTGTTGAAGATTTATAGACTTTTCAATAAATCCTAATGTAGTAAAAAGTTCGATTATAAATTTTCCAAACCCATAACAAATTGTTGCTGTACGTTTTTTTATAATTTATTTAATGTTGTGATATGTAAGTAATTGTCTGTAAGTAATTCAATTCCATAGACAAACAAATAATAAATAAATAATAAGTTATAACTACTCAATATTTGCAATAAATAGTTAATTTTCAATATCTGAGGATATAAACCTTAAATGCAACAGATAGATTCTCCAGAAGTAAACTATTATGATAATAAAATAAAAATTAAGAGGGCTCTAATTATCGTTACTTTTAAAATATATTATCAGCTGAAACGCAACAACTCTAAATCGCTTTTTTATGAATTACTGCTTATTAATTCTATTAGAAAAACAAGCCAAATTATAAACGAAAATGAAATGGGCCACTGGAAGTATTTTAGTTAGTTTTTTCTTTCTCGCATGAAAACAAAAAGTTTAGGCAGCAATAAATAAAATAACAAATAAATTAAATAAAAATGTAGGTACATATGTTACTTGATGAACTTATGGAAAATTTTATAAAAATCTAGTTAATACCACTTTCGTTGTTTGCCTCATTCGATCTACTTTTACCTTTAATATGTTTTAATTTCATTCGTGATGTTGTGATGTAAAGTGGGTTACATTAATACATACTCATCCCTACTCTGCTAACTCGTGTTTAGAGAATTTTCTTATTATAATTTCTTTTACTTTTATTGTTGTGAAAATATTTATTTTATTACGAACCTTAAGTATGCCACCCATACTACCAACCATCACAACAACGCTATTTTAATATTGTGGTGACATAAGCTGTTTTGAGAATATGAGAAAAATAATAGAAAAAACAATGTTTTTCAAGCGCTACTGCGTAAAGGAGTGGCATTTTCAAACTTGTACTGTCTTTATCATTTACTTACTTTTCTTAAGATAAGTTATGCCCAAAGGAAGAAAAAATTAAAGAGGGAGTCTTCAAAAATGCTAAACTCTCTGTTTAGCGAAACAATGCTGCGAAAATTCCACGTTCTCTCACGTTGTTGTTTTATTTTTAGTCACACTACTCACGAAAAGTAATTCACGCCATCGATGTGAGCGATTACCATGTACAATATAAAATAAGAATACTCTTAAGAAAATTATTTTATATTTTATATATTTCAAATGGCTGAGCACGATTCTTCAGATAAAGAATATTAACCTTTTGCGTGAGTGAGTAAATGGAGAAATATGATTTTGATAGGGCGCGCCATCACCCAAAGCAGTGACTATAACTAACGTACAAATATATAACACTAATAAAAATGTACCGAATCGACACAGAGGTTGAGATATTTTTGCAGACAAGCTGAATCTTTGTTTCAGTGATTCAATAAAAATGAGCGGACACACTGACACAGAGGGTAGCTCCCAAATGAAAGCGGCCGTGTAGCTTGAACAAAATGTATGTTAATTTTCGCGTTGCTCCTTTGGAAAATTGTTTCATATCCAATTCCTTCTGACTAAAAGCGTTACGAACTTTAGCCTAATAATAATCACTTGTTTATGATTATTATCACTTGCTTAAAATAATGTTGCTTCTTAATGCAAAGTGTACAATTTTCGTTGCTACTACACTTAATTTTATTCTTACAAATCTCTCTTGAGAATGGCTGTGGCTGTGTTTTAAATGATTTTTTTAAAGTTGTTTTATTGTTTTTGTTATTGTTTTGTTTGACTGAAAATAAAATTGTTGTTGAGTTTTGTTGTCGTGATGATGCAGATAAAATAATAATGCATTTTATGCAATGAAGTAGAAAATTTTTTTATTTATAATATGAAATATTTATAAATACATTTACTCATACTCGCCACATACGAGTAAAATTATGATATATGAGAACTATGTATATTAAATAAATTCTTTATTATTGTTATTATTATTATGATATTTATGTCTGTACTTGTGCGTATACTTCAATAATAAATTAATAAATTATGATGTCGCTGCCAAACATAAACCAGTGGGCCTAGAATTTAATTTTAAGATGACTCAATTGAAACTAAGGGAATTTAAATAAACTATATGAAAAATTTTTAAGCGTACAATGAATGATTCTTAAATCAGAAGCTAAAAGTTTTTGAAGGAAATTTCTTATTTAATTTTTTTACTTTAGCGAACCTAAAGACACATATTTTTCATTTCTGAAGGTATTGAGTACACAGAGAAAAGTTTTAACATAAATAATGTGAAAAAATTCCATGAGGATGCGATAATACGTAATAGGAATTATTTCATACACATTATTATGCTCTTATATTTATATTTATAAATTCAAAAAATCGAAGTTGATTTTTTGGATCTGGGTACCAATATTGCTAAAAAATATTAAATAGTTAGAACATAAAATAATATTAACATGTACATATACTGCCAGTTCGCCGATATCGATTTCTTTCGTATAATTACATTTAAAACAAAAATTTAATTTCAAAAGTTGTTTTTGTTTCAAATGTAATAATTCGAAAGACATTTTTCTTTTGATATTGACGAACAGGCAGATAATTAAATGGTAGGGTTGAGGTTTAAATTCCATCAGACTCCATTGGAATTTATGTTTTTTTTTTAATTTTTTTCGGTGCCGCATCATATTTCATCAGCACCCAATGCATGCACGTGGGCTTAATTGCTATCTAAAATAACATTAAATCAAGAAAGACCTATTCCTCAGTCATTCTTCATTAACGTGCAAAATGTTCTTTCTTCAATAATATTTTCGTTATGAACGAAGTTTAAACACTATCAGACTTTCCTCTAATTATTCTGCCCTTCCCATTAACATACTATCACATTTAAATGTTTCTTATCGAATAACGATCTTTATGTACGATACAAGAAACTGTAGGAGACACATGCTATCCTTGTTGTTGCTATTTTCCATTTAAATTCCGACTGAGCATTGCCAATTTAACATTATTATGCTGTGCCCTGCATATTCCTAATTATTAAAACGTTTTAATTGAACTATATTCCTAAATCACATGAACCTATAATTAATTTGTAGGCTTTAGGTTCAAATCCCATCGCACTGTATTGGTGAATGAAATTTTTTTTAATGTTTTTATTAAAAATGTGTTGTGTAAATCTCGAGAGTTCAAATCACATGTTTTCCAAAAATTAGTTTTTCGCAAAACGCGTTAATTAAGAAGATCAAATAAAATATATGGCAACCAATAAGTCCCAATATATAAATAAAAACATTAAACAAATATGCATTCTCCCATGAAGATGATGGAATTTGAGCATTTCAATTAATGAAAATTTGGAAGTTGTTTACCGTTTGAAGAAATCGTCGTCCTGAAGTTATTTTCACGTATGTACATATGTCACAAAATCAATAAACAAAATTTTATAAGACCGCTTCTTCTAAAAACTCAAGACTTGACGATTCAAATCGGACGTCTGAACCGGGTCTAACATCCTCAAATTTGTGCTCCTGAAGTAGTGCAAATTCGGATCATATAATAATTTTGTTTTGTATATAATGTTGAAACTTTAGACTCAATTTCCCAAAGATTTTTTTTGGAGATAAGTGAAGATAACTTCGAAACTACGAAATGTGTAAAATTATTTTGTTCATAAATTTAATAAAACTTTTTAATTGAATGGTGTAACTAACGAAGATCCTTTCTCTTTGAAAATATAAAAAGATTGTGTTGCATAATTAAAATTTTTAAAATAGAATATATTAAATCTTTATTTTTTTGTTTTATTTTTGTGACATTTTTGGCGGTTTTTAAATCCATTTTCCATAACTTTTTTAAGAATTGTCGTACATTTTAAACGTGTACCGGCCATTTAAACTAATATTCAATGAATAAACAATACGCGACTTGCAAATTTATTCTTATATTAAGCGCATTTTAGTTATGAACGAAGTTTCAGCACAAATGTTAAGGAAAAATGAAGTCAAAAGATTTGTTTTCCTTTGCCTGTTCAATGAGTATTTTTATTACATACACTTTCATTAATTGTTAATAATTTTTCACTTTGTTTTAAATATATGTATGTACATGAGTAGCAAATTAATAAATTCTGTTAGCTACTAAATCGATTAAAATAATGCAAAAACATTTTTACAATGTCAATTAAATTTTTTCTTCATTAATTTGCGCAATAAATATTGTCTGGTTTTTTGCGTTCATTAGATTAATTTGCTTTTCTTTTATAAAAAATTTCTTTTACAATTTTAATACGCAATTGTCATACTTTTCATTTTACCTTTTTATAAAATATTTTGACACAGATGTTGTTCTTGGGAACGTCATCATCTCATTTTTTATTGTTTTATTTTTGCTGTTGCAGTTGTTTTTGCTCGCAGTTCTTCTAGAAAACATTGACATTGTTTCGTCTTCAACTCTTCGAATAAATTTAAATCAAATTCGTTATATTATTATAATTTATATTTCGCTTGCATTTTTTTTAGACATGTTTGAAAATAAACTGCAACATACACTGCAGCCCCGATGATGTGAAGACAGTGCTAACGTTTGTCAATTGTTTACCTTTTAGGAATGCCTAAAATTTCACGTGAAAGTTACAGTTTTTAGTCGATGCCTAAAATGAGATCCCGCCCTTGTGGAAAGAAAATATATAATTTATGCTTTTCATGGCTTCGTGTAGTATTGTAAAAGTATTGAGTATTTGAGTACCGAGTACTCAATAACGGCGATATTTTCCGGTGCTCAATACCTAAAACTAACTAGTCAATACTTTCAGAGATGCATTTCCATATGTAAATACGAACATATTACTACAACTCGGTTTTGAGGAAAGTTAAGCGCCTTTAAATCATTTGCAACAATTAATATAAGCCTGGCCATGTAGTTAGATACTTCTAATGGATTATTAAATATGTTAATCCATGAATTATTATGGAATACGGGTAATAATAAAATCGAATTTTACCTATTAAATGTTTTTATTTATTTTTAAATAAGAAAAGTAGTATCGAGTACTCAATTGAAAAAGTATTGAGTAGTATTGAGTAGTCAAAAGTAGCTGCTTTTTACAACACTAGCTTCGTGCATATACACAATTAAAAATTAATCCTCTTGAAAAAGACAAGTTCAATTTTCTTATACAGTACAACCTCCATAATCCGGACAGATATAGTTTCAGCTACTGTCCGGATTAGTGGATCGTCGGGACTACAGTTAAAATGAAATTTTAAACGCAATTCATGTATATACATACATATATATATGTACTTTATTTTTATTACCGAAAAGAAAAATAAGAATTCATTTGTATATAATTTATATAGAGAAAACATAAAGAATCATACTAAAAGTGACCAAAAATATTAATTTTGAAAAATAAGAATTTTTATGTAATTTGTCAGCTCTATTTTTAAATTATTTAAAAAATTAAATATCCTTATATGTCGCTTTGGTTTGTTCAGCCCATAGAATAGCTTTTGAAAACAGTTCGCCACGCCAATTTTACTGAGAAAAAAGAACACTTTTCCAGACTATAGAGGAAAAATTTCTAGGCTGTCCGAAAAATTTAAATGTCCGAATTACTGGATAGTCCGACTTAGCGAGTGTTCGGATTAGGGGGGTTGTACTGTATTTGCAGTGTAGATGGCCATTTATTATTAAAACAAAATGCTATATTTATGAGGTTTTGCGTGAAACTCGAAAGCTAGAGTTCAGATCGAAAAATCCAATATATTTGTTTTCTGTGTTTTCAAAGACTTAGCAGCCGCGAAATACTATATAAAGAAATAATTAGTTTGACATTAAAAATTTATTTAATTATTTTGTTCCCATTAGCTTATACATTTTCACAAATTTTTCAATTGTTCGATTAATCGAAATTTAAGTTACTTAAGCAATCGAAAACAAATTTTATTTCATTCGAGTTGTTAATCGAGTTAATCGAACATTTTTAAAATTCACTCCGTTTTTCGTTTGTATATTGTATGTAAAAAAGTAAAATAAACCAGGATTTATGAAAAGTTTAAAATATGGGCTTAGGGGTTTCCCCATTCCAAATCCCAATTCCATTTTGTCCACCCACGCTGACTCCTTTTTAATTCATAAAATAAGATTTTATATATGTACAGAGTCATGTTAGCATGCTAACAGAACTCTGTTAAACTCGGTGATTTGTTTTTAGTGTGATATATTTTAAAAATTAATTTAACTAACATAATTAGGTTTATTTTTATTTAAGCACTTTTTTTTAAACTGTAAAAAATTTTAGCACTTATATTCTTGTAGCTTATAGAAACACTGTAATAAACGCTCATTTCTTATAGTTTTCATCAATGAGATTTCTAAAATTTTTATTTCTTTAAAAAATGTTTGCCTTTAAACATGTATACATACATATATAAATGTGTGAAGTCTCTCAAACATGTATGACAAGAAAAGCAACAAAATCTAAAACGTACATACACATACATAAGAGGGCATTATTAGAATACTTCGGTACTCTGATCTCCCCTAATATTTTTGAAAAATGTTCATTATATTTAAAAAAGTGTTCATAATCCTTAAAGGATTTGGAATAAAATAAATAGGTCATGCAAATTTTTTCCTTAGGAGTTATTCATGAAAAATTACAAAACAGTAAACATTTTATTTCTTTGTTCTGGTGGACTAAAAATTTATTTTTTAATTTTAATTTATTTTTTTACGTACAAATATTAATTGTTAAAAACGAAGGCCCCTCCATGTTTATATTGTCACAAGTGGTTGAATACTAAGAAAGTCAACTACAAGACAAAAATAAAGTAAACAAAAATGGAAAACTGCTTGATCTCAAAGCCAATGGCTTTGGAAAAGCGGGAGAGTATGGAATATTTGGAATAATTAAAAATCAGATATGGAATTTCGTACTAAACGAAATTGATTTGACTTGTAAAAAATTAATAAGTTGCACTTTTCGTATTCTAAGTCATTGAATAATACGATTGAATAGTTGATATTCCTTATCACTTGTATCCACCGTCAAAAGTGGTAAAATCGAACAAAGAACGCTGATGAGATGGTGTAGCGACCTCTAAATCAGTACTGATCCGTTCTGCTAGTCTGATGAATAAATTATTTCAAATAAAAAGTACGCTCTTAATAAAATAATGAATTTATCCAAAAATAATTTCTTAAATTAAGAAGATATGGGTAAACTCAGATTTGAACTCAAGCCATAACATTTTCATTACAATATACATATAACTTTCAACAATTACGTACAAATATTTATTTTTTATTATGTTTCACTCAATTCTGCCCATATAAATGAATAAATATCATTATTCTATTGTTGGCTCTTATTAATGTTGCAGGCTTTAAACAAATCTGACTACTACTTCAGAAGTTATATACATATATAGGTATATATTTATTGCCTTTTATTTTGCGGTCAACCCCCATTATTGAACGTTTCTAAAAAAGGCTTGTTACTATTGAGATTTTGCGGTCAAGTGAAAAGTTCGGTTATTACTATTTTTTTCAGCAAATAAAAAAAAACAAAAAAAAACATTTGTTGTTATATGATTGTAACAGCCAATGAATCTATAGTAAAAGGCAAATAGAAATGGCAAAAAGTGATTTAAGTATTTTGCATTTGAAATTTCTCATTCACCATCTTCTGGTCTCAATACTTTTTCCATACATTATTAAATATTGCGGTTGTTGTGTTGTAGTTAATAAAAAAAATCAATAAATTATGTTTTCATTTTAACATGGTTAATTTCAAGCTATTGTATTACTAACACACACAAATTTCATTTCACATTTATGTGATCGTATTCCGATTATTTGGAATATTCATCATTGAATTTATTTGTATACGCTGGAATAGAATTAGCGGCGCATCAGGAAAACAGCAATAGCGAAAAGCATTGAGTGTTTTGTAAAGTGTATAATTTTATTAAAACATTTAAGAGAAATACTTGTAAATTTGTGTATACAAATAAGTTTATGAATTGCTTATCGATAATTGTATTAAAATTTTATTTCAATTTAATTTAAATTGAATGTGAACATTATTCAGATTTCAATGATGTGTGAACGCAATAGAAAGTGTATGGGGCTGTATGTCTAATGTCAGGTTTTGTGGTTTCAAGTTTATAAATCAGGTCGCTTTAAGTCGAACGATTTCCAAAAACGAATAACGGTCATATCCGTGTTTTTAAAAGCCTACTTTAGTTAAGTTCGAACGTGTTTCGAATGTGATTTCAATGTTCAGAGCTTATCTCTTCTTGAGTTTTTAAAAGGTTTTTTTCTGAGCAATCCCTCGAATTTCTTCTCGAATATTATTTTTTTGTTCGCGTTTGCTCTGTGGCTTATCCACGTCTACACGTTCTTCCAAATACCCTTGAAGGCAAAAATGGACGAAGTCATTTAATTGAAAATGAACTTTGTCACTCATTATAAAATTGTGTATGAAATGGAGATGTTCACCGCTCCCGTGATTAGAGTGACACATGTATTATCGTGAGTAGCTTTTTGACTCTATCGCGTGAGCGTGCATCAACGTTAAAAGAATTGGGCGTGAGTATAAAAAAATGAGTTTGAGTGAACGTGAGTATAAAAAATTGAGCGTGAGTAGATTTTTAGAGTGAGTGTTTCGTTATTTTTTTGATTCATTGTATTTTTTAATTTGTTTGTAAATTTTTTCATTTTTTTTATTTGTTTTATTTGTTTTTTTTTATTATTTTATAGTTTTTTTTTAGTTTTAGTATTTCGTCAGTATTTTTTGAGTTTTCGCTATTTTACGACTTTTTTTCCACTCACGTGAGCGTGCATGAACGTGAGCCAAATATATAAGAGCGTGCATAAGTAAATTTTTTTATCGTGAACCTGCGTGAGCGTGAGCGAAAAGTCACCCACAAGTACGAAATCATAATTTTCTTTGAATATTTAGCTTAAAGAAATCAAAAACTACGTTGGATTGCAGCTTTTGAGCAGGTTTCATTTTCAATTTCTCAACAACATGAAAAACAAAAGAAATGCATATTAAAATAATGAAGACCATTCAAACCATTCCGCTTGTTTTGTTCCACCCTGTATTTGTTGTGTAGGTTATGAAATGAAAAATAGAGATAATAAAATAAAGAATGAAATATAATACAAGAACAAACAATATATAATTTTTTGCATGATCGAATATAGGAGCTCTTCTTGTTTTTAATTTGCACAGAATATACCAAAAAAATTAGTTTTGACATTTTACGTAAAACTTGCCTAATTTGCAAGCAGTCAAATTTCCTAAACCGCGACTACTTGTAGAGTGTTTTCATATTCTAGTTGTATTAATTGTGCATTTGCATCGTCCGTCTCACCTTAACACGATGTCTGCATGTGTGTAAACATTTGCATTCAACTTGTTGCTTGCATATTATTAATGTTTTTATTTTTCATGAAAAGTGCTTTGTTATTTTTACGTTTCTTTTCATTATTTGATTCATTAAAATGCGGTTAAATTTGGCCGCAAAAAGTTTTTGTTTTCTGTGGTGACGTCAATTAAATTTTGCGCTATTGAACACTTTCGGTCGAAACAAAAACTTTTTCATTGAGTCTAATAAAAAAGTCTTTTCAGAATAAAGTAAGAGCAGCATTGTGCGGATACATGTTTGGTTTTTAAATTATTTTGATTATTTAGTGTATGTAATTTAATTAAATATAAGTAATTATCATTGAAATTAATTGGGGTTGGCGGGCAGGTTGTATTCGATTATTTTGTGTTTTTTATAAAATAAACTTGCAAAATCTGATTAGCAAAATAATGATAGAAAAATACTTAGAAATTAGTTTTGCTTTGCAACGACTTGATCCTTTACTGGAAATTTACCTGTAATTATTGAACTTAAATGACTGTTGAACTCTAGGGATACATTAGTTTGTTGGTCTATAAAATCTAATAAACTCTATATTTGTTTGTGTTCTTTTCATTTTCGTATCTCTAGCAAACTCTCTAATAAAGTACATAAATGTAAAACGGAAAAGGTTAAATGTATGAACTTTTGCTAACCTGATATGATGAATTTATTATAACAGCAGCCAAACAGCGAAACAAAGAAAATTCCGAAAAAAGTCAAACTACAATATTAAATCGTGAAAAATAAATGTTAAACAAAAATCTTTTTTGTTGGAAAATTCATAAACTTTAATAAAAAAATTCGTGCCATATAATAAAGTAGAACAAGTCAAAAATGAAAAAAAAAAACATTAACTGTTGAGAGATGAAGCCAATTTTTAAGGCAAAATTATGGTTCATATTGCATTTTTAATAACTTTATATTTTTAATGCCAGCATAATAAAGAATCTTATATCTATTTTAGGAAAACAAAACAAAAGAAAATAAAACGAAAATTTATTTTTCAAGCAGCAATAAAAAATTGTGGTGAAAGTCTATTTAAAGTATACTAAAAAATAATAAATAAAGAGAGATGTAATAATCTGTAATTATTTAAATAGTTTAAGGTAATAGTTTAAAGGAATTAAAAAAAATCCCAAGTTGCGGACTTAAATTATTTTACAGCTTTTTTAAGTGCTAAAACAGAACAAACGACGTCTACGGGACGGGGTTTCCGATGCTGAGTTGAAATAAGCACAGTTGCGATAGCATGAGCTGCCAATTTTATTGAATACATATTTCATATTTCGTTTTATTTTTCTCGACTTTTTATATTTAACAAAAAATGTCAGTACTTTTCATAAATTTTAGCAACTCAAATTGTTTCGATACAATAACGAAAAATTCAGATTCAGACGAACTTTGAAAAATCCGTCCAAAATCGAGTTTGGCTTCTGCCTAAAAAAGTGTGTACGGATTGCCCACTGATATTTTTATATTTGCCAACTTTTTATAACACTTTAAAAACATGTTTTCTTTTTTGATATTTTATGAAAAGAAAAAGGCAAAAATGTTTTTAAATAACATTTTGCAGCTTTCTTAAAGCTATAATCTAATCTAGTTCATTGCTAAGTATCAAACAACATTTAAAAGTATATTCAAAGTATAAGCGTTTTACAACACATATTTATAAATATATTTGCAATAAGTATAGGTTGCATATTAAAAAGAAAAAAGTGTATCGTACGCTCTTGACAAAATCCAGCATTGACTAGCTCGTTAGTATTCGAATACAAATTGCAAATATTTAGTGGCATTTATAGAAATATTGTAAACAATTGCGTCTTATTGAAAATCAAGAAAATAAAAAAAGTAAATGAAAAAATGAAGAAAAAAAAACACCTGTGACAATAAGAAATACAATACGCGATCAAAACACGTCTCATTACTTCCGCTTTTAAATATAAATGAAAATATTGACGAGTATTTAATATCCATTTCCAATCGCTTTTAAATGCGTAACAGCATATTTGTTTTAGCAAATAACTTTAGAAAATTATTAACTGAATCATAACTTTTTATATGTTTTTCTTTTTTTAAGTAAAACAAACACTTTTCGGAAAAACATTAGAGAATGTTAAGGAGCTCTTGGAGAATATCTGTCAATTAGTTTGCATAGCAAATCTTTCGACTTTGAAGATTCGTTAATACTATCACAAGCAATTTTTAGCAACTACTTTTATGTCTTAAAAATTCTCTATAGTTTATCGAATATATATTTTTTACTAACAAAATAATATTTAATCTGCCCACGAAAACGTGGTTTAATTCTCCCAATCGTTATCAAAAGCAAACTAATTGAAGCAGCTTCTTCAAAATTCGACAGTAGTCTAGTAATAAGTAACTGCTAACGCGGCCAGTCTTGGGTTTAAAGTTGGAGCCTTGGAAATATAAAAGGTCACGGAATTACCAAACTTCCTTCCTATATTAACCTCTGTTATTCTTGTTTTACTGAAAATAGTCAACTGAAATAATATTTAATGCTAGTGTATCCAGCGGTCGACTCAATCGACCGCATTCTAGAAACATTTGCATAAATACATACATCAAAATACTAAAACAAAAAACAATCTAAATAAACAACTTAAAACGCTGTCTGATTTCTATGCAAAAGCCAATTGGACAAACACACATGAACACTTTGTTTATTTTTCAATACATGTATGTGTAATACGTGTGTATGTGTTAGTAGTAACTTTAAAGGCTTGTAGCTCTCTAAATATCGAATCGATTTATATCAAATAAAAACCCGTTTAATAACATAGAAATCCTTCCAAAATCGGTTCTGTATTACGGCTGTAAAAGGGATTTAAAAATATTAACAATATAGATTCTAAAAACACAAATTTAAATTGTAAGATGTATAAACGTGCCGTAATCGATATCTCATTTGTAGGATTAAACAAATAATCGAATTTGGAATACTTATATTATTTATAAATCTAAATAAACATATTTAAGTTGAGAAAGTTGATTTTTTAAATTTAAAATTACTTTTCAAAGACTTCATTCCTCTAAATATTTGATTGTTATAATTAATGAAACTTTTTGCTTTTGTTGAAGACAATTTGCAACAGTAATGCCTAAAATAATACATACACCTTTGTTTATTTTATTAAAGAAATATAAATAGCATTTGCTCATTTCGCAAGCCCTTTGTAGGGTTGTAGTTTTCATTGATAAAATGTGATACAATTATACAATTTAATATCATATATTTTATGAATATTGTATTGAGTTCATAGATCGGAAAAATTAATTAATTTGAATTCATGATCAACTTCAGCAGAAATAGAATTTTGAATATATAAAAGAATATTTTTGCCATTAAAGTTCACCGTTTAATCTGCTTCTGGGCTAATGTTATTCGGTATAACGAAAGTATCCATTTTTTTCTTGCATAAGTTAAGTTGAACAAGTTGCAAAGTTTTTTGCTATTTCTTGCAACGGCTTCTCATTATTTCAGGTAACAACTCCCCACTATGGTACAATAACAGTTTCTTCCCATTTTATTCAAACTAGTTATAGTTCTTAATAAAATTTTTAAACAAAACACAAATATCATTACTGTCTTACGCAAAGGCGAGAAAAAAATGAAAGTATTAAAATTATTTAGTGGTGTTTTTTTAATGCAAAGTGATTATTATTTTGGCTAAAATTCGTAACATTTTTAGTCAGAAAGAACTGGACATGAGACAATATTCCAAAGGAACAAGGGACAAATTTAACATTAATTAATTTCAAACTTACATGGTAGAACAGAAACAACGTTGGTTTTCGGGAGCCGCAATAAATAATTATCACTTTGGATTAAAAAAACCACTAACAACAAAATTGTTCGAAAAAATAATCACAGTAAATAAAATTATTTATTTGCATGATCAATAATTTTGTTTGTGTATTTCAAACGAATACGTGTGACATAGTGGGTCTGGCAGTTCAATCAACTTAAATGCACGTACTTGCTAGAATTTTAGTTTGCTAGATAAAACTTTCAACGAAGAAAAAATTCCGAACCAAATTTCTGAGGTAAAGCTTTTTACATATCACCTTATAAGCTGTATCTATTATTTTGAGCAGGTGTGTATGTGTTTTTTTTGTCAGATTGATGAAAATTATGACTGCAGCATAATGACACACTGTATGAATGATGACTTTTTTAAGATAAATCTATTTTTTTTTGTACAATTTTATTACTAAATTTAAATCTAAGCAAATTTGTGCATTCATTATTTTGCATCATATAACTAACATAACATCTATGGGCGAAACTTTAGTACACATTGAAAGAAAAAACGCAAGTATGCCTCTTAACGATGTCAAGTGGGTGTTGTCGTTTTACTTGGCATTTAAAGTATTATCACATATTATTGTAATATTAAATTAAATTGACATATCTAAATCCTGCTAATAAAAGACCATTAAAAGAAGTCCTATACTTAAATTAAAATTCTCTTATGCCAACGCATACATATATGTATGTACATTTAGCAATATCTTTAATCCGTAATATAGTGGGCGGCTTAAGTGGGAGTATGGTTGTTGCTTCATTTGTTTTCCTTTAATCCAATTATCTTGCCACATAACGTACACAAACAAAAACCATATGTAAATATATGAATATCATCATTTTCATCTTCAGCATTAGAAAAAGTTTCTAACTAATACATAATAATAGTGTTATTCACAATCTTGTGAAAAATGGTTTTTCATTGCAGCAATTTCGAAATGGTAGAGTATATTTTTAGTCTGTACTAAGAAAAATTAAAGAGATGCACTTGCTATTCATTTGTAAATATGCAACGTTTAAAAACTCTGGTTTTTATTAACAGCAGAGGAATAAGCCGAACGGCTAAAAGATAACCGATGACCTTGTCAAGATTTTTTTTGCCTAAAGGATGGAAATTTGTATAATTTTTTTAGTACTGTTTTTATCATCTTATTTTGCTTTAACTTTGAAGTGCCTAAAATTCTTGCTGCGCTTTAACCGCCAACCATAAAACTATCCAGATGCCGCCAATAATTTTTCTTGGGGTAGTTTCTCCGACTGACAGCTGACAATAAGAAAAAAGCAAAAAGATAACAAAACAACATGAAAAAATTACTAAAAAAGAGAATTCGCTATTGTTCCTTAAAGCTTTCCTTATCAGTAGGAAGGTTAGGTTACGTTCCATTGACAGCCGTTATCAAGCACAGCTCACGTGGGTCCTTTGAATTAGTTCCCGTTGTGTTACCATGTTTTCAGTGGGAAATAATTTCCCATTTTACTAATCAGCTGTGAATTTGAAGTTTTGTAACCAGTATTGCAAATTAAATCAAAATATCTGTTCACAATTGCACAAATTCGCAATCTTAAATGTGCAAGTTTGTGAACAGGGCTAATAAGTATGTAAGCATCATGTTTATTTTATACAACAATGCATGATAACATCAACGACAGCAACAAATACTTATAATCACCACCCAGTGAATTAAATTCGATTACTGCTGGCATTGTGTATATGAATGGAATTTAAACTTGTAATTAGATTGAACAATATTGTGCATAAAATCCTTATACGTATGTACGTACCTACTGTTCTTCACTCAATATTATCTTTTATTCGCCAGTTGGGGTAAAACTGTGAAATGAATGAAAGTCGGTAGGGAAGAAAACAAATTAAATTGTATACGAATTTGTGTTATCTAGTGATGACAATTATTACTTTCTAGATATTTTTTTAAACACTAAAATCGAAATTATAAATTGCGACCTCGCGAAGTATTGATATTTTTCAATACCCCAAATTTGGTGTACCAACGTATTTCATTTTCAGGATTATTTTAATGTGTTTGTTTGTAATCATGGCTTACACGTAGGCATTCAAGTAGAATCTAAATGATTCCTTTTTGAAATCATAAAACACGTGGGAGTGGTATTGCTCAGGATTTTTGATAAAAATCAATAACAACATAAACAAATACTGGACGAGTGGGACAGTCAGGGGTGCTTTTTAGGGTTCCGTACAGAAAGTGTAAAATGTAAACCGTATTGTTTTCGCTAAGATGTCTGTCCGCTTGTCGCAGGCTTCATCTCGTGAACCATAATAGGCAGGTACTTGAAATTTTCACAGTATATGTATTACTATGGTCGCTATAACAACAAATTTTAAAAATAACAATATATTTTATTTTTGATATACATTTAACTTAATATGGTAGTAGTGACAACTTACCGAACGATATCGTTCTTTTGTGAAATTACATTGAAAACAAAAACATTTTTTAAAATTTTGTATCTCATAATTTTATTTTCTCATTTCTAACCAGATTTGACCGATTTTCAATAGTGAAAATTCTGAAACCATATCTTGTAGATCGATACATGATGTCCTACAGAGTGTCAAAGTCGACAATAATATAAGTAATAAGAAGGTAAAGCTGATAAGATAAGAACAAGCTTACTTCACTTGATTTTGTTTTTCGCAAATATCTTCGCATTAAAGCAATTTTAAAGAAATATATTTTTTAATTTTTAAGGAATTCTTGGATAGTTGGCTGTCTTTTGTAAATCGAAGCATTTTGTTCCGCAGTATATTCAAATAATCTACAGCGGCTATTTTTCCTTCTATCCAGAGACTTGGACCAATCACAGACGCTGAAAAACTCCCCCAATTAGAGACCCTTCAACATCTTTGACGTTCTTTTTGTGTTCTTTGGGTTGAATTCACTATTAGCACGGGGACATAAAAACAAGACAAAACTTTACATCTGATTCAAACAAGTTATTCTTTTAGTTTTTAATTTTTGTCCCCAAAATTTTAGCAATTCCTATAAAAAGCACTAGATTAATCTTCGTTTCATCTGACCACAGAACATATGACGGCCAAGGGGTTGTCTCGCAAATTTCAATTTGCTTGCATAATCCCCTTACTAAGGAGAGGTACTTTTCTTGGACTCCGACCAGTCCAGTCCAGTCCAGTCTCTTGTAGTCTATTTCTCATCGTACGGCTTGTTACTGCAGCATAAAATTTATTTCAAAGGTCATTTGCTGAGTCGAAGTGGTTCTTTTTTCAAACACGAATGAAAAGTTTGTCGAAACGTGCCGACGTTTTCCGTTTTCCACTTCTGGCTTCGATGATTTTGCTGGAGTGAATCGCATTAAACACTTTGTTTCTGGAACAATCCATTGTTTCGGCAATTTGTCTTCGGATTTTAATTTTTTAGTCACATTTTTTCAGCCGAGGTAGTGTGAACTTCACGTCTCATTTTGTTCTTGATATCGAAATAAATTCAACGCAAAACGTATCAAACAAAAAAGTTAGTCACGGCTCATAACCTTTTGTCACTTTTATGTTTTATATTTTAATAAAAATTTTCATGATATTTAATTTTAACCTGACTTGAAAAAAATTACGCTTTTTATTTTTTCATACAAATTTACTGCTCTTTAAAAAAACAATTAATTTTAAAAGAATTGACAATGAAATCATGATATATTTGAAAGCATTTCGTCGTTTCAAAGTTATTTTACGTATCTCCAAAAAAAATTTTTTTTTGGGAAATTAAGTCTGAAGTTTCAACATTATATACAAAAAAATTCTTAGATGATCCGAATTTGCATTACTTGATCACAAAGTTGAGGATCTTAGACCCGGTTCTCACACGTAAAGTCTTGAGTTTTTAGGAGAAGTAGTCTTATAAATATTTTTTTTTTTTGATTTTGTGATATACGTGAATATAACTTCGGAACGACGATTTGACAGTGAGTTTTCGCAGTAAAAGTTCAACAAAAAAACTTCTGTAACATGTTATTAGGAAGGAAGATATCGTCCTATTTATTTTTTCTGATGTTTCAAAAATTATTGTCATGTCACCTGGTGTCACTTAAGATAACCACTTCAATCCGTTATTTAACATCCAGTATCAAACGTTCTAAAATATTAATATAACCTGTAGCCTCAACAATCTTCTCTTCAATCGGATTTAAACACTTAATGGAATAGATTAAAAAAATCTAAATATGTGCATGCTGTTCTACAAAGGAATCTTAAAGTGCCCGAGGAAAGCAACACGTTTCTCCCAAGTGCATGTGCTACAAATGTCTAGTTTGTGCTACATACTATTCGTATGCTGCTGCTGCTATTCAGTCGTTAAAAACTAAACTACAAAATTATCTCAATATTCTGAGCACCGTTCCATGAACTTTCAGAAAATTAGCCGCCATTCATTAATGTGTTTGGTAATTTAAGTTGAAACGTTTTTAAGCAATTTTAACTGCAAATTTTTACTATTTTGTGCCACATTGCACTTAATGCCACTGCTTGTTAATGTTGCAATCTTCTCTTCTGTTGCTGTTGCAATTTGACTGCTAACTGTGATTCAGAGCTGAAGGAGATGATGACGTCGATGGTGAATAAGGCTGTAAGTGTTGGTGGTAGAAATATGTATGTAGATTAAATTGTGTTCATCATAGATACAAAATAAAAATAAGGGTCAACGAATTTATACGTATATTGCTGGCACTGCCATTGATTCCACTGCCATTAATTCCACTGCATTTTTAGATTTATAAACAAGTATTTTTTATGCAGACATTTTTCCATTTATATATATATTAATACTGCTCTTAAATCTCCCCTCGACTCAATTGACTGTCGGACTGACTGCTTGGGTGCTCCCTGTGAGTATGAGTAGCTGACTTTGTTTTCCATACTCGTATTGCGCTGAATGACTGTTTCCTTGGCAGTATGTCGATGGACTCTTAGACGGAGAGACTGTCAGCGACGTACAATAGAGAGTTTCTCTGTTATTATAAACTAAAACTAGTAAAATATGAAAATTTTCATGTTGTTGTTGTATTATCCATACAATGAATATTTTCACGGTTCGTTGATTTTTTGGGATTCTTTGATACATTTTTCGTATTTTTTTGCACAACAGCGAGTTTGTGTTCTTTTATAATATTTATTTTGAACCCAATGACCGCCAACAGTTTATTTTATGATTAAATTTAACATAGGAGTCATTATGTTTGCCACATTTTATAATATTTGGTGTAACGATATTGTGAATGTGGTCATATTAAGTGGGCTCATACATGCGTACAAACAAATGTTAATTTGAAATGGCCTCTACCATTTGGAATTTTAAGAGGGGAACTTGCCTGAGCTATATATCTTAGTTTACTATTTTTTTTGCAATTAACTTTTTTTTAATTTTTTGTTGTGAAATGAGTGTGAGTTGCGCATGCTAAGTGTAGAGTGGAAATATTAAAAAACGCATAAATATCTTTATCCAAATTATTGATTATGTTGTTGCACGTACGCACTAGCTAAGTGACCCAGAAACATTATCCACTCCATAATTTATCAATTATATTCAGCCACATTTTGTTTGGGGAATTTTGCCTTCGACTTCAAAATTTTTTTAATAGATCGCAGAAAAATGTTGAGTTCTAATTTATTCCCTTCGGTCCAATGTTGAAGATAGAGCATTTCAGCTCTTTTGAGTGAGCGCTCTTATACGAAGATAAAATAATCTATATAAAATCAGTATTTATTTATTTATTTGTTTATTTATTTATTTATTTATTTATTTATTTATTTAATTATTTATTTATTTATTTATTTATTTTTCCTTTCCGATATTTCGATCAACTTTGCTAACCATCATCAGGGATATTTTATAAATTATTTTATTGTCATGACCGAAATATCGGAAAGAAAATATAAAAAAAATTTACTACAATACATACGTGTGTTTTAATTAATTTTACATGACCTTAAGCCGAAATAAAAATACCCTACAAGTGTATAATATAGGTCAACAAATACGTATTATGAACATTAAATAAAACAATTAAAACGAGTTTATGTGATATACATATGGATATGTACATATATGACAATATGACAGAAAGGTTAACATCGGATTTATTTCTCTATCAAAGATTGTCGCTTGGAACTGTTGGAACTGAAAAGAAATATTTGTATGGCATTTGATACTCTGAATAATATGCGGATGCAAATATGCGGAATACATCAGGCATCATGTTACAAAATGTATTTTGTCTATAGTGAGAGTGAGGGAAAAATAAAATATGAAATTAAAAGAAAGTTGAAGTAATGAGCTGAAAGAGCTTACTGCTATGAGCAGCTTACCTCGTTCACTTATGTGAGCGGTTCAATTGAACTAGTGCGTTCATGAACTTCCCAACTGTATTTGCAATCGATTCTATTCAGAGCTAATAATTTTAGTTCGGTGAAGGTTTTGGACATTCTTCAAGGGCCTCTTGAAATCTTATCATAAAAATTGCCACTAAATAAATTCTTGCGTCCTTGTCCCGGAGGCTACACATTCCTTAAGAAAATTTTAAAAACGATTAAACTTTTGACTGACTACTTAGCTTCGTTTTTATGACTATTTCATATTCCGCAGCCGCAATTTTCTTTAAACTTAAGCATTTCTGAGATAAATTTCTTTAAAGTGCACTCACTGATCTAAAGTCTCCATAAGATATTTATATTTATTTGATTGTCTGGCTAGCGAGCAGCATTCTTTAATAGTTCAACTAATCTTTGTACATTTTTTTTTGCTTATCGTTTTCCTACTCTTCAACTCTGAATGTGGAGTGGCGTTGGTGGTAAAAGACGTCATTGTCATGTAAAGTACTTGCTGCTGCCACTTTAGTCATTAGCCAGTAGCAGTCACAGAATTCTTGTGATTGTTTAACGAAATTTATTAAAATAGTGATGATGATGCTGACTGCTCTGCTTATAATATTATTTATTTAAGGAGGGGTGTGTAGAAGTTTTGAAAAATAAAATACTTTGTGCTTTTCGTTGCGGCAAACTGACACTCTTTCACTTATTTTATGGTTCGTGATTTGTTGAAGCACGTGCGTTGTAGTATTTTTTCTTTGCTTTTTTATTTTGATATATTTCATTTTCATTATTTCCTTTCTATTAAAATGTTGCTGTTTTGTTGCTCAGTTTTTTGATATTACTACTTTTTTCTGCTATTTGTTTTTCTTTTGTTTTCTATTTTACTATGTGACTGATGGACAAGTTGAACATGTTGCATGTATGGAGCTTATTATTTACATCTCCATTTACATCTGTAGTTTACATACATATGTACATATGCATTTGAGTATACATATTATAACCAACACATGAGTGCTTCAAGCCAGGAATGGACAATGTGAAGAAAATTACTATTTTTTTTTTACAAAAATTAAAAAATAAAATATAAAATAAAAATTAATTTGTCTTATCTTAACACCACACATGTAAGTAGAAGTAAATAAATATGTATTAACAATATGTATCATATAAGAACGTAGAGGGTTTGTAGAAAATGTAAAGGTTAAGACAACCGTATCCATTAAAAAAAGCGAGAGGAAATATGATTGCTATCAGCAAATATTTATGACTAAAAGTAATAATACTTAAGATGAGTTAGTGAAGTAGGAGCCATAAAGGCATCCTTATTATTAATTTATAACTATCTCTTGATACAGTTACTTTGGAAATCATCGACAATTTTCCGATGTAGTGTCCACTAATTCTAATAATTCATAGGTTGAAGTGCGTGAATTATTTAGGGCTAATAAATCAGGGAAGTTTTATATGCTAATCGCAAATAAAATAGCTTTCAAATTTGGCACATTTGCAGATTATGTCATATAAAAAATAAGAATAGCCCATCGTACCACCGTCAAATATTTGAAACTCAAAACGAAAGCAATTCACAACGGCCAATCGAAAGCTATGATAAATTGAAATATATATTCATCCTTATTCCAATTGTCGTCATCAATGTCGCCGTCATCATCAGTTCAATAACAATTTTGTATTCTATATCAAGATGACGACGCCGTTTACGATTTATCGTTTATGCCAAACACACATCTCCAATAGTTGAAACAGCTGAATGGTTTGCTTATTACTTTTAATCAAAAATTTTATTAAAAATTAAAATGTTTTTTACTTGGGAGATAAATTCAGAGTCGAGTGATGATGAAAATACAAGAAAACAAAACCTCACAGCAGAACGAAAACTTCTGAGACAGAAATTCAACATATTTACCCTACCGGTCAGCAAGTGAGCATTAATTTCAGTGTATTACTTTAATATTGTATTGTACTGTATAATTTTTTTTTGAAAGATTTGAAAGTTACTTAAGAGTACATTAATTTCAAGTCTCGCTAAACCTGTTAAGAAATTTTATTTTAAAGTTCCACTATTTACGCTCATTATTTCCTTACCTTTTGCCATCCATCTTCTAAACATAACGAGGGGCCAAGATTATTTAATTCTTTTGCAAATTTCTTCCTATTGTTCTTTAAAATTATATGGAATAGTGCTTCAGCGGAATCCAATTAAAAGAGAGGGAGGGAACTGAGTTGCAGTTGTTATTTCAAACTTTTCCGTTGTTATCCTCTTTAACTTTATCTATGCCTAAAATAAACTGAAGTCGTTATGAAAAATGGCCACGACAAAGTCTTTTCAAAACAATATCGCTGTCAAATTTTCATGTAGAATGCATATTCTATGTTGGCAGTCATCGATAACATTCGATAACAACAAGGCAAAACAATATCGTTTTGTGTTCATTTTGACAACTGGAATAAGGAGTTTGCTACAAAACGCCGGCGGAATCTAATTACAGACTTATAACACGCTTTGACGAACACTTTCACGGTTTTACTTTCATGCAAGTTGGTTCATTAAAATCAGATGCGATGAATCATTTGTTTTTTATTTTATTTAATACGAGCAGAAATTGTGCACGCAGAACTTTGCAATATAATTTGTCTTACAATAAATACCAAAATCGCTTGGTCTGCATTGGTGGTCTAAACGCCCAATTTCATGCGGTTGAATATGGTTTAAATATTTACTGATTTACAGATTTAACGGCTTAAACATATTTTAAACAAAAAAAGTGACATTAGCCAGTAGTTGAGTCCACATGCATGTCAACTAGTTCAGTCATATAAACTTTCTACGAAAAACATCTTATGAAAAATCGGTCGGCAATATAGCTTCTAACCTTTATGAACTTCTCCTCTGTTACACAACTCTTGAAAAAACTTTGGATTTCCACTATGCAGCCAAATTAAAGAATTTTTTCAAGTGTCTTGTAGACATCAGGGGCAGTGAAATCAGTTGGTAAGGTTTTGTATTTTTATCTCGAAAGTCAAAAGATTTACAAATGCAAATGAATTTAGCTATTGCTTCAGAAATTTTCAATACATATACAGAATTTTCCATTCCGGCATTAAAGTTATACAAAAAAATTGCTCTTAGATAGCCATTAAGACAAATATGTGTAAACTTTATGTCTCTGACCGGCGTTGTATATTTGTGTCTGTTTTATTTGGAATGAATTTTTTTGTCCCAAATTCGGCTTGTAATTTAAAACACGGCAGTGAATGCATGGTTCCGGTGTTTTGTGTTTTGGATGCCGTTGCACAAAGTTGTTTTATGTTTCATTAAAAAAATACCCATACAAAGAAAAACAATAGCTCGAATAAAAAAATGTTTGTAATTGTTAAAATATATTTTGTTTACAAAAGGGTGGAGCACCAAAGTATGAAGACATTAAACAAATAAAGTAGTAAAAACTAAAATTCATTTAAAAAATTTACATTTATTTCAAGAAAAATTAACCCCAAACTAAATAACAGAACACAACAAACGTTGTTTTCGAAGGCAGCAAAACCACAACATCAGCGTTCGTATAAAGGAACACGTATTTCATCTTTTACGCCACTTTTAGGTTCATCTTGGTTTTATATAAATTAGACCCCTGCACAACCCCCACAGCAAGCTTAATAAAAATAGTGATTTCCATTATATGCTCTTCGCAACATTGCTGCCACGATATTATTTGATACAAAACAAATTTCTAAACACACAATCAAGATGTCTTGTGCAAGACTCTAATGTAAATTAAAGCTTGATGTAAGCAAATTATTGCTGAGAAAAGAATACGAGAATTATTATTGCTGCACACAATTCATTTAATAATATCTCTTGCTTTCGCTCAATTTTTTATCTGAGACAAAAAGAGTAAATTTTTAAGATGAATTTAAGAATAATGTAAGATATCAAATGTCAAACAGTCATGGTAATGTGGATAGTATCAAACGTTTTTTTTTAGTTTCAAAAATTATTAAGAATTGAGTTTTAAATAAAATTGATAAACCGTCATGTTTCAAATGTTAGACCTTGTGTAAAAAAAATTCGTATAATTTATGGAAACAAACTGACACGTTTTATTATTCTATTTATAACCAAAAAACTATAAACAACACAAAAGTTCTGAAAGTTCAAACAATGTCAAACAAATGGCGTGGGTGTGTCTTTTTTTAAGTTGTGTTATAATTACACAACTAAGTCTAGTTTAAAATATCTATAGCAAATAAAATTTTTAATAAAATATTTAAAATAAAATAACATTATAATTGACATTAATTACTGCTTAGTCACAAAAAGAACATCATTATTGAAATTTATTTTAAACGAAAATATTTATGACACACACTTGTTCAAACAGTACTTGTGTTATCGTCGTTTTACAAGTGATTAGTTGTGCAATCACTTTTACACAGGGCTTACAGTTAATTGAGTTCCGGAAACACTTGCTCTTTTGGGGGTTAGTTACGTCGTTAATGTTTTACTTATTTAATGAAAATCGGTTACGTTTATATATAAAATGGTCCATATCTTATGTAGTACTGTCTCAAAAGTTGAGTAATTAAAATATTAACTCTTAAAATTAAAAATAAAATAGTTTGAAATTGAAATTACAAACACTTGCATTCTTTGCTTGTGCTCGTATAAGTAAAATAATTTGTTCGTCTAAAGCAGTTGAAAATTTGTATAAACAAAAAATTAATTTGCATGTTATTCATATTTCATAATTAAATATTTTCGTCAGTGTAAAGCAAGCCGCAGGTGTCGGAAGTGCAAACTTTGTGTTACCCCAGGCGTAAATCTATGCTAAGAGTGAGAGAGAATTTTTTTTAATGCTGAAAAAAAATTTTTAATAGTCATGATAATGTAGAAAATATTACTCGTATTGATATTTTTTATTATCTAATTGAAATGTCTCAATTTTACCACCAATCCAGCACGAACAGTGTTGCCGCTAATAGTGCGGGGAAATCAAAAAAAAAAGATATCTTTTTAGGAAAACATGTTGGTGTACGGAAAAAGGGACATATTTCTCGTTTTTATTAAATTGTACTTAATTTTAATTGCAAACGTTTTATGTTTAAATTGATAACACTAAAACGGTTATATACATATATTTTTATCTGGCTACATACGTTTTACTTCAGAATTGTGCCAAAGTGGCAATATCAGTAGCTGCGGAATCGATCAAAATATTTTTAATTGCATAGTTCGATCTCCACATATTTCGCCGCCGCCAATAAAAGAAATGCTTGTGGGTAACGAATGCGAAGAGTTTTTGAAAAAATTGCCTGAACATATTGTTAATCAAATTAAATCTGATTGTCTTAAATTTTATTTGAACAACTTCAAAAAAGACGTCCTCTGAATGCGAACAATATGTTCAAAGAAATTAAGTTTCTTTATCCGAGTACTGTTTTTGGAGAAAACAAAAAGTTTGATATTTTATATGGGAACATTAGAATACAATTTTTCTAAAGATGAAATAAATCCTTTAAAATTTTAGGGGTGATTAAATTTTGGTCAAATATAAAACAAAAAATATCATAATGAATTAACAGTGCCAAATTGTTCAAAATTGCTTATCATATTATTATCGCTACTTCACGTGAACGCAGTCACTGAACGATTTTTTTCGAACTAAAAAGAGAATCAAAGTGAGCCATATAATTTTAAGTTCAATTTGCAAAATAAGATCATCCATGAAACAATAAAACATAGACTGCACAAAATATACATAGGACATAAATTGAATCCAATGCATTTAAAAAAAATGTGGATAAGTAATTTGTACAAGTAATACACCTTAATGTCATGAATCAAGAAAACAAGATTGCGCAGGTCCATTATTTTGTTGTGTGTGATTGTATTGTGTTGTGACGTCGACATAGAATGTGTGCTGTAAACAAAAGTACATTTGTGTATGGAAAGTAATCCGAAATGTAAAACTTTGGTAGATCGAGGAAGCTCTTCTTCAAATAGCTTCAAGCCCAAACTCAAAAGTTTTACTCGACTGCATTTCTTTTCTGTCCATTTAAAATTTTGTTTAAATTCATGCAACCGTTTAGAAGTTATTTATTTACAGTAGTTTTCCTATTTATATATAATCCCGGCGTTCCTATGAGTTTTCCGATTTCACGAACCTAATTTTTGTCAGGCGTGTTCGTTAAAGCGAATTTTTCGTTATATCCAGTACTAAATTAGTGTTTATTTTTTAAATATTTTATTGAAATTATAGTAACTTAAAATAAATATTTCTTTAAAAATATATATGGAAAAATTCATAAAAACGTTGTAATTCAAAAATAATTTATAAAAAAATTGGAAAATTGGTTTGTCATTGGTTGTTTTATGAATATTCACGAATATCAAGCGAAAGGAGTTTTGCCAAAAGTGTTTGTTGCTACATCTGCGGAAGAAGTAAAGACTCAAGTAAGTCAATTAAAATCTTTTTTAATGACACCCATTTGAAACTGTCTCAAAAGGATTAAATTTGTGCTACTAACATTGTTTTGCTGAGCCCAGTGAGTACAAATTTCGAAGTGCTTGCTGACATCTTCGTGTTTTATTTTGAGCTCCAGAATTTCAGTTTCATCAAGCTCTTCATCATTTTCGTTTTCCTATACATTTGTTAGCTAAACCCAGCACAAAATAATTTTTTTATTCGTAATATAAGGTTCTTAATTAGTAGAAATAAAAAATTCGGTGTTCGTTAAATGCGATGTTCATTAAATCGAATGTTCGTTAAATCGGAAAACTACTACAGATTTGCACCAAAAATCTCTTACACTTTTTACAACAAATACTCATTTATATTCTATCATGACGTAGATGCGCAGTAGAATTTTTTTTGTACGGCGGAGTGTGCAATCTTGTTATCTTGATTCATGCCTTAATGTATATTTTGAAGTCCATATTTTAGTTTTAATTGCACTAGAATCTAGTGACTAGATATACAAAAAGTGAATACAATTTAATTTTGTTTTTGGTTTTTTAATTAATTCTTTTTAAAAAAGAAATTTTTTTTAAGGAAATAAAATATAAAATATGGCTTTTAAAAACGTATACACAATTGTAGGAGATTTTCGTTTACAAATATAGGTGAAAAAGGGGCTTCTTGCGACACATGTAGGTTTAAAAAATTAAAATCGTTGTCATCACTGAGCATAAACATGAACTAAAAACATACAAGTACACCCCCATTTACACATGATTCTATACAAATATACGCAAGTGTATTCTTTGCATACCAAGATATTGACCCTGATAAAGTCGCCCTGAATACTCAATCAATCAAGTAGAAAATTTATGTTTTTGTTGTAAAAAAATGGAACAGAACTAAAAAAACGAACAAAAATTAAATAGAATGGATAAAACAAGCACCTGTCATCACCTGAAGATATACAAAGAAAGAAAGGGATGAGAATATATTCTTCATAACTACCCCTACACAACGCCAATCAACCCTGGCTAGCCATGTATTTGAGAGTTTTATAATTCGAGTGTATTCCTTTTTTAATTACTAACATTATGTATTAAACTACAACACATACTCCCTTTTCTCACTTTGCGTTCGATGAAAAAAAATGTTAATAACTTGCAGACTGGAAAATGTTTGTCTTTTACACTCATAAAAGTGGTTCAAATGCAAGTCGCCTATAACATATGTATATTATAGTGTCTAAGGGGTGTTAAACATTTAGTGTATATATATCGATTTAGCATATCAATAAGGAGTATATAGCAAGCCCTAAACGCGAAAACAACGTAACTGAAACATTTTTGTTGAAACTTATTTTTTGATACAGACTTGTTCTACGGCCTCGAATACGTCGTCTGGTAAAATATTGAATCGATAATAATAATGGGTTTTTTTCAAGAAATATACAATCTTTTAAATTTGAATGTACAGGACAACCACTTTGTGTGATCGCAAAATGAACGTAACTGAAATAAAAAGAACAATGGGAGTACCTAGAGATCTAGCGAAATAAACAAAAGAATTAAATATAAAGGGCAATAAATATTTACATACAATGTAATAGCTGTCTATCAGTTATTTTGCTTAGAGATCGAAGCGTGAATAACTTTTTACTCATGATCTTGCAGACTCATGATCAAAATAATTCTAATGCACGGACTTGCTATTTTTGCTCACACGGATGTGAGCTAGATTCCAATTCTTTCAGTCGCTCTTTTTAGACAAAAACTTTTGATCAAACCCATTTAATAAATTATATGAGTTCAATGAAGAGTTTTTGTCTAACACGAGCTACTGAACGAGTTGGACCCAAGTCTAATGTGCACTCATGTGAATATAATAAAAAATTAAGCGCGATCGCAAAAACTCACGGTCACAAGCTACTCAAGGCAAAAAAATTAACGCAAACATTTCTATATTTTTACTTTTAAACTTATCGAAACAGCTTGCTGAAAATAATGCATGACTTTTGTTTCAAATCTAAAATTGAAACACTCTAATCGCCCAAAAATTCTACCCGTGAACGCTCACGCAAGCGGATTTTTATACTTGAGAATTTTGTTTTCTAAAACAAAAAATTTAAATGAAGATGATTCAAATTTTTATTGTATTACGAAGAGAAAAGTTCGGCAATTATGAATGTAAAATTATATCTGGCAAATGTCCACCACGACGACGCTGACAGATGTCGATTCTCCCATCAAAGTTTTTAATCAAAATAGCGGCAAAATAGCGGCTCTATTTCGTTAATTACATCACGGATTTTTAGTTTTAAAGCTGCAATTGATTCGATTGGCTCCGTATAGACTTTGTCCTTAACATAGCCCAACAAAAAATTATCCAGTGGTGTTAAATCACACGATCTGGCTGGCCACTTAACAACTGACTTTTGTGAAACTATGCGATCGGGAAATTTTGTTTGCCATAAATTGAACGTTTCATTGGCTGTGTGACATGTGGCACCGTCCTCTTGAAATCACATATCAGTGATATCCACGTCATTAATAATAGGCCTAAATTGAGTTCTTAACATCTCGCTATAGCGTGATCCATTGACCGTTACCGCATTTTCAGCCTCATCTTCGAAAAAACGCCCCAATCACGCCTCCAGACCACATAGCGCACCTTACAGTGGCAATTTCGCTTGTTAACGTACCCTGATTAGTGAAAATGGGCTTCGTCTGAAAAAATGATTTTTTTTTTTTAGAAAAACCAGCGGGTTGTTCCTGAATGAATTGAGCAACTCTACGGCGATGCGAATGGTCGGCCGGCTTCAATTCCTGCACCAGTTGAGACTAGTAAGGCTTCAAATCTAAATCCTTACGCAAAATTCGCCATGTGATGGTTTTGGATCTTCTTCAACACTGTGGCTCACTGTGTGTTTTCAGTCGAAGGACGCTGCCAAACACGCGATGGTATTGCCACAATTGGCATCGAGCCTGTCGACTCGAATTTAACGACCAAGTTCTTAATAGCGGCCTCAGAAGGACGATTATGTTGTCAGAAAATATCACGAATTTTACAAAATGTAATTTTAACAGAACCACCATTTTCATAGTGGATTTTAATTATTTTAATGCTATTTTCGAGCGATATTGAATTCATTGTAACTATTGTCAATGCATCTACTACGAATACGTCAAAAATGTAATTGTCAAATCTATAATGTTGTTGGTGTTGCCGCAATTGAAAAACAAAGTTCTTGTTGAAAAATCCTGTATGTAAATTACAACTTTTTGTGTAATTTAATATGTGTGTATGCATGTCTTCTTCTCTTGAACTATTTACAATTTTTAGCTAACCAACACTCTTTTGCTCTGGAATATGTTCCTCATTGATTGAAAATCAACAAGTTTATTCACAATAAAAGAATTCCCGCATAATGCAAAAAAGAAAACATGTTTTGCTCGTCACTTGCAATTGCCGTATTGCCTTCGTAATTGCTGTTTATTTTTTAATTCCTTTTCTCCTCCATGGAATGGAAAAAACATGTTATACTTGTCGCTTACAACATTACTAAGTGCTTTCGTAATTACAGTTTATATTTTTAATCTTTTTCTATCCTGCCTAGACTTCTAATACATATAATAGTTTAACATTCGTATTAGAGAGTTTTTTCCTGATAAAGCCAACCCAACTATACGAAGGCTGGGCTAAAAATTTTTTACAACTTTGAATTATTTTCAATTTGAATAAAATGTTTAACGCAAGAGCGTAATTAATTTTCATATATATTTTTCTTGAATATAGAAAATTTTAAATCTTATTATGTTATCTAAAGAAGAGACATAGTTAAGTTTTATTTAGTTTTTGTGTATGGGTTAAAATATCTTTCGTATGCGAATATAATAAACTTCGGCCAACAATTTTGGTCTAAAAAATTCTCGGCGTTCTAACAATCATAAGTAAAAAGTGAATTTAAGAGAAGTAAACGTTACATATTGTATCTATTTCTTTTTAATTACTATTTTGTACACTTTGCATTGAATATGAATAAATTTTTTTTATACAATTGTTGCCTTAAACTTGTGAATGAAACCGTTTTAAGGTTAAATTAATTCAGTTTCTATTGAAAAGTGTGCCATTGTGTTGTTTTGTAGACCTTCCACGTTGTGCAAGGATATCTAATAAAGATTTAAAAATGTTAAATTAATTCAACTGAAATACAAAACATTGATTTTTTACGATGGCCAACTTTTTTTTAATGGCTTTAACCTGTTCCTTTTGCAAACACAAGGATTTATTTGAATCATCAAAAACACTGAAGAAATTACTTTATTTCTATAAGGATTTTTTAAAATTTTTATTAAATTTGAATTCATTGTGCGAAGTACCAGAAGTTGAGCATGAAGAAATAAAAGTATTTATCATAATTATCATTGTCCTTAAATACGTTTACTTCTTCATGCTCAACTTCTAGTTTTATTTAGACGGCATTTACACGCTGATCTTTCAGACAAAACGTTCTTTAATTTAACATATCGCACCCTAAATACAAAAGGGGCACAACTCAAAATACTAAAATTTTCAGGAGAGACAAAAAACTGTTTATGCACAGAAGCAACACACTTAACATAAAAATAGACATAACTGTATTTTTCCAGTTAAAGAAGATAGTGATGTGAAAGAAATTTTTGCAGTAGTTAGAGATGTGTATTCTGAATTAATTTGTGGAAAAAAGTCAGTTTTGGAAAATTTTGAGTTGTGCCCCTTTTGTATTTAGGGTGCTATATATTTGATTAATATTTCATTCATGACTTTTTAAAAATAAATGCCATCACAAACATATAAACAAATACCAACAATCGGCTGTCGAATTCATAATGAAATGAATGAAGGTATTCCTAATACCTTTTCTAATCTAACAATAGGCAATTGTTAGGCGTTGTATAACTAGGATATAAATTTCTTTCATTTCATAAACCTTTATTTTATAAAAAACAAAGTGCAAAAGGAAACAATAAGTGCACAATAAAATGTACCATTTCATCTAGCAAAGTTATGCTTGTAGAAATATTTTTAATAGCCTTGTAAATATTTTGTAAAACTGTTTGAAAACAATTTATCTACGAGGGCAAATCAATAAGTCCGTGTGAAACTGAAAAAACACAGTTTTTTTTTGCAAAACAAATATTTATTTTTCAACACAATCTCCTTTTAACTTAGTCAAACGTTTTTCTAGTTTTCGTATCCCTTCCAAAAAATAAGATTTTTCGATGTCCTTAAAATAGGCATTTGTTTGGTCAATAATTTCAACGTTGGAGCTAAGTCTGTTTCCACCGAGCCATTTCTTCAGGTTTGGAAATAGGAAGTAGTCACTAGGGGCTAAATCCGGAGAATATGGCGGATAAAGTATAAATTCGGATTGCGGTTAAACTACTCCAAACAAGCCTTTGCAGTTATCACACATTTACGTTTATGGTCAATTGAGTGTAAATGCGGCACCCATCTTGCAGATAACTTTCTTAAACCCAGCTGATTACTTAAAATCAAAACCACTCTGACATGAAATGCCAATGGCATCAACAATCTCGCGCACTTTTACTCTTCGATCGGCCATATCGTGGATTTTTTCGACATTTTCGGGTGTACTGACCTCAATTGGCCGTCCAGAACGTTCAGCGTCATTTGTACTTGTGCGACCACAACGAAAGTCAGTAAACCACTTTTTTTACCATTGAAATCGATGGTGCAGAGTCCCCATAGTATTTATCGAGCTTTTCTTTGGTTTTATTGACGGGTTTTTTCCGCAAAAAATAATGTTTAATGATCACTCGAAATTCACTTTTTTCCAGTTTTAGAAAAATACACGAGGTTTTATGTTTTGAACAGCTGCTAAACGCAAAGTAAATGACCACACTTGCTCAAAATTTGGCAGTAGTCTATTAACAGGTGGTACTTGATGGGAACAGTGTTGCATTTCATATAACTACGAGGGAAGTTCGAAAGTTTGAAATTTGCAATCGAATTTTTGCCAAAATTAATATTTTACATATTCAGTAAAATAATAACTGTTCTTTTAAAAATTTCTTATCTTAGCTAGTTTCTATTCAATGTGTATTTAATAACACAGTTAATATATTACGGAAATTGTAAATTATTAGATTTGAATTGAATTGAATTATAAATTAAAAAAAAGAAACTTTGGTAATTCTCCAAAAAAAGCGCAAACAAAAAAATCAAGCTGGAGTAAAAAAAAGAATTTAAAACAAACATAAAAAACACACCGAGACTTTTTCCCCATCCTTTTTTCATCTCTAGCCCTTTCACCAACTGAACAAACATATGAACAAGTCAACGTCAAATTAAGCCCTTGCGTAATTTTCTGTCTTCGATCAGCGCTGCCTTTTATGCGGAGTATGGACCAGATGTTTGTAAGCGGCGCTTATAATGAGCGGTCAAAAATTTAATAAAATTTGGCACACAGATTCCTTTTATACAAATAAATATCGTATACAAAAGTTGAACAAAATCGTACAATAGCCCCGCACTTCATTTTATACAGTTTCGGAAAAAATGGACTTCATCGGGAATTCGGGCCTGTAAATAAAAAAGTTGTGCTTGTCATCTTCGACGCAGGACTAAAGCTTGCTCCTTTAGAACTGAATGTACAATCGCGGAATGGGTAGATAAACTCAGCTCTATTTTTGATTATTAATAAGCAATTCTTAGCCGGATTTCCGTCTTCTAGTACTTTCGGAAGTTCCCTTTCTTTATGAGCAGTCTGCACAGATATGCAGCGGTTAGACAGATAAATTGTTTTCAAACAGTTTTACAAAATATTTACAAGGCTATTAAAAATATTTCTACAAGCATAACTTTGCTAGATGAAATGGTACATTTTATTGTGCACTTATTGTTTCCTTTTGCACTTTGTTTTTTATAAAATAAAGGTTTATGAAATGAAAGAAATTTATATCCTAGTTATACAACGCCTAACAATTGCCTATTGTTAGATTAGAAAAGGTATTAGGAATACCTTCATTCATTTCATTATGAATTCGACAGCCGATTGTTGGTATTTGTTTATATGTTTGTGATGGCATTTATTTTTAAAAAGTCATGAATGAAATATTAATCAAATATATAGCACCCTAAATACAAAAGGGGCACAACTCAAAATTTTCCAAAACTGACTTTTTTCCACAAATTAATTCAGAATACACATCTCTAACTACTGCAAAAATTTCTTTCACATCACTATCTTCTTTAACTGGAAAAATACAGTTATGTCTATTTTTATGTTAAGTGTGTTGCTTCTGTGCATAAACAGTTTTTTGTCTCCTGAAAATTTTAGTATTTTGAGTTGTGCCCCTTTTGTATTTAGGGTGCGATATGTTAAATTAAAGAACGTTTTGTCTGAAAGATCAGCGTGTAAATGCCGTCTAAATAAAACTAGAAGTTGAGCATGAAGAAGTAAACGTATTTAAGGACAATGATAATTATGATAAATACTTTTATTTCTTCATGCTCAACTTCTGGTAGTAATTTTTTGAATTCTTGTCATTTCCGTGGTGCATTAGCATACCAAGTTTAAATTTTCTAGGACTTTAGGAATTATTGCAGAGGTTTTAAAGATTATCAGTGAAGAAATCATTCTCGATTTTGAGGCACCAATAAATCTGAAACTATAAAAAGCAAGATTTGTATGTTCGACGACTTTAATGACGACATACATTTTTTTAGAGAAGAAAACGACATAAGTATATTTTTTTTTGCAATGCCTCAATCCCTCTTTTACCACCATAATCATTTTTGTTGCAACTTTGCTTATACAAATTTTTCAGACCTTATTACCAGTGCTATCATATTTCTCTATATTAACAATAAATTTACTTGAGATGATATTAAATTTGCAAAAATAGATTATGCCCTCTATTTCCACATATTGATGAAACAATTTTGGTAATCTAATAATTAATTTCGGAGATTACCTCGTTATACGTTATAACTTTATTAATATTAATATGAATTATTTACTAATTATTATTTTTCTTTTTGCATTACAGATATTCCAGACATTCCTGATGACATCAAACACTTGAAAAGTCTACAAGTAGCTGATTTTAGTTCAAATCCAATTCCAAAACTACCCGCTGGTTTTTCACAATTAAAAAATTTAACAGTCTTAGGTTTAAACGACATGTCTCTGACCACATTACCAGCAGATTTTGGTTGGTAAGTACAGTAAAAAAGAAAAACCCACAAAGAATAGAAAACATTGTTAATTGTGTTCAATACTTGATATTCAATAAATCAAACCACCAGCAACATTCGTAGCATCATGTTTAACACTCAAACAATAACAATAACAACTACAAATATTTTAAAATTGTTTTAGATTAATTTCTTGTTTTTATATTTCCCTCTTATATTCTGTTTTTTCTTCTCTGTTTTTCCACAGTTTAACACAACTAGAATCATTAGAGTTGCGTGAGAATCTTTTAAAACATTTGCCAGAATCCATTAGTAAATTAACAAAGCTGAAACGCCTGGATTTAGGCGATAATGAACTCGAACAACTGCCACCCTACTTGGGTTATTTACCAGCACTCCAAGAACTTTGGCTAGATCATAATCAATTGCAACAATTACCTCCGGAATCGGGACTATTGAGTAATTTGACATACTTGGATGTATCCGAAAATCGTCTCGAAGAAATTCCCAATGAAATCAGCGGCTTAGTAAATCTAACTGATTTGGATTTGGCACAAAATTTATTAGAATATTTACCGGATGGTATAGCGAAATTAAGTCGTTTGACAATTTTAAAATTGGACCAAAATCGCTTGCAGCGATTAAATACAACTATTGGCGAGTAAGTATTGAATTTAGTAAAAAATTTTATTAAAAAATCCGACATCTGTGTTTGTGCGATCGAAGCTACAGCTGAACAAGATTCCATAACCCATAGCATAGAAATCGATTATTTTGCTTAAGAGCTACTACATGACAGATAGACAAACAGATACACAGAAAGAACACCGTTGCATTGATAACACCACCTTTTCTGGTTGGTCTTTAAGAATTATATTTTGACCAATAAAATACTTCTTATCAATTAATAAGAATTATGTGAAGAAAAAATATTCCTACAAAAGCACATTTATGAGAATATATTCTTTCACACCCCTGGATTTTGTTGATACAATTCTTCTTGCTATTATGCAGATGTATCAAGTCGTATGTACATATTTACTTTCAGTGCAATAGATATGTATGTTTGACATCTAAAATATACATGCTTTTATTTGGAGTTTAATATAAAAATAGTTATCTAATAAATAAATATGCCTTGATGCAGATGTACTTCGTTTTATATATTTTTTTATAGAATTATATATGAAAAATATTGACAAAGCATTATTACAACATTAAAAGGGTTTGAGATTTTATTGTTTGGGTAAAAACTAAGTTGACGACAAACTATCCTGACTTTTCGATCCACCCTATCAAATACTTAATGCTAGTGTTCGTATCTCTAGAACAGTGATTACCAAAGGCACACCACGACACGTTTGGTTCGTATTTTGATGCAACGATGTGCGTACACTGAACTAAATTTCTTATTGAATACCAAATATTCGCGCCATTTCTTTCGCTAAGATAAACAATTAGGAACTACATATAATATAATACCTATTATTAGAGTGTTGTTGTTTGCTTGGAAAATAGTCTACTTTGTTAATAGTTTTTCTAGTTTCTTTTAATAGTTATTGTTATTTGAGATATTCTGCAAATTTTATTTATAAAAAAGTTTTAATTTGTTGGGAAGCAAGTGAACATAAACACTGGTATAAACAGTTCATTTGTTTCATGTGTATACAAGAAAACAAGCGGCGTACCACCTCCCCGTTAGATATCTTGTATTCGACTGATAAAATAATCACAGTTGCTATAGTCAGTGTTGCCGATTCGTGTGCTGTTGTACACATGTGTAATTTCGCTTTACGTTATTCTCTGAAAATTTTTATTAGTTGCCTTAACGATCACATGAAATGAAATTTTTCGGGTATTAGATTATGATGCTCTAGGCAGAGCAGTGTGCTGTTATACAAATCCTAAAAAATACGAAAAAGTGTGCAAAAGTACCAACATTTTTTAAATTTAATTTTCAATTTTTATACATTACGCCATTTGTAAAAAAGTGGAGGGTTTAAATAAATTGTAACAACGCAGTTTTTGCTTCAAAATAAACAAAGGATTTGAGATCAAATAATAGAATTTATTAAAATCAAATCACAATTTATTTCACAAAAATATAAAAAATTAACAAAACCAAAACAGGATTCAATCAAAAATACTATGAGCTCTTAAAAGTAGTTAAAATTTTGGGGTTAAAATATTTATTACTTGTACAAAACAAAATGGAAAAAGCACTGCGAAAAATTATGAAAAGGTACTGTAAATATTTGCTTTTTAAAATGGGTATTTAAAAATAATTCGCATATATGAAGAGGCGAAATGCACAAAAAAAAAATACCCGAAATGCACCAAAATACCATCACCGCTTAATGCATTTATAATGTAAGTCGCTTTAGTTACATGGAATAGCAGAACTGTCATTTCTAGCCGAAATTCATAACTGTAAATTTCTTAATTTAACAATGCCATTATATGGCTTTTGTGTAATTTGATGAGATCCAATGTATAATAGACATATAATAATATTCTGATAGTTTATTTTTATTGACCATAACTACAAAATCTTCCACTTCAAACTTCTGTTTAGGAGGAACACTGTAAAAATAATTCTAGCTGTATTTTTGTGATTTTCTGTATTGTGCAATTGTTCAGGAATTATTCTTTCCCACAAAAAATTATCTTAATTCGTCTAGGATCCTACCCCTTTCTTCGACTCCAAATAATAGTTACAGAAGGGGATTATCTCTCTCAAATTTGTGTGGTTGTGATTTTATTCAACCTCAAACCAAGACAAAGAATCAAAATCAAATAAAAAAGAAACAAGTATATTATAAATAACCTGAACGCTATTTCTTCAAAGCCAGTAAACGTGCTGCAAGCACTGTTCTCAAGAAAAACAATAAAGGGTCCGCCATCTAACGTTTTTTTTTTTAACTAGTACTTATTTCGTGAATGGTAACACTTAGCTAATGTCTGATTTGACAGATAATTAGTTTTATCCTTCCGCTGAACGAATATGGTTGTATATACGCTTGAACAACGCTGGGAAATATTGCCTGCGATCGACTTAAACAAAATGCCGATTTTGCCAAAAAAAATCATCTTTTCAGATGAAGCTCATTTTGATCTTGGCGGGTATGTAAATAAGCAAAATTGTCGCATTCGGGGCACAGAAAACCCGCACGCATACATTGAAAAGCTGACGCACCCAAAACGAGTTACTGTTTGGTGCGGATTTTGGTCCAGAGGCATAATTGGGCCATTTTGCTTCAAAATGAGCAGGGAGTGGCCGTTACAGTCAATGGCGATCGTTATCGGGCCATGTGGAACGAATTTTTGTTCGCAAAAATTGAAGAGGAGGATATTGGCAACATTTGGTTTCAACAGGACGGCGCTACGTGCCACACAGCCGAAGCTACACTCGATGTTTTGCGCCCTGTTTTTGAAGATCACATTATCAGCCGCAGAGCTGATGTCGTTTGGCCACCTCGGAGCTGCGATTTGACACCGTTGGACTATTATTTGTGGGGTGCCGTCAAAGATAAGTGTTACGCCGACAAGCCAGAGACAATTGACGCTTTAAAGGACAATATTCGTGAAGCCATTGGTGAAATACAGCCATTTGAATTAAATTATTTTTCATTATTAACCGGAAGGATTGTACTTTCAAATAAAAAAATAAATTTGAGAAAATATTCAGTAGTTTTTTTTATAGCATTTTCAAAAAAAAGTAATCTGGCGGACCCTTTACTATTTCTACACTTTCTCTCATACATTTTAGAACTAACAATTCGTCATTTCATATATTTGGCAGGTGTTACGAATAATTCTAATTTAAGAGCCTAAAAATTCCACAATGCAAAACTTTCCCAAATCATAATTTCCCGCTCCATTGGTCATAGAAAAAGAAATACTTTGAACCAGGTATTGTGTTTCGAAAAGTTGGTTTCGTGCCGAATTTGTGTCGAATACGTGCCAGATGAAAATCGCACTAATCAACAATAGTCTTCAAGAACCTGGTAAATTGACTCTCAAAGTTTCAAAGATGAGAAATATCTTTTTGTGGGTCCATCAGGGTTCTGTTACAGGAATACCCTAAAATTTATTAAGAAAAATATTTTGCAAAACCATGAGAATATCATTGTTTTAGTTTAATTTGATTTTTATTCCGAACGCTGTTGGATTTTTTTAATCCAAATTAATTAATTGATATTTTGGGGCTAAAGCTCGTACCGTTTTTAGTCAGAAATAATTAATTATGAGACGAAATTGCAAGGAAGACATGGTGACTTGAACTTTGCTATCATACAGGTTTTGAGTAGAGTAGAGTCTACATATAAAGTTTATACATTGCAAACCAAAGTGCCACAATTATTTTATTTTGGGTACAATTAAATTTTACTGGAATCACCGTTTCATTGTGAGAGGGACAATAAATGTAACTCACACAGTAGCAAAATGTAATAGTATAGGTTGCCTTTCCCTGGAGTAGACATTCTTGTTTTTGGTCGTACTTGTACCGTTTCAGATATGACATTGTTTCGTTTTGTTCGAGTGTTTATGACTATGTTGTGAAAGATGCTCAACGTATTTTCTTCATCTGTCCACGATTCCTAAGCTGGAGAAAGAATTTGCAAGAAATTTTAGGGTGTAGTATTAGGCCCGACAACATAATTCTGATCTTGCTCGAATCTATGTATAACTGAAAGAGTGTATGTAATTATGTGAAATCAGGATTATGGGAACTCCGTAGGTCAAAAGATATTCGCAGACGAATCAGTTTATTTTATTAAGGTCTAGTATCTTCCCCACCCCGCGACGGATAGCCTTGCTGCCGTGCCACGGGGAACTTTTGGTTCAGTGTATCCAGTTAGTTTAGCGTTTTAAAGTCTCGCAATCCTGGCCAACTGCAATTTCAGTCTTTCGATGATTCCATCTCGTAAAATAAAAAAAATAATAAAAAACACATCCATCCAATGACTACTGTGATATCGTGAGCTTAGACATTAAGAACGCTTTCAACTCTGCGAACTGGGGTAAAATGTGGAGGCAATGCGGACTAATTGTTCCATAGCATTACACATTTATTTCATTGATGGTCGCGAATTAATAGAGGCCCTTGGGCCACACCTGTGGAATGTTATATATAACGGCATTCTGCCATTAAATCCTTCAATGGGAGTAAAGTCCATTGGATTTCCGGATGGCATTGTAGCTTCCAAATGACAAATGTGAGCATCCGAGTAGTGCAGGCAGTCGTGGCTGGTTTTCATGAAACTTGCACTAGCGGCCCACAAAATGGAAGTTGTAGTCATATCGAGTAGACGAGTGAGATCATATATGACTGCAAGGGTAGGGCACCTATTATATCACATCAAAATACTCATTGGAATACTTAGGCGTAATGAAAGATTACCGTTTATAATCTTAAGAGTCATATTGACCATGTTGTGAAAAAAGTCAGTACATCTGTGTTTCTCAAAGCTGGTATGTTTGAAAGTAGACAGACCCTATATGGTGTTGTTTGTTATGTTATGGATATGGCTATTAGTTTACGTTGTTTTGCGATGTAACCTTTAACCAGTATCGTTGTTTCCAAAATAAAAAACGGATTGGTCTAGTGAGGATTAATAAAGATACCACGTGTTTTACAACATGATACAATAGTGAGAAGATCACCATTCATAACATCCGCGACAAAAACATTTTTTAAACATTAATTTTGGCCATGGTGCTTTCTTGTTTGCTGCTTTGGCGCTTTGTAAATATAAACTTTTTTTACAGGACACATTTAAACCCAACATTGAATATATTAAACAAATTTTATGTCTTTTATTTTTTAATTTCGGGGTACTTTAATTCTTATCTCTAAAAATCTTTATACATTTTTTCAGCTGTGAAAATATGCAAGAACTCATCTTGACCGAAAACTTCTTATCAGAATTGCCGGCCTCTATAGGACAAATGACAAAATTGAGCAATTTAAATATCGATCGTAATGCCCTGGAATTTCTACCAATTGAAATTGGAAATTGTGCCAATTTGGGTGTCTTAAGTTTGCGGGACAATAAATTAAAGAAGTTACCACCAGAGTTGGGTAATTGCAGTGTGCTGCACGTGCTCGATGTATCCGGAAATCAATTGCAGTATTTGCCATATTCTCTGGTGAATTTGCAATTGAAAGCTGTATGGTTGTCAGAGAATCAAGCGCAGCCTTTGTTGACATTTCAGCCAGATGTGGATGAGGAGACGGGTGAACAGGTAAGCCAAACAATCTAAAGTGTGCGGAGGTGTTTATGCTGATTTCGTATTCATTAGTGAGATTTCGTTCGTTGGAGGTTTTATAGTTTTTAATTGTTTTTTGTTTTCTGTTTGTTTTTTCGTTACTTTGCATATTAAATTATAATTTTTTTCATGTTTGTTTAACTAATCATTTGCTAGTTAAGTAAAATTTATTTATTTAAAATTTAATTTATTATCTTCCCGGAGTTATTTTTTTCTTTTTCCATTAAACTTTACTGTATATTTTGTCTTTTTGTTTAAGGTTTTGACATGTTATTTACTGCCACAACAAGAATATCAGCCCATTGCTCCAGGTATGTTTTCTTTTCAATAGAAACTACAATCAATTTAAAAATTTCTAAGCCAAATTTTTATTACTCTCTATTATTATGTATGTATTTTCTTGACACAAGTATTTTTTTATTATCTAAATTTACTAACTTCAAGGTCTAGTACTTTTTTTTAAATAAGTTTTTTAAAAGGGCTTATTATACGAGTAATTTTCTACTTAAAAAAATAAATAAAAATAAGTGTTGCTGTTTTTCATGTCTCCATTCTCATTTTTTATTGCGTCTTAATATGACAAACAATCTTCTAATAAATTTATGTTGACTATTTTTGAAATTAAGCCTATCAGTCGATTCTTATCAAATGAATTTACAAGCATGAAGGCAAGCGGTCGCATTTTATTAAGGTGATTCAGTTGCTGATATGATAGTCAATAAATGCCAATTGCAGAAGTATTGAACACCCTTCAGAATAAGTTGATCGTGAGTTACGAGTGTTGGATTTAGGTTGTGAGCTTTAGTGATTCTTACAGTTGTTAGGTGAAATAGTTTGTCCGATTTTTCAGTGAGCCGTTATGGTTTGGTGACCTTCTACGTAGAATATAACTTTTTTTTTTTGGATAGGCTACAGAAGGTGCAACGCTGTTTATATCCTAGTAAGAGTGGAATGAATAAACTTGTAACGTAAAGACTTATTCAAGTTCAATGGAGACTTGATCCTACAAGGCGTCAATTGACATTAATAGTAAAATCGTCTAGTTTTATTTAGATTTTTAAAACACTTGCAATTCAGGTATTATTTTTACCACACATGATTCATGCATTTTCATACCAGTTCCATTTGCGCAAGTCAAATTTTCTGCCGCGTAAGAAGGTTAGGTTAGGTTGCACAAACCGCTTGGTTCCTGAAAATTAGGCCCCTTTGTGATGCCCGAAATAGATAGAGAAAATAATATCCTACTATCCTGTGTTATGATCGATGTTGAACCAACACGTTTTTCGAAAAAAAACTGGTTTATTCTTTTTAGATTGCATTCCGTAAGGTCTGCGAGTTCGGGTAAAAACGAGTTAGCTAGATAAATGGCTCCGTGATAAAACAGAGCTGGGCATTGACAGAGGGTAAGCTTGACGGTTTCTTCATCCTCCTCAATTTGACAGCTTCTACAGAAGTCATTAAAAGGGAGATTGAATCTATTTGCATGGGCACCTATGAAACAGTGCCCCGTTAGGACTGCCAAGAGTATACGTAGCTGATGTCGAGGGTTCCCTAGTAAGATGGCAGTTTTAGCTCGGTCGTATTGAGGCCGTGTTGATCTGGAGAGTGCACAAGTGGATTCTAGATTGTGCTGTCACTATAAGTTTCTGCTGTATGAGGATTTTACAGCTCCTTAGAGGGACTCCTACTACTTGGTCGGTGTGTCCCGTTCTTGTAAACGGGAGCCTTCCTTAGCAAGCTTGTCCGCTATTATGTTGCTAGGCACATCTGCGTGTGCTAGTACACAGATTAGCTCCAGGTTGGAATGTGATGCCATCTCGTTTAAAAATGTCCGGCATTCCTTTACCAGTTCAGATGTTGTATAAACATCCGATAGAGCGTTCAGTGCAGCCTTACATCGGTACATATACGAATATTCTGCCTATATACCCTATTGTACCTTAACCAGTTAACTGCCCTTTTAAAGGCCGATATTTCGGCTTGAGTTATACTACAATTATCTAATAGTTTAAAGAGTATCCTGCATTGAAATTGAGGAATATAAATGCCTGCTCCCACCCCTAAGCCTGATTTGGATCCATCAGTGTATACCTCAAGTACTCCCTGTGTATGTCGAGGATCACTAATTGAAGAGAGAGTATCTGAGATTGACTCTGCGAATCTTTTTTTCCGGCTGTGTAAGTAACAATTCCGCAATCCGTTTAGGGTGTTCCTCCCACTGGAGGGGAAATAATATTCGGCAACTTTTTTTTAATTGGATCAGCACTCAGAAGATGACAACTACTTATGCAATGTACTGTGTTGGCAACAGGAAAATTTGCTATGCAAAGGAATATAAAGGAATTTGAATTTTCTCACATTTTTTAAAGCCTCAGGATAGACATCTGCAAGAAAATTTGTTCCTCAGTAATTCGCAATGCCATGTACTGGCATATCGACCTCAAATGGATGTGCTCTGAATATGAAGAACTCATGGTTCCGGTAGTCCCAACGCTTATCTCTTAGCAATATGACTTAGGAGCTCAACATTACGATTCAATAGGGCACAGCGCACATGGACTTGTTAAATGTGATTGAGTTTTCAAGCGTGTTACAATCGTAGGTATACATTTTAGGTGATCTTTTGCAGGCTCAGACTTTACGCTTAACTGGGAAGACATTCGGAAAATGAGTAACAAAAAAATTACAGAAACATTTTTGAATGCAAGGATTTCTGACGTAGTCGTTAATTATAGATAAGACCGAAAGTGTAGAACACTTCCTATATCACTTTGATTGGCACTTGGATACATTATTCCATTTGGATATTAAAATCGAATTGTTAATCATGCTTCAAAGACTGAATTTTCCTGAATATATAAAATTAAAATATGAGATTAAGGTCATCAAATTATCAAAGACTTTGTTTATGCTAAGAAATAAAAGGATCCTCCTATTATTAAATAATTCAGTTAAACAGTGGATATTAGTAACTACAAGCATCCAGCTGAAAAGTAAAAAAAAAACAAACAAACAAATTCATTTGAATTAATTCAAAATCAATTCAATTCAAATGAATTGGAAATGACTTGCAATACACTTTGACAAATTCATTTGAACTGGAAACGAATTGCAATTCATTTGACAAATTCAATTGAATTAGGAAATGAATTCCAATTCATTTCTGCCTAATTCGTTAGAAGTGATTCAAATTTCATTTAATTCTATTTTGTTGTGAAAAGAATTAATTCAAAACTTACTTAATTCGTAATGAATTAAAATCAAAAAAGAATACACATCCAGAAGAAGATACGCAGACGAAAATGACGATGAATTTTCTATACACACAAAAAGCCACCCGACGGCATTAAAATATTACAAGCGACTAGAATGCCCGAGGGTCAACGACGTGTTAGAAGCTAATACCTGGAGGAGACAGCTGGAGACCGAAATTAGAACATCAAGGCGTACGAGATAATTTGAATAACTTCGTAGTGGATTTTTGTTTCTTATAAGAAATGCAGAAAGTGATATATAAACCAATACGGTTCGAAAAAATTCCTAAAATAATTAAATCATTCCGGTGAAATGTTGAATGTCTGCTTAGCACTATAAAGAATTTGATACCTGTGTTAAAAAGTAGAATAAGAGAAATGAAAAACCATAAATGATTAACAAGTTCTGTTTTAGTTTTGATATCTTGTTTTGATGTTCTCATTCAGTTTAATGAGATTCTGGCGTTGGAGAAATTTCTGACTCTTTTTGATAATCTTGCACGAGGAACTTTAATGTATATTTAAAAAAACATTAACATTTTATAGAAATATACGAGTACATATGTTGATATTCTTCCTTATTCTGTAATTACTGTTTGTCGACGTCTTACCTATCGACAACAGTTGGGTGCCTTAGGCAGTCTCTTACTATCCTCTAAGGCATAGAAAATGACAGACGTTGTTAATAATACTCAAGTGTGGCCAACAACGATTCGGAAGTGTATATTTTTTGTGTTGAGTTGACGTGTCAACGACAAATAGTTACAGAATAATTGGAGGATTAAGTTTCAAATAACACTTTAAATTAAATTAAATCATTGTTTTGTCCAAATTTGGAAATGCTGAATGGCATAATTGCTTTCAATTCAGAAAAATATTGATCACATGAATATGTTTATAAAGCGATCATAAAGGGAAAAGAAACTTAAGTTTTTTTTTAAATTAAATTAAAAAAAAATAGTTTTTTTTAATTTTAATTTTTTATAATCTTTATGCTATAAGTTACTTTGTTTTCATATTATTTTGTTTCCTATTTTTTATTATCTATTTTTTTTTGTTACCATCAAGCGCTCTCTCTCTCTATCCAGTCTTGTGGCAAGAAGCCAATTATTTATTGTGATAGCTCCTACTTTATTTCCATCTCCACAAATAATTTTAACTGAAAAATCTCTTGGGATAAAAATCATTTCAATCAACGCTATTTAGCTTCATTATTTTACCAATTCGTTTATCAGCTTGCTTTTCTTACTTGCTTCATTACATTTTCAACAAACTTTTCTAACATAAAAGGCACTGAATATTAAAGTCGCCACCAACCAAACATTTTAAAATTTGTTTTTGTAATGGCAGTGTTTTTATCTAACCTCTTAGTAGGTTAATTGAAAAATAAAACACTTGTTGCTTTTTAGTTTTATTAGTTTAAATTTGGTTGCTGGCTGGCACTCCAACGTTTACCTTTTTTATTTAACCTGTTTCTAAGTTGTAAGTTTCTCTTGAAAAGTATTTCCTCACTCGTTTCATATCTGGTCTTACGTTGTTGGTGGCAACAGCAGCAGCAGCAGTTTGAAATCATTGTGCAATATCTCAAGTAAAAGGTGTTGTAGAAGCACCAACAACTCTTGAATGCAAAGGTAGAAAATTTGTGTTTTTGCTTAAATCTATAATAGAGTGCCACGCAAAAGAGATATGATTATTAATTTTACTTGGATATTTTTCACAGATTTTATTTACTTCTAAACTTTTGTTGCTTCAAAAACCATGCAAAAAGAAAAGAAAATAAAACAGAACAACGAATACTTTAAAATAATGTATATGTAATTTGTATGTATCCCTGGAAGTTCAACTTCTCACTATTTTGAGCAGTAATTATTTTAAGTTTACACAAAAATTAATTTCCAAACTGATATTGGTCATTTTCGGCTTCGCAACACACATTGATAGTTATTTGCAAAAATCTTAAATATCAAATATTTACTTTGCGTAGTGGGTATCATGATCATTGACACCATATGACCCGTTCCCAGTGTGTCCAGTAGCAGAGATACATAGATTTTGAAGGTTAATACAATTATAGTTCCCTAGATACACAATAATAAATATTTGTTCAATTCACTAGCTCGTATTAACATCGTATGTGTTGTGCAATCGTCTAATTATACACTATTGTATTTTTGTTGTTGCTAATTTTCATACAAAGTGTTTTGTAATTATACGTTTGAATTTTATGTTTTTTAAATGGTTGGTTGTATTGAGGCCAAGTATGGAAAAATTCTATATTTATATTAATATATAAAAATCTTTTAAATATGTGATAATATTAAAGCTCGATAGGACATATGAGAGGTATAGGATCAAAGGAAGCAAGCAATCACCACTTTTTTTCATGAATGTGCCTGACAGTCCCATCTAGTTGCTTTTGATGACTGCTTGTGATTAGTCAATATAGCAATACCAAATATGCTTATATCCAATATACTTCCACTGGCGAAAACTACCAATTAAAACAGGAATGTCATTTTGTTTAGCTACAATTATTAATTATACATACATATTTCAAAATCACAACCGATACTATATATAATTTTTAACTAAATTCTATTTTTAGTTTTGGTTGCAACTTTACACTCTTTACGTAAATATATTTTTGCTAAAGTAGCAGTAGTAATAAATATCCTTTAAAAATTTGCAGTATCAAATAGGGTTTCTAAAATATATGTTTGTGACTATATCGAAAATACACCTCGCGCCTCTACACCCTTTTTAAGTTGTACTGAATTATATCTTTCATATTTCGATTATAGCGGACGGTCTATCAGATTTAGCGATTTTTATCTAATCTTTGCAGTTTCAGCGTTTTTTTTTCTTTTTGCCATTTTTATTCAAACTTTACAGTTTAAGCGTGTTATGATAATTTTTCAGTTTTATCGATGTCTACTGTTTCTTAAAATTTTCGCGCTTGTTATATTTGGGAAATTTTTTTAGTTTTTTAGATTTTTTTTAATTTGTAAAATTTTTTTAATTTGAGCGATTTTCCTCGATTTAGAGATTTTTTGTTTCGACTATTTTTTTAGTTTTAGCGATTTGTTTAGTTTTATAATCTTTTTCTGTTATGGTGATTTTTCTGAGTCTTGGCGATTTCTTCTGTTATGGCGATTTATTTCCGTTTTCTGAATTTTTTCCCGTTTGCCGTCTTTTTTTCTTCTTTAATTTAATTTTTATTATTTGTTGTTAGAGTAGCCATATCACTGCATTTATGCATAACATTTCAAGTATCTGCCTGTGGTAAACATCTTATCTAAAACAATAGAGTTCTGTTTTTACACTGGGATCCCTAAAACAGATCAGAAATTCAAATAAGTGGAAAAAAGACTAAAAGAATGGAAAGATACTTTATAATTTAGAACTCAAAAAATTTCGCAGCGCTGGTCAGCAACATAGAAGCGGGATTGAACAATTATGGTATTTTATTAGCAAGGAAAGCCACATATTAAAGCAAAACCAGCGATTCAAACAAACCCAGGAACCTCCAAATTTATTATTTCTTTGAAAACGCCGAGGTCCAAACGACTCCTGTAAAAGGCAAGTGCTACAGAGTTACGCTGAACGGTCCGATTGAGCAAGCTCAACTGGATCAATCGGTACTGGAGCACATGTGGTTTCATCAAGAAGGGGCAACGGCGAGCCGAAATTCTGAAGGGTGTATTTTTGTTGTGGGTTTTGTTTCATATTTTCGAGTCGTATGTCAACAAACGTAAGACTAACGAAGCCTTCTAAAAGAATATCCGTCAGGAAAGCGAGATGACGCCGTAAATTGGGCCTATAGGGTCATCGATTCCGGCGGCGACTTTCTCGGTTTAATGAAAAAGTTTAAGACATATCGGCATTCAAATAAAATCACAAAAATATATATATCTCGTGACAACTGTTGCGCCACCTTGTACTTACAACCGATTATTTTTATTATTATCCAAGTGTCTAGAACATATGGCCACAACAATATTTTTCCAATAGTTTCTTCTTAATAATAACAATTTTATTTTATTATCATTACACGCTATATGCGCCTTCTTTAGTTCGTCTTGAACTTGTCGTCTCCATGTTTGAGCGAGTCTGCCTATACGTCGGCTACCCTGTGAGTTCCATTAAAGGGATTCTACGGCAATAGTTCCTTAAGGCTTCTTCAATGTATGACCTATCCATCGCCACTTCCTGCTCTTAATTTCATTATCCATTGGCTTTTGATTGCAACTTACGTATAAATGTTGATTTGAGCTTACAACCGAAACAACTTTGTAAACTTCTTGTATGCATCTGAATTTAAAATATGTATTCATAATTTTTTTTTACTTCTAAACGAATAATGGTCTTGGAACGTTATTTTCACATTCATCGACGTTGATAAAATGTTAAATGTGAAAATATAAACGAGGGCAGGATTGCGTAGTTAAAAACCTTAGTTCGTTCTTTCGTTCTAATCAATTATAATATTATTATTATTATAATATAGTTTATATTATAATAAGTTCTTGTACGCTTTTCCTAACAATTGTGCGGTTAAATAGAAAATCTTTATAACTAAATCCCCAGTGGGACATAAATTGCTCTTGGCCCCCCAAACAGGTGTAATTTAACTCATCTTGTCTTTAGAGAATTACTAAAAACATGAACTTGAAGCTGACTAAAACTATTCATGAATTATAGATTAATTAATTATATTTTGAATGCCGAAGATTACATTCAGCTTCGGTAATTTTCTGCAGAGAATATAAAGTAGAATAAATAAATAGCAATAATAATAATAATGCATTGAAATGGTTTTCTAATAACTTTTTGTAAATGGTTAAGTACGCGATAATTAAAATAACCACCGAATTGTTGGAAGACCCTTTACATTTAAATCCTCTAATTTATTTATTGAGACATTATACTCACTACCAGTTGGCGACTACAATAAAAATCTAGTTTATTGCGTATAAAACAAAACTCAGTTTATTGCAATTGTAGTGAATTACATATATGAGCTCGCTATCTTCGCGATAAGATTTTAGAAATAGTACATTAAAATAAATGTAAATTGAAGAAAAACGAATAAACAGTAACAGCAGGTGCAAGTTGAAATGAATTCGATATAAGTTAAAAAATATACAGCAACACTTATTTTTATTTGCATTTTTTATTTAAAAATTTCATGTCTTAAAAGTTTTTGTATTACTGAAGTTTGGCACTTTTTATGTACTCGTATTTTCACATAACATCACATGTAGTGGTGATATAAATTAATACCTTTTAGATAAAAGCTTAACGAATTGCACTTCTCTAAAATGCACTCCAATAATAATAACATTATAAAAGAATTTATTTTCATTTCAAGAGAATGGTACTGTAAAATTGTTTGAAAATTTAAAAGTTTCATATAATGATACATATTTGTTGCAAATGTCATGTTATTTATATTATGGCTGCAAACATTACACAAAAACAAAATTTTCATTTGGGCAAAACACATTATAAACTTCAGATCACAACGTATATTGGGGGCTGTTCATATATTACGTACCGCATCCAAGGGCGGAATGAATAATATATTTATACTTGGATTTTTTTAAATGTTTTACGATTGTCGACAGTGTTTTACAATCGGAAATAATAACGTAACGTAATATGTAAACAACTTCTTGGTAACACAAAAAGTTTCCGAAGTGTATTTTTAGAGAAACATTTGTCTCATTGTTTCCTTGTAGTTTTTGACCTGCACGTGAACAATTATTATGATGCAGAGGAATTATTTTGGTCGAATTTTTTGGCAGTAGTTACCTGAGTGATCAGTTCAACCTCATCAATTGTGTTCGGTAGAGATACTCAGTAATGGTTTGATACGGGTAAAGGGTGCTGTTGGCTGAAGTAGTTAACAAATAATGACTAAGAACATGAGTTCGAACCCAGTTTCAGGCAAGTCATAAGATCCAGGGGCTGGGGTTTTTTCTCAGAGGTTGAAAGCTCTCTGTCTGCTATCCACTTTAGGGTAACAAGAAGTTATTTCACTGCCCGAAATTCCCAAGCATCTTACAACTTCCGGTTTTAGACCAAGTGCTCTCTAATAATGCCATTCAGGCACCCGTCTGATGGCAGTTAAAGTGAGAAGGCATACAGTACTGAGTATCCAGAGTGCATACTAACACCGACATATCTCTGGAAACTAGGTGACAACCTGTTAACAATTAGTCGCTGAAACTCGACCATATTTAGCCGGCCTAGCGGTATGTTGGCAGCCCCAACTATAGGATCGGAAATTTTTGCCTAATCAGTTAATCTTCCTAAAATCAAAGGATTATAGAAACGTCAACAAATTTATGACGCCCTGTGTTCTCCGTGAACATTTTATTTAAATATTTATTTAACATTTTTGTATTTATATTATTTATAGATAAATAAAGGACATATACATATATGTATACATATAACATCCAGCATTTTTTAGATGTGCATTAGTGTGCCAATGTATTTGTTGTTGTTGGACTGGTGACTGAACAGTAGTGGGGGCAATTGATACTGGTCTAGGTATCGTCCTCCTTCTATTGTAGCAAAATTGCCGGAGAAATAAAATAATACAATGGCTACACAGCTTAAAGAAATTTAATGCGCCTACTTGACAGCAGAGACGCTGCAATACTGATCTAAAAACTAGAATAACGAACAATATTAAAGTTGTAAAATAATTAAGCTTTCGATTTTCATCATCTGTCCTCTCTCACTAAAAAGAATCCATAATACACTTTGCTACACAACCAATTTTTTTTTTCGTTTTATTAAACATCTAATTAAGTGTACTTTAAAAAATATTCATTAAATTATTATTTTTTTGTTGAAATTTGCTTAATATTTCATACATACAATTGAACTTTGAAATTGATAGTAACGCATATGAAACGTAAAACCATGTAAGTAACAAACATTTTAAAATAGATTTTTTTATTGAATATTGTGTACCATGTAAATATGCACGTTCCTACAAACTAATATTTTATCAAAATATAGGCGAGTCTGTTAATTTTATGCAAGTTTTGACGACACTTTTTTCAGGTTGCTTAAATATTTTATTAAGCTTCTTCCCTCTCCTCTCTATTGAAAAAAAGTGTAGTTACATGGTTTTACGTTTTATATGACGATATATCTTTAATAAAAATTTACCCCTCAATTAATTCGAGCATGAAATGGTTAAACATGAATTTTTTTATTGACACTCATTAACTACATAATATAATATTTTCTTTCACAATAGTATACCCCGAATCGGTTATTTTAAAGAAATAATATGCAATTATGTTTGATAGAACAATTATGATTAATTTTTAAGGAACACACCCACATTTAATTATACCAGCTGGGGCAATGCGAATATTATTTACAATTTTACAGTACCATTCTATTCTATAGAGCTTCGAAATTGTAAATATTGAATTTTAATTTTCCTAAAAAAATTTATTAAATATGAATTTTGCAAATTTGCTATAAACAAATTATTTTAATTGAAATAAGAATTGGTTCATTACTTTAAAAATTTTGTTGCGCAATCATAAAAATGTATTAATTTTGGAAGCTTTTTGCCTTTATTTAATATATAAGTTATCTATTACTAATAAATATATCAATTTATCTAATATAACACCGCCAACTGCAAAAAGTCGCTACACTTGAACCAGATGACATACATACGTTTGAAACGGTGAAGCTGACTGGGCTCGAAAGATTTTTCCTATAATTTTCTGAGCAATAATTGAAATTATTTATTATTATTTATTTATGAAATTTCGGTATATATAATTCAATATTCAAGTTCTTAGCAAAACAAAATTACAAAATATTTCAGGATTTTTGAAAGTGTTTTTGCTTAGCGGTATAAGCACCAATATTGGCAATTTAGCAACGAAAATAGTATTTAAAAACATTTTATGAAAAAATTAATTCTTAGAAACTCAAAATGAGAAACTTAAAACTAAGTTTTATTTCACATAGTTTTTACTATGTAGTTTCATTTTTATATCATCCGGTTCATGTGGAATATGTACTGTCGGAGGGTGTAATAAGAACTATAAAAATATTAAAACTTAAATTTGTAATAATTCTTTATTAATTAAAAAAAAATTAATATTTTCTTTGTATCTTTTTGTGTCCACCATCACCGTCAACACCAACCACTCTACTGCTTCTTATAATACCACACCAACCAATTTAATAAAAATAATAAACACGACCAATAATTTTCGTCAAACACTGCATAATAAAATTAAAACCACTATCAACGCAATATTTTCTTTTTTGTTTGTTAATTCTTTGGTTTCTGTTTCTTTTTGCTTTTATGACGCTTCAAATTATTTTGTAAAAATTTTTAAAAATTATTGTATACAATTCTGCGTGTGCGCGTTTGTGTATATTAAACGAAATACTGCCAATCCACTGCTCTTCACAAATAATCAACTACTCTACTCAAAATGGAATCTCAAATATTCCAACCACATATTGAATTTTAATATGATTGAAATTTAAAAAATAAAAATAAAGATTTACCACCCGGACAACTTTATAGATCGAGTGAGAAATTCGATTCAACGGAATTTCATTTTTATCAACAGCAAGGTTTGATTTTTTTCTTCATTTCTATTTGTTCATAATTAATTATATCTTTCTATTTTTTTCTAAAATTTGCCTGATTTGAATTTGTTTTCATTATTTTTGGCCATTTGTAAAAATGAAATTTAAAATTCAATAAAAATATTTATTAGTTGCAAGAATGATTGAATGTTTGTGTTTTTAACAGCATTTTCGTCGAGTTTGTAAATTATTAAACATTTCTGAAAAACTATATATATATATATGCCAGTAATTATGTATGTACCAGTAATTAATATAAACTAATCAATTTTAAATCAATACTAAAAAGAAGATTTGCTGCTTGCTGATTTCTGCTTAATTAGTTTGTATTGCCAAATTTATATGAAACGTGTTAAGTGCATTACAGACGATAGAGTGGAACTAGTAGTATGTTTGTTTCAGCTGCTTTGCATGAAATTATCATGCAGTGTAAAAACGAATTAATACAATCATTACTATTCAGCTCTTCGCCTTTTATTAGTTCATTAGTTCTTTTGCTTTCATAATTCATTTAGTTGTTTTTACTGCAGAAATCTTTATTTTATTCTTATTAATGCACACAAATTATTTAGATTTTTATGTTGACTCAATCGACGGCATTCTAGATATTAATATTAATCATGTACATCCATAAATACGTACGATAAAATACAAAAACAAAAAAACATTCTAAATAAACAACTTAAAATTCTGTCTCATTTCTATGCAAAAGCAAATTGGACAAACACACATGTACACTTTGTTTATTTTTCAAGTTGAAACTGATACATGCATGTGTAATAAGTGTACATGTGTTAGTAGCAACTTTAAACGCTTATAGCTCCCTAAATATTGAACCGATTTAAATAAAATTACGATTGTGCACATCTATGTTAAAAACCGCTTAAAAACATATATTTTTTTTTTCAAAATGGGTTCAATATTACGGCAGTGTTTGCCTATTATTAATATAGATAGATAGATTTTATTAAAAAAAACTTTTCCAAGCTTAAGGTCAACAAAAACAAATGAAAACTTTATTTTTTCAAATATTTCGTTTTCTCTATGGAAAGCTTCAGGGAAATAAAAAAAAAAATAGAATAAGTTTTTTAAAAACTAAACCATTGTTATTATTAATTTTATTTATATCCCTGAGGAAAGGAAAAAAAGAAAAAAACGTGCCAAAATCAAGATTTTATGCTTGAAATCAAAACGTTCCAGTTTCAAAAGTCTGCTAAGCGCGAAAATTCTTAATTCAAGTATAAAATCTTAATTTAAGGATGGCATTTAAGGTTGTAATCTTGAATAAATTCTAATTTTAAGAACGAATTGAAGATTTTGTTGTTAATACAAATTTCAAACTAATAAAACTTAAAACTTAAAAAAAAAATCGTATTTCAAAATCGAATTTAAGATTGTTTTCTTATTAGAAATCTTAAATCAAGAATAAATTCTTAAATTGTAAGAATTAAATTTAATAAATTAAATATTATGACGTTTACAACGCATTGAACTTTTTGAAACGTTATATCTCAAAAACGGTGGCTCTTGGGAAAAATTGTCTAGGCTAATTTTATGATAAAACTTACCATTTCATTGAAAATGTTGAAAAAAAGCCATTTTGTGACCTTTGCGTCTTTTTTGTTCAGTGTTTTACAATTTATAAACAACATGTTTTCATCGATGTTAAATTTCGGAAAAAATCCAGAATTGAATCTTAATTTTAAGAATATATTCTAAAATTCCAGAATACGATCTTATCTTGAGATAGCGTTCTTGATTTTTAGAATGAATTAATGCTTGAATTCGAAAACGTCAATCTTACGTGCCAAAATTCAAGATTGAAATTGAAAGATTTCTGCAATCTGCATTCAAGAATTTTATTCTTAAATTTAAATCGTAATTTTCTCTTAGTGTATCTCTTCTATTAAGAGTTTTTTTCCGTCTATGTACGAGTATATGTTTGCCTTTTCTAAATTGAGATACCAATATGTATAATTGCGTATTTGTTTTTGTAATATTTATTCAATATTTTCAACTCCCTAAACTGTATATATTCGGCATCCCTATATTTAACAATGTCCTTCTCTCTGTCTATGTAAAATTTTCCGAAGACACTATATGATTTACGGATCTACATGGTAGTCCAATCTATTACATATATGTATATACTTCAGGATAAATTGCTATTGAAAATATGCCTCATGACCGAGTGAAGCAATTTTTAATAACTTTGCGCATTAAAAAAAACCTTTATATATATAGACAATATATTCTTTCAAAGTATTGAAAAAATGTCGCAAAGTACTAAATTCTCCATGTCCGTCATAAATAGAAGAGACCATCTGCAAATGATGCAAAACTACAACAATCATTTTACCTTTTAGAAAACGATGTATAGTAAAATTCAAACAATATATGATGCATGCCAAATGTATATATATAATTTTAAAATATTTATTATGGATGTGTGAAATAAATAAATTAAAAAATGTATAAAGATTTAAAAAACATTTGAGATTTATTATAGAATGTTTCTCAAAGATTATTCATAACAATTGAAGCTTTATTAAAGCTGACATCTCTTATGATTTTCATAAGAAATTTTACACACAAATTTTAATTAAATTTCAATTATGAATATTACATTTTCATTGTTAATAAAATCAACCGCAATAAATGCTCTTCAAATAGGGGATAATTTAATAATGGAAACAATTTATAAAGCATTTTATTGAATTTTTGCCGACAGCTACTGTGAAAAATATAAAGTACGTCATATAAATATGTCTGTGTGTGTGTATGTATACATAAATAGTTATGAACAAATTTATTCGTATGTTAGTTCAAGAGATGTTATCGATATACACATACATACTTAAATAATTTCACTAAACTTTCAGACAAATTTAATATTAAATAACATCAGTTCGACCAGCAAGGTTGGCTATTTCTAGTGCCGACTTTTGAATTCGCTAAATCATGTCTATTATAACGAAAACTTTTCAACATTTTGTTTTAAAATAAAGGAATAAAATTTTAAGATTTCGATTTATCATTTTATTACAAGATGAATCTATATAAAATCGAATTACTCGTCTAGTTTTAACCAAACCGTTTCTGGTGATGACCTATCTCAATAAAAAAATTTTGGTTTTAAATAATTTTTTAAAGGGCACATAAATATGAGTTTTTATATTGATACGGAACACCAGGAAGGTGTTGCGAGGTATTATTAAAAGTGGTATTACTTTTTTTGAAATTATTTTATTAAATTATATTATTATTTATAAAATTTATAAATTTAATTATTTATTTAAAAAAAATCTATATTAATGAGAAACATTTTTTTTAGATGCCTTTTACGCCCGTAATACTGAACCGATTTTGGAAAGATTTATATATTTTTAAAGGGTTTCTACATAGATGTGCACAATCTTAACTTTATTTAAATCAGTTCAGTATTTATGGCGCTATAAGCGTTTAAAGTTGCTACTAACACTTGCACACATAGACTACATTTAGACGCGCCATGTCTTATTGACATGATTCTTACATTTTCTTCTTTGAACTTTAATTGTTGTTCCTACAAGTTATGTCATGTTGACGGCATTTACTTGCAAATTCCTTCAGGCTTAAAATTACGAATGAGAAAATAAAACGTAATGACAGTACATGCATCTGAGTACCTCGTCTCTCTCGCCTATAAAGTAGCAATCATATCAATAAGACATGACTCGTCTAAACGCAGACTTATTACACATGCATGTATCAGCTTCAAGTTGAAAAATAAACAAAGTGTGCGTGTTTGTTTGTCCAATTTGGTTCTTCATAGAAATGAGACAAAGCTTTTTCTATAAGTACTCGTACTTTATAATGAGAGATATCTAAGTAAATGATCTAATAAGTTTTAAGTTGTTTACTTAGAATGTTTGTTGTTTTTGTATTTTATCGATAGTTGTACAGTGAAATCTTTAATTCGTAATTGCAAGGAACCAGTTATATTTTCCTACTAAAGAGGGTTTCCAATTAACCAAATTTCGATTTGACGAATTTAAAAATTTCTTTACTATAAGGAAAAAATCTCAAAGAAAAAAAAAAGCATTTAGCATAGAACCTTACATTACGAATTATAAGAACTTATCAACAACCGACTTTGATTTGTATCGGTCAAAATGAACCGATATACGCTTAACAAGGTTGAAAATTATTGAGTGCTGTGTTGCTCAAACTATGTGTTTGTGAAAAAGAAGTTTTGGCCGAAATGAGGCACCCACCGCGAGTGATGTATACAGGGGGATATTATGTATTTCGATTCGAAACGGAAAACATTCGAATTTGTGCAGCTTATAAGGGGTGGGCTCAAAAGTCCCGCTACCATTTTCATCACAAAGTAATACCAGAGGTGACACGAACAGCATGCTATTGCTGTATCTGTCGCACAGTAACTCCTAAACAAAGAATTTTTCATGTTTTGTTGTGGTTTTGTATTCTTATTAATTTCTGACTCACTAAAAAGAGTTGCAGAAAAATATTAATTTAAGCAATATAAATGCAAAAAGTTATATAACATTAAAAATAATATAAAATAAGAATTATTCGTGATATATAGAAGAAGTAAATTGCAATACAATTCATCATTTCTTACTTCCAAAATGCTTAATTTTGTTTTGTTTATTTTCCCTCATCCTTACATTATATTGCTATCTCTTTTTAACAGTAACTAGTTGAACAAAAAAGATGATTTGCTCCAAAACATAACCTCAAAGTTACATCTCTGATTACCCTGTGATTTTCATTGCGCGCCATCTTGGTTATGAGACGTTCAGCTCAGTTTAGCTTTGTTATGCGTTGTGTAGACGTCCAAATTTTATAATGGATAATTATACGCCACAAGAACGAGCAGAAATAGTGACAATATTTATTAAAAATAACCGTATAACGTCTCAAAGACAATATTCGTCACGAAATTAGAGACATTCTGCTTTAAAAGAGCCGAAAGTTGTATAGCGAATCGGGGCCACCATTTAGCCGATATAATTTTCCAATCATAACGAAAAAAGAAAATGTAAAGACCAAATAAACTTTTTATGAAAACCAAACTTACTTATCTTTTCTTTAAACAACAAAGTTATTTATAGGCAATCAAAATGGCAGCTGGACTTTAGCCCCATCCTGTACATTATTTTTCGAAAATGTTTTCTTTCGAATCGAAATACATAATAGCCCCCAGGTTTGTGCAAAAAATTTCTTGGGATTGGCTTGCTAGTGGACAACACTCATGGTTGCTGAAAACTCCATTTCAGTCAATGCCGAACTCTACGGAGCCATGATTACGGAGTTCTTATGGCCTGTTAGGAAGATATTAGCTTGTATAATCTTTGGTTTCAGCAGAATGACCTCCTTTAGACTTTTTCTTGTGGGGTGCTGTTAAAGACGCGTGCTACTCTTACTGCTAATCACATTCAAGCCTTTCGTGTGATAGAACCAGTAACCGTCTACAAAGACTTGCGAAGCCAGTTGGCGCAGTCACATAAAGGAAATCGTGTTTCATAAATAATAGGAATACTTATTATTTGTAATAAAACCATTATATACCAAAGCAGATTAAGTTGAGTTCATCTTATTTAATTTTTAAATAGCTACTTGTACTTGGACCACCCGGTACAAATGTCTATACTTTTAAGTACATTAATTGAATTTTTAAAATTCTTCGATATCGTACTTTGGTTAAAAATTAGTAAAAATTTATGTTGAAACTATTTGCAAATTCTTTTGAGTTGCAACTTGTTGCCATAACGTTTTTCAAATAGACTTTGTTCAAAAGTCCGATGATAAATTTTTAATGTATGACTGACTACCGCATAGACATATTTGTTCAGTACAACTGACAAATTAAGTTAAAACGTTATCAAAGCAAACAGTTAACTAAACTATTTAAGCTAAACCTGCTTAAGTACTTGCTAAACTGTTAATGGCCAACGGTTATAATTATTTTTTTATTTGAAGACATTTCAATTATTTCCATTTGCATTTTTTATTTCTTCCCCTCCTCACTCTTTCCAAAATTATTTCTTTTTTTTATTTTACTATTTTACAATTCGAAGTGGCCAATAAATGTGCAAATTAAAGCCATTTTTCATCTAACAAAAAAAATATGGAAAAAAATGTTTTTTTTACCCAAAATCCATAGAAAAAAATTTAAAAACCTGAGAGACAAAAAAGACTTATTACGTCATTGACTCGTACAAGGCGTTGTCTTGTGAATTTTTTTTCTTATATTCAGCCGGGGCTTTTTAATTCTAACTGAATGACCAAAATACTCAAGCGTAAAGTAAAACGATTGTAATTTGTTGTATGTATTTTAAGCAGGTAATTAAAAGTATGCATTCTTGAACAAATTTCTTGTCTAAAAACATTTTATTGTTTTTTGTTCAAATTCTCTTGACTCTGGGGGAATGCGGTGTCTATCCGCTCCAAAAACTGAAATGCTGATAGCAAAAAATTGTTTGATTCTCTCATTTTTGAAGTTTCAGGCAACAAAAATGCCACAATATTTACATTCTTATATTATAAGCTAGAATAAAACTATTTTTTGTGTTTTTGTAGATAATATTATTTGAATATGAGCTCACGATATGCGTGGCCACGCCACGCCACGCCACGCCAAAGAACAGAATCTTAATATAATTGATTTTTGAAAACTTTATTACCAATTCACTGCAAATCGTATTGAAGTGTAGGAGGTTACAACTAAACTCAATTAATTTGAACCAATTTTAATTGTTTGTCTGTGCAGTTCTTTCAAGATGAATATCAAGTTATTTACTTCCATTTTCAATTACCTGTTTATTTTTTCTGTAAAAATAAAATGATAAAACAAATTGATTCTTTTGCATTGCTTAACAAATAATACTTGGCAATAACAATATAATTTTTACAGTGGGAATAACAAAAATAAATATATAAATAAATAAACCAACAACAACAACAAACAAATCATGTCTCGTTGAACAGCAAACATTTCGACACACATACATACGTACAAACTTGCAATTCGAGACGTTTTTATAAAATTACAAATAAATAAAAGACTTACAAACAAAAGAAATATTTTTCAATTGTGGGCAACGCAACGCATTCCATTTCCATTTAAATTTTTGACGCAAATAAAACAAACACAAATCTAAAAAATTCCAACAAAAACTAAAAAAAACAAAAAAACGAAAAGAAATCGTGATTCGCACCTTATCTGTACCTTTAATTAGGTTAAATTTGCTTTTCTTCAATTCTTTACGCCTTCAAATACTTAAAACGTCAGAAATAGAGTAACGTGAAAACCGATTTTATTAAAAACCGGTTTTTAAATTATTCGAAAAATAGCTTTTTAAAAACTAGTTTCGAATACGGGTTTTAGTAAAAAAAACTTGTTACCTGTTTTTTTTTGAATAAAATTTACATGTCGTCGATGCGCCCACCAAAACAGCTTTGTGTTTTTTATGAACGGTTCAGGAGAGCAAAAAAAAAACGTTTTATTTTGCGAATTCGCAACATATTTTTGAAGTAATTTTTTTTAATTTTTCTTAGCCGATTTAAAAATATTACGCGTTGAAAAAAGTACAAAATCTCTTTTATCCTGAAGTGGTATAAGAATTTAACAAAAAATTACACATACTAGCTGATTTTGTTTTGGACTTTTTAAATGTGAATAGAACAAATATAATACACATAGGTGCTTTTGTTCTAAAATTAATTTTTAATAAATTGTAATTTAAAATTAAAAATTTGCAAATTTGAAACCAAAACAAGTTTTATTTAACAAAAAAAATTCAATAAGTAACAAAAAAATAATAAATTAATTATAATAGATAAATAGTAGTACATAATATAATACCTAGTGGTAGAGATTGTCATAAAAATGATGAAAATCTTTATGCATATATTTTTTTAAAGATTGTAAGCATTCGAATTTGGATTTATCAATTTCTATAGGCGTTTTATATAAAGGTTCGTAAGTAACTTTTTTCGATTGATTTTTTCTTTAAGGTAGAAATTTCCATTCGTCAGTGTAACGTAATTTATACATAACTTCGTTGTTTTTGTAAAAAAGAACGCGAATATCGCAAACTGTTGGTTCACCAGACTTTTTTCCCGGTCTTATTGAAGTAAAGTTTCCTGGATGGTTTTCGTAGTTTTTGAAAAATGTATATTCTAAATAATTTATTATGTATGGTTGAGATGGTCTAGCAATTCTCATTCGACTAACGTAATCAACAGTAGAGTATATTGGTGGTTTAAATAGGTTTTCTAAAGTAGAATGTGCACTATCTACCTCCATCATGGTATGACCCTTTATTTATTACTCCGTTCTCTTTGTGACGGTCTTTGCTTATAACACATAACTGTTTTTGCCGGAGATTTTCTATTATAGGTTACACATAGTAGTTTTAGCTAACTTTGAAACCATTTGTGATAAGGGGTAATGCTTTGGGGGATAAATGCATTACCAGATAGGCTTCCTAATGGGCCAATAAAAAAATCTAAAAATTACACATAGGTGTTTTGGTCGGCGCACTGACGATATATTTACATTTGATGTTAAATGAAAATATTTTTGTTACATTTGAGGACTCCATCGTACAATAAAATATATTTCTTCATGATTGTTTATGATTAATAGAGACATGATAAACAAATTTTGAATACTTAGTGGGAGAACACGCATACGTTTTCGGCCTCATCAGTTCCCATTTTCAGGGATTTGTTCTCAAATCGGGGATATTTTTAGTATCGAAGGATACAAATTTCGTGCTGGGGATCCAGTAACAACATTATTCTGCCGAACTTTATTTTTCTTTATTCCATTTAGGGCTCCGTACATAAAGTGTATAAACGGAATCCTATTGTTTTTGCAATAATGTCTCTCCCTCTGTTATAAGCTTCTATGTCCTGAAGCATAAAAATGTATTATTATGGCCGCTATAACAGCAAATACTAAAAATAATATAATTAATTTAATATGCCATTAGTTTCCTATTAAATAAGCCCAAAACGCTCCACCTAGTGGCTAAAATTCTACAATGTGCTATAATGTATCTTACGTACCGCGATCTAGGCTACTAATGAAGGCGAATATCTTGTCAGTGAGAGATCATATACTCTCCTTGATATTTATAAAAGATGCAAAGATAAATCAGTTCAGAATTATTTTCTTTTTTTTATATCTGTTGACGAGCTTAAGTGCAGAATGTATGTTTTACTTAAATCTTTTGGATATCCTCGGAGTTATGTATGGGCAAGTTCTACGTGACGAACGCTACATTTGTACGCGTTTTCCCATTAATATATAAACATTTTTTGGGCTTTCAAAAGAGTAACTTTGAAATTTAAAGTGTGTTTTCGTAATTTTTTAGCAAAATTTTGCATAATAAAGCACACAACATCTAGTTCATAAAAGAAATATGAATATAAGAGAATTCAAAAATAACTTATTTAGAGCCCAAAAATGTTGCCGTTTTTTTTATCAAAATCCGTGAAACCTTTCTGACGCACGTTACATTTTTTCTATTCTATTTTCTATTCTGAAATTCCATACTTATAATACATAACTACAATGTTTTCAAAATAGTAAACACAACATTTTTTTTTAATAAAATTGAATTGAAATTAAAATTTTTTTTGGAGATACGTGAAGATAACTCCGGGACTACGAAATGTGCAAAATTAATTTGTTCATAAATTTAATAAAACTTTTTAATTGAAAAGTGTAACAAACGAATCTTAATATAATTGATTTTTGAAAACTTTATTACCAATTCACTGCAAATCGTATTGAAGTGTAGGAGGTTACAATCTATACTCAATTAATTTGAACCAATTTTAATTGTTTGTCTGTGCAGTTCTTGCATGTTAAACGACACGACGTTCAAGATGAATATCAAGTTATTTGTTTCCATTTTCAATTACGTGTTTATTTTTTCTGTAAAAATAAAATGATAAAACAAATTGATTCTTTTGCATTGCTTAACAAATAATACCTGGCAATAACAATATAATTTTTACAGTCGGCATAACAAAAATAAATATATAAATAAATAAACCAACAACAACAACAAACAAATCATGTCTCGTTGAACAGCAAACATTTCGACACACATACATACGTACAAACTTGCAATTCGAGACGTTTTTATAAAATTGCAAATAAATAAAAGACTTACAAACAAAAGAAATATTTTTCAATTGTGGGCAACGCAACGCATTCCATTTCCATTTAAATTTTTGACGCAAATAAAACAAACACAAATCTAAAAAATTCCAACAAAAACTAAAAAAAAAACAAAAACAAAAAGAAATCGTGATTCGCACCTTATCTGTACCTTTAATTAGGTTAAATTTGCTTTTCTTCAATTCTTTACACCTTCAAATACTTAAAACGTCAGAAATAGAGTAACGTGAAAACCGATTTTTTTAAAAACCGGTTTTTAAATTATTCGAAAAATAGCTTTTTAAAAACTAGTTTCGAATACGGGTTTTAGTAAAAAAAAACTTGTTACCTGTTTTTTTTTTTTTAATAAAATTTACATGTCGTCGATGCGCCCACCAAAACAGCTTTGTGTTTTTTATGAACTGTTCAGGGGAGCAAAAAAAAAAACGTTTTATTTTGCGAATTCGCAACATATTTTTTAAAATTTTTCTTACCTGATTTAAAAATATTACGCGTTGAAAAAAGTACAAAATCTCTTTTATCCTGAAGTGGTATAAGAATTTAACAAAAAATTACACATACTAGCTGATTTTGTTTTGGACTTTTTAAATGTGAATAGAACAAATATAATACACATAGGTGCTTTTGTTCTAAAATTAATTTTAAATAAATTGTAATGTGTTATTTAAAATTAAAAAATTTGCAAATTTGAAACCAAAACAAGTTTTATTTAACAAAAAAATTCAATAAGTAACAAAAAAATAATAAATTAATTATAATAGATAAATAGTAGTACATAATATAATACCTAGTGGTAGAGATTGTCATAAAAATGATGAAAATCTTTATGCATATATTTTTTTAAAGATTGTAAGCATTCGAATTTGGATTTATCAATTTCTATAGGCGTTTTATATAAAGGTTCGTAAGTAACTTTTTTCAATTGATTTTTTCTTTAAGGTAGAAATTTCCATTCGTCAGTGTAACGTAATTTATACATAACTTCGTTGTTTTTGTAAAAAAGAACGCGAATATCGCAAACTGTTGGTTCACCAGACTTTTTTCCCGGTCTTATTGAAGTAAAGTTTCCTGGATGGTTTTCGTAGTTTTTGAAAAATGTATATTCTAAATAATTTATTATGTATGGTTGAGATGGTCTAGCAATTCTCATTCGACTAACGTAATCAACAGTAGAGTATATTGGTGGTTTAAATAGGTTTTCTAAAGTAGAATGTGCACTATCATGGTATGACCCTTTATTTATTACTCCGTTCTCTTTGTGACGGTCTTTGCTTATAACTCATAACTGTTTTTGCCGGAGATTTTCTATTATAGGTTACACATAGTAGTTTTAGCTAACTTTGAAACCATTTGCGATAAGGGGTAATGCTTTGGGGGATAAATGCATTACCAATAAAAAAAATCGAAAAATTACACATACGTGTTTTGGTCGGCGCACCGACGATATATATTTACATTTAATGTTAAATGAAAATATTTTTGTTACGTTTGAGGACTCCATCGTACAATAAAATATATTTCTTCATGATTGTTTATGATTAATAGAGACATGATAAACAAATTTTGAATACTTAGTGGGAGAACACGCATACGTTTTCGGCCTCATCAGTTCCCATTTTCAGGGATTTGTTCTCAAATCGGGGATATTTTTAGTATCGAAGGATACAAATTTCGTGCTGGGGATCCAGTAACAACATTATTCTGCCGAACTTTATTTTTCTTTATTCCATTTAGGGCTCCGTACATAAAGTGTATAAACGGAATCCTATTGTTTTTGCAATAATGTCTCTCCCTCTGTTATAAGCTTCTATGTCCTGAAGCATAAAAATGTATTATTATGGCCGCTATAACAGCAAATACTAAAAATAATATAATTAATTTAATATGCCATTAGTTTCCTATTAAATAAGCCCAAAACGCTCCACCTAGTGGCTAAAATTCTACAATGTGCTATAATGTATCTTACGTACCGCGATCTAGGCTACTAATGAAGGCGAATATCTTGTCAGTGAGAGATCATATACTCTCCTTGATATTTATAAAAGATGCAAAGAATTCAGAATTATTTTCTTTTTTTATATCTGTTGACGAGCTTAAGTGCAGAATGTATGTTTTACTTAAATCTTTTGGATATCCTGTGAGTTATGTATGGGCAAGTTCTACGTGACGAACGCTACATTTGTACGCGTTTTCCCATTAATATATAAACATTTTTTGGCCTTTCAAAAGAGTAACTTTGAAATTTAAAGTGTGTTTTCGTAATTTTTTAGCAAAATTTTGCATAATAAAGCACACAACATCTAGTTCATAAAAGAAATATGAATATAAGAGAATTCAAAAATAACTTATTTAGAGCCCAAAAATGTTGCCGTTTTTTTTATCAAAATCCGTGAAACCTTTCTGACGCACGTTACATTTTTTCTATTCTATTTTCTATTCTGAAATTCCATACTTATAATATATAATTACAATGTTTTCAAAATAGTAAACACAACATTTTTTTTTACTAAAATTGAATTGAAATTGAAATTTTTTTTTGGAGATACGTAAATATAACTCCGGGACTACGAAATGTGCAAAATTAATTTGTTCATAAATTTAATAAAACTTTTTAATTGAAAAGTGTAACAAACGAAGATCCTTTCAATTTACTGAAGATACTCGAAGATAACTTCGAGACAACAAAATGTCAGTAATATATAAACATATTTTTCTAATAATATCAGAAAAAACCGACAAAATAATTAACGAAAGTCATTCTTGGTGGTGGAACAAGAAGTGGAGTAGTAAATTGTTTTTAGTTGTACAACATTTTATAAAGCAAGTCTCGCAAATTTGCCTCTACTACACTAATTATGATTTGAAGCAAGCGTGTTTATGATATCTAACCCTTATTGCCTTTTATATTAACCCATTTTTTACCATTGAAAACTGACCAAATCTTAAAAAAATTTCAACTCAATCACAGCATACTTTATTCAGAATATATTTTCTGGTTTGTAGACCACATAAAAAACACTTGCAGCATATTCTTGATTGCCATTCACTGTATAAGTAAAAAAAAAATATTTTTTTAATAAAACTTAATAAACGATTCTCTAACAATTCACTAATGACAGTAAAAAATACAATTTATGATGAATTTGTAGTGACAAAAATTTAATAGTTATTAAAAAAACACACAGCAGAATAAAATTAAATTTAATAAGCACTTGTAAGCACAATTAACGTATTTGTAACCCACTATAGAGAAATTCAACTGGCGCATTCTCTAGGAAAATAAAAAAACTCATAAAAGTAAATGAATTAAACTCTATAATTTTATTTCCAATTAATAAAATCACAATTTTCAACATACATAAAAATAAATGACTTGAAATTAACCAAAAATAAAAAATTTACGCACAGAAGAGAAAACCACGAAATTATATACAAAAAAATAAAAAAATTAAAAAAAAATCATGAAGACTAAAAGCAAAATTTTAAGAGCCTGTCATAACACATCTAAAGGAACCATTTGATTTTAATTAAAAACGCAAATTAAACCAAAAATGTTTATAAAATAATATAAGTGTTAAGCTAAACAGTTTTACCACTAACCAATAAAAACACATTAAACAAGTGCCATTTACCCCACTTTTCAGTATGCCCAGTCGCCACCCACTATTTCGCTATAAACTACAATATGCCACAATATGATGTGTTATAATATAAGGCTGCCACTTGTTGCATGTGGAGCGAAAAGATGTCGATGGATAGATACAACAAGGCCATCTATGTATATGTGTTGAAAAATATTTTGTTTACTATGCAACACGAGTGTTTGGGTACACCACTACACTGTATATCAAGCAAATAGGTATAATGTTTTTCAAAAACATTTCTTTTAGTTTAAAGATTTTTTTCTTCTTTTTTTTAACTAAACAGTGTGTTCATTTTTGTACACACATTGCTTTAATATATTTCTGAGAACATTTACGTTTTTATGACTAACGAATGATGAAATTTAATAGCAGAATTTAGTTAATGTGGAGATAAATTCGAAAAATTTTAAAGACACATACAATTAACTTTATTTCAATGTTTAGGTTTTATCTAAAAGCGTTAGATTTAATTTCGGTGTGTATATCAATATATTTGAGAAATGAAAGGAATATATTTTTTAATCTATATATAAATAGGCACAGACAAATTTTTAGATCCTTTTTTCTCTTTTGTTTGCCAACCGATTTTCTTCATTCTTTTACCAAACGGTAAACATTGTTGAGCTTTAGTGACCCGATTATATATTATTTAAATCGGCTGATATTAAAGAAATAAAAGGCTCATAAAGTTGACACCACTACAAATGCTAAAAATACACACGTACACGCATTCACTTATGTAAGTATTGGTTCAAGCAAAGCGACGAGAGTGTTTAAGAGTATCTACGTACATATGTAATGAGTATTAAGATTTTTTTTATAAATGTTTGTATGCAAATTTATTTGGTTTATTGTTTTTTCTGTGGAGAAGGGAATAAGTAATTAGGTAGTTTCTTCTGTTTAAATGAATGCAACAAACATAGATATACATTTAAACTGGCGGTTACATTTCGACCACTAGGCGTACTCTACTATTAATTATACTCAGCAAACACATACCTATCATCTCAAGTTTATTATTATTTTAAATCTAACTCTTATCTCAAGTGCCAAACGTTTGAAAAGGATTTGAATGTAATTTGAGAAACATAGAATTGTCAACAAAAAAGTAACTTTAATCTCAAATATTTTTCCAACGTGGTTTGTAAATAAATGGAAAGTTAGTAAAACTTTCAATTATGCAACCGCCTTTACTGTGACAGAAATCCATAAATTAGGCCACGAACTGCTACTTCATCCAGCATTCTCTTCGGATTTATCCCTTTGTGACTATTTCCCGTTTTCAAATTATATGGTAGTAAGAGATTTAGGTCAAACGAAAATGTTATCATTGAAACAAACACCTGTTTTGAGGGTCCTAAGAAATCTTATTATTCGGAAGGAATAAAAAAAAATAGAAAGACGCTTGACTAAATGTATCGACCTTAAAGAACACTATGTTGAGAAATAAAACGCTTTTTTGCCGAAAAAAATGTTATTTCATCCAAAAAGTCACGGAATCATCAAACTGCCTTCGTATATGTAGCATGTGCGCACTCCTGCTCAAAATAATACATATCGCTCCATTATGGCAACGTAGACATATCACAAAAAAACGTGATTTTTGAGTTCAGAATGCAGCAGTCGTATCGTTCTTCACTTTGGCAAATAATTCATACAAATATCTTGTTTGCTTACCTCTTGAGGAGAAGATACTTTTTTATGTTTCCATTGATGTGTGCGTAAATTAAAAACTTTAAACTCGTTTTCTGACGGACGATTTTTTTAGATATGACTACGTTGCAATAAAGGAACGATATATACAGCTTATAAGGTGGTTAAGAATTGTATCTTGGTTAAGAATTCTATCAAACACTGTTATTCAAACGAAAATTCTGTCAAGTATGTAAATTTAAATTGATTTAAATAAACGGATTCATTTGAAATACAAAAGGTTGTTGATCATTATAATCGGTACTCTTGACTAATTTCTCATATTACGTAAATAATTTTAATAAGTTTTTATTATTTTTCTGCTTTTCTTTACATTCTTTTTTTTACAAAGGTAAGCATTTTGTATTTTGATTAACAATTTTATACAAAACTATTACTATTTGAAAAAAATAAATAAAAGAAACTGTCATTGTACCTGAGTAGGGCGAAAAACCGTCCAAACCAGGAGAAGTCATGGAAAGTTTGTGCGAAATAGCAAAAAGATTTAAAGTTTTCCCATATTGCGTTGTGCAAAAAATAAAAATTATGGAAACTCGCGGTAGATCAAAGAAATATAATGGAAATATAATGGAAAAAATCTGTTCGTCATGAAGTCAGTCCACTAGAAGCAAAATGCTTGAAAGAGTTTCCAGAAAAGTTCCAGTAATGTGCATAAAAAATTTAAGGATGATGAGGTCCGAATTTGAAAAAGAGAATTTGCTTTTATCTAGATGTGACTGATAAAAAAATATGCGAACAAAAATAAGCAAAGACTGCCAAAGAACTTTTGCACCCTCCGCACTAATAAAATAGAATTTCATATCAAGTTTATAAAGAGGGCATTTAAACACGTTGGAGGGAACATCCTTATTTGGGAATGATTTTCATGAAACGGTGTGCGTCCTATACATTGAACAAAGTGTGGGAAAATATAATACTTGAATATGCAACAGAGAATATGCTATAAGAGTGAACATGATGAAATTGGTTCTCGAAAACCAATGTACTAATACATGTACACTTAAAAGAAAACTCACTCCATCCGTACTTAAATCAATCCCAAGCGGTGTTAAAAGTACGGTAATCCCAGATTTACTTGAGTCAAGTAGAGAAATATTGTTTTAAGTGCGCACTATTAAGTGCTCAATTTAATTTTTTAGTTGATTTAAGATTTTTCACGCCATTAAAAAATCTTGTACTCATTTTAAGAAACTCCAGGATTAATCATCTAAAGTAATCCCGTTTTCGGATTGATTAAAGTACATTTTATTGTTAATTGTACTCAAAATTTTGAGTACGACTCGTACTTAAAGTAAATAGAAAATACTTGAATTTAGTACGGCGTTTTTCTTTCTGTGTACTGTGTAACTTGTGCAGTTATTTAAAGAAGAGTCTGTTCAAGGAAGTTCTCAAAAAAATGAATGATTTATGGTAGAAAACACATAAAACTAGGTATGTATGTGAGTCTCTTGGAAACTTGCTAAAAGTTAATCCTAGTATGATCAGAAGAGTGGGCAAAGTTATGGGAAATATGTATATGTGTACTTACACACATTCAAAAAAACATCTAAGCTATTTTTGAATTATGTGTTTTTCCTAAAGTTCTATTATTCTGAGCAGCAAAATTGCATATTGCACGGTGATGCAATCGCATAATTTAGAAAAATAAATATTTACTATATAGTGTTTTTCTTTTATTTGAATTTAAAGATAATTGAGATAATTGAAATTAAAATAAACTGCGTTTTTAAAAAATGAATTTTACAAAAGGTGTATCTATTATTTTGAGCAGATGTGCATGCATCATAGTACGAGTATCTATGTACATTTATGTATGTACGTTTGTATACAAAATTATGCAAATTTAATTATGACTTGTATTAAAAGTCTCGACATGTTAGTCTAAATATTTAATTTAACATTTATTATTATGGAAAATTGTAAAAAAGTAACAGGAAAATTAAATAAAAATGAATAAAAACGGCGTAGACATTTTCAATTTATTTATATTTTTTTAATATTTTTAAATTGAATAATTTTCATATTTACAAGTGAAATGAACTTAAAAGCGGCAGCAAACAAAATGGGAGATGAATATAGAATGACCTCGTAACACTGAATTCGCTAAGCTACAACCTCCCTCCACTTCACGTCACACCACACTTTACCCATACATTCTATACGCCAACCACTATTCTATAATTAATTTACTACAGTCAATACATAGTAAAAAGCTACACAACCGTTTAAGGCAAAATAAATAAAATATGACGCAATTTCCAGATTTAACTGCCATGTCGCTAAAACAAATTCCACTGTAAAAATAATAACTCAGACTACTAAATGTTATGAACTTGTACTGCTTGCTACTACTACTTCCAGTTTTTAATTCTCCATTCACAATCGCATCTATAAATTCAATATTACTTTTCAGTATGTGAATTTGAAGTTTTTGTTTTTTTTTTATAAATATGTGTGAAAACTTAAGTTTTAAAAAACTAAATAAACTTGAATTTATTCACATCGAATTGAAAAAAAATATACAAAAAGTATACTAAAAACATATTTTTTTACCGACATGAAAAACACACGAAGAAAGGGCTTGACCGACCGACTGGCTTAAAAATAACGTGTCTAATAATATGTTTGCATTTGAAATTTATATATTTTATTTACCATAAATAAAGAACTTGAATGTTTTCAACATAATTTTATTGATTACATTTCATTGTGTGCGTGTTTACTTCAGTCAGGTTTTGTATACAATTTTTAAAAAGTGCAATATATGTACATATAATCCATATTGAACATCACATTATTTGGGTTTTGTTAATAAAATACAAATTAATTATGTTAGTATAAACATTCAATGGTTTTTTATTTTTCCAAATTTACATTAACCTAGAATATAAAAAGCAATAAGTAACCCGCCAGACTTGTTCTAGCAGGCAATTTCTAAACTTTTCGTTTTAAGTTTTGAATTTGAATTTCAATGTTTGTGTTTGGTTTCATATCTGCCCTATTCCTCAAAACTATTACAAAATTGTAATATTTTCCAGAAAGAATTAGTTCGCGATAAGTTTTTTTTAAGGTGTCCGTAGACGACATGTGATTTACGCCTGACTTGTAAACTTTGTGAGTCATATGTAATTGTCCATGTCTGTCAAAATTTTTATTTCACAGAAGATTAATAATATTAGCTCACTAACGTTCATGTACAATTACGTTTGACATTGACCATATTTCTTTCGCACACAATATCGCAGTCATTCGATTCCATAATGGTAATACAATACTATTGCCTCCGCCACAGCAATGCTGACGACACTGTCGGTTTTTTAAATATTTTTTCGAAATTCGAATTTGTTTAGTTTTTACTAAATACTGATACACGACTTATATAATTCTGATTAAATAGACAAAGCTAATTAAAAACATAATCGTATATTGCCCTTGTAAAAAATTACCTTCAGCAGAATAATTCTACCGCCAAAAACCAGCCGCCGCTGACTGTTTTCTCAGGGAATAGATTTCTGGTAATACTTTTTATCACAATAAAAACAGCTGATGTGAGAATGTTTATCAGATCAAAATAGAACACGTTCTAATTGAAATTTTTGTCAGATTACTTTTCACATGTGTTTTACAGAAACAATAGCCCTATTCACAATCTTGTGCATTTCAGATTGCATATTTTTGCAATTGTAAACATTTTCCAGCAATCGTGATTTATTTTGGAATACTATTTTGCAAAACATGGAATACACTCTCAGGTGCGAAAAAAGATAATTTTATTTATTTACATTTAAACATCCACATGCATAAATGAGCGGCGAGAGAATATTTCTGTATTCTTGTTTGCAATTAAGTGTTGCATACGAACAGTGCAAATATATACTACTACCTTTAGATGTTGCTTATTTATACAAGAGTAACAAGTGTATTTTGTTAGTGTAGAGTAAAAATATGCTACACCACTTTGCAAATGCTACGATGCAAGAACATTTGCACAAGATTGTGAATTGGGCTAATGTTTTAAAGGTACCACACGGCACGTGCGTATTTTACAGTGTTGAATTTGACAAGTTAGATGTAAAAAGCATGTCGTCTATGAGTACCTTTAAGTGCAAACAAAAAGCAGATAGAAAAATTGTTTATAAGTTAAAACCAAGGTGTAGGCAATAGGTTAATTTAACGTTAATTAATGATGATAAATTGTAAATATAGATCGTGATAAAGTTGTATTTGCTCAAAAAAAACCAATAAGTCTCGTATCCTTTTTCGGGTCATACTTTGTATAAATGAGATTTGAAATCACATTCAACCGAGCCACCTAAAAAGTGGAAACTGGAAACTCACAAGAATACTGACTATGAAGTGTAGTGGGTCCCAAAAAACAACGGTGTTTCTGTTAATTGATATTAATTTTTCACATTATCCTTACAAATATTTTCTCATATCCAAATTCATTCTGACTAAAAGACCTTACAAACTTTAGCCTAATAGTAATCACTTTGAATTAATTAGTGGCCCTTCTTTAATTTAAGACTATAAAATTCATTTTATAAACTTCTTGATCCTATTTCATTATGAATATATTTTAACTGATAATCTAAGGCATCAAGCTGCTTAAAATATCATTCCTCTAACAAAAAAAAACAAATCCATGAAAAATTCGATTTAACGTTATAATTTTTTTTTGCAAAAAAAAAAAAACTCACTGTGTGTAACTTTATAGAATGGGGCTGATAGTAAAGTTATATTAACACATCTCTTAACTTAGTCTCCATCCTTTGTTACCTCCTCCTCCCCAACACCCAACTCTGATTTGTTTTCATTCCTCTACGTATATTTATATATTTAGAAATTCGAATTTTACTCGAATTTTTGTTTAATTTGTTCTATTAATAACGATTTGATCGACTGACAAATATACATATTACTATTCTTTGTTCTACTTTACTTGACGTCTTCATAATGTTTGCTTGAGTTACATGAAATACGAGTATTTGTAAAACCACAAACTAAATAAATTAAAAATATAATTTGTTAAATAGTTTTTCATTTAGTAATTTTGAATATATTGAAAACCACAATTTATTTTCAGCTTATTAAAGAATTGTTCCCTTAGAATTTGGATGCACTAACATAAAAGAAAGGCGACATAATTTTTCAGTTAGAATTTTTTACACTCAGTTGAAAAATCCGATTCGGCGTCAACTTATTAAAAAAAATTACCCAATAAAGAATGTTTCAGCTATAAATTTAGCAATTTTGCATTTTTCATTGCGTTCCAAATAGACCATTAGAAGACTAAGTATGAAAAATTAAAGATCAACCTTTATTATATCCTCAAATGAATTTTTCTTTTCTGCCTACTATTTCTATTTCGGGAATAGCATATAATAAAAAACATTTTTAAATGAAAATGGCTTTAATGTTTTTCGAAATATTCCCCTTGATGATCACTTTTGCATTCGTGCAAAACATTTCTCATAGCGGTTTTTCCATTCCTCTTGAGGCACCTCCAAAACATGGTTTTTGAACGCTTCAACTGTTTCTTTGTCGTTCGTAAATCGTTGACCGCGTAGTTTTCCTTTGATATTCGGAAACAAGAAGAAGTCATTGGGGTGGCAAGTCAGGACTGTACGGATGATGAGTCATCAATTCGATGTTTTGACCGCTCAAAAATTCACTTGTTTGACGAGATGTGTGAAAGCTCGCATTGTCATGATGAAGAATGATTCGTCTTTGGGGGGTTGGTTTACGTGGCTGCTCTCTCAATTAAAGTCTACTAGATTTCGTGCAGGTTTAAATGTATTCTGCAATGTTTCTTTGCATTTCTATTATAAAGGGACTCGAAAACTATATATTTTTGTTTTATGAAGTTAACCATGTTGTGCAGTAAATCATCTGTCTAATATGTCTGCATTTTATATTGCACATGTTGAAATAAATGACTTAAATTTAAATATCCAAATTCTAAACTGATCAAATTTTAAATGAACAGTTTTTTATTAGTTGCTTGCTTACATACAGACTTACATATGTATATACTCGTACATACACATGTACAGAAAATCATGCTTACAATGTGTTTAATAGCATTTATGTTTATTTGTTTATTACAAATTTCAAATTACATTTAAATAACATACATTTTTGTTTGTTTGTTTACAATTTGGAATTTGTTCGTATAAAAAAATAAATAATAAATTTGAAATAAATGTATGTTGGTGGTTCACTTTGTACAGCTTCTCCATATAGAACGAAAGCACTGCATACTATATTTTGTAATTTTTGAACTCGCACTTAGTGAGACCCAAATTATTTTCCATTTGTTTAAAAAGTGAATGCTTTCTTTCTACCCAACCAGTTGGGGGGTTTTTTTTAAATAAAATATAAAAATTTACTAGGACAATTTTCACTTTTTATTAACAAGAAAAACATTACAGATAAGTACACACTTTGGAGTTTGACAACAGAGCGGAATAATATTTTGTAATTGAATTAGATGTTTAAATCGACTGCACAAAATGACTACAGTTGTACATATCTAATCGTGTTGGTCTTCTTGAGGATATGCGTCATAGATTAAACAACGAACAGATTTCTATTGTTGGCTGGGCTACCCTTAAAATCTAATGCATAATCCAGTAAAATCATTTGTTTTACCGGTCACTAAAACTAAAATGTAAAGACCATATTAATATTGTTGTTCGGAATGTTTTTCTTACACTTCGTAATTTGAGAATGTCTTCTGAATTTGTCCCAATAGCAGTGAAAAAGAAACTAGTGGTTCAACTTATACTACCACTGATAACTTATTCCGCAGAAGTTTATACTAATATCGATTCGCAATCACTACATAAGCTTCAAGTAGCTTTTAACAATGCAACGCGCTATGTTTATGGCATAGATCGATATAGTAGTATTTCTTCTTGGCATAAGATGATCCTAAGTTGTGATTTACTTGACTATTTACGGATAAGAAACTTGTTATTTTTGCATGGCTTATTATATAGAAAAACTCCATCATATTTGTATGAAAAACTTACTTTTGGTACTTCCACCCGTTGAATGACTCTCCTAATACCAAGATATTTACATATTAATTCATCCAGATTTTTTTCATTAATGCCATTAAATTATGGAACACTACCCTTAAATTTAAAATGTATCCAGCGAAAAAACAGTTTTGCTAAAGCTCTCTTTGACTATTTTTCACGAAATAATTAACTTTACCTTTCTTTCTACGTTATTTGCTATCAAATACTATTTTGTACTTATATTTCTATTTTTTAATGTTATTTTTAAAAATTATTGTATTAGCTAAATAGAAATTGATAATGTTACAAAAATTTCCTTAGTATAATTTTGTTTTGATGTATTTTTCTATTTTTTATGATTTTTTTGGAAATGTTACTGAACTATAAAAAAATTATATTCTTAATGTTCATATGATAAAAAAATAAATAAATAAATAAAAAAAATTATCAACTGTGCTAAATGTGTAAGTGCACGGAAAAGTTGTCACATTCAATACGAAAATGGTTTATACGTTTGTTCGATCAACGAAGTTATTGACGTTGAGCAATTTAAAATATTGTTGTAATATAAAGAAATTATTGATTTTCTTTCTGTGACTATATAATATTTTCATCCGACGAAAATCGTTCCAAATTAAAACAATTTTAAATATTTATATTCACCCAAACTTCCGTTGTTAACATCGAGATCACGTCAATACAATACCAAAATATTGGGGCTTGAATACTTGCTCTCGAGAACAATTTTTGGTTGGGAGGAGGGTTGTTGGAAAAACATTCAAAAATCTGCCAATAAATTTTATTTCAAATTACACCTTAAACTATCAAAAAACTCAATCTTTCGATTCAAAAAACACGTTTAATAATTTTGGACAGGTTTTTGGCTCATATACTCCTCTGTGCAATTATTTGGTGTTGTATTGAAGTGAAGTCGATGTTGACAACTGGAATAAGGGGACTATTTCTGACTAAAAATGCAATGTTATGAAAGAGTTTACCTCGATTAAAAAAAATATAATAAATGCATAGACTAGATATACTTAGGTTAATTTAAACCCAATAAAGCCCAATAAAACCCAGTAAAACCCAATAAAAAACCAGGGATTTAAAAACTTTCTTTAATTTATTGTCATCCACTTCAAAAACTTTTTGTATATCGTCATATGAATTCATAAAAGACCTAAGTTACATTGAACAAATTGTAGAGGGCAAGCAAAAAACTCTAATATGGAAATTAAAGCAACATTTTTCAAAAAATTTTCAGCTTAAGCATATTTCTTATTAAGGAATTAGTACAATTTTAATATATAAAATTTTCCAGGGACATGTATTTTGATATGGTGGATCGTAATCAATCCAGAAGTCGTTTTTGAATTTTTTATAACTTGGACTTTTTTGAAATCATATCACAAAATATACCATTTTGTGTCGTATAAATAAAAAAATTTTAATATTAACACATGATTTGTCCATATTATATTTACATTAATTGCATGATTAAATATCTTGAAATTAAATATTATAAACATATTTATCTTTTCAATCTGTTATATTTTCTCATAACATCTATTATTTAATACATACACAAATACATACATATATACATTTGTACTTATTTACTTATATTTTTAATACACATAATATTTCTTAGCACTTAAAATTTTGTTTTCTTATTTCTATTCATCACTATTAGCACGCGAACAAGAATCAGAGTCCGATGGTTGGGAAGAACGTGAAGCTTCAAGAACACATTCCGTTAAATTTAATGCCGATATACCGATTCAAGATAAAGATACACCATTTATGCGTCAAAATACGCCACATCCCAAGGAATTAAGAGATAAGGCCAAGAAACTTTTGGCCAAAAATCGTACAGATGAAGCGTCGGTCCTGCCGTCGAATTTGGACACACTGACGGAAGAGGTGAGATTTTTTTTTAAATCTTAGAACATCATTCAAGAGAATATTGTGTTAGCACTAGGAAAATTATTTACCGGAAGAAGGATATAGGGAATGCTTGCGAAGGTTAGGTTAACAGGTTGCCAGTGAAGCAATAAGAAAGAGTACCAGCCCACTTGGGTCCAAAGTAATTATGATCCCTTTGTAATGCTTCCGAATGTTCAATGGCAATTCAAAAAGTTTAGGGGAAAAAATCGAGTGCTTTAGGATGTTTTTAGATAGTTTTCGAATTCGCGAGTGTCACTCTTGCAATTCTAACCCTTTTTTTGTATCGAAAAATACGAAAAAGCAAAGGAGAATATATATAAGTTTTATCACAAATAAATCCGTACTATATCCTTAAGCGGCGCGGGTACGATTGATCATAATCATCAAGCATTGTGATATAAAATCAACATTTTTGATTTTTAATTCTGTACCGCCAGTGTAACACATACAATCACATTTTCACAAATACTTGTTGAATGCGCAATGTTTGATCTTGAACTTGATCGTGTCTGCTCTTCTGTAAGAACATCCCAATTTCACGAATCATTTCTCTAGGTTGAGAAACAGCGGGAAGAAAGATAACCTACCGATTCCTAAGATTTCTTATTATGACAGCAGCCGATAATCGGTTTAAAACGAGTGCACCCGGCAACTAAAGCATTTAAGTGCGAATATTAAAGTGGAGCTCAGACTATCACGCTTTCGAAAACTATAAATAACAACAGCAAACTGTTATATAAATCGCGGACTACGATTTTCGCAATACGTCTTTACATTTTACTTACATTTACACTCAGAAACGTTTCGAAAGACGGAAATTTTTTTAACAGAAAAAATCACAAACTCTACAACTTTCCTTGTTAAGAAGTTTGCGACAATTTTTAATTGTTCAGTTTTGTGTAATTAATAATCAAACTTTATCACGGATTTATCAACAAAAAAAAAAACATTTTTGTCATAAGAGCACAATTTACGGACGGCGATTTCTTGCCCCGCATTTCGTTTGAAAGGTTTTATTAAATGTATTCGCAACATTTTTTTGAATGCATCTTGAATACATTTTTAACTAATTCCTTTTTTTATACATGGAAATGCTTTACATATTGAAAACATACTTTTTTTTAAAGTTTGAAATTTCTGGTTACTCTGCAGCCACAAAATTCATTGAAATTGATAACTTTGAGGTTGGCTGCACGCAATTTTAAAACAATTTTATTTCTTCAGATGCCCATCGTCAAGAAAACATATTGAAATGGTTGGTCTATAAATTGCATAACATCATAACACTTTTATTCACAAATATATTTTATTATTTCATTTTAATTAGTTGTTTTAACTTGTGGCAGAATATTGGTAAAAAACAAACCAAAAAAGGTTTTCTTGACTGTAAATTAAAACACTCGATGGAAAGAGAATTGCAAAAGCAAGTTTGTATCAAGTTTCAAAAGTGTATTGAAAATTGATAGACAAAACTTGATCGTGTAACTCCTAAGATAGCAAAATTCATACATTATGTACAATCAAATACAGTAGAATCGGGGTAGAGGGAACTCTTTCGTGCAAGGTATATTCCCTAACCCAGGCTGTACGCCTGAATCGAGATGGAAAATAAGAAGATTTAAAACGAAACAAAAAAAAAAGAATTATTAACACTGGTGTGCACAAGTAAAGTGTACTTATTTATCTTAAATAATAAATAGTACTTTAAGAAGTCCAACATAGAATTTTTGCACATCAATATCTCTGATATTTTTGAGAACAAGGTTACATGCGAGCGGGTTCTGTGTCTAATTTTAATGACCAGTACATTTTTGGTTGTTTGGTTTGTCATGAAATGAAAAAAAAAAGTAGAACCCATCAGACCGAAGGTTCCCTCTTTAGAGTGTTGAATGAAAGAATTTTTGCTGACGCCTCTCTCGAGTTCTTTTCTCAATCCCGGGTTCTCTCTACTACGGGTCTACTGTATCTGCTGCTCAACTACGGTCTCCTTGCACAGTTGATATGCTCTGTAATACACTTTATGGTGTTTTCGATTAAAAAATAAAATACTAATCTAAACATTTAAACTCATCTAAACGATTATAAAAGTTATACTACGTTTAATGTTGGATTTTTAAATGGAAAACCCGGTTTTAATGCACACATTAACTTTATTAGTCGTTTGTGATTAAGGCCATAACTATTTAAGCATTTCAGATTCAGACTGATAGAAACCCACAGCTTTTATTATCTGGTAGAAATCGTGTTATATGTGACAGACTCATCCACGTACGAGTTGCCAAGTGTTGGAACTCCTTACCACGTTCTTTATGAGTATTTAACTTTAATCGTAATTCATTCAAGATCAAGCTTGTTGAATATTTCTTCTTGCGGTTGAACTGATCTAATGATTAATGTATGCGCAAAATACAAAATTAATAACTTTTATGATAAATGTTTTCCGAATTTAAACTTGGATGGTTTCTTTAATAAATAAAAAAAAATAAATAAATAAAAGTATACTATTACATTTCATGTTATATCGCAAATCAAACATTTGCGGTTAAAGGCTTTTTACTGAATTTTCCATTACTACTCTTTTTGATAAAATGTTAAATGTATTCAACTCTTATTTTTCTGCAGAGAAATCCACTGTTGGTGAAACAAGACTTAAATTCCACAACTGTTGAGAGTTTAGCAGAATCTAAAACCGCTTTTCAAGTTGAACAGCAAATACAACAGCCCAACCCACCATTTCAACAGTCTCAACCACAAATGCTGTTAGCAAAGACACACATCTCACAACAACAGTCGTTTACACCGACGAGTGGTGAGCAAGCACAACAGCCACATGTTAATATCAAACCAGAAAATGTTAATGTTATTGCACCTGCCAGCGCTGCTAATGACGAAGATGATGAGGATGATAATGACGATGAAGAAGATGATGATTATGTAAGTCGAGAATATTTTAAATATGTATGTATTTAATAAAATTATATTGAAAATTTTATATAAATCAAAAGGATCAATCTGAAAGACGTGTTGGTTTTCAAGTGGAGGGAAATGAAGAAGATGATTTTCGCAATAGACCACCGAAATTACACAGACGGTAAGAGTTTAGATGAATATATGTGTTTGACATAATTTTTAAATTTCCTTGCAACTTCTAGTGACACTCCTCATCACTTGAAAAACAAGCGTGTTCAGCACAACATAAACAACAAAAAAGATCACGAAATATTGGCAAATGCTTTACAAAAAGAGACAAAAAAACTTCAACAATTACCGCCCGTTCAATCTCCAATTGCTGAAAATCCCTCAGCTGAACAGAGTGAACAGGAGACAGATAATAGTAATGGACTTGCCAAACCACAGCATCCTTTCGAGGCTCCTCTATCACCAATACAATCACCACCTGTGATGGTAACATCAGCAGCACTGCCAACTAATAGGGACAGCCATCCCGTTGCCATTGTAACTGATGGTGAGTACTAAAACACAAATGAACTTCACTTCAAAAAACAATTAAACACTTACTTGGTGACGGGTTTTATTCAATAACACACTACTTACTTTATATTATTTGCATGTATACATATGTCCATATCTTTACAAACGTACACACACTCATACAATTTTGTAGTTGATCTTTGAATATGAAATCAATGCAAGACCAACAAGTGAAGGATATTTTGTTTAGCACATACAATATTTTTTGTATTTCTATTTATTTTTATATGTAACTATTATTAATTTAATAACATTTATAATTTAGTTTTTTTTTGTATTTCTCTTTATTTTTAATTTTTTATTTTTCATATTTATAGTATAATATTTTTCTTTTATTATATGTTTATTTCTTTTGTTTATTATTTCAATAAATTGAATTTGATTTTGTTTTTAATATAATCTATTAAGTTTCTTTTTATTTGGTTAAATAAGTTTATAATGGTGGCAGAACACATTATTTTGTTGAGTATTCGAATATAAGCGTATTGTTTTATTTAAGCAAAATAACATTTTTTGGACAGAATTTTTACTTGTTTTATAACAGTTGTGTGGCAAAAGCATCTCAAATTTTATTAATGTGAATAACTAGTTTACGTTTTTGTTGAATAATTCTAGAACAAAAATCCAGTCTGTCGAATAACTCAAGAAACGGGCTTCGAATATTTCGAAAACCCGTTTGACAACTCTATCCATTAACGATATGTCTAGAGCCAATTAGTTTTTATTTTGGACCTTTATTCTACATTCAGCAGTGGGTGAAATACGTAAATTATCTAAGTAATTTTTGTGTTTAAGGGCCTATAAAAATTTTCTATAAAAATTGATTTTAAAATACCACAGTATTCGTTTTATAACATAAAAAATTCTAAGATTTCTGACAAATATTGAAAATTTATAATTTAGGGAAAATAAAGTTTTGTACCATAACCTGTATACACATTATTCACAAACGTTTTATTAGAGACTAATAAGCAAAAATCGTTAAAGTAGTATTCACAAACGTTTAATAGCACTATGAAGCTGCAATTAGACACTAATAATCTCTAAAAATTTATTGTAGACATCACCCTTCTTTATCCGTTTAATAAGTTCACATTTGTGTTGTTAAAAGTAAAAAAGAATTGCGAAAGTTTGAAAGTGTGAAAAATACAAAAATATATAAATGTTTTAAATGTAATTTCGACAATCGGTAGGTCTGAGCAAAGTATAACTTTAAAATAAGTATATTTTTTATGAAGTAATTGGTGTCTGTGTTTTTGTTTTCTATGTGTGTTCAGCAAAGTCTAGTTAACATAAAAAAGTTCAATAATATGTACGTACGTACATATATGTACATACATATGTATATAAGTGTGTGCCGAGTAAACATACCTATGTATGTATGTATGTATGTATGTACATATTTATACACACGCAAACGTATAATTTTACCTGATCATTGAAATATTGATACTTGCCTTGTCTTCTTCCACACAGTTGTCACTGCGTTTTCTTTTAATGATTTTTTCCATGTTTTTGCACTTTGCAGCCACCAAAAATTTTCCAAATAAATCAGTCTAATAAATAAGTGGTGTATAAAAAACTGTACGTACTGGGTATTTGAATATTTTTGTAATATTTTATCAAAACATATTGTTGGCAATGCCATTTCAACACGTTTTAATAAATTTATATATATTTTAGGATATTATAATTGGGTAGACAGACGACAGCGTTAATTTGCATTAGTAGCCTTAATTCAAATTAACTTGTGCATTAGCTCCTACCAAATGAGTATTTATTTAACGTAAATGCACGAAAGCAAATTGAATTTATACTGAATTTAGCTTATTTCAATTTGGCAATACCGTCGACAATCAGTCAGTTGTTGGAAAAATTTTAAAATTCGAAAAAATTTTACATTTATTTTGAAATTAAAATGGATACAAAGTCAGCAAAAAAAATTTTAGCTTTCTTTAAAACGAATGAATAGTGATCTTGCACCAAAAGCATAGCTGCTAATCGTACTTTCCACCTTCTATCCATTTGATCGCGATGTAAATTCCAAAAAAAAAATATTTTTTTAATTACTAAATTTAAAAACTATCGTCTGTCAGGGTAAAATTTAAATTCACATTAATAAGTTTTTGTTGCAAATTAACTCTGCCGTCTGTCTACCCTATAAGCAATATGCTATTAATCTAAATTGATTAAACAACCTTTATATGGAATTAATTTCACATTTTTACAACCCTTAAAGACTACTTGCTAATCGAGTATTTTATTGTATGCAACATTAATTTTAACTTGACAATGCAAATAACACAGTGTAGCTAACACAGAATCACAAAACTGAAAAAATCGCTTAATAGTTAATTTTGCCTTATTAAACATTTGTGAATAAGGTTTCTTATTACTGGCTAATAATGTCTTCAATAACAATTTTTTGTGAAATAAGGCTGATAGCATTTTCAGTTTAAATTAAATCTTTTTCAAATTAAACGAAACCTTTTTCAAATCAAACGAAACCTTTTTCAAATTAATCGAAACGATATTCAAATTAAATGAGACTTTTTAAATTAAGTAAAACATTATTAAAATTTAATTAAGCAACAAAAATAAACCAGAAACATAATCTATAGTAAAAAAATAAAATCGTAATAAAAAATATACATATTCATATATATTGAAATTAGTGAAGAGCTTGTCCACTCGCTGCTTTAGGAATTTGGGTGATCATGTCCATATAATAGTTCGCATAATCCTTTTGATTAATTTGTGCGTTACTTGCCTCAATTATACTATGTTACTCTCAGTTGTTATATCACTTAATAATGATCGGGCATGGAATTTCAACTTATAAATTGTTTTCTCTACTGGGTTCACCAAAAAAATTACCACAAAATTAAAAAAAGGTTTAATTTAATTTGAAAAATGTTTTACTTAATTTGAATAAAGTTTCATTTAATTTAAATATAGTTTCGATTAATTTGAAAAAGGTTTCGTTTAATGTGAAAAAGGTTTAATTCAAACTAAAAATGCTGTAGTAAAATGTTTCACTTTCGAACATTAATATTTTTGTCTTCTATATGAATCTTTTTACTAAGTCTATAAAATATTTAAATATATTAGACCGATACCGAGATATTAAGATTGTAGGGTATGCAACTCAAAGAATAACTTCTTTCCTTTTATTTGCACAATTGCTGTTTACAACTGTTATAATTTCTAAAATTCTACGTAAAACTCATAAGAAAAATAGAGCTTCATAATAAAAAATATTCATTGTAATTATACAATCAGTATTTCATGTAAGAGTGCTTAGTTATAATAACAGGCAGTACTTAACGAATAACAAAACACATTTATTACGTGAAATAAAAAAGTTCTATGCACTTTTCTTTATACCCCGTTGTTGCAAGCTGATTATGGTAATGATTAAAAAAATTAACCCTTTACAGATCCAGGTAAAATTATGAAAAAACGAAGGGTTCTTTTTTAAAAATAATCAGTTAATATTACGCGGTATGTAAACTTCTTTGGCAATACGTTTCCGTTACTTTATTTTGTCAAAATTTTTTTTCTAAAATCATAGACATTATTGATAACTCATATTGATTAAAACTAAATGAAGATGCTACTTAAAATTGACAGCTTTTTGGTATGTGCTCGAAAGAATTAAATCATAAGCGAAATAATTTCCAAAAACAAAATGAAGCATGACTAAAAACCGAAATAGTTGTACAGATTGTTATATTGCAAGACGTTTTATAAATCCTGACTTCTCTAAAGATGTTTTAAGTTTCAGACAAATCCAATCAGTAGTTTAGAAGTCCCAGATTTAATACTATGTATTTTTCTGAGTCGCTACTGTTCCCTGCACTACATACTTCGTCAGCATTCCTTGTATCATAAACTTCGGGTTTCGTTAACTATTTATCTGATTACAAAATTGATAAGTAATATTACAACATAAAAATACTTCTGTGGATATAAGTCAAACGTTAAAAGTAGGCCGGCCACCTCATGACAGATGTGAAGTGCGAAAGAACAAGTAATAAATTACCGCGGCAACAAGTTGATTAAAAAATGAAATTAATTTGACATGCTGTGTTGGTTTTCAATATACATTTAGTTCTTTCCATATTTATAGCATCAACTTTAATAGGTTTTCTAAAGTTATTAATAGAGCTAGCACAAATGTTTACATGCATTGTTGCATTTAAAGCAAAGTAAGTACACCAATCCCTTGGCTTACACAATATAGATACGTTGCTAAAATTTTAAACAATCGATTTTCTTATGACAAAGATTTAATGGCATTAAAAATTACTTCTATAAAGAAAAATTACATACGAAATTTTGCTGTTTTAAAACCAAAAAATTATTGTAGCATTACAAGCGTTCTTTTTTATATACACATCACATTCATCAAAGCTCTTAGTTAATTATGGGTCACACGATCGAGTTTTGCATATTCCTAAACACTCATAATTTTAAAACTTGCTTTTGAAATTATTTTTTCAGTCGAGTATAATGTTTACAATTTACAGTCAAGAAAACAGCTGAGTATGTGTCGATAACATATTTTGGTTTCTTTTTTACAATTATTCCCCTGCAATTAAAAACAACTAATGAAAATCAAATAATAAAATATGTTTGTGAATAAAAGTAATAAGTGTAATTGTGATTTATAGAGCAACCATTTGACGCTGTTTTTTTGACGATGACATCTTGAAAAATAAAATTGCTTCAAAATTGCGTGTGTGAAAAACTTGAAAGAAAAACTTTAATGTGTGGCTGCAGAGTAAAGTAAGGATCGTCTGAAATATCATAAAAAAATTTCATTAGCGATATTTACATATAAGGCTATTTGGCCTTTGATTGTGCAAATAATGTCCTGGCTATTAAGCATATAAGTACAATTAATTATTTTTCCAGTGCAGAAATTTGACATTCAGCATTGCAGAGATTGCGTATGACACTCAAGGCAATATATAAACAAAATCTTTGACAAATGTATAAGATCTCTGAAACAGCCGAAATCAGCTGTCAATATGTTCGATGAAAGCACATTTATTCTATCATGTGTATCGAATTAACTAACAAATCCCTCGATGTACATACAAAACGTCTAATGTGGAATTTACAGCAGACCAAAATCTAGCAGATTTCAATTGAAATCTTTATCAAAATCTATACCGTTTACGACGGCTTATTCTTGACATTTTTCAAGATTTCCTATTCATACCAAAAACAGTTGATTAGTATTTTAATTTTCAAGTGTCAAACTCCATACAGAAAATTATCAATCAAATGCAAAACTGCTGGCGAGCACACCTTTCAAGGAATTGTTATTGAACAGCGTAGTTATTTTTCAGTACCAATTAGGAAAAACCATAGTTGCATCATTAAGTACTACGAGATTTTGAGTAAATTTTGTCAAAATCTAGTGACGAAGTAGAATTTGTTTTGTATAAGAAGTCTAGTCAAAATCAACAAGATTTGCTCGAAATCTCGCAAGTACTATATTTTTACTAGTGGTAATCGGGGAATATGTGTAGTGATACTTTTTATACCTTTAATGCAATTTAAATATACAAAAAATGCATTAAATTATTCGAGATATAGTTAAACGGATATATCTTTAAGCTTTTTAATCCTCTTCGATAACTCAAAAACTTGAAGGACAAAATGAATCTTCATATGTCGCAACATTGGTTAATTGTGCTATAATTATGAACAGCACTTTACGTATGTGTGTTTGTGTGTGAGATAGTTGAAAACATATTTGCTTTGATATTATTTTCCATTTTGTACGAGTGATGGAACTGAAATACATGAAATTGCATTCAACGGAAACATCATCAACAACAACAACAACGATACATAAATAAAGAATAACAACAAGTGCTATAATCTGGCCTCTTTTATTATACTTCAATCCACCAACAATACAATAATTATATGTACATGTTCGTTGTACTTAAACGAATACAAAAAAATTCCCTTAAGAATTATTTCAAAATTCATCGAAAAATTCTTGTTTTGTTCTCGCACTTTTTGCTCTTGATTTAAGCTTTTCATGAAATATTGATTTTGTTCGAACTAAATGGAAAATTGTAAAAGAAAATAAAGTTTTTTCTTTTTGTTATTAAAAAAAGATACAATTTATAAATGGTGATGAATGTAATGATAATGATTGTTTGATAATGGCGATGATGATGAAGAGTGATAATGTTGCCATTCACCTGTGTAATAACCCAGTTCGCCAAGTCTTAAGACATTTTTAACCACGGTTTTAACACAATAGTAAATCTTAGAACACAGCTCCAACAAATCATTAACAAGTTTTTCTTACAAATTGGCAATGACATATTCTTAAACAATCTTGTCAACGATTATTTGAGCGGCAATATCTCCACATTGTCGCTGACGACTACATAAAGAATTTTCTTAGACGACCTTTAGGCAGAGTTTTTTACATGTTTGTTCAGTCTTGAGTTTTCAGTTTTGGTTGTTGTTGAATGGGACATCGAAGCAAACGTGGTACGTACAAAGTATAGATTTGTGTTTTTCATGTTTGGAAACAATTTATTTTACTCGAACTTGATTTTTTACATTTGTCATATTTTTTTTACGTCACTATGATAGAATTTGTATTTTTAAGAAAAATAAAATAAAAAACTTTCTTAAAAACAACATGAATTAAATACTCATGTTATAAATGTTCATGATTTTTAGTAGCAACTATAAGAGGGTGATAAAAAAAAGCCCGGTCTGAAAACTCAGCTTCTAAGTGCCGACTTTAAACAATTAGTTTCGAGCTTGTTTTTAAGTAAAAAAATCTTAATTAAAAATAGACGGACTTGATTTCACACTAAAATGAGCGGATGTAGTGGCTTCATAAGTTTAATTATATTTATGTAATACTGGGACAGACTTGTTTTAATATTTGTAATATATTTTTTACTTTGTTCCTTGTTCCTATTTTATAAACTCTTTTATTCATATTAAAAAGCGGATCATCTAGGATACGCACCGTCTAAAATATGAACAGCATAAACATATTAAAGATAACATTTAAGACTGAAAGTTTTCAGTTGCTCATATGTTTGATACAAATCAAACTTTAAAACATACACAGTTGCTAATGTGGTCCTCATAAATCCTTAGCAGAAGATTTTGTCGCTCTTATTGTCGTAAACGTAGAAATCTAATCGACTGGGGACACACTGTACATGGATCATCGAATACAATGCCCGTGTACGATGATTTGGTCAACTGGGAAATATAAAGTTTTGGTTGTGTGCTTTAGTTTATTTTTGTTGCAATGATTGGGTCTTGGTTGCATTTGTTAACTAGAAAAATGGCTTAACTCTGAAAACTGTTTTTACAGAAAACGAATTTACAATTTACTCACACCTTTATGGAAGCATTTCAAAAAAAATATATGTAAAGAGTAACATGACAGTTAAGTCTATTATTTGAGTTATTTTACATTTGTGGCGTATGTGCGACAGGTATTTATGGTGATATTTTACACTAGACATATACATTCATACATATCCCAGTTGGAAACTACTTTAAGACATCTATAACGACGGGTACAAGACAACAGTAAGTCGCAGAAGACACCGTGACAATAGCTCCATAAAATCGTCGATGAAATTCTTACACGAATGGTCACGATGTCACACAAGACCAAAGGAACGACAATGTTGCTCAGTTTGTAGTCAACGATAGGTGATAATGTCGTCTATAAGTTTTGTTAAAGACGAAACGCAGGACATTGTGTCGCTCAGATAAACAGTCTATTAGAAAACCTGATCGACGGACGACAAGCCGTGTTCGATGATTTAGTCAACGGGGTTATGTATACATATAGCGCTTGTGTTTGGACGATTGTGAAAATTGATTTTTTCCTATTTAGAAGATTTTTATGACGGCGGATTAAAAAAAGACAGTAAAAATGAAATGATGAGTCAATATGATTGAAACCAATCAATAAGTGCAGTTTACAGTTGTATTCACATGCATTTCCATTGATTCACATTTATGGTTTATTTCATATTTTTCCACTATTCCACGTCTGTTTGATGTCGTGTAAGTTTTTTTTGTATTATTTTCCTATTATTTATTATTATTATTTTCTGTTTTAATGTGTGACATGCTTGCTACTACTTGATGTGTTGTTTATTTTTGGTATTTGTTTTAGTTATTTTATTTTTATACATACAACATATTTCATTTTCATATCAATCACAAATATTAACACACATCTAAAGCACAATTATGTACACCCTATAGTAGGATAAAGATTTGCATTAGATTTTTATCAAAAATTTTTGAATAGAGAGCTATTGCACGACCCCGGTAAATGGATTTAAAAGGCGACAGAAATGGAAAGTTCTACTTCTGACCCCGAATATTCTTGCTGTTTAACATTCACAGGCGTCTAAATAAGTTTAAACAGTGAAGGAAAAGAACGAGGCATATACGAGGCATATGCACATATACATACATACGAAAAGTTAAATTGAATACAACTGAAATCCAAAGCATCAGTTTTATAATTATAACTAAATGCTTAAAAATACAATGCATAAGATCATAGGAGGTCATTAAAGCTTGATTGCAAACCTTAAACAATCAAAATGTTAAAAAAATTTACTTACTGCCTTTAATTATTATAAATTAAAAAGCAGTAAAATTTAATTTAATGCCTTTATAATAGGGTGTTCGACATTTTCCAGAAACCGGGTTTCGAATAGTTCGAATATTAGAAATTTTGAAAGACCCGGTTACGGTATTTACAATTCAGGAAAAACCTGAAACCGGTCCAACGCTTTTTTCTTAAGAAAAGTTTTGATTTTTATTTACTTTATTAAAAAAAGAGTAAACAGTTCATGTAAATACTATAAAATAATATAAAAATTAAAAGTTAAACATAAAAATTAGCTTCATGTCGTTGATATCATAGAGCTTTTGATTGATTATGGTTCGGCAAACTACATGTTCACGGAAAATTTTAGACTGCTACGATCAAAAACAGGCCCTTTATTACAGAAATTCAAACGGGAGTAAATACACTCTTGTAAAAAAAAGTGTTTAGTTGTCTCGTTCAAAAGTAAAAAAGTCTTTATATTATAAAAAAATAATTTAAAGAATTGCAAGGAATACTCTATTATTATTGACTTAATAACGTGTTTAGCTTCTCCTTTAAAATAAATAAAAGTGTAGTTACGTAGTTACGCCGCGAATTCCTCTATTTCATTTATGTAGGAGTAGTTAATAAAATTCTTGCTTTTGATGGATTTTCCAGTTCATAGATATAGTATTAATATTCAAACCTTCTAGGCGGGGTTAATTTATTGGTTTTTGGTCTACAATGGATGTCTAACTCTATATAAAATATGCAGCAAAATGTCAACAAAACTGAATAACAATTTTCAAATATCCAGTTTGATATCCATTGCACGCAACAAGGCCAACTTAATTCGCCCCTGATACCACTTCATAAGATTCTTTCGCCATAGTCCAAAAACAAATAAAACTTTTACATTGAAAAAAAAATACTTAGAGAATCAAAAAAAAAACGTTCGTCTCAGTTTTAATATAGTAAAAAGTAATTTTATTTAAAAAATATACAAATTGAAAAGTATTCGACTGAGCCGGTTTTTAATTGTAAAAAAACCGGACTATTCGACATTCGAAAAATAAACATTTTGATACAACCGACAACCGTATTGTAGAAAATCCGGTTATAAAAACCGGTTGAAAAACCGAGTCGATCGCCCTACTTTATAATCTCCTTTTTTGGTATTCATAACAAGCAATACAAAGTTAAAAGCTTGACACAATAAACAAGGTAAAACCGTTAAAGCAGCTGTTTTTTTTTTTCAAAGAAAAGTAACGCACAGTGTGAGAGAAATTGATGGTGAAATTGAAAGTTTAATTGTTTTTATAACTCTAATATTGCGCCTCTATTGTCAAGTAGGGATATTAAGATTCTTTAAGCTGTGTAGCCATTTTATTAATTATTTTACTTTGCCGACGATTCAGCTACATTACCAACGAAGAAGGGCGTTGTGAATTACATTAACATTCGTTTACACTAGTGTTCGTTTATAAAACCCCTGCAGATAATATTGGACTACGTGGTCCATTATAGCTGGAGCGGACTAGTCAACATGGTCCTATATAATTTAGTCATGGACGATCTCATTTTCAAACAAGAACTTTTTGCTATACGACAATTGTTCGTGCTTTCACGACCGTACTCATGGCGAACAAACTCCTTATTATTGGTCCATGTATTAATGACATGGAGTAGTTTTAGGATTAGTCCGATGTAATACAAACGTAGACTATATGGTCCAGCCCTAGAACATCGAAACATTAAAAATACCATGTTTTTATTTGTTTTATGTGTATTTGCACGACTCTATGGTCATTTGCGGAGTAGTCCATTTCAATAGTAACATTTTTGGTGACAGATTTTGTAATAGATATATCAAAAACTATTAAAGCGATATATCGGCATCAAAATTGAAGAAAAGACAGTTAGTAAAGTTCACTAAATGCCTTTCTCCTAAGCACGGCAGTACACTTACATATATGCTGAAAATATTTCTTCAAACAAAAATCAAACCAAAAAAGCAAGCAAAACAAAATTTGAAAAAAAATTAACAGCAACTTGCAAAAAAAAAAAACGATCCGCTGCTACGTTTTCTGCACTAGAACCTGAGATAAAACTGAGAATGGAATGATTGAAGACAATAGGTTGGAGCCCACGAACCTGAAAAGGTGACAGGAGACTATTATATACCAGTATGCAAGCTGAATAGTGTTCAAGAAGCCAAGCCAAGAAGCAATACCTTTGTGTTTGAATATAATCGAAATATCCAAAGGTGGATGACTCCATTGAACGACAGGCAATTATGCAGAATAATGGGTGTTTCTTTACGCCTGACTTTAAACTTTAAATTAAAATAAAACACAGATACGAGTAAATTGTGTTCATTGCAATGAATTTGGCTTCATTCGAAAGACAGATAATTCTTCGTCATTAATGTTTGAACATGGCTTCGGCCATGTTGCGGCCACGGCTACCACGTAGATGGCGCAATATGCGTGTTCAATTTTTATACACTTTTTGTAATAATTGCATCCACATTTCGACAATAACTCATCGAATGTTGAGTTCCAAGTGTTCAATTATCTTTTATCGGCGTAGACAAGTGACTGGACATATCGCCGGAATGGAGTTAGATCGTCCGATCATGATAGCTAAAACAAAAATAAATGGCGTGAAATGTTATATTGTTTTCAGTATTTTTGCGATTACAACAATTTGTAAGCGTTGGTCCAGCGTGAATCTATTCGGTATGAAATAGCAAACCAAACTAACCACAAATCAACTGTCAGCTGTCAAATCGGTTGTCAAACAAAGCAGTCTTGCCAATTCAAAGTTCGGGATTAAAAAACTTATGAACTCCCAGCAACACATGTCGTCACATTTTAAATGTGGGAGCAGCTAAGCCATAGCAAAAATTATTACAGCAATACCTATATCAGAGCGTTAAGCGTCGCGTTAGCAAAAGGGTATGTATTTGCTGCATATTCAGCGTAAATTGTTTTCTTAGAATACATTGTAAATACGTACCCTGTTGCTAACGCGACGCTCAACGCTCTGATTTAGGTATGACTGTTAGGGACTCAGAGATGAGAACGGCAGTCGTTAACAATCAGTCGACAGCTTGAAATAAGTAAAGTCTAGTGCAAACGCTAGTGACGACGCGCTACTCAATTACCATAGAGAAGATCGAAATAGCCATTGACTGGCAAAAGACGGTTGAAAAGGGCCCGGTATCCTCTCCAGACATAAAAACGAGTGACTTAGAAATTTGCCTGTTGAACAGTGAAGATTTGTATTAAATTAAAAACAATCAATAATACGCGTTTAATAGGAAGCGTTGCCTTCCTTAAGTACATCAATGCTGCAATAAAGTTCATCTCAGGCAGCTATTGCCTGCTATTTTTATGATTTTCAATTTATTTGTGAGACTAAATACGAGTGTGTGTGTGTGTTAGCTACCAGAATCAATGCATGTCATGTTTTTTAATACATGCATACGAAAACGTATGTAGAATGTACAAAATTTCCACATAAATACATATGCATTTATGTACGTACATGCGAGTACATCCTTGCATCCATGCATGCATATCGACACTTTAGCGGAAAATTATCGTAACCGACAGTTTCTTCAAAATCTCTGCATTTAAAATTTTATGGACTTTTTTAAAATTGTCAACATTTTTTATAAATATCAAAATACTGACTGGACTGTTAAGATGTTGTCGTAAGCTCGAATTTATGTAAATGTGTATATAAAACATTTAAAAATAAACTTAAAAGTAGTTGAGGCTCGAGTTCAACTCGTGAATTTATAAATTTAACTTTATATTTTAAGAATTTTTGATAAATTAAAAATAATTTTAGAACATTGTAACCGTCAGAACGGATCAGGACTAATTTGGAGGATGCTACACTATCTCACCGGTGTTTCTTGTTAAATTTTACCACTTGTTGTTGTTGTTAACCGAACTATTTAAAAATTTAGAATACAAATATTTTTTCTATTATTATTTTTTGACCTTTTCGAAAACGTTTCCTTTCTCGGGTTCTTTTAATTTGTCAAAAATAAAATAAAAACTTAAACGGAAATAGGTTTTTGCTTAATTCTATTTATTTACTTTAATACACGAAGTTCACCAAGCTGCGTCTCTTGCAGTACTAACTTCATCTGTTATGCAAATCGCCTTTTTAAACGTGTTGCCATGTTACGTTTAAGGTTCTCGAACGTAGTAGAAGTAAGCTGTAGTAGTTAAGCTGTCCTGCAAAAAATCCGACTAATCCATACACGCGTGTTTTGACTAGTCTGCAAATGACCAGTGAGTGCTCCAAAACTAGTCCAAATGCATTTAAAATGCATTGCATAGGGCAAACCCAAAAACTACTCCATGTCATTAATACATGGACCACGCACAAGTAGTTTGTTCGGTACGAATACGAACGTGAAAGCCCGAACAATTGTCGTATAGCAATAAGTTCTTGTTTGAAAATGATATAGTCTATGACTGCATTACATAGGATCATGTTGTTAGTAGTCCGTTTCAGCTATAATGGACCACATAGTCCAATATTAACTGCAGGGTACAGACTGCATGTAGATGCCAGAAGCAAATTCATAATGTGGATGATGAATAACAACATTTTGTAATTAATCGATGGCTGAAACTTAAGTTTGCTATTAACATTTTTGATACAGATTTCTCGACCATTCTTGCATATTCTGATTGGTGTTTCTAGAACTTTCTTGAATGTTCTATTTCCGGTATTTTGAATTTTAGTGCTCCCAAATTTGCACACACGGTTGCATCGCTGTATTTTTATGTTCGTTAAATTTGAATCTAAATGTGAATTTTGTAACTATATTATTTTTTACAAGTTAAAAGTTAAAGTCCCATGTTTGTTGATTAATTATATTATTACTCTCTTCGCTTTTTCCAGCGCCATAGGCTGCTAAAATTACAGTTTTTCCATATATGTACATATTTGTTTTTTTTGTTGATTTTTTGTAGCTAAGTTTTTATTTTTAATATTAAACCAACTATTTGTAGAATCACTATTTGAATTCGAGGTAAAATTAAACCGAATGAGTTCAAAGAAATTTCGTATAAATATTAATAATTTTTGAAAATAATAAAAACAAACCTCCTGTTAAAATTAAATTTTGGCGCTTACAATAATTTGGCTCTAAGGGTTCGATATGTATGTGCATACGTATGCACATATGTATATTTATATGTAGATCGTTTGTTTACACTACAATAACTGCAGTGTGGCACGGCTTAGTACTTTAAAAGTGTGTGCTCCATTAATTTTCTAATTTTCTAAAGTTTTTTGTTTTCGTTATTTCTTTTTCAACTAAATTGGCTTGTGCTTTTCACATTTGGCTTGCATTTTGCTATCACCAAGCTTTTTAATAATTGTGGTTAAATATTTAATGCATTTTTAAAAGTTAAGATTTAAAAATATCATTTTCAAAGTAAAACTTTTATAATTAATCCATTTTAAATGTTTACTAGAGTTAACTAAAGAGTTAATTTCTAAAAGATAGATTACTTTAAATATAAATAAATCAGAGAAATATATTTTTAATATCTCTGTAATTGCGTTTATTTAAAAAATAATTTTATGGCATTAGTGTTTGAATATGATTCCGGGCATGTGGCTTTGGACCATTGCCTATTTTCACACAATCTTCGCTGTAAATCAGGCTGTATTTCCATTATGATATACCGAATTTCGGCTCCCGAGTCGTTAATATTTTCTACTTTGTCGGCGTAGACATGTGTCGTTAACAGGTCCACTTCATAAAAATTATCCATTTTCAAATGTTGATTTGACTAAATTGGTTGTAGCTTGTAATCAGTTCTTTTACGATTATTTTAAGCACGAACAAGTTAGTAATCATGTCGATTAGCCAAAACATTCTAGTCCTCACAATATTTGATGCCAGCGGAGACCTTCCGAGCATAATGGTGTTTTGAAAATGGATTGTGGATTATTATCGCTCCAAATTGGCGTTCATAATTATGAAACAAAACCATCAGCTGTCACAGGATTCATTGCTGCCAATTTAACGTACTTAAAAAAAATTGCAAATTTGATTTTGGCAAAGTCACAACTTCAGAATGAAATAAAGTTTTGAGACGCTTTACAGCTTCTCAGCATTTTCTGTCTCGTGTAGACAAGTTTGTGGAATAACTTTTCACAAAGCCGTAGTTTTCATAAACGTAACAATCAAATCAAATAGAAGGGCTTAACGTTGCATTCACACAAAATATTATATATCATTCTTATCAAAATTTTTATGCTCTAAAAAAGTTTTTCATAGTAAAAAAAACGAATTCATATAAAACACATTTATTGAATTTAATAAATAATTGTCTAACATTTTTTGAATTTTAAAATCAGCAAAAAAAATTTGTAAATTCGGACCTAAACTCATTTTACTGATTTTGTTGTTGGCTTTAATATGTATAAACTTTATACTATAAAGAGTTCAAATGTTTACTGAATCAATCCAAACATTTACTGAAATTTACAGCAGAGTGGGGAAACAAACAAACCTTTTCGCAAACATTTCCTATGAAAACGCAATCTTATAAATTTTTTTTCAATCATTTTGTACATGAGCAAAAGCAAAACAAATACTTTTTAAATGACAAAGAGCGCAAACAAAACTATTGGCTTTTCACTCATCTGCTTGCTTTAATATCCCGTTACAATCGTACAATTGAGAATAAAACAAATGCTCAAACGTATTTTTTTGAGTGTTTCATTTCGTTCGTCATTTTACAATGAGCAAATCAATCAGCAAACGTTTGCAAACATTTCTTCTTAAAACTTTTTAATTTTGCTCCCACTGTTTTCTTTTCTAGCTGCGTACGTTTAAATTAATGTACATTTAGTGCTCACAAACCAAAACAGTACAAAACTAAATGGGACAATCGTTCTCATTGTTTTTGTTTTGTTTTTGTTTTACTCGTTGGAAAGAACAAAACAAAACGAAAGCAAATGTTTCGTTTTGTTTATTTTCCTACTCTGATTTAAAGTGAATTAAAAAAATAATTTATATGATTATATTGAAAGGAATTGTTTGAATCAAGTTCAAACCCGAGTTTACTCATTTCTTTTTTTTTTAAATTTTTAGATTAATTCATTATTTTTTTTATTAAGAGAGTACTATTCAGAGCAATTTATTATTCATCAGACTAGCAGAACGAATCAGTACTGATTTCGAGGTCGCTATACCATCGCATCAGCGTTCTTTGTTCGATTTTATAACTTTTGACGGTAGATACTATTGATTAAAAACATCAGCTATTTAACCGTATTATTTAATGACTTAGAATACGAAAAATGCAACTTATTAATTTATTTTCTTTCGCAAGAGCATTTGCACCAAACACTGAATACCGCCATTATAATTAATACAAAATCGTCATCATATATAATAAGTATTAAATATTTGCATAGCTACGATCACATTGCATGGTGTCATTATATTATTATATCGCCAAGTTGCATTTATAAGAAAAAAGTTGATGTCAATAAGATATTAACGCAAATTATTTCGATATTTAATAAATTTTAGGAGCACTACAACATTTCCGTACAAAGTTTATAGAAAATATTTGACTTTTGAATTTCAGGATATATTAGAGTAAGTGCAGTTAATGAGTTTATTTTATACTAACAATATAAAAATAAAGGAAACAAGCTCAATAGTTTACTGCTCTAAAAAAATTAAGATGACAACGATCTGTTTTATTTTTGCAAGTCATTCTGGGAGGCAGTTGAAAAATTTCACTTTGGTGTGTGGTCGAATTTTTTAGTTGGTGCTAAAATAAAAGTTTTTTTTTAAAGGTGTATTTTGAAGTTCTTAGTTTAAAGATTAAAACAATTGGTAAGTACTAAAAAGGCGAAGAATATATGTACATATGCAATTGCTCCATATATGTAGTAGTTTTTTTTAATTTATAAAAAATATCTACATTAAACGCAAGTGAATCCATTGTGGTATAGTGTAAGTCAGCTAATTTAGTATAATGTACCACATTACCTGCCAAAAAAAGCCGAATGCCGAAAATAGGTGGAATAAGGAAATAAGTAGCAGAGGATGTTAGAAGAGCTGTTCGATATGGTAAAATGGATATTCTCTTGGCTTCAAAAAGATTTCGTGAACCCCACTACACTATACGACATCACTAGCATATGGTGTACCACATTACATGCACATTTTTCAAAGTCGCTGTTAATGGGATTTGCAACATTTTCTCAAATACCTCAGAAATGTGTATTTTACGCAAAATGGCTTCATGGAAGGTCAACACATGTAGCGTGTAGATGGTTAAATCATATTTTAATCGGACAAAAACTAAAAACCTGACAATCTAAAAACATTACCCGCACTTACTCTATATTTAATTTCAGTTTTCTTGATTAAATAATTTTGAAACTGTGTACCAAACTCCCCAAGTCTAAAGTAACTCCTCTTATTTCACCTACTCATGTGTTTTAATAAAACAGCCTCAGCGATTGGCGATTATATCATCATCAGACTTTTATATCATAAATGACCATAATATAATATTTGTCAAAAGTTCTTCTTAAACATATAATTGTCTTCGTTTTATGTCTGAATTAAAATTTCTCAATTTTGTATTAAAAACCACTTCAAAAGAAAAACACTTTACTTTTTATTGCGCTCATTTATTGAATTAAAAATAAATGTTTCATAACTTTAAAAATAGTTTTCTGGCACTGATTTCAACAAGCACAATTATATACGGTTGTTGTTCGCCAGTCCCTTAGCCAGTCCATTAGATGCTTTGGTTAGCTAAGGAAGTAACAAAAAAAACAGATATTATAAAAAAAATCCGCACTTGTCTGAATGAGTAAAATCCTTGTATGCATGTGCGATGGGCATGTGTGAGCCAAAGCAACATTTTCTTCTGTCTGTGACAGGGAGTACAATTTAACTTTATATACGTTAACACTATGCTGCACATACTCATACGCTTTATTAAATTTTAAAATATAATTAGTTATAAAAAAGTTTTAATAGCACTTTTTTTTATTTATAGTAATAATTAATTTAAAAAAATAAAAGTGAACTTGTCTTTCTCTCTGCTTGTTGTTGCTATTAAAAAAAAACTTTTGAAACAAGAATAAACATTCAGCAATGTGAAACACTTTCTTCATTCAAAATTTATATACTGATAATTTAAAATCATGATTAATTCATTAAGAAGAATTTTTAATAGTTTACATTAAACATATTTGTGTAATTTAAGGTTTTAATTCTTAATTTTTTGCGTTAAACTTATTTTACTTGTGAGAAAATTTAATTTTCTTCAAAACCTTTTTATTTTATAATTATTAATGAAATTTTCATAATTAAAATTTAAGATGCGTATTGGTTTGATTGATAAGTACCAAAAATTTCCTAAAAGCTAAAGAAATATCAGTTGATGATTGCTTCTGGCTCTCAAACTATCCGGGTTGCTTACGTTGCAAACACGGAAATATATTTTTGAGGCGTGGCCATTGAGTTAGAACTTTTTATAGAGAATAAGCAGCATATACGGGGGCGGATTGATATTGAAGCTACCTAGCGCTAGATGGCAACACAAACACAAAAACTTTTTTTTTTAGAAATTGCGATCTGTCAAACGTCAGCTGTTGAAATTTCACCCAAATTCATCGATTAGTTTATTTGTTGTAGTCGTTTGAAATAAGCAACTTTTATGTTTCTTGAAAAATGGAAAAAAGTGAATTTCGTGCAGTGATTAAACACTATTATTTGAAAGGGAAAACGGTGAAAGAGACAAAAGAAAAGCTCGATAAACATTACGGTGAGTCCGCTCCGTCAGATTACATTATAAAATATTGGATTGCTGAATTTAAACGCGGCCGAACAAGCACTCCAACAATACCATCAACAGGAAGGCCAAAAGAGGTGGTTACTGAAGAAAATATCAAGAAAATCCTCGATATCGTTATGAATGATCGCCGAGTCAAGTTACGTGAGATTGTTGAAATGGTAAACACATCATATGAACGTGTGTTCCAACATTTTGCATGAACATTTGCATATGAAAAATCTATCGGCAAGATGGGTGCCGAGTTTGCTCTCAATTGACCATAAACGTAAACGTGTGACGTGTGCAGTCTCAATGGCAATGCTCTATGAATTGGGCCACGAATTGGTACCTCATCCGCCATATTCTCCGGGTTAAGCCCCTAGTGACTACTTCCTATTTCCAAACCTAAAGAAATGGCTCGGTGGAAAGAGATTTAGCTCCAACGATGAAATTATTGACCAAAAAATGCCTATTTTAAAGACCTCGAAAAATCCTATTTTTTGGAAAGGATACAAAAACTGGAGAAACGTTGGATTAAGTGTATTGAGCTAAAAGGAGACTATGTTGAGAAATAAATGATTTTTGAAAAAAAATGTTTTTTTCCTACTTAGGTAGCTTCCGCCCTCGTACATATTTCTTGTTACTAAACTGCATTTTAAGGGTTCACTTTCAAGATATGATGTCTGTTAAAAGTGGAGCTCTTCGATCATCACAGATTACTAACTTAATTAGTTAGATGGCTGTAAACAATCGTTTTGGTCAGAAGCCTGATTCAGAATGGTTTTCCATGCACGTCGATCTAATTCGCTTCCCCTTCAGTTCCTAACACCAAGTTTTGTGAGGAGTTTGGGTCCTCCCCTTCTACGTCTTCTTTCGGGATCGAATTCGAATGATTTCTTCGTCTGAGCATTCTCATTTAAACGTATTACATGCCCTAGCAACCGCAACCGTTCTACTTTAATGCGCTTAACTATATTTATATTTCCGTACGGCGCATACAGCTCGTGATTCATTCGATGGCGATACTCTCCGTCGACGCATATAGGTAATATTTTTCTCTCAAACACCCCAAGAACTGCTTCATCTGCTTGGACAAGAACCCACGCTTCAGCACCATATAGTGACGCGGGTAGTATAAGTGTTTTATAGACTGTAATTTTTGTTTGTCGAGAGAGGGCTTTGTTTCTAAACTGCTTGCTTAGCAAGAAATAGCATCTTTTAGCAAGAATAGTTCTTCGTTTTATTTAGAAACTAATGTTTTTCGTTTTGTTTATCACAAGATCACAAGATAGACTGTCACCTTATCTAAATCGGCGTTTGGTATTGACTTGTGTCAGTTAACGTCATTCTGCATAAACGTATCAGCTTTGCAGGTATACGAGACATGGCTTTAAATACTTTTGCTCGTATCGGGCTGTCAAAGGCAGCTTTGTATTCGACGATTTATTTTTCTATGGTCTTCTCCAGGATTTGGCGTAATGTAAATATATGGACGGTGGTCGATTTACCAGGTCTAAAGCCGCATTGGTAGGGTCCTATTATTTCGCTGACTATAGTTTTTAATCGTTCACATAGTACGCTCTACAGAATTATATATGCAATAGGAAGAATACTTATACTTACATATGTAGTTAGCGCATACTGTTTTGTCTCTTTCTTATATACAGGACATGAGACACAGGTTCCAGTTATCGGGCATGCATTCTTCTAGCCAAATGCTTCTAACAAGTCTGTGCATTCTGCTTAGCGGGCAGATCATCAGCACCTGCAGCCTTGTTATTCATCAGCGGGGATATTGCCTTCTCAATCTAATTTTGGCTAGGTCGTGTACATTTTACACCGTCGTCAATGATTGGTTAAATCATCGCAGATTTCTATGTCTTATAAGAAAAATTTATCTCATATGAGAACTCAAAAAAGCACAGCTATTAGTAATTTGAGCTCGAGGGTGTACAAATTTCCTAGTAGAAAAATTTTTGAGCAGTTTTAACTTGAAAGAAAAAAATTTTAACGTAAAAAAAATTTAGTTCACTTTCCTTTACTTTCTATTTTAATTGTACGAAAAAAGGGTTTCATTCGTTCGACATCGTGTGACAAGTAGTTAGATTTCTTGAGCCACTTTACTGTATATAATTTTTTATCGGAGTCAACATACTCATTAATTGTTTCTCGTTTTGATACTATTGATAATAAATAAAGAAAATATATTCTTAAGCAAACAAAAATGGCTTTTTTGAAAATAATATACATTTCTTATTCCACAATTCAAGAATATTATTTGCTTTTCAAATAAGATAAAAAAAATAACATAAACAGAACAAGAAATAAGATAAAATGTAAAAATTGTTCTTTAAAATTTGGAAGGAGTTTTCGATATCAGAATTAAACATTTTTTATAAAATGAGGCAAGTTTTTTATTGATTTAGATTTTCAAATAAAAGGCCATTGTCCAATATATATAAATAAGCTTTTATGCATTGAAAATTTTCTTTCCAAGTATACTTTCGTAATTGGGCGGGCATATTTAAAAGATAACTCTTCCTTGACATCATATTTTGAAACTGCTTTGATTTAAACAAATGAGGATGTGATGTAGATGCCGGGAATGTCACAACAATTTATCCATTAAATGTCTGAATTTGAAATACGAATTAAACTGCGGCAATAATTTTTGTTCTAGTATATTTTTCTGCTGAAAATTACATATTTGAGTTACGAGTTCTAACAAAAAAATCTGCTAGAAAGCTCTAGGACAAAAACAAGGAAGACCGTCTGTAGACGGTCTTAGTGGTTTAGGGGATTTTTTTTTCATTCAGAAATAAATAAAATATTATGCTTAATTGAAAGAAAATCCGTTTTATTTTCAACTCGTGATATAAAAGTAATATGTTATGCATCTAAATTGTATTCTTTAAAACTGTTTTTAGTCTTTGAAAACTATAAATGGACGTTATGAAATAACTTGTGTGTATCGGATTTTTACACAGTTTCCAAGTTTTTTGAGCACCATTGTGGACTTTAATACTAATCACAGGATGAATAGCTTTTTCCCCAACAAGAGAGCTACCGGTTGGCTGTTTAGCAAATGACAAGCGACCAACCAAACGTTTTCCGATGGAAGCGCAGAGATCTTTTGCAATTCTCGAGCGAAATTTTTTAAATAATCTTGTAAATCGACAATTTCTTAGTTGCTATTCCAAAAGACTAGGAGTAATATCGATTACATTTTATTTCGTTAAAAAAACGTTGCAACAAATTTTGTTCAACTAAGTCACTAAGACCGTGTTCACAAAAATCTCCACTGAAACAAAAGTGTTGTTTGATTATGAAAGTAAACTGTTCAAATACCTTACAAAAAAATCCGGATTCAATTCAATCACTTAAACATATTACTTTTTGAATTTTAATTTTCACTAAAATCACAAGCAATTTGTTTGCCACTTTGCACAAAAGTTCTGATCGGAATGATAATTTCTGCCAAACTATTTTATTCATTACATTTCAATCGCTATTGTTATTTTAAAAATTTTGTATTCATTGCATCACTTAAGGTTGTAAGAACGTAAAGTCTACTGATCTTTTAGTAAATTGTTTTTTCTGATGACCATCTGTAGACGGTTTTAGTTGTTAAAGGGTTAAAATAGATTTTTTGCTTCCATTGAGAAAATATTTATAAGCAAATTAAAAAATTGTTAAGAAAGTATCAGGAAATGCTCTTGAAGCGTGGAATATGCCAAAACTTTTCGAAAAGGACAAATCTCCGCCTCCATAGGTTGCAAAAGAAAAACCCTTCTCCCTGCTAACATGCTTATGGATCATCGAATTATCTAATAAAATTTGCAACAAACGAAGTGACAAAATTATTATAACTAATAATTCATCTCTTTTGCTAAATAACAAAATATTTGATGTCAAAGCGAAATGAGAAAGTTACAAAAAGTGTTTTTCATTTAATATTCGTCATACAAGTACGCATATAAAAAGAAGCACTAAATGGTTGCAACAATAAAAAATAAATAAATGATGTGCTGCAGCTGTTTTAAAAAAAATCATCACGTTTAATGATAAAATTTTTAACGAAACACAGTTGTTTTTGCACTAAATTGTCTGCTGACCCAATTTTGTGTTCATTTACTTACATCTCAGATTTTGTGAGTTTAAAAAATTATTAATCCATTTTATTGCTCGGATGCATGAAGCACGTAATATGGAAATGTTTTAAGTTTTACAATTTAAAACACGAAATTTAAGGAAAGTTGGTTTAAATCCGTCCACACTTAAAATTAGGCTGCAGAATTTGACAATTGTGAGAAAATATTTATATATTGAAACGATTAATTTTGGCTCAAGTTCAAGTACTCTCTTAATAAAAAAATAATGAATTTATCCAAAAAATTTTCTAAATAAAAATTAAAAATAAATTAGAATAAATAAATGGGTAAATTCGGGTTTGAACTTGAGCCAAAAGTAATCGTTTCAATATATAAATATTAATAAAAAAGTTCGACTAATTACTTATAAACATTAAATAATTGTGAGAAAATTTATATTTACATAAATAATTGGGTTCCTTATTTTGGTTTTAATTGATATCTGGTTGATGATAGTCCCGAATTAGTTCGGAAAACATGAAAACGTGTAACTACAAAATCAAAGCTTTTAATATTAATATTATTAGCCCGGCTCCCAAAACGATTAAAGTTCCATAGTGAAAATATATGTACCAGTATTTTAAGCACTCAATGATATTTTTTTTAAGATAATGTTAAAATGATAAAAACGTCAAACTTGGCACATGGTTTCTTCTGTTTTAATTTGTAGTTGTATGATTCATTAAAGTTATGAATATTTGGTAGAATCAAGTCTATAATTTCATATGAGATTTCTAAGATTGTACCGATAATCTTGCGACTAATTGGGTCTCCGCCCACTACTATAAGCAACTACCATTTGCGTGACTACTTTTTAAAGAAATAACAGAACACGAAATGGAACGAAATTTACGAAATTTGCTGTTGTCTGCTTAACACAACATCATGCATGTACATTTCAGCAGCAACGCAAAACACCTTAATAGGCACAGTGACTCACATAAATTTTAGATTTTTTACTGCCAAATAAATTCTGTTAAATTTAAGCATTTAAACAAAAACTGCGTGTATTGTGTAATGTGTTTTTAACTATATATTTGTAAATTAATCTATTATACGAGTATAAATAAGCAAAGCCACATTTTTAGATTCCTTTTTCTCCTTTGTTTGCCAGCCGATTTTCTTCATTCTTTTGCCAGATGGTAGATATTGTTGAGCTTTGGTGACCCGACTATATGTTATATAAATCGGTTCAGTATTAAAATAATAAAAGGCTCTTAAAGTTGACACCATTACAAATGCTAAAAATACACACGTAAGTATTGGTTCAAGTAAAAATATAAGGAAAGCAATGATAGTGTGTCAGAGTACCTATGGATGTATATGAGCAATGAGATTTTTTCTCTTCAAATGAGTGAAGAGATCAGTATTTGAAAAAGCTGAGAATTAAATATGGTTATAAATGTTCATTATGTATGGATGTGTTAGCTTCAAGAAAAAACCTAACAACCCTGCAGATAATATGGTACTACGTGGTCCATTATAATTGAAACGGACTAGATAATATAAATGTTTTAGAAAAAGAATACTGGATTTTTTTTGGAATTTACAATATTTGAATAGTTAATTGATGATAAAGATGTAGATAAAATAAAAAAATGTCAAGCTGAGGTAAAAGTAATGTAGTAAAAGTGATAAATAAATACAAAAAATGTGCAATAAAAATATAAATTAGATCAGTGGTCTTCAAATAGAGAAAACATTAAAAATATATGCTATAGCTTTCAGAATTTTTTTATTTGTGTTTTCTGGTGTTGTTAAATGATTTTTTTTTAGCTACAGAGAATAATATATTTCATTAAAAAAGAAATATTTTTCTTTGGGGCATACGGACTGTAAAGAAAGTTGCGAAAAGACACTAAGCTTAACATATAATACAAAAAAATATTTATATATAATAAATTCTAATACAGAAACTTTTCCAATTGAGATAATAAATATTTTTCGTGGTTGTTTAAGATTCCCATTGTAAGTATTTCATAAAATAATATGACATGAACCTACTTTGTTGAAAGCTAGTTTGCTGGTGAATAAAAATTTGTAAAACCAAAACTTTTTTATCTATTCTCGTTTCGTATAAATTTTTTAAAGTTTGAAAAATATAGCAACAAAATCAATTTTCGATTGATTTGAGACTCATCTGAATTTTGTTCAGTCGATCTAAAAATTGGTATTACATACTCTTATGCTATTCATACACAGTACTTTTCCAATTTAACGAACATAATTGTTGCCAGGCCTGTTCGTTAAAGCGATTTGTTCGTTATATCCAGTACTAAATTAAAAATTAATAGCGTCGTCTATTTTATTCATAACTATAAATATGTATAGAATTTTTTTAACATTTTATAAAAATTATAGTAATTTAAAATAAATTTTTCCTTAAAAATATGTATAAGGAAAGGAAAAATTCATAAAAACAGCGTAATACAAAAATAATTTATTTAATAAATTATATAAACACAGTCTGCTTATTGAAATGGATATCTTTATTTTTTAATGACATCTTCTTGAAGCTCTCTCAAAAGCATTCAACTTGTGCTATTAACATTGTTTTGCTGAGCCCATTTAATACAAATTTCGAAGTGCTTAATGACATCTTCGTGTTTTATTTTGGGCTCTAGAATTTCAGTTTCATCAAGCTCTTTATCATTTTCGTTTTGTGCATCGTTTTATTTTATATTTGTTCGTTAAACCGAGTACAAAATAAAATTTTTATAAGTAATATAAGATTCTTACTTAGTAAAAAAAAATTCGGTGTTCGTCAAATGCGATGTTCAAAAATCGAACGTTCGTTAAATCGGAAAAATACTGTATGTACATATTTCTACAACAGAGGGCCATCCTACAGTACTTACATACACACATGCACATCTTACATTAATTATTAATTATTTCGCCATACTTGAAAATTTCATTTACAGCCCTATTCTTATCACTTGTTGTTGTTGTTTATTTTTATTGCAGTTGTTGTTGTTGCGTAGAACTTCACATATATTGCAAAATAAAAAAAAATAAAAAAAAAGATAACATTTTAGTAGATATAAACAATATTTTTTAGATAAGTTGTACGTTTTGTTGTAACAATTTTACGTTTTGCTGTTACCTGTTCTCTTCAACACAACAAATTGTTTAAAGAAAAACTAAAAAGAGAGCAAATGAAGTCATTGATGAAATTTATTTAAATCTTACCCAATTTTTTGTAAGTTCTCTCTCCCTGTACCTATTTGTACTACTTTTCTAAAAGTGCTGGATTGTCTGGAAACAAGTGCATTTGAATTAATTCATTGAAATGGTCAGTATCTGTGTGGATGTCTGAATGTCTGTTTATTTACTCAAGTTTGTGAAATTGTTAGCACTTTTGTCGATTTTAACTCTCCATTTCTATAAAAAATTTCGTAATACATTGCCCCACACACCCATTTAGGTGTCTGAGTGTTTCTCTATATAGACCTTAATTGGCAGAGAATAACACGTATGTATGTATGTTTATATGTGCTTGCTGTTGTTGTTGCCGTTTTGTTTATTCGGAATAATTGTTTTTTTTCTTTTTAACTTATTTGACTGCGGGTCTGTGGTTGTTCATTATTCATCCCGCACTTTAGTTAATTTTTTGTTGTCAAAGCAAAACGATTCTCTTTATTTGATTTGTTTTTGTATCTTTGATTTTATTGGACACTCTGATCCGAAGACAATAAAAACAATTATTTTCGTGTGTGTTTTAATTTAATTAATTATTGCCATTTTTGTTAACCGCGTTTGTATTTGTTTGTTTTTTTTAATTTAGTTAAATTTTTATTTTAATACAAACAAGTATAACAAAACAAAATCGATATCTTTAAAAATATTTAAATTGTTGAAACTGTGTTATTCGTCATAATTTTATTTGTAAACTTTTGCTTCTAGTCATTAACATTGGTATTGTTTAATATGTTTGTGTTAAAAAATTAATGGCCGTTTATTAAAGTTTATTTTTCATTGAATGAGAAAAATGAGAAAAAATAACAAAAACAATAGAAATTTTCAATATTTTCAATGAAAATGAACAACCTTTGTGTGCAGTTTATTGCCTTTTTATTTTGAAACAAAATAAAAAAAATAATTGTGGGATTTCCATTAAAAATTCAATGTGGCCAAAACAATGTGTACAACTTTGGAATAAATTCAAATATTTTTTTGGTGCTCTTCGGTTATCGTAGGCAAAGTGAAGGATTTTTTTTACGAATTTGTTTAGTTGCACAGAAGATCTTGCTTTAAAATAATAAATATTTATAGACTAAAGGTTTCACCAGAATGACTTTTGATGAATAGTAGAAGGTTTAACCTCTGGAAGTAATTTCAACTTCGCCAACGTCGCAAATCTTTTGACGAAAATAGCGTAAACACTAAATAAAAATATCGTTGTTTCGTTTTAAATCAAACATTAATTTATTGAAATTAAAATGCAATATATCTACGTTTTAATATTATATACACTTACATATATCCTTTATATAACTATATCTTAAATAAGCTGAATATGATGACGTACAAATTTCACAAAACTTGTGGTTACACGCTTAATTCGTCGAATATTTCCCACATCTGGCCCTATCTTTTATGGGATTTTAAATTTTGTTTAAAAAGACTAATAGTGCACAACCCAATACGTTCAACAAAAAACAAAACAAATAAAAATTAAAATAAAACTTTGAAAAAACTTTTCAAATAAATAAAAGAAAAAAAATGTACTTATTTCCATTGAATTTTGTTAGAAATACAATGGAGTTCGCTTATAACGTGCACCGGTAATAACGTATTATCATTCATAACGAACTACTTCCCCGGTCCCAATATTTTCGTTTTAGTATTTTATACAAATTTACTACTTTTATACTTTGGTTATATTTAATTTCCGCTTATAACGAACTCATTTTTTTAAATACCCAAAATTAATATTTATAGGAACAAAACAAAAACCCAAATTTGTACCGGCCATTGTATGAACAATTTAATAATTATTTGACAAAGCGTTTAGATTTTTAAATATTTTTAGTAGAAATGTCAACAATTTATAATAAAACAAATTTATATAAATAACAATTATAAATATGCATTATTTTAGTATTGATTATTTTTATTTCTTAAACATATTAAGTCTGTTTATAACAAACTTCGCCTATTATAAAATTCCAAGGTACCGCGGAGTTCGTTATAATCCAGCTCTACTGTAATATAAACCCAATTTGACTTTTTTCTCAACTATTTTCAATTCGTATATTAATAAAAATTTGCCTAGTACTTTTTTGCCGCTTATCATTGTTTTTATTATTATGACATGTTCAAGGCGTATTAAACATTTGAAATTATTAGTACAATCAGGAATGTGCTGAAAATCACATTTTTCAAATCATATGGCATTTTTTATATCGGTTCTGTCTAAAACATCTACAGAAAACAAATGCATAAAAATATAAAGGCACCCTTTTTGACATTTAAAATAGAAAGCATAAGCAAGAAAAAGAAATCAGCTGCCGTAATGTTGGACATGTTCATAATTAACAATTCTTGAAAAAATCGAACTTAGCCTAATCACAAATAAATATTTTATTACAAAATTCTTCCACTGTGTTCTATCCCTAGCTATGCATCAAAGCTGGTTATTCCAAATTTCATTTTCGATAGGAATTCGTCGAGTTCTATTTAGTAAACTTTCGTTAGACACTGTTTGAAGCCCCCATATTTTTAAAATTTTAATCAGGCATCTGTTAATGAATGTTTGCAACTTCCGAATAAGTGCTTTGGTAAAGAATCATGTTTTGCAGTCGAATAAGAGTGTATATAACACAAGGCTCAAATATTCTAACCTTCGTTGTATTTGTATTTATTTATTTAAGTCTGTAAATTGATAAAATCCTTACAGACAACATATTTAAAAAAGAAAAGTTACATGAAATCATATAGAGCTAAACTACTTGTTTAAGTATACAAATAAATTACGTTTAATTAAATTTATATGAAAAGACATCAATAACGTTATACAATTCGTTAAAGTTACAGCAAATTCTACGGAATGGATCAGCATTATCATAGTTTTGACGATAAGATTGCAGTGCCAGAGGATAAAATTGACGTAGGGGAAGTTGCGGTACACTAAATGTCAGCTCATTTAACACAAACTAAGAACAGATGTCACCATTTATAAGTTTAATAACAAATATAGTATTTAAAACTTTTCTCCGGCTCTTCAGTGTAAGCAAGTTAATTTTTCGTAATCTGATTTCGTATTTTGGCAAGTTTGACACACGGATTGTGTATAAATTACGCAATATAAAAAGTAGAAACTGCTTCTGTAAAGACTCTAAACGATCACTGTGGATGTTATAATGAAATAGTCGAAATAGTGTTTGATCTCCAGACCTTGGTTAGCATAGCAAAATTGCCTTTTGCTTTCTTCAGCTGGTTTTCCACGTCGAGTTTCGTTCCGGGATCTGTGCTGATAATACTACCCAGGCATTCAAAACTCGTAATTTCTTCGATTTCTTGATCGTGTACTGAGAATCTAGAAGAGCTTGTTGTAGTATCTTTCATTGCCTTAGTTTTGGTTATGTTTTGCTTTCAGACCTACTTTCGGTGATTCGTTTGTAAGAGATGATAGAAGCGATTGCATATCGGACTGCTTATTACAAGGCATACTCAAGGTGTCCTAGTCTATTGTGCATTTTCCAATTCAAACCCACAGGCCATGAATCGATTGCATCAATAAATAATAGTGATGGTGCTAAATAATAGTGATGGTAGCGCACATCCTTGTCTCACTCCACTGTTCATTGAAAAATAATCGCTGAGAGCACCATCATGTAGCACCCTGCACGCTGACTCTTCATAACTGCTTTTTAAAATATTAATTATTTTTGGGGGAGTCCCCTTGAGTCGAGTGCCATCCATATGTATTCTCGTTTTAGAGCATCAAAGGTATTTTTGTAATCTACGAAGGTGAGGTACATGGTTGAATTAAATTCTACTGCTTGTTCAATCAGTATTCGCACAATACTATTTTGATCATTGCACGATCTTCCCCTGGCGGAATCCAGCCTGAGTATTGCGTATTATTGTTGATTGTTTCCGCTGTTCTGTCCAAAACGGTCTTATTAAATATCTTAAAGATAAAGTTGTTGCCTTTCTTTTTATCACGTTTTTTGGGAGCTTAATAATTATTGACTCTTTCCACTCTGAGGGAAAACTCTCGCCGCTCCAGTTTCGGCAGAAGAGAGGATACAAAATGTTTGCCATTGTGTGTGGCTCAGCCTTGCCGATTAGTTGGCCAATAAGTTGATTCTATATTCGAAATCGTATTTAAACATATTTTATAAATTGTATCAAACAATATTCGAGCCTTTCTGTGATTCCCAGAATGCATTCTTAGTTTTTACTTTTGTCAAGACAAATCGCTGCGTAACGGACGATGAAAAGAATGATTGTATGTTCTAAGCTTTTCTGTTATAACTTATAAAATTTCTTAAAATTTTTTTTATTGGCAAAATTTGTTGTTGGGACTTTCCATGGTAAAAAATTTATTTAAAAAAAAATACTAAAGGCAATTTCATAAGCGTTGCACTAACAAACATGTGCCAATCGTTAGAACAGCTAATAGACTATTATTAAGAAATCGTTCAACTTACTGAATCGTTCAATTGAACTATGTTGTAGCATTATGTTCGCTAGCTGGCAGCAAAGGAACATAATAGTTCATATGTGAATTACTATATTGACTTTCTGTAATTAAAAATGTTGGAAAGAAAATATCCAGGCCGTTCCTTATCGGGATTCCCATGCCACCTTACACCCTAATTCGTAGTGTCCTCAGTGCCATATACAAAAATTCCAAATGTGATTTTGATAGCAGCATTACGTCAATTTCTTTGTGCATTATAGTGGCGGATGCCTTTTGAGTAAAAAAAATATGATAAATTTGTTTTCTTTTAGAAATGTATAAGTTTTCAGTCAATTTTAGGTCAAATAAAATACATAAACTCATAACATTTTAAACTGTGCATGTGAACATTACAATTAGTTATTTTTCAGCCCAAAATATTTTCATTCCAAGTTATTTCTGAGTTATTCCTGAGTTATTTCTGTTTTCTATTCCATATTTTAAATATCAAAAATATTACCAACACAAAAAATACTAACTAAAAAAACATAATAACGAGGCAAATAAATAATATTGATCACCTACAAAGTTTGCAGCTTCAAGGTTAAACAAAAAAGCATACCGAAAGACACCAACCAGCATCTTTAACTTTTAAAAAGTTTTTTCTTATGTACACATACAAATTTTGAACATGGGAAAGCGACAACCCAAAAATATCTTATATGTATATCCTCAACATATAATATGTAGTATCCTTAGATTGTAAATTTATGTAAAGGAAAACTACATAGAATTTTCTCCCGCCCACGGTTCGTTTATGACATAAAATGGGTCAGGCAGGTTAGTTTGAAATATGGAGTGTTAAAAAGTAAATACAGGTTTGTATAAATCAGTTCGTTTGAACAAGATAACAAACATTTTGATATGTACATACTTTACATACACACGTATTTGGAAACGCATTCACTTACACATTCTGTTTATTTGCATTTTGGCAGCAAAAATATGTGTAGAATTTATAAGATTCTTGGTGTATTAAAGGTATACATTTTCAGCACACAATCAAACATCCATACATTAAGTTTGTATATCCTTTTCTCTTCTCTTCTCTTAGCAAAAAATAAGAAAAAGCATTAATATTGTAAGACACATAATGTCAGTGCAAAATATCTACCAATTTCTTTTTCATTTTCAACATTTCATTGTAAATAAGGAAACAAGAATTGAACACAACATTTTCGTTCTAAATTTTGCATAATAAATATCCCCGTAAGAATTTTGTGCATTTCGGAAAACTTGAAATGGAATTATGAACTTTTTGTTAGCTTACTGACTGTTCTTAAATATTGATTGTAGAACGTGTTGACTATAAGTGATCGACCGATTGCACGACGTGTATGTATCATGTAAATGTCGTATAAAGCCGTAATGGTCAAGAGCAGCTGGATCTTGTGAGCGACCTGTGTGAACTCTTTGAAATATACTCGTACATGTATTTCACTATAACTTTTATTGAAATCAGTTAAATGATTTTGATATGCTAAAACTGGAGACTTATTATGTATTTCGATTCGAAACCGTATATCTTACACATGGTGTTTCGAAAATGTTTTCTTGCGAATCGAAATGCATAATAACCCCCCTGTCTTCGTTTCAGTGTTCATAGAAGAACTTGTTTTGTATGGATTGATCAGTTTTTTGATGCTTGTACAGTTTCAGCCTGAAATAAAATTTCTTCAGGGGTTAAATTACGGCACTCGATATCGAACGAAATTTTCATACAAATTCCAAAAATTTTGTAAGGGATTTCGTTGGATATCGAATGTCGTAATTTGCCCCTAGGAAAATAGAAATTTTTGCAGAAATATCAAACACAACCCTTTCTAATTGCAAATATATTAGCTACTTGAGATTTTTCTTATTACTGTCACTTTCGTGGTGTAAATCAAAAGTGATTGTGTATAAATAGGATATTTCTAAAACGTTATTGTAACCTCTTTCATATATCGTCGATCCGAAGTTGTCTTCACGTATATTACAAAATCAAAAAAAAAAATGAGATAAGACCGCTTCTCCTGAAACCTCAAGCCTTGACTATTCAAACTTACGTGTCTGAACAGGGTCTATGATCCTGAACTTGTGCTCCGGAAGTAATACAAATTCGGATTATCTAATAATTTTTTTTGTATATAATGCTAAAACCTTGGACTCAATTTCACAAAGAAAAATATTTTTCGTAGTATTCTTGAATTCATATAAAAGAGCCAGGAATTGGTTGTTTCGCCTTTGTGTTGTTTGTGCTTGTAATATTTTGTGTAATAAGTAGTGGAAGGTGCATCAGTCTCTAATTCTGTGCTCAGATGACAGCTGACGTGGGCTGGCTTTTCCAGTCTCTGTACTGACTTTCATTAGGAGGTACCTCGCAAAGCTTGATATAATTAAGTGATGTATGACACAAATGATCCAGTAGGTAATGCAATGCGGGTCTTTGCACAAGAACATTTCTTATTCATTCATCTACAACCGAAAGAAAATTAATTGCTGAAAAGTCGTTATAATTTTTACAATTTTTTTTTGGTTTTGGCAAAATGCACCTTTTTTTAACCCGAATGCCAATCTTTTTAAGAATCTGGATCTTTCAACCTTACTTTGCTTACTAATCAGGATTGTCACAGAATCTAATATAGCCGGAATTGGATTTAAATAAGATAAAATAAATACTTTGGTGTGAATTTCCTTGTTATCTTTTTTCATGTTCAAAACGGATAGAAATTCTATATTGACCATAAAACTGATAACATTGAAATTCATTACACCAAAGTATATATTTTATCGTTTTCAAATCCAATTCCGACTACATTGGATTCTGTGACAAACCTGAATGTTTTTCTGTGCAGGCAGTTAAGTTAATATTCTGTTCTAGAAAAAGAAAAAGCTTTAACAAAGATTGATAACTTAGCGAAGTTTGTTTTAGGTAGGCCGAAATCCGGCAGAAGAAGTTGCAGCAAGCAAAGCCACTTTGGACACACTACAGAGTAAAAAATATAGTCGGTCGGTTTATCAATACACTCCATTCTAATCTAAACATTTATTATCTTTTCAAGTTCTAAGACGCGATTGCTGATTTTCTTTAATAACCTTTGACTTGAAACTTATCCCGAATTTCGGGATAATATTTAAATTTTTGGCTTTGGGTTTCATGGTGAGATGCTTTACTTAGAGTTCTTTGAAATCCTGATGAGAATAATAGGATGGTGTTGTGGTTTAAAGCTGTATGTTTGTTTATTTAGCTTTGTGGTCTTGGGAGACGAATGGTGAATGGATTTTGATTCAGTTTCTTCTACTTCTTGTAAAATGGAAATTGATCGCGAGCTAATATTCAAAAAATCTGTGGAATCAATGTATGCATATCCCGAATATCTGATCGATACGAACTTAGTATTCTGTCACTTCAATGATACCTCATAGTAACCTTGAAAAAGGTGCGGAACCAGCTTAAGCTTTTGGGATACAACATTTTAAATGAACTAGACTTTACTTGAATTTTTGCCTTAGCAGAGTAATATAAATGCGTGATATTTGATTAATTTTTGGCAACGGAAATATAATTTTTTCCCAATCTTTTTATACGCGCATCCCTTGGAACGATACTGCAGCATCACGCGGATACCCAACTCGATTACATTCGATTTCGAATTTCTGAAACCAAATTGTTGTTTCTAATTTTGCTGGGATTAATTTTTTTTAAGGTTCTTGTTTTCTTTATAAATTACACTCGTATTCTTAGGTTTCACTTAAATGTTAGTCAAATTATTATCGAAAGAAATCATTACTTACAACCAGTCTGAATGTTTTTGTGTCCGTGCGCATGTATGTGTGTACGTGTGTGTGTATGTGTGCTTGTGTGTGTGTATGTGTGCTTGTGTGTGTGTGTGTGCGTGAGTGTGTGTGTGCGTGAGTGTATAAATAAGAAAATTTTTTAACATGCTTAAAAAACATATTTCGAATTTATTCCTTGTTGAGGGGGGATATAACGACTGGATGCAGATTATGCAGAACATATAAGGTAGACAACATTTATTATTTTTGCGACATAAGAAATTAGCTATTAACTTATATAAATTCATTGAGAAGAAGGATCGAGTCGTGCTCTTTGACACCTATTAGAATAATAATGCACTTAAGGTGGATGAAAATAAAAAATATTTTTTTTTTGTTTAACTAGCCCGCTGAAATATTAAATAGTAAAAAATTAATTTATATTATTTTAGATCGACTTCAAAAGATGAATTAACAAAATACTTTTTTTTATTTAGAATGAAATAAACGAAATTTCTTATAAATATTAATTATTAGAAATCATTTATCTGCATTAAGGATACTCGCACGTATTCGCACTGCTGTTGTTGCTGTTGTTGTACGAATGTTTACTTGAAGAGTTAGCGTGCGTACATAAATACATAATGTATACATATCGATAATCTCAAGTAGAAAGGCCCTAACTCGTATTTTTTACGAAATTTAGTTTTTCTGTAATTCCAATAAATTTCATACAAATACAACTCGTCACAAAAATTTATTGCAATAAGCATCAGTTAGTCCGAACTGATGTCAAAAGCCAATATAAAAAAATTCATGCAAAATAATTGCAAAATAATATTGCTGAACTTGTGCTCTGTTCATTTTGTGAAAACATACGAAATGTTTCTGGCAGCATTTTTTAGCATTTTTTTCATACAGTACACCCATGTTCTGAAAAACACGTAACGCTTAAAATTGGCGTTTTAGATTTGAAAACGCTAAGCAGGCGTTTTCAAACCGCTAGTATATACTGAAGCGATCTGATTTATTTGATTGAAACTGCACTTTAAACACGAAATGAAATGATACACAATTTAAATTTGATGTGTTTTCTTTTTATTTAAGCTAAAGCTTGTAACATTTTTGTCAATTGTCTGTTTCAATTGTTTACTTTTGAAGAATCCCTTAGTGTTTTTCTTTTTATTAAAACTTCTTTTGATTGTAGGTTTTTTAAAGCTAATGTAGAAAGTAAGAACGCTGTCGGCTTTTTAATTTGAAAGTTATTCATTTGTTTACGTTGTTTTATGACAAAACATCTGTTTTTATTGTTCGAACATAGCTTCGAAAAATAGCAAAACGCTAACAAATCGTAGCGATTTCAGAACAAGTCAAAATGCGTTTTGCGTTTTTGAATCTGTATGCGATTTGAAAACGCTGCGTTTTTCAGAACATGGGCGATAATGTTTCTGGCTACACATTTTCCAACTGCGAAATATTATAAGCATCACTTATTTCGTACGGAATTGTAAACAACAGCTCATCAGGTTTTACTTGGAATTAAGTTTGTTGCTCACAAATTATTAAAATAATGGAAAATATTGTAAGGGCTTTTTGCAGAACGTGTGTCTTCAAAGAGCTCATCCGCAGCAGCTGCAATTTGCATTAATCAATACGTTGCAGTACAAGCTCCTAAAATTATTTTATTGTCCATTTCTTTTCACACATGGTTTTTGTTTACATTAGAAAAACAATGTTGTCTTAAAGACAATAAAACTGATAAATTTCTTCTAAATCGTAGGGTTGTCACCACTGGCTAATTGTAAAAATTTTCTAACGAAATAATCAATGTTGATCAACATTTTTCACAAAATAACGCTTTTACAAGCAGTTATACACATGCAGTTTCTTTTATGTTTTTACCTTCTCCTGTAAAGTTACATTTATTTCAGTTAGGACCTTTTTACATTGAGACTAACGACATATAATCTTTATTCTCGTCGACTTTCAAATGCCAAAACAATAATTTCCATTGATTTTTTATTTATCTTGTTCAGGTGTTCTTTTGTTAAGTAAAAAGATTTTCAGATTATTTTCGAAACTCCTAAGAGCACGTTTAACGATTGCATATAATTTTGTGATTTCAACAAAAACATAAAGTTTTTCTTGCATATTTTCGTAAAATACATTTGAATTAATTATCCATTTGAAAGGTATTATTAAAATATTGTTGACATTTAATAAAAGCAATTAGAAAGTCAAACGTAGATGACTAAAAAGAATTAAGGTTTTAGCATTAAATACATTTTTCTTATGTTATACAGCCAGGCCCATCCGCATTTGCAGCTCAAGTAAGAGGGGAATTTTTTTATGAAAAAAAAATTATTTTAAAATGACAAATAAATAGTTGGTAACGATAGTGGGCCTTAATTAAGGTAGCGATTTAATAGTCGTTCTTCCAGAAACGCGAGGCGAAAGAAAATTAAATAAGCTGTATTGGGATTACTTTTTGAGGACTAAAAAAAATCAAACTGATGGGTAAGCCGTAGTACAGCCATGACTTTTTTAATTCCTTCATGACAAAAATAAATTAGTTGGTCCAAAAAAATATTGTTTGAAAAATTGCTTAATGCATTTGCTAGAATGATTTTTCATATTTCTTTAGGAAACGCAACTAAAGGTACGGTCACATCTGACAAACATTTGCCGAAAAAAAACGTGACCGACAGACAAGCTAAATTTGCGTTTTCATTTATTCCACTATGTTTTTAAATATGGGTTCGCAATTATTAAAAATAATATAAAAATAGCATTTTGCGGCATAATTGACTTCATTTTGTGATATAAAAACCAAGTTAAATCACACTAACCCTAAGCAAAAGTAGTGGTTACTTTTTTTTGGGCAAATGTTTGTCAGATGTGATCGTACCAGAAATTGTTCGATAAATATTGTGATATTTATGTAAATATCTGAAGTCAATGTGCTTCGAATTACAGTGCCTCTGGTGTATATAAAAAAAAGTCAGATGCACTATTTTATCTGATAAAAGATTTCTATTGCTCTTCTTTTATATTTTAAATAAATGCACGCTTATAAATTTATTGAAAAACCAATATGCTTTCCCGCAAAATCAATTAAAATCATACACTCGTTTGTCATTTTTCTTACCACACATTCGCTATCAAAAATATTGGGAATAAATACACACATATACACACATCCATATGTAAATACATACATACATTTACATATAAAAAATATTTTTAACACGATTTTTATTGGCCATTAGTCATTGTTTTGACAAAATTTTTAGAGTTAAATTAATTTTAGTGTTGACATATTTTGCATTCGGTTTTATTAAAATATAATTTTCGTTGTTACTTATGGATTCTTTTTTTCATTCAACCTCACAAGCAACTGATAAAATAAATTAATTTTAATTCTGTAATATTTTCGCTTTTCGTTTGTTTTGTTGTTGGAAAAACGTTTCTACTTACAACAAGAATCGTTGCATCGAAAGGTTTCAGCTTAATTGTACTTTCGGTCAAAGCGTTAAAGCGTGCATTAACATCAACAATACAATATTTATTGTAAATAAAAGTAAAATCAATGTTTAAAAAAAATAACCAAGTATAAAATTTGTTTTGCAAATACCACATTAAAAAAATTCATCCCGATGTTGTGTGAACTTAAGAGTTGTGTTATTAAATATTTTATATTAACAAAATTAAAAATATTAAATAAATCAATTGGATATTTGAAGCGATGTTTAAGGGAACAAAGTTCCACCTAAGAAAATTATATATCAAAGTCATTTGGAAATAAATCCTCAGGAAAGGGCTAAAATAATGCACACAATTTTTAATTTGCTATTGGCATGTTTACTATATTTTCCCACATATTTAGCTAAATTAATAAGTAATAAATTAAATTAGATTACAGAAAATAAAAAAACAATTAAATAAATACTTAAGTATTAATTGAACAAAAAACTTTGACGCGGCTTGAAAAACCTTGCATATGTTATATTTTGTTTATGTTATCTCGGGAGAAAATACTAAAATATGCAGGATACTAAAAAATTTAACAACTTTTAGACGAGGTCCAGCTCACAAACGCACGGTGGAGTGTAAATAAAAAAGTGAAATAAATCTGCAGTTTCTAAACGGGCCGTTTGATTTCAATAAAGTTTCTGGTGACCACAGTTACAAATATGTTGAAAATATTGTTGTTTTGTAATATGTTTTATGAAGCTACATTTTAGAAAATTCTAAATTTATATCTTAACAATATTTTTTTTGTTTCAAAACTGATAAAAATTTAATAAACTTTTTTCACAAAGAAAACGGCGAAAAATCTACTGTAAAATTTTATTTTTAAATACTAAATTTTTAAATTAATAAAGTTATAGTAGGTTTAATGTTGGATTTTTGTATGGGAACCCCGATTTTAATGCACACATTAATTTTATTAATCGTTTGTAAATAAGGCCATTAGAAATTTGTTGCTAAAGAAAAAACCGGAAAAGATTTGTGATAGTGGTATTTACCAAATAAGTGTTAAAAAAGAAAATTTAATTTTTAAAGTTGAATATGTCCAAGAATTCAAGTTTAAGAAAGTTCTTTAAATGGAATACAAATAATGACGTTTTACATTTTTCAGGCACACGAGGTGTCCTACTTTGGGGTATTCTGGCGCTGTTTCCTATAGTACCACGAATTCAAATTCAAAACTTAAGCTCAGGTCCACTTTCTGTATAGACATGAGAAATTGTATTAAAATCCGACATCACACTTAGAAACTGCAGTTTTATTTCCCTGCTTTTCATTTACATATATCTATATTGTGGAACGGCCATTGGTAGATCCCGCAATTGTGTTGAGAATTTTCATAAAAACTATTATTTTCATCTTCATACGAGGCTATTCGCTCTATTGTTTATACATATTTATATTTCATCACTCTCCCCTCAAACTGGCGGTTAGAGAACTTGCCTAATGTAAACCTACTCTAAATAACTATTTTTAATATAAAAAAAAAAAAAACAAATAAAAAATTAAAAAAATTTCCGATGATCACGGCTTTTTTCAGTGCTTTGGGTGAAATATATATGGGCTTGACAATTTTTTTGCCGTAAAAGCTCAAAAATTCGAATGGATTGGAATCCTATATAACATCTCTGAAGAATAATATTAGAGACCTTTAGTGTAAAAGCAAGCAGTAAAGTTAGTGTTACATTTCCCATGACATTTCCATAATGAACTAGTGATGTTTGAGTCCAGGAAAAAAATTACTGTTGTACACTATTAAGATATACTTCAGGGTAAAATTCTCCCATTTGCTGAGAAAGAAATGTCGTTGAGAGGAGAAGAGTTTATGCATAAAGATCCTAAACACTCCGCTAGAAGTCAAGCACTCGCAATGGATTGGAATCCTATAGAACATATATAAAGAATCATATTAAATTCCTTTAGTTTAAAAACAAGTAAGATATGTAGAGTAAAGTGCATGAAACCTGGTGTTACACATATCTTGTAAATTCAGTAAACTTACTAGTGATGCCAAATGGCTATACATTTAAAACGACCTTATCTCAAACTTTAAGAAAATGTAAGGATTTGGTGACTATTTTTAACACAGACACATTTGGTTTTTTGAATATAAAAAATTTTCCTATTATCTTTTAATATTATTTTTTTAATTAGTTAATTCCATGAATGAGGGAGGGCGGATATTTTTACTATGTATATGAGAGAGTCTGAGACAACGGTGCACAAGTGCAAAACTAAAAAAAGTTAAATAAAATTTTTATGTATTATAAACCAAAATATTAAGTGTGAAATGCAAAGAATTTTGAGGTTAAAGTAATAAATTTTCTCATTTGTACCTGTGCCCCTTTGCGTTTCAGTCCCTTATATATTTTACAAATATAATTCCGATATTTTTATGTTAAAATAAACATTTAATTTTATTTATATCTAACAGTAAAGACAAATTTAGGAAAGTAAGGAAAATCTCATCTGTCACTATTATTTTTTTCAACACTGCATGTTTTATTTTTAATAAATGCATGTTTTTTTTTAAATCGTTCTACGGCACACAAAAAAAATATTTGATCTTCTTGCGACAATTACGAAAACATTAGATGTGAAATTAAAATAAATTATTTGAAAAGAAAAATTATAAAAATTCATTATAAAAGTCAATAACATTTTTTATACCTTTAAATGTAACTATTTTAAACAACAAAACTTATCAGTTTTTTTTTTCAAGTGTTATAAAATATAATAGACTATACTACATTCATATGTAAGTATGTATGTCAGCGACTTAAAGTGACTTTTCATTTCGTAATGGTACGAAGAAATTGTATAAACACTTATTAATATCAAAATCAGATATGTTCTGCTATCAATTTAATATAAAACTTTTACATAAAGTAACGAAAATTGAAACGGTTTTTGAATATAACAGACACTTAAAAATTATTTATATCATTTGAAAAATGTCAAGGTAATGAATGATGTCATGAGTTAATTTTATCAAACTAAATAATAGTTTTTTTTATATAAAAAATAAAAGATTATCAAAATTTCTAAAATAAAACTGAAAAAAAATTTTAACGTAACTGATATCAACCAAATCGTAGAGTAAAATAAAATCCTAAATAAATTATTTAATGGTCATATCAATGAAATTTCAATGTAGCACACATTTCCAATAAAATTATTTAAATACTTACTCACAGCAAAATATGGCCAAGGTCAACGATATACTGGCAATTGGACAAAAACACGTTCAGGAAAAAACTGTAAAAGTGTTTTTTTTAAATAACTATACAATATAATACTTAAGTGCTTTGTATGTACATATGTATATATATGTAGGAACTTGTATGTATGTGTGTATGAATAAGATTAAATATCGATAAGTTTGGTAAATGAATATTAATCATAACCGAGCAGACAAATAAGTTTGTAATGGCAGAAACAGAAACAGAAACAGGTGCCTTTGCTTTATGAGTAATAAATTTCCAAAATTCAGTAGAGAAGGTTTCTACGCCATAAAAGAAAAATATCTCTGTATACGTTAGAACGTTTGAGTATGACTCCTTATCATACTCAAACGCTTTCCATTGGGTGTTTTGGTATGTGTTAGAAATATGTATGTACGAGTGTATGTATATATCTATTTCTTGTCTGTTTGTGCAGTTCGACTGAAATAAGTTACGCCTAAACAAACAATAGCTAAAGTCAGACGTAGCGTAAGCTGGCCATACACCACAACAGCATACATTCGCAATCAATGGATGGTGTATGGAGATCGAAACATATCCATGCATACATGTTTACCAGCAAGCGCCCAGCTAGCATTTGGAAGATTATTTGAAGAGTGCGATCATTTCGTGACTCTTTTTTTAATCGTCCAGACGATTGTTGAAGTTAAAATACTTTTTTCTCCAAAATGACGCTTTTGCGGGTCATTCTGCCGATTGTTGGACGATTTAATCGTCGTTTACGCATTTTGCGATGATTTTGATGATTGTTAGACGAACGTTAAATTTTGCGAAGTTCGGCCGTATCCGAACTTTTTGTCATTATTAAATCTTAACAATTCTGCTTTTTTTAATTCACACCTTCGGAAAGCTGCAAAATTAAAAGCAAAATTGCACTTTAAAATAGTAAAACGATCTTATACATAAAACATAATTAGTAATTGGTTTCCAAAAAAAAAATTAATATATCGTCGGTGCGCCGACCAAAACACCTATGTATAATTTTTCGATTTTTTTTATTGGCCCATTAGGAAGCCTATCTGGTAATGCATTTATCCTCCAAGACATTTCCTCTTATCTCAAATGGTTTCAAAGTTAGCTAAAACTCCTATGTGTAACCTATAATAGAAAATCTCCGGCAAAAACAGTTATAAGCAAAGGCCGGCACAAAAAGAACGGAGTAATAAATAAAGGGTCATACCATGATGGAGGTAGATAGTGCACATTCTACTTTAGAAAAACTATTTAAACCACCAATATACTCTCCTGCTGATTACGTTAGTCGAATGAGAATTGCTGGACATTCTTAACCATACCTAATAAATTATTTAGAATATACATTTTTCAAAAACTACGAAAACCATCCAGGAAACTTTACTTTAATAAGGCCGGGAAAAAATTCTGGTGAACCAACAGTTTGCGATATTCGCGCTCTTCTTTACAAAAACAACGAATTTATGTATAAATTACGTCACACTGACGAATGGAAATCTCTACCTCAAAGAAAAAATCAATCGAAAAAAGTCACTTACGAACCTTTATATAAAACGCCTATAAAATTGATAAATCCAAATTCGAATGCTTACAATCTTTAAAAAAATATATGCATAAAGATTTTCATCATTTTTATGACAATCTCTACCACTAGGTATTATATTATGTACTACTATTTATCTATTATAATTAATTTATTATTTTTTTGTTACTTATTGAATTTTATTGTTAAATAAAACTTGTTTTGGTTTCAAATTTGCAAATTTTTAATTTTAAACAACACATTACAATTTATTAAAAATTAATTTTAGAACAAAAGCACCTATGTGTATTATATTTGTTCTATTCACATTTAAAAAGTCCGAAACAAAGTCAGCTGTGTGTAATTTTTTGTTAAATTCTTGCACCACTTCAGGATAAACAAAAGATTTTGTATTATTTTCAACGCGTAATATTTTTAAATGAACTAAGAAAAATTAAAAAAAAATTTACTTTAAAAATATGTTGCGAATTGGCAAAATAAAACGGTTTTTTTGCTCTCCTGAACACTTCATAAAAAACACAAAGCTGTTTTGGTCAGCGCATCGTGGTACTCCAAATTTAATATTTCTGTATTATAATGAGAAAAAAGCATTTTTTTCTTTGCATTTATGCCTTCGGTTTGAATAAATTTATACGGCAGCACTAGATAACTGCTCACTAGAAATGCTGGTTGGTGGTGCTGAAAGGTACTACCTGGTCACATCCTTAGCATTTATAAATGGACTGGATTTCCAATATTTGAGGATTTAAAGGTTCTGTCAAACACATTTTGCTGTTTTAATGTACAACATTTTCGACCTATTCTTCTTGGACTTGTGCATGTGGTGCTGTATTATGTTTCTTCCACAAAGACGGTGTTTTATTTAAGCATTTTCTTTTGTCATTGTTGTATTTTTTCGCACTTACAATTATATAGAAATATGGTTGTATTGTTTTCGTATTATTTTAATATGCATTCTGGCGATAGTTGTGCGTGGAGAGTGATAATTAATTTTTTTATTTAAAATACATATTTAAAACACAAAAAAACACTTTTTATTTAAAAGAGTCTTACACGATCCTTTTCCACGCATCGTAGACGACTGTTTACGGCGATTTATTCAAGGATCGTATGGAAGAGTCGCCGTCTTGACACAGTCCCTTCTATTGTACTGAACTTTCACGATCGAAATACAACATCGCGGACGATTAATTTAATCGAGCGCTCCGATCGCGGAAGATTCTTCTACGATCGAAAATGCTAGCTGGGCGGTAAAGCGGAGTGGGTGGAAAAATTACAATATGATATTCAAAAAATCCAACAAGTAAAGATAATTGCGCTTTTGTTCTATGGAAAAGTATTTCATACTTTAAATTAGCGATGTAACCAATAT